>CM074719.1:90149057-90749057 GCA_037306005.1 Rhinophrynus dorsalis | reverse complement strand
TATGCTATTCTATGAAGCCAATGCACTAACATCTCTAAAGGTGGATAAATAGTGTATAGGCCCAACAGAATATCCTAGGAGTTGGAGAAGTTATATCACTGCAGACGTCATCTCCATTTTATCAACCTTCCTACCACACCTTAGTGCATTTCCCCCTTGCTATGCAAAAGTCTCACTACAATATACATTGCAGGATTGACTCCTGCACCTGTGATCTTCTACTGCAAAATTAATCTGTTACTACTAGGCACAAGATTGGCAGTTGCATAACTAGTTAGGTGGTGGCCCAGATGAAACCTCCCCCCCAAATGAAACAAAAGTAAATTTAAGAAAAGCAAAATGAAAAAAAATATGTGTGTATATGTATATATATATATATATATGTAAAATAACAAACAAAATAAGTATCTTGTAATACCTTTTTTTTGGACTAACAGAATTTTGAATTGACAAGCTTTCAGGAGAACCTCCCTTTCTCAAGTCTAAAGCATTTCTGAGTCAGAAATGACTCAGAAATGCTTTATACTTGAGAAAGGGAGGTTCTCCTGAAAGCTTGTCAATCCATAATTCTGTTAGTCCAATAAAAAAGGAATTACAAGATACTTATTTTGTTTGTTATTTTACATCTGCATCACTGGACTAATATGGCTACAATCTCCACTATATATATATATATATATATATATATATATATATATACATTGGATCGTCATCAGGGCCAATTAGTGTTTATATATTTGGTTGAGATGCAGACTGTATATTGACTGACTCACGGCTGATTCTGTTTTGGTGTGTTTGATGTGTTTCAGTCAGGTAATGGGAGTGGCATACTGAATGTTTATATTTACATATATTCTATGATTAGTTGGGACATTACAAAAGTTGTATAACAGAATTCTGAGGCGAGAGTTGCCTTTTACTCCCAGAATGGTTAATCCTTTGAGTGCCAGAGTTACACAGCTCTCTGGCACTCCATAAAACCAAAATACACAATATTTGTGTTTCATTTGGGAATAGGAGTTTTGTACCTGCATAAGAATGAGACATATTGAGAGAAAATATTAATAATGCCATTTAAAAACACAGTATGATTTTGTTATCTACAGTGCAACAAACCACTTTGAAACTGACAGCAAAAAAAAAGGGTTAACATCATGCCTCAGTAAACATTCGGATTCCAGGAACATGGCACGAAGATGCTAGAGAGGGGCCTTCAAAAGGAAAACATTCCCCTGGATACACAAGGTAGTGGCTACATTCTGTGCTATTGAACTTCAGACAAGTCTCCACATGTGTTGTCTTCTATTTCTGTGAAACACAACAGTGCACCATTTACGTCTAAATCTTTTAAACACATTTTCCATGGGAAACATCTCAGAGATGATTAGGGCTGTGACAATAAATGAATAGTTTTCACATTCTATTGTTGTTGTGTATGAGATGCCCTGAGGCACTGACAGTCTGAAGTAAGAGTACCCCTATCAATGTTTCATGGATGTTGCTGAGAATGGGTCCGAGACAGGGGTGAGTAACCTGCCTCTTTCTAGCTGTGGCTAGACTACAAATTCCACCATCCAGTGGCCAGCTGAGGATGTTATGAATTGTAATAGAAAACTAGCTGGAGGTTTGCAGGTTGCTAATCTTTGGCCAGAAGAAAATATTCAGAAAATAAAGATTTATTTCAAACATCAGAGCGTCACTCATTAAAGGGATAGTAATGGTTCACAAAAACAGCAGCTCCAATTAATCTTCATAGTATTTGGGCCATGGAAAGTTTTATTTCAGTACTGTCATAGTTGTAGTTCAAGAGTAATTGAATGATAAAATATCCCCCCGCCCCTTTTTCCTAGTATAAGCCACCTCCCCTCAGATGTGGAATCTGGCCCCTGGACCAGACAGCTCACAGCAAGGGACAATCTTCTTATTGTGAACATAAGGAAAACCCTGCCATGTTGACAGGTTTTTCAGGTTTTCCCTTGTGCTCACTGAAGATTGTCCCTCTCTGAGATCCATCTGGACAATCTTGCTGTTCTGAGGTGAGCAGTGTTACATCAGTAAAAGAGGAGGGGGGATACTTTATCATTCAATTACTCTTGAACTACAACTTTGAAATATTGAAATAACACTCTCCGTGGCACAAATACTATGAAGATTAATTGGAGCTGCTTTTTTTGTGAAACATTACTATCCCTTTAAGAAGTATGGGTAACTTCCTGGGCATATCAGTTTTGTTGCTTTATTAACCCTTAAAAATATTTTTTCAGGAATCTTACCCTTATTGTTTGCACTCAGTTGAGATGTTGTAAAATACCCCTATATAAATGTAGCTAATTCTCCTGTCTGTCTATTTTGGAAGCTGGGGTGTGTTTGTGTGTGTAATTTTACACTGTGCACTTTATAATTCCTAAATTCATTGTCAAATTATTTGTGTAATTATAATTATTTTTTCCTTATTTTTACACTGCATTTCAAATACAGGCTCTTGCAACAGCCCTCCTGCTTGTACTCTCTGATATACTGTGCATTATGGTCCAATAGCCATCTGTCCATTACACAGAGTGTATATTGGCTATCAATTCTATACCTCTGACAAGAACCAAAATTAGCAACATTTATTTTATAGTTACAGTTTAGCTTTCTATTCTTCGCGGTGTGAACAGCCAACCTGTGGTAGATCATCACAACATCCAATAGGATTCAGCCCATATAGATCACTGGAATAGCTCAATCCATGTGCCATTCTATTGTGTGTGGTGAGTCGTACCACGTTACCACTTTTCTGCTGGAAATACTGTGCTTACATATTCCAAGTGTAGAATACACAACGCATATTAAAAACCCTCATGGAGCACAAGAAAGCAGGGAAGAATAAGCTCACACATGCATTCTGAAACATTACAAAGACAACAACTGTACGAATAAGCCCAGAAATTCAAAGAAAATACCCCTGCAATGTACATCAAGCCCCTACAAGACCAGAAAAAGGAACATGAACCCATGAACTTCCTGAGAATGAAAGGGCTGTGCAAAACATTATGAAGCAATATGTTGCATGCCCCCACTGGCCACAAGGGGTTAACAGAGACAAAGTGACCATGTCCTCCCAAGCTAATATGTACACCTGTCCATTGCAATGCATTGTAACACAAGAGACGTACCTAACATAGAAGAGAGATGCAACATCGTAATGTCCTATACTGGCCAACATCACATCCGTATTTGACAAGTGACAGCCACTCAGCAAAGAGCCCAACCCTACTTTACCAGCAACATCCATATCACCACTCACTCACCTGGATGTGCCTCTCACACCCATTGGTCCGTTGTTCCCTGTTGACTGTTCTTGCTCACCAGCAATCAATTGTTGGGGCCTGGCCTATTTCCAGTGATCCCTCTTAGACAGTTCTCCCCATTCTGTAACAATATGTTCCCACTGAAGGCATCAGAAGAAGGAGCAAGTGAGGGGCAGGGTGTATCATCACAATGCATGTGGCCATTCGCTAGTAGGTGGAAGGCCAGATGTTCCGACTGTAGAAGCACCTAGAATAGAAGCAGCAGCAACAGAGCTACCCAGACCAGATATCCCTCAGCAATAGGTGACAAAGGGACCTGTGAAGCAGACCATGGAGAGGAGATGGACACAAAAACCCAAGATATACAGGACAAAGGTCATGCAATACAGCATGGTAAAGGATGAGGTCAGGTTTACATCACAGAGCATCATCATCCTGAAGTGATCAAATATTACATTGACCTCATTGCCACCACCAATCATGCCCTATCTGGCATGGAGAAACTTCTGTGTGCAATCCATTTCATGGCATCTGGATACTTTCAACCCACTCAGGACTATGTGTCTAGAATGTCTCAGCCTGCATGTTCCAGGCCTGAAGAGGAAGGCCAGGAAGCATTTTCACATCCCCTCCACCAGTGTCATGCTTCCTTCGTGTTCAGGACTCACTCTCCCTGGCTGCCCTCATCTGGCTGGTTCTCTCCAGCCTGCGTCTCACAATGTAGTTTTATGATGCGTCCGCTTCCTGGTGGCTTCTTTCCCCGTCATTTTGGGCGCATGTGCGGCCAGCACTGCTGGTCTTGGCCTACCAGCCCACAGTCTCTTCCGGTTCAACATGATAAAAGGGGAGGAGTTCTGCACTGGGACACATTAGTATAGCGTCTTCAGTGCTACTGTAATATTCTGGTGTCTCATTTTCCTGTTTTGTGACCCGGCTTTGCCTGACTTCTCTTGATATCCTGTCCTGTGTATGACCCCGGCTGTATCCTGACCTTGCTAGCGTCTTGTTCCCTGATATCTTGCAGACTCCAGTGTATGACCAGGCCTGTACCTTTGACTTCGCTTCTGCCTCCTGTTTTGGTTCCTGTTACTGATGCCATTGTGTATGACCCTGCCTGTATTACCGACTACACTTCCGTCCTCTGTTTTGGCTCCTCTCAATGAGATATCCTGTGTACGACCCGGCCTGGCTGACTATTCTCCTGTTCCAGTGGTTGGACTACGACAGTTCTCACCTTCCCATCTGAGAGAGTACTGGTTCCAGTTGGAATTTGTTTTCTCCCTGGGGATAGCGGTAGTATAGATTGTCTAGAGGGGGTTATCGAGGGACTCCTTTGGCTCAATTGAAGGGGTCCAATCTAGCTTTACATCTAGCACCTTTATTCTGCTTTATGCTGCTGCACAATTCCCTTTAGGCAACCAATGCCCTCTAGCCTAGTACCCTAGTGTCGCTCCCAAGCTCCTTGCTGTATTATCTCTTGTTGGAGGAGTCTGACCTAACTCTACTCTTCAGGGGGATTGGGGGTTCTGTGTGGTTCTTCTCCTCTACCGGGTGTTCGTGACAACCAAATGCCATGGGAAAGGGTCAAGAAGGAGTTCTTCCCAAGTGGAGGCATACCAAGAGTGATTGGGGCCATTGACAGAGCACATGTGTACATAAGATCTCCTTTTCATGAGTGACATCTACTCCATCAATGCACAGATTGTTTGTGATGACAACATGCGGATCACCCAGCTTTTCCTGGGAGTTGTCATGATTTCTATATGCTCAGGCAATCCTCTGTCTAACTTGATTTTGAGATTAGGACCCTTACAGGAGGATGAATTGTAGGTGAGTAACCAACTTGAACATAAATATCACTTCAGTGTAAATTAGACAGGAGCACTCACATGATAAAGGGAATCCTCCAGTTAACATGGGAATCAGAGACAAAAAGTATTCCACCATTACACGTTATCTTCATGACATACGTGACATTCCTATTTCCTCTTTGTATATTCCCTTTGTCTATACCCTCTTTGTCATGCTGACCTTCCTATTCCCTCGTTCTCCCAAGGGATGCTGGATATAGCTGCAGACTATGGCCACTAACACCTGTTACTAATCTCCAAACACTAGCACAGCACAGGTACAATGAGGCTCATGTGCGGACAAGGAATGTGATAGAGCTCACTTTGGTCTGCTAAAAACAAGGTTCAGGTGTCTTGATAAATCTGGTGGAGGCCTGTAGTATGCCCCCCAATTGTGTGAAATCATCCTTTCATATTCCATATTGCATAATATTGCTGTGGCCACACATTTATTGTAGGACATCCATCATGATCCCATTGTAGAGGTTCCTGTTCAGCAGGCAGTTGATGAGGAGACCCTGAGAGGGGTGGAAACATGGGACTGGTTCAGGGAATTCTTTGCTTTTGAGCATGTATTACAGTGATATATATGTAATAAATGTGGAACAATGTGTCAACACAACTGCACAATGCATCATGGTATGTTTAATTTCACAGGATACTGAGCTCCTTCTTGACCCTTCTACAATGGCTGGGACAAGAAGTGAAGTGCATCATCCCACTGGAATTCAATTGCTGAGTTGTAACCACTTTACTTACCTTCCTGGAACATGCATGCTTGAACATCCCTGGTACATTGCCCTCTTTGTATGTATACAGATGTCATGCAGTGGATGGCACCCAGTGACCCTATGAGTTCAGCTGAAGTGTAATTCTGTAGTTGTCTTTAGGGGTTCACTATGAAAATGTCACCCTCTATTGGGCGAGCAACACAACTTTGCGTTAAAAATGCTGACATGTTGAAAAGAGAGATATCAGAATGGTGCCCGCATGAAAAGAGTGACATTCTGATATTGCAGCCATCATAATGTCATAATATAATAGTATTACCAACCTTTGCCATAGCCTCTTTCCACTCAGAAGTTATTTATTGTCTGCACATGAAAACCACATACCCTCATGGCAACATCACTCTGTGTGGACTTAGGAGGCACATACAGGACAGTTTTGTGAATATGCTGTCTATACAATTATTTGGCAGTCAGCTCTGTCCCGTATACTCTGCTGCTGGAGGATTCAATAGGGCAAACACAAAGCTCTCCATCATAATATCGTAATATAATAAAACTACCAAAGCAGAGTTGTGGTACATTGTGCTACATCCTTCCCTGTCCCTCCCATTCACCCTAACCTAAACTAATGGAAAAAAAACACGCTTTTTTTCACCTAGTTCATTGCATTGAAATAAGTGGGAAGACTGAATTTCTCCCCACATATGGCGGTTTACTCTTCTTTTGCTGCAGGCAATTAAGATGTCAGGCTCTCGCATTATGCCTTTCTCTGTAAGAAGAAGAAAGAGCAACTAATTGTTGATCTAGAGAACATAGGTAAATAAACTGGAGTTGAAGCTTAGTTTAGGGAGTACTTTAGGTCAGGCATGTGTTCTCTGTATTAGGGTAGTCTCTGGGGAGAAGGGACAAAGGAGGTTGACCCCAAATACCCTGAAATTCAGTGTAACTGACTGGCAAGACACAAGCAGCCGTGATCCAAGCTCCTTTCTGATCTTTCTGTTATTATCTGTGTGTTGGATGTTTCTGGGGGGTATGAGAAGGAAGCAAATACCCCAACATTCTGACTGATTTGATTTTAAAGACACAGGCAGCTGCAGTCCAATTTACTTGCTGATCTTGCTGTTAATATCTCTGTGTTGGATGTGTCTGGGAGTGTGAGAAAGGAGTAATGGAGGTGAACCCCAAATACCCCAACAAACCATCTGACTGATTTGATTTGAAAGATACAGGCAGCTGTAGTCCAATTTACTTGCTGATTTTGCTGATATTATCTCTGTGCTGGGGAAGTCTGGGGAAAGAAGTTGTTGATTTTTTTTAGTTATAATTTTTTTTGGACAGTGATAAGATAGGGTGGCCAACTGTAAAAAAAAAAAAAAAAAGGTGACAGTCAGGTGACTTGGACCCTTATATCAGCTGTGTGACCGAGGCAGACTTGATAGATAGGAGACAAGATTTTGTTGAGGGTCAAGGCAAGACATCACACTCCATTAGTTCTATTGTGTACTTTTGAGTAAAATACATATAGTAGTTGAGTAATGGCTAGCAAACACACAAGGGGGAGGAGGAAAGGAGGATCAGTGCAGGGACGTTACTATCTCTGGTGCACATTAGGAGCCACATATGTGTCACATCCCAACAATCCACCATCAATGAGTTACATGACATCTTGTCTCTCACATACATCACAGGGAATGCTGGATATGGCTTCAAACTGTGGCTCCTGACACCTCTGCCCAGTCCACGTACACCTGCACAACATAGCTAAAATGAGGCTTACATAAGGAAAAGGAGAGGGACTGAATTCAGGTGCCTAGATGACTCTGGAGGGTTCTTGCAGTATAACTCCTCCAAAGTGTGTAGCATTATCATGGCATGTGCTATATCACATAACAATACTGTGGACAAATGTTTTTTAGGGGACAAAGGGTCATGGAGTTCCCTGTTCCACAGCCGCTGGATGAGGAGACTTTTGGGGGGGCTGAGACATAGCACAGAATCATCACGTAATGCTTTGCCTATAAGTATGATGTATTACACCACCATAAAAAAACAACACAGAATCCACACATAATGAAATATGTTTTTCCCCCCAGAATTCAGCTCCCTCCTTGACCTCTTCACCAGGTCAAATGGAGCACCTTTAGAACAGCCTTCAACACCACCACTCAACATGCTTGATGTGATAACCCTGATATCCAGACCTCAGTGGATTGGCTAAACAGAGTCCCTCACACATCTTTCTATTCAAGATACTGTTCTACAAACATACAGATTCCATTTACAATAACACTGTTCACACACTGCTGTGTAACAGGGCTCCTCAATCATGCCCTACACAACTGCTGGCAACTACAACCCACATCATATATTAACATGTATATATGGATTTTTAAAATGTTTCACACATGTAATTCCACTTTCTCTAATTGTTCTCTTGTATTTCTCTAAGGAAAAAAAATACATTTCCTTGGTTACTGATACATGATATATTTTAATTTAATAATTTAGTTCCAAATTTCTGGTAGGAATTAGCATTAAAATTCATGTTAGATGCTAGTGAGGTCTATAAATTGTTGTGTAACAATGGAGATCTGACTAGCGCCCAAGGGGTTTAGTTGCTCGAATTGATTCCACATGGATTTAATTTTAATCTAATTAGTTACACCACAAGATAGAGTTTGAAATCCACTGGATGATATTTTAGGGTCCTGACGCTTTGTACAAGTCATTAATGGAAACTTTTTACAGTGCATACATAAGACTAGATTGTATATGTATAATAACAAACATATAGTATTTACATATGCTATCTTGGAGTGCAGGGTATGTATGTGTATATAAGAATATTTCATTGTTAGCAGTTTTCTTTAAGATACTGGATTTTAACTCTGATCCGTAGACAATAAGCATGTGTCTGTCTCTCTCCTTACATTTATTGTTTACATTTGTACGTAGTTCCACATGTGTATTTTTAAAACATGTGTCAGCAAGCCCCTTTTGGATATACTGCAGTTCGACAAACATAAATAGATTTTGTACATTTCACTGTATTTGGAAATAGGCCTGAAATTCATCTTTTTTTTTTTTTTGGAAACACAATTATTACTCCCTTCTTCTTATGTTTTAATCCTGTTCATTACTGGAATTTTTCCCTTTGTCCCATTTATTAACTGTAACTTGCTCTTGTTTTTTTCTGTGGTTTGATTAATCTGCATAAACACCTTATTAACCTCTTGAAGTCTTCAGAGTTGATCTGTAGGTGTGTGAAGTATGACTGCTCTTGTTGAAACAAAATGGCTACTCTTGGCAAGTGAGTCTACAGTGTGCCATTAATATTCTACAACAGGAAAATGGCATACTGGTTTCTCCCATATTTCATCAATCTTTTTTTTAAACACCAAGAAAGAATCCTATCTACTCATTATCTTATTTTGTAAAGCCTGGATGCTAAAGAGATCTACAGCACATTTATGGAATTTGTAGTCTAACAAAAGTAAGTAGGCCATAAATTGGCCATCCATGTTTACAAACCATAGCAGGTCCTATCAGAGAAGATTAAAGTGCTCTGTGGTGCAGTATGGTCTATATGACCAGTGCAATTGTGTCATGGAATGTTAAAAATTCTCCATGTTTAAGTATGGTCAAGAACATGGGTAGGCAGCCTTTGGCTCTCCAGCCATCATTCCCCAACTGTTAGCCTTTTGGGGATGAAGAGAGTTGTAGTCTCCAACAGCTAAACAGCCAAAGGTTTCCTGACTGTGATCTAGACTCTCAGCAGGTCCTTCACAAGTAAAAGTGCTCTGTTATGCAGTATTATTATTATTATTATTATGGATGATTTTCAAAACAACTTTTTATTTATCTTTTTGTTTGGTGCTTTAACCAATCAGAATTCTATAAAATCAATCACAAAAAAAATCTCTTATGCAGGAAGCTAAATAAATGCAAGTAAGAAACAACACTTGCACCATAGGAACTAATAAACATAGCTGATATTTCCATTGATTTAATCTGGGCTTTTCATCTCTTGAATGTTTTAGATGGTTTGAATGCATTATAAAGCAATGTGTTCCCATATGACCCAATGTAGATTTTTTTTGTCGCCTAAGCTGCTATTGGTCTGTACCTGTTTAGCCTCCTGAACAGTGGTTCTCAATCTTTTTTTGTTCGGGGCACCCCTAACATGTAATCTAGAACATTCGGGGCACCCCTGACATATTTAATGTACTTTATCAAGGGCATAAGAAGGGTACAATACATAAATATATTCTTATTATTACGTCTTTTAATCATAATAACAAAACTAAACATATTGTGCATAACAATTTCTATAAATCTTTATTTATCTTTTTGTTAGTCTTCATAGAAAACATGGGGCACCCTAAGTTGATGTCCATGGCACACCAAAGTACCATGGCACCCTGGTTGAGAATCACTACTCCTGAATATGCCCCTAAGTGTGCATACTGTCAGCGACCTTCTAACTGAGTCCAGATTACTACTCCACTGGACAAGGTAGGAGAACTGCTGGAGCTAGTTACTTCATCTTATTCAATGAACTTCTGGAGGTCTATTGTGCTCCTTCTCATGATCCAAATCTTTTCAGCTAGAACTGGAGTTTTTATGATACTCTTTAAAAGGATCTGCAAACCTGATCACCAAAGTTTTCCAAACCACATATTATGGGGAGTATTATGGTATAAAATCTGAGATATCAGATTGTGCTCTGTTGTTAACAATAGGGCCTTATGCACAAAGAAAATATAAGCAATTCTGGATCAAACCAACTGCACTATAGGTGACAAATAAAAACTCAAATTGCCTTGCAATTGGTTGGAGACACCAGTGGCATTCAAGGAGCTACTTGTGGGGAATTTCTATTTCTCCCCTATGGTGCATCTGGCTTGCTCTAGAATTGCCCCTCTTTAGCTTATGGAATTGGGCCCTAAGAAGATAAAGAAAGCCCCAGCAACATTCAGACTAAGTTTTACTGCTGGAAGACCCAGCACCGACATGACTCCCAACTAGCTATTGGAGATTAGGGGATACTGGGAGATATGCTTACTAAAGGGTTATAACATTAAGCCTTTGAGTGCCAGAGGGGTACGCAACACATTGTTTTACAATACGCTGAGTACCCCTCTGGCACTCAAAAGTTTAAGAATGCCCTGTCCTGCTTCACAGTTCATTCAGAAACCAGAAAAGCAGCTGTTCCATGATCTACCTGTTCTGTCTTTACATGACACAGCTGATCATCTGTTTCTAGCACACAGCAGACTATCCACTTATCAGCTGGATCATATAAACAGAAGACTCTCAAAACACTCTGCAAGGCAAATGCAGAGAAGCTGTTACATGAAACAGCTGCTTTGCAGGTTCTCGGGGTTTCTGAATAAACTGTGAAGTGGGGAAGGAGATTCTTAAAGCGGAACTACCACCTCTTAAACACTTTAACTTCAATAACTCCCCATCTGGTGACTAGCAGCTTAGTAGCGCTAGTCACCAGAATTATTACCTTATTCAAAAGAAATATGCATTCTTACCGGGCTGACAGCAGCATGGAGAGCAGACATCTAGCCATAGTGATATCCACGTGCCTGCACTGTCAGTCCCAGTCGGGTCTAGGAGGCGTTGCTATAAGCCGGCCGGCTCCAAAAGGGACTGACAGCATAGGCGCGCGGACGTCACTATGGCAAGTTGTCCGCGCTCCATGCTGCTGTCAGCCCGGTAAGAATGCATATTTCTTTTGAAAAAGGTAATAATTCTGGTGACTAGCGCTACTAAGCTGCTAGTCACCAGATGGGGAGTTATTGAAGTTAAATTGTATAAGAAGTGTTAGTTCCGCTTTAATATTATAACTCTTTCATTGCCGCAGGGTTTTGCAATATACAGTCCTATGGCTCTCAAGCAGTTAAGGGAGGGCAGCTATTTCTCTGCTCTCCAGAAGAGACAGCAAACTGTCCTCTGTGTGTTTATAGAAAGCTAGTGAAGATTCAACACCATAGGCAACTATTGGAGCTTAGTGCATGTGGTGAATAGCTACATTAACGAATAAATACACACACAAAAATATGACATTGGCTCATTAAGCTATATTTCAATGTGCAAATGAGCCATTGTCAAAGCAGACACTGCAGAATCACAAATCATTTGTTGTATTAGTGGTGTATTCACAGGGATATGATGGTGAAGACACCTTAGTGCATATGATGAGAAAGAATCAATGCAATTGACAAAACAGCCCTTATCGATCCTCTGTGTATCTCCCACCCAGGTGTTTCTAGTAAGCCTGCATTGCTTGATATATGGATGCATTGTTGTTCAACAGGCTGGAATGCAAAAACACCAATCTGGTTGAAAAATTGTCTCCTGGTGTAATGTAATGGTTATGCTTTCTGTGAAGTCCCAGACATTTATAAATTGTGAAGAGCTAAATCTATATAATGGAAACCAGGCAGAAGTTTCAGATGTTCCAAGTGGTTAAGGGCGTTGTGGGTTGTGGAAATGTAAAATTGAATAGGCTATGGGATTCTTTTGAAAGTCTGAAGGTTGACTGATTTTACCTCAGCCACTGAACTGGGTGGTGTCTTTTGCAAGGTATTGTATAACAATGTTCTTATTCATCCAATTCAGTACGTTTTCTAGATTTGTAAAGCAAATTACTATTGTCATTTCAGGAAATAAGTTCAGTGCAGTATTCATATAATTTTCCAACAGTATAGGCCTTATATTTTAACAAAACATGGTAGAATTCTGAGGAGGAACCTACTTTGCCGTACGGGACAAATGAAAGCATTCTCATTTACATAACTGGGGAGTTTAACCCCTTGAATGCTAGATAACACTAGCATTCAAGAGTAGAAATGGGTGAAAAGTCAGTTTTTTCTCTCAGGAAATTTTGCAAGCAAACACAGTTTCCTACTTTTCCTGTGAAATTTTCAGGGGATTGAAAATCCATAAAAGTTCATCCCTTTTGCTAACCACAAAAAAATTTCTAATGAGAACAGACTCAATGTGTAGCTCTGTTGCTACCAGTGCAGTGGGACAAAGCTGGGACTCCAGGGAGGTCAGCATTTGTGGATCTGTTGCTACCAGTGCAGTGGACAAGGCTGGGAAATCAGTATGAGATGTGATTCTTGGCTTCCATTGGACACGGTTGGGATGAGGGGCACTGAGAGACTCTCCAGCTGTTTCCAGACTCCAAATCGTATAGCGGGTAATGATGGGAGTTGTAGTATGGCAGCAGTTGGAGGGTTGGGGGTCAGTAAGTGTTTCTATATTTACCAATAATAAAAGTTCAAAAATGAAAACTGACCATAAATGAATTTAAAAAACAAAAACAATCCTGCACAAATCCATACAGATTACCCAAAATTATGAACTCTGCGTAAAGTTTATATTATGCTTACATGTTGAATTGTTTTCAAACAAATGAGGGTTTTGTTGCATAATTTGGGCAAAGTATGTTTAAGCTCTCTGTCAGTCATTTTTAATTTCAGTAGTTATATGATAATATATGTACTGGACAGGACTCACTAGAAATGGGGTGCCTTGGTGGAGTAAGCAAGCTGAGACATACTTTGCCCAAATTATGCAACAAAATCCTCATTTGTTTGAAATAAATTCACACACATAGCAGGTATAATATATACTTTACACAGGGTTGGTAATTTGGGGTAATCTGTATGGATTAGCGTAGGATTGTTTTTAGTTTTTATGCTTTTACTCTCATTTTTTCCTATTTTGGGGATTTGGAGAACCCCCTCATTCCTTGCTGCTCTCCATACCTTATTCACTTGGGATTTTAATTAATTTCATTTATATCATTTATGTATATTTATGGTGTGCTAGCTAGGGTTGTGAGTTCTTTTTCTTTGTGTAAATTAATTTAAGCACTTAACCCCTTAAGGGGGTGGCACTTGAGGACCACGGGGCATTTTTTTTTTTTTTATTTCCGATTCAGGGCTCCCCGAGCGGCATGCAGCTGTGCGGGGAGCCCTGAACTCCATGATGTGCCAGGAATGTCACCAGTCCTTAAGTGCCGGCCAGCCGTGATGGTCCTGGCAGTGGTCGTTAAGGGGTTAAATTAATTAATGGTAATTTTTTTTTAATTTTTGGTCATCTTTTATTTTGGGGTTACCATTGGATATTCGTTTTATTTATTTGTTTGTATTGTTTTACATATTATAGTAACCCTTTGAGTGTCAGAGAGGTATCCGATGCAATACAAAGAAATGAAAAGGGTTAAATATCTATCTATCTATCTATCTATCTATCTATCTATCTATCTATCTATCTATCTATCTATCTATCTGTCACTCTCTCTCTCTCTCTCTCTCTATATATATATATATATATATATATATATATATATTTTTTTTTTTTTTTTTTTTTTTTAATCTTTCTTTTATGTGTGGTTCAATGGCTACCAGTGCAGTGGGGGGTTATTGGTGGAAAAAAGGCAAAAAAAAAAAAAAAAAAGCAATTTTTGCAGGAAACCCCATGGAAGAAGAAAGGTGCATTTTTTGCAGTTCTATCTTTTGGAGCAAACCATTTTCCCATCCTTATTCATAAGGTTAAAATCCACATTTATATCAGTGGAGTTTTGGGAATTGTTATTTCTCTACTGTGATGCAGACTTACCCCAGAATTCCATGAACTTTTTTTTAACCCCATTGCTTTGCAATGCATTGGATACTCCCTGGCACTCAAAGGGTTAAACATAAGTCCATAAGGGCGGTTGATCCATTAAAAATGAAACAAATAATAAGATTGATGTACAAGAAAACTGGTGCAATTCTGAAACAAACCAACTGCATCATAGGACACAAAGAAAAGTTCCCATTTACTTAAATGCAGTTTTTAACAACTTGAATGCAATGTATTGCAAAGCATTCAAGGGGTTAAAAAAACAATTCAAATATGCTAAAAGCTCCATTTATATCAATGGGATTTTATAAATTTTCATTTCAACCCTGTGGTGCATTTGATATGCTCCAGCATTTCCACCTATTTATCTTGATGAGGAGGGCCCTTTGGATTCATTCCTCATTTGGAGGAAACAAGATGATTGGTTATGATATCCTACACATCTTGAGAAAGCAGTGTGAAAATGCAGTTAATCTGGAGCAGTTTCTTTCTATCTTCCCCGACGGAGTTGGAATTCATATCCAAGAGGAAACAAGCATGGACACCTGTTATACCGTGCAGGGACGGTAAGAAATTTCCTGCATGCTCCATATGCTGTGTACACATACAGCAATGTATATCTGTGAGTGCAACATTTATTATATTACTTTAACATCTAAGTGATAAGGCACTATTGTTGCCTCTTGTTCTTTTTTATTCTTTTGGGGTACATGATTCGTTAATTAGATGGAGATAAAAGAAAACCCTAAAGGAAGATATCTCAGTCACTGCGAAAGACAGAGCTGGGCACCTCTGACCTACACTCTCAGCTTGTCATGTTTATGCACAAATATTACAATGTGATTAAACATATTTATGGTTTTCAAAATAGGACAGCGCATCAATCACCCAGAAATAACGTCTTGAACATAAGTTTGCCTTTATATATATTAACGCTTTGAGTGCCAGAGGGGTATCCAATGCAATGATTTGCAATGTATCGGATACCCCAGCACTCAAAGGATAAACTGTCAATTCCATCAAATAATCAATGAGCTTGATGTACAAAGAAATGCAGAGGAATTCTGGGGCAAACCACCTGCACTATAGGGAACAAATAAACGTCACCATTGAGTGGGGCATTTAACCCCTTGAATGCTACAGAGTTCTCCAATGCATTTATTTTAAAACACTTGAGTGCCAGTGGGGTGCACAAGGAATTGTGAAGCAATTCATTGCACAATCCTCTGACACTCAAAGGGTTAAACAGCATTATACCTAAAGTGCCTCCCAGACAATGCTACACAATTCATGGAGACATTACTAGCATTATAGGAGTTATAGGACCATTATATTATCAGAACAGATTAATTCTAGGTGACAGGATAGCTCCTGCTGGAGTGAGATATTCATTGCTGTGTCTTCATTACTTTTGGAGCTTCTCTCTCACTGGTTTTCTACAAGTAGGGTGATATCACAGATTGTTTTGGTGCTTATGGGATATCGCTTACAGCCCATTGTGATCCTGGGTCTGTGTCATGTAGTTGCACATTGGTGTATATACTAGAATGTATTTTCATTTTAGTTCATACCAACACATACACACACTCTGCCACTGTTAAGAACTTTAAAATGTATAACAAAAGTAAAGAATCACACCAATACTTGCCCCTCACCAGGAGGATGCATCTGTTAGTGTACAGTACTGAAAAACTAGGGATGGGCAAAACCTTTTGCATCAAACCAAAATTGGCAAAAATGGCACTTTCCACTTGTCAAAAAATTTCCCGCGAAAAGTGCCATTTTCCCACTTTTTTTACCTATCTTATTGCATTGAAAGCTTTCTGTAGATTTCTACAGCCATATAAAAGGGTGCCAGGCTCTCACAGCAGCCAATCTAGCCCTGACAAACTACCAGCAATGCTATTAAAGCTCAGTGCTATGGTAATGGCCAAACCGATTGCTTCTTTAATTAATACCTCTTTGGCAACAGGGTACATGCCCAAATCCTGGAAGGTGGCTAGAGTTGTGCCTATCCACAAAAGTGGGGATAAAAATGTAGTATCAAACTACAGACCAATATCCCTACTCCCCACTTTATCCAAAATCCTAGAGAAATGTGTACACGTGCATCTAAATAAATATTACCAACAGACTAGTTTTTTCACCCCTCTTCAATCAGGCTTTCGACCAAATCACTCAACAGTCACGGCCCTTCTAAAAGTAACCAACGATATCCAGACGGGCATGGAAAATGGTGACCTCACAGGAGCCATTTTCCTAGATTTTGCCAAGGCCTTTGACACAGTAGACCATAATATTCTTATAAATAAACTCCAAAGATCAGGACTGGGTAATAATTCTCTAAACTGGTTCCGATCCTATTTATCAGACAGAATGCAGTATGTGTCAGTTGCTGGCAATGACTCCCTTCCGCTCAAAGTAACAAGTGGAGTTCCTCAAGGCTCCATTCTTGGCCCGCTTCTATTTTCTCTTTTTATAAATGATCTGCCCAAGGTTTGCAAATCATCTTTAGTACACATGTATGCAGACGACACCATTCTCTATACTAAAAACTCAAACATATCACACCTTGAGGCCATATTACAACATGATTTCTGCGAGGTTGAAAGATGGATAGCAAGGAATAAATTGTTCTTAAACACAGACAAAACTGTCACAATGATATTTGGCACAAAGCACAAACTGCGTAATCTCGGCAATACCCACATATCCATTGTAACGGAGTCTAATCATAAATTGGCCCCGGTGGACTCCTACAAATATCTTGGTATGTGGCTTGACCCCAACCTCACTTTTGGACATCACATTGACAAGTTAACCGCCAAGCTTTATCCCAAAATCAGTGCTCTTTTTAGACACAAATCATGTTTAAGTCCCCTGGTTAGAAAACGTATTGTGCAACAGATGTTGCTGCCTGTCATAGACTATGGTGATGTAGTTTATGCTCCAGCACCAGAAATCCATCTTAGTAAACTTGACACCCTGTATAATTCAATATGCCGCTTTAGCCTTCAATGTAATTACACTACTCATCGCTGTGATATGTTAAAAGAACTAAATTGGTTAACACTCAAATCTAGACGTGCCCTTCACCTTTCTTGCTTAGTACACAACCATTTCTCTGGAAAACTACCACACTACCTGAGCAGTATGCTCACTCCTGCTCTCCATACTAAGTATAAGCTCTGCTCCACCGCAAACAACTCGGTACGTATACCACAATACAAGAGAGAAGCAGGAAGAGCCGCCTTCTCCTTCAGAGCGCCAAAGGCCTGGAACAATCTGCCTGAAATAATCAAATATGCTCCCAGTCTAAAATCCTTAAAAGTAAATGCTTCTCTATATCTAAAAACAGAGTGTAACTGTTTATAATTTTAAAATTTCCATATGAATATTTGTATGTATATTTAATAACATGTAATATATAATGTTTCTCAATTTGTATAAATAAGCAACCCTCTACTGAAAACTGTCCAGGACATACTTGAAAACGAGAGAAATCTCAATGTATTCTTCCTGGTAAAACATTTTCTAAATAAATAAATAAATTCTGTGTTTGTGAGAGGAGAGAGCAGCATGTTTTTGAGTGAGAGAAGATAGGCAAATAAAGTGGAACTGAAGCTTAGTTTAGGGAGTCTTTTTGGTAGGACATTTATTTTCTGTGTTAGGGGAGTCTGCAGGCATTCTGGGCTAGAAGAAGGAAGGAAGTAGGTTGACCCCAAATACCCCAAAATCTGGTGTGATTGACTGGCAAGACACAGGCAGCTGCTGATTTTACTTTTATTGTCTCTGTGCTGGGGAACTCTGTGGAAAGAAGTTATTGATTGTGTTTTTTAGTTATATTGACTGTGATAAGATAGGGTGGACAACTTATATAATAAAATAAAAAAATAATAATAATACAAATTAAAACAAATGCATAAATAATTAAAATAATAAATACATTAGGATGGTGACAGACAGCTGACTGGGAACCTGATGTGAACTCTGTGACTGAGGCAGACTTGATAGCAGAAGACATTGAGAATTGTGTTGAGGGATATGGCAAAACATCACACGCCATCAGTTGTGTACTGTAGAGAGTAAATACACACGCAATAGTTGAGTAATTTTATTTATTTAGAAAATGTTTACCTGAAAGAATACATAGATTTCTCTTGTTTTCAAATAAAAACTCACATAAATGTATATGAGTAAATGTCCCCAATAACACCTCCTCAAAAATATTGTCTCGGTTTGGCCACTTGAATTGTTGGGAGGTACGCAAATACAAGCAACCCCTTATCGCCTCCTGTGTAGCATATGCAAAAAAAAAAACAGAATTTTATATTGTTTTTCTCTGCTCCTTATTAGAACACAATGAGAAAGAAGAAGCAGAGGAATGGAACACTATGACTCTCTCATACACACCCCACTGCCCTCCCACCTTGGATCAAGGGGCATAAGGGGCTACTTACAGTATATATAGCTTAGTAAATAGGCGTTAGATTGGTACAACCCTAAAAAATGCTTCCAATGACTATTTTAGCTCGGAATAGTATTAGTACAATTCTCTAAGATAGGTTAGTTCACACAGGTTGCATGTTGTTATATAGTGACTTCTTCTGTACTGGATACAATATCAGCAGTAGATACAATAACCCCCCCACACACACACATGATACCTTTCACTGTGTAATGTTCACCTATTTTATACACACTGTGGAAGTTCTCTGGAAACCCTGAGAGACATTGGGTGTTTCCTTGCATTTAAATAATTGATTGATATTGTCTTTACCTACAAGCAAAACTGACAGAGTTGAGTATAATAACAATTAAAATTAATAACAGAACTCAAATAGAAAGGGAAAGTGATCAATTATTGAAAACGATATTAAATATTAACAGATACAATTATGATAAAACATTGAGGTTGGCAGCCATGATATCGTGCTCCATGCTCTGTCACTTACTAAAAAACACAAACACGTACATGGTATATATATTAATCACATGATGAAACTTTAGAACAGTTTATTATTCATTTGGTTTTACTTTGGGAGAAACATAATTATGTTAAAGTAATACTGACACCTCTTAACCCTTTGAGTGTGAGAAGGGTACGCAACACATTGCAAAGCACTCAAAGGGTTAATGATTACTGTTATTGTGTTCCTGGCCTTTAGCTTTTATAAATTGGCATGTGAACCATGAAACAAGCCGGCGATTTAGTTATAGTGCGTACATGTCGCACACTCTTATGTTTGTGTCATTTCAAAAGGATACCGAAACAAATAAATATCTTTCCTTATGAAGACATCGTTTTGTCTTTTTTTTGGGAGAGTAGACATGGCTCCCAGGAGACAGAGCCTTGAGCAGAGACAGGGTACTTTCTCTTCATTAAATTTCTGTCAGAGCAGTTTCACTCTGATTATTTGCAAATATGAGTGCAGGTCATATATTTGTTTTCTAGAAGTCTTCTATACGATGAAGCACAATTGAGTGTCTTCTCTTTGTTTTATGTTTGCCCAAGCCATTTGGGGAGCAAGATGGAGGGGACAGACTTTTCCTTAAGATATTGTGACATCGTTTGGGAGAGTGTTTCCTTCCCATTAAGAAAATATTACTGAGGATTACATATGTAATTTCTCAGCAATGTATTTTGTGAATATACCACCACAGGGTTTTTTGGTGGAGGTTATGTGGTGCTAGAAGATCCGCAAAAGAGCATGGTGACATGAAAATCTCACGCTGCGTGACATCACAGCGTGATTTACAACTGATTTACAGGGCATCAACAGGTTAATTCATTACATGAGACCAGTAGTGCAATATGCTATTACAAAAACCAGCAGGGATACATACCATTGCATAAGACCAGAGAGTCAATGAATACACAATTATGTGACAACAGCAGGGCAATATACCATTACATGAGACTAACCAGGCAAAATACCATTACACATCAGCACTATATACCATTAAATAAGACCAGCAGAGCAATATACCATTTCATGAAACCAACAGAGCAATATATTGTTTTATGAGATCAGCAGTGTAGGGGGCCACAATGTGGTATAGGATGGACAGAGGGAGACACAGTGAGGCTCCAGGTAACACATGACTTTGACAGAGGGCAAAATGCACATATAGACAAATGAGGACTATGATGTGGCAGTAGGCAATGGAGATAACTTACTAACACGTTCCTTCATTGTGTTTTGTGCTAATTGATGACACCACCAAAGGAAAGCAATGAATTAGTAAGTGCTATTCATTAATCAGCTCCACACTTTACTCATTTACTTATATGTAAGATTTTAGCCCCTCCGTAATATTTCTCCTGTAGCATCACTGTACCTCCTCTGCCCATATATAGTTGGTTGGACAGCAAGATGCACTAAACATCATTAGTAGCCAGCGTGTACTGCTGTCCAATTAGGTTTAAAGTCCCCCTCTGCCTGTGATTCACTTTTTGAGTGCCAGAGAGCACTGGACACTCTGTTGGCACTAAAATGGTTAAGCCAGGGTTTAATTTGTTTTAGGTTTCTGAGATGGCACTGGGGTCCACACAAAATGGGCTATCTGTCTAGCAAGTGATGAAGCCACCTCTGAACCTGAGGCCTCTGCGTATGCCGGGTAAACCAAAGCATTAAAATGGCCCTGCAAAGTAGCTATTTCCAAAGTGATAAAAAATGGAAGAGAAGGTCTGCAGAATCAACTTAAATACACAAACAGCATGATAAAGGGTAAACAACCCAAAATACATTCATGTATTTGTGTTTTATCAGTAAATTTACTGACAGCAAAATTATGTTATGGACACCTCCAATCAGCACTTTTTTACTGTCAGTCATTCTATAAAGTGGGTATAAAAAGTCTACACACCCCTGTTAAAATGCCAGTTTATTGTGATGTTAAAGAATGAGACAAAGATAAATCACGTCAGAGCTTTTTCCACCTTTAATGTGACCTATAACGTGAACAATTCAATTGCAAAAGAAACTGAAATCGTTGAGGAGGAAAAATAAAAAATAAAAAACTCACAATAACTTGGTTGCATAGATGTGCACACCCTGTTATAGCTGGGGATGTGGCTGTGTTCAGAATTAACCAATCACATTCAATCTCATGTTAAATAGAAGTCATTACACACCTGCCACCTGGTGACTCCGATTAATCACAAATAAAGTTCAGCCATTCTAGTAGGATTTTCCTGACATTTGCTTAGTGGCATCTCATAGCAAAAGCCATGGTCGGCAGAGAGCTTCCAAAGCATCAGAGGGATCTCATTCTTGAAAGATATCAGTCAGGAGAAGGGTACAAAAGAATTTCCAAAGCATTTGATATACCATGGAACACATTGTAGACAGTTATCATCAAGTGGAGAAAATATGGCACAACAGAGACATTACCAAGGACTGGATGTCCCTCCAAAATTGATGAGAAGACGAGAAGAAAACTGGTCAGGGAGGCTTCCGAGAGGCCTACTGCAACATTAAAGGAACTGCAGGAATTTCTGGCAAGTACTGGCTGTGTGCTACATGTGACAACAATCTCCTGTATTCTTCATATGGATGGGCTATGGGGTAGGGTGGTAAGACAGAAGCCTTTTCTTACAAAGAAGAACATCCAAGCCTTGCTGTAGTTTGCAATAATAAACATCAAGTCCCCCAAAAGCACGTGGGAAAATGTGTTATGGTCTGATGAAACCAAGGTTGAACTTTTTGGCCATAATTCCAAAAGGTATGTTTGGCGCAAAAACAATACTGCACATCACCCAAAGATCACCATACCCACAGTGAAGCATGGTGGTGTCAGCATTATGCTTTGGGGCTGTTTTTCCTCAGCTGGAACCAGGGCCTTAGTCAGGACGGAGGAAATTATGAACAGTTCCAAACACCAGGCAATTCTGGCACAAAACCTTCAGGAGTCCGTTAGAAAGCTGAAGATGAAGAGGAAGTTCACCTTTCAGCATGACAACAACCCAAAGCTCACATCCAAATCCACAAAAGCATGGCTTCACCAGAAGAAGATTAATGTTTTGGAATGGCCCAGCCAGAGCCCAGACCTGAATCCAATTGAACATCTGTGGGGTGATCTGAAGAGGGCTGTGCACAGGAGATGTCCTCCCAATCTGACAGATTTGGAGCGCTTTTGCAAAGAAGAGTGGGCAAATATTGCCACGTCAAGATGTGCCATGCTAATAAACTCCTACCCAAAAAGACTGATTGCTGTAATAAAATCAAAAGGTGCTTCAACAAAGTATTAGTTTAAGGGTGTGCACACCTATGCAACCAGGTTATTGTGAGTTTTTTATTTTTCTCCCTCAATGATTTCAGTTTGTTTTGCAATTGAATTGTTCACGTTATAGGTCACATTAAAGGTGGAAAAAGTTCTGACATGATTATCTTTGACTCATTCTTTAACATCACAAGAACCTGGCATTTTAACAGGGGTGTGTAGACTTTTTATATCCACTGTAAATGGTAGGTAACCCTGACCTCAGTGAGTAAGTTCGGTGTATATGAATCTTTAATTATACTGGATGCCATGGCTATTTAGGAAGACGTTTTTGTCTCTTACTGACATCTTCCTCAGTGGGAGGAGTTTAGGGTCCTGTAGACCGGCAGCTATGTATCATTGACTCCCCTGTGGACATGACATCCATTACTAAATAAAGATTCATTTTGTGCTTAGTATGGATTTATAATAGCTATTAGGATAAAGATATGTGGGGGTTATTATTAGCTTTGCTGAACAGCAGTAGGAGTTCCTGGTTCATCCACACAAAGAGGAGTGGTGCTGGGGCAAGCCAACTCCACCATAATGGACAAATCTATATTCCCTAAATTCTCATTGATTGAAATGGGGCTTTTAACCCATTGAATGCTATTGGTTTCCAACACATTGCTTCACAATGCATTGAATACCTTGCTAGCAGTCAAAGGGATAAATGTCCCAGTTTGGTCACTGGGAATTTTTACTTGTCTCTATGGTGCAGTTGCTTTGCCCCAGAATTGCTCCACTTTTACTTGGTGCATTTGGTCCCCTAGGAGAATACAGATAGGTTTGTCCTTAGAGAATAGACAGACCCTAGGGCAGGAGTGGGTAATAGGAGGACCTCCAGCTGCTGCCAGACTGCAACCCCCATCATACCATCACCAATTGTTGGCTGGCAGTGGATGATGGGAGTTGTAGTCCAACAGCAGCTGGAGGCCTCATTGTGCCCACTACTGCTCTAGTGTATTCCTTTTAAGAGATGTTACTTTGTGTTGAGATGTACTGTCCGGATCCATCATTCCCATTTTTCATGATGTAACTGTAAGCATATCTGGGAACACTGTTGTCAGCAGTCTCCAGACTGAGTGAGATAGTCCAAATGACGTGATTTGTTACATAAATTAGGTGGGGCTTCATGGAAGTGGGTGAGATTAGGATGAGGGAAGGTGAGGGTTTGTTCCAGAAATGAATGTAACAGGGTGGGGAGAGGGTGGAATGGGTGAGAAAGTGGGTGGGGTTACCAGAGATCTGGTGAATCACCTTCTGTTCCAGGACAGAACAGCCTTTTCTTAACCCTGTGAATTTCAGAGAGATGTCAAATGCATTATGGTGAGCTGGACACCCCTTTACCATTAAGATGGTTGAAAAAAACCACTATTTTTGAGTGCCAGAGAGGTATCCAACACTTTGCAATGCAATGATTTGAATACTTCTTTGGCATTCCAAGGGTTAAAACAGATTAATTCACTTGGATTGTTGATAGACTATGCTCATCCCCCACCTCCCCCAGTGAGAGGTCAAAATAATAAAATAACTAACCAACACAGAGAAGCATTTAACTCTTTAGCAGGGGTGTAGCTATAGGTGGTGAGGGCAGAGTTTTGCTGGGAAAAAGCATCCGATGCTCCAGTAGGTTTTAGGTATGTATCTGTGAAAATATATATTTGTGTGTTGGGGTCCCATAAACATGGCCGTCCAGTGACTGGTTGCACCACTGCTCTTTAGGAAAATCACTCAGGATGAGTATCTCATGATGGGCTAGTTGCTAATAATCAAATATTAACCCATTAACCCCTGAGGGGTATGCAATCCACTGCAAAGCAATGTTTTGAGCACCCCTTTGGAACTCAAAGGGTTAAGGACCAGCGAGGTGTGCAGTGCATAATTGTTGCTAATAATAAAATATTAACCTCTTAATGACCAGGGAGATGTGGCACATTGCATTGCAATGTGCAGCTCATGCTTACGGTTCTTAAGAGGTTAAAGTGCGCTGTGGTATTTTACAATGTAATATTAACCCTTTGAGTGCCAGAGTGGTACGCAACGCATTGCTTTGCGTACCACTCTGGCACTCAAAGGGTTAATAAAATGCAGGGTGGTGCTTGGTACTAGTTTAAGCCCTGGCTCTCACCTTTAAGGCTCTGACTCTTATTGCCTGCCTGCGGCACGTAATGGTGTCATTCTCTGCTGATCTCTCTAATGATTGTGATGTAAGTGGGTTGGGCAATGCTCTAATAATGCATTACGCTAACCCAAGCATTACATCTTATAGAAACCTGGGAGGGGAGATGTAGTAATACATTTCCATGTTAAACCATGGAACCTGCCTATTGCCTAATACTAATTTAGTAAGCTAACTACACCAATAATTCTCCTCCTTGGTGACGCATGTGTCAAGGGGTTGGTAGTGTAGTAGTATGTGTGTATATTGAAGTGTTCCTTTTGTCTGTGCCTTATTTTATGCCATGAATTAGATATGGTTCAGAGCAAATGATATACCTTTTACCCTTGTACCTGAGCATCACACTGTTTCAATAACAGCAGAGTTCATGTGTACGCTGCCATGTACGAAAACAATCATACTCCCTACCACTGTGATTGTCGGCTCTGGTCTTCAGGACACACCAGCAGGCCAGGATTTAGGATATCCTTAATAAAGCACAGGTAGTGCAAGTAAAATGACTGAGCCACCTATTATTCACTTGTGTACAAGCAGTGATGGATTAAAAACGTGGCCTGCTGAGAATCGCTGCTCTAGTGCATACCCAGCCAATGGATCTGGAGTCTAACACTAGTGACACTGGCTGGACTTGACAGATTTATGAATTTCCCCAGGGACTCTGTACCTATTTGTTTTCCCACAATCATTTTTGTTTCTGCTGAAATCTCTGCGTAGGTGTGAGAATTGAGAGCTTTGATACACTGTTCTCACTTATGCTTAATAATCTTAACCCAGTTCTGTATTTTTGTATTGTATTATTTCAACATCTTTTAAACGCTTTGTACATGTGTGGAGCTGTATAAATAAAGATACATACATACTGTTTGATCTTGTTTTGTATTTTCCCACAGTCCTCCCCCTACAGACTGTTACTGAGGCTGTGATGTCAGTAATGATGCCAAGATCATTTCACAGAAAATAATAAAAGTGATAATTTTCTTTAAACTATCTTTTGTTAACTGTAGTCTTGAAAAGTGACCCTTCCAAGCCATAATTTGCTCCTGGAAGGAAAACACTGTTAGCTTTGTTAGAGCCCAATAATTCTGTCAGTTCAAATCTATTTTCTCTCTCCAACTGTCTAGAGCTCTAGCAGAGGTTGTGACACTGCCATGTACTGACCAGTAAAATGTAACTTTATTTATATCCTTTATATAGGGCAACATTTGACAAACACATGAGGCTGTTTGATTACCTACTTTGGCGTCTGATGAGATGGCACTTTACGCAATCCTGTCTGAATAAAAGAAAATTCTGGATTGGTATCTCTGTGCACATGACTGTACAGGCACATTGTGGTGGGTGTATTAGCCTTTTGCATTGCAATGCGTTGCGCACCCCTCTAGGGTTGCCACCTTTTCTTCCAAAAAATACCGGCCATGGCATTCCGTCCATAGACTTAACATTGGACAGAAGCCCTACACCCCTCCTACGCTCAAAGGGTTAACCTCTTGAGGACTAGAAGTGTGCGCAACTAATTTCAAAGAAATGCACAACCTGTTGTCACCAGTACTTAACTCTTTGCGTGCCAGAGTGGTATGCAATGCATTGCATTGCAATGTGTTGCATGCCCCACTGGCACTCAAAGGGTTAAAGCAGTTGCAGCAACACTTTGAAGTCTGTAGAAATCCTCTGTTGCAGCTGAGGAATGGGGTTACTGTTGGTGTAGACACGGTATTGCTTGTCATAACCCAATGGCTTAGTACGCGGCCCCCAATATTACACATTACAGAGTCTTCACTTCTAGGCATCTGTTACATTGTTGCTTTCAGGGTCCATAGAAATTCATATACAAAGTTGTGAGTGGAGATTAGTGAACTAGTCACTGTGTATGCTTCATGAATAGGCTCACTGAACTGTTCAGCCTGCAGATGGTGTCAAATTAATTTAGATCTACAGTAAAGAAGAAATTAAATTATCCCAGATGCTGGGTATATCAAAGTAAAAAAAAAAAAAAATCAGTCAGTAAAGTTTGAATCCAAGAACTTCAATTTTTTCATGCATCCATCCATCCATCCATCCATCCAGGAGCACTCAAACCTATACTCTGGGCTTCCCAGCAGTGCATGCTTTTTGTATCTCCTTACATGATGAACACAGATGAATCTATTAGTGGTTCAGTCATTCTGAAAGATCTACCTAAGTTAATGATATTCACTTGTGTTTAATAAAGTAGATCCTGAAAACATGCACTGTTATGAGGCTTGAGATTATAGTTGAGCCCCCCTGGTCTATATCACAGATTGTGCCTGGCCCTCTGTATAGCTCAAGCAAACTGACATCTTGCCTCACATTCGACCTTTGTTTTCTCCAGGACACAGAAGAATTTACACAATTACAGTTAGTCACAGGTGATACTGTAAACTTTAGACAGGCAACATCTGCTGTTAAGCAAAAATTCAGTTGTCACAGATACAGGCTGTATCACTGTGAAGAATCAGTACCTTATATTCATTGTATCGAAAATATATTGTAAATATGTATTTTTCTGTGGTACTGAATATAGACTGTTAACATGGTCTCAGCCATGACTAACTGTAACTGTGTCATGGGAAAAAGGTTTGTAAAACTACATGTTCATTTTCAAAATTGGTTTAAAGGGATAGTAACATTTAATATGTAAAAAAATATATAGTGTAGAGTTTATCCTACTGAGTAAATCAAGGTACTCCCACTGCTGAGAAGTGTTTTATTCAAACTTGAATTTTTGTAGGTGCAACATCTCAATGGTCTGACATTTTTCAGTAGTTGCTACACCATCCTATGGACAGCGCTCGTCAATTGACCATAAATCTCCATAGGATGATGTAGCAACAGTGCCACTGTCAAAGTTCAGGCCATTGGGATATTGCACCTACAATATTCAAGTCTGAGCCTCAATAACTTTTGAATAAAAGACCTCTCAGCAGTAGGAGTACCCTTATTTTACTAAGGAGGATAGGCCCTACAAGATATATTTTGTTTACATAATATGTATTACTATCCCTTTAAATCTAATAGTTGAAATAAGCACAGAGCAAACACTTATTTACTAGTTTACTCCCCACTGCACAAGTTGCTCTTTATAACAAGCCAACAATGAAGTGCAAACTGGAAAGTGTAACACCCTACAAGGGCAGCCAGTGACTCTCAAACTCTTGTTGGACTACAATTATGCTAGTGGGATGAAGATGATTGAAGGTGTCCTAAGGTGTCCTTTGTGATCTAAGGAGGTAGGGTGCCTTTGCCTAGGGGAACCTGAGATATAAATTTGGGACTGAAATGGGCACAGACAAGAAAAAAGATGGCGAGAAGAGCTCATGGTTATAAAGGAACTACAAATGCTATCATGGAGAAACTCCAGGAACAGCGGTTGGGAGTGGAGGTGTATAAAAGAACAGTTATCCATGTAGTGGTGACAGACAACACAGAGAAACAAACAGTCTGGGTTCTCAGACTAGCCACTTTTTATGAATGTATGTGCCATATTCACAAAGAAAAGTGCAGCTATTCAGGATTAAACCAAGTGTATCATTGGGACCAAATGAAAAATCCCATTCATTTTAACATAACTTTTTTTTTACTACATTAGGTCACCAATTCATTGCCCAAACCTTCCCCTTTCCCCTCTCTCTCTTTTGTTCCCCTTCTCCCTTTAGAGTGTAAGCTCCTGTGAGCAGGGTCCTCTCCACTATTTGTATCCTTTGGTTAAGTGTCTCCTGTGTTTGTTATGAGTTTTCTAATTGTACAGCACCGTAAAATATGATTATGCTGTATAAATTATTATTAATAATCATGCATTGGAGACACTGCTAGCATTCAGGCAATTAGAAGTCTTATTTATGACTTCAGTGCAGATAGGGTGTTGATCCAGGGAACTATCTGACTGCCATTTGAAGTCTGGAAGGATTTTTTTTACCCACTTGGGGCTTAATTGGAAATGGCTTAAATTGGTTTTATTTCCTTCCTATAGATCAACAGGGGTGATTTGGCATGTGCTGAACTTGATGGACGCATGTCTTTTTTTCAGCTCCATCAACTACACTAAAATCCCATGTATAATAGGCACAATGTTGCCCCTTTTCACCTTATGTGAAGTGGGGGGTACGTATTATGCAAAAGGAAAAAAAACATCAATTTCTGCACTGCTTCCCTCCCTCCCCTCTTACCCATAGCCTCCTGTTCCCCTCTGTTGTCCAATTTCTCCAGCCTGACAGGGTCCCAGAGGGTGGCATGCTTGCATCTGCCGCCTGCTTCCAGCACTGCCCTGTCAGGACCTTAGGACCAATGTCAATACTAGTGTTGAGCGAGCATGCTCGGCCGATGCTCGGATCGGCTCGAGCATCGCTCTGCTCGGCACATGGCGGTACTCGTACGAGTACCGCATGTGCTCGCCCGCCATGTTCGGGTCTCCTCCCCGCACGTTTTGCGGCTGCTGCACAGCCAATAAACGTGCAGGGAGGCTCTGACATCGGTGTAATGCCAGCAGCCATGTTGGCTGCTGGCATTACACTGATTGGCTGGCCAGAACCCGTGGTCGGGTGCTGTATAGCACCTGACCATCGAGTTCGGCTCAGTCTGAGCCAGGGAGAGCTGAGGATAGGAAGGGAAAGGCAGTGTAGGGAGGAAAAAAACAAAAATTGTGAAAAAAAAGAACCAAAAGTCCTTTTTAGGACTACTGTGTGTGGGGGCAGCAGGTTATTTTGTGTGGGGGGAAAAAAAAAAAAAAAATATTCTGTTTAGTGTGAAAAGTTGCAGATTAGAGCACATTCTGTTTAGTGTGCACAGTTGCAGATTAGAGCACATTCTGTTTAGTGTGCAAAGTTGCAGATTAGAGCACATTCTGTTTAGTGTGCAAAGTTGCAGATTAGAGCACATTCTGTTTAGTGTGCAAAGTTGCAGATTAGAGCACATTCTGTTAAGTCTTCAAACTAAAATATCAAAGTCACATATTCCATTCAGTGTGCGTCGCCGCAGTTTAGCAGCACATTCTGTGTACTGTGCAGAGTTGCAGAATAGGAAGAAATACTGTTAAGTCTTCAAACTAAAATATCAAAGTCACATATTCCATTCAGTGTGCTTCGCCGCAGTTTAGCAGCACATTCTGTGTACTGTGCAGAGTTGCAGAATAGGAAGAAATACTGTTAAGTCTTCAAACTAAAATATCAAAGTCACATATTCCATTCAGTGTGCTTCGCCGCAGTTTAGCAGCACATTCTGTGTAGTGTGCAGAGTTGCAGAATAGTAAGAAATACTGTTAAGTTTTCAAACTCAAATATTAAAGTCACATATTCCATTCAGTGTGTGTCACCGCCGTTTAGCAGCCTATTCTGTGTACTCTGCACAGTTGCAGAATAGTAAGAAATACTGTTAAGTTTTCAAACTCAAATATTAAAGTCACATATTCCATTCAGTGTGTTTCACCGCTGTTTAGCAGCCTATTCTGTGTACTCTGCAGAGTTGCAGAATAGTAAGAAATAGTGTTAAGTTTTCAAACTCAAATATCAAAGTCACATATTCCATTCAGTGTGTATCACCGCCGTTTAGCAGCCTATTCTGTGTACTCTGCACAGTTGCAGAATAGTAAGAAATACTGTTAAGTTTTCAAACTCAAATATTAAAGTCACATATTCCATTCAGTGTGTTTCACCGCCGTTTAGCAGCCTATTCTGTGTACTCTGCAGAGTTGCAGAATAGTAAGAAATAGTGTTAAGTTTTCAAACTCAAATATCAAAGTCACATATTCCATTCAGTGTGTATCACTGCCGTTTAGCAGCCTATTCTGTGTACTCTGCACAGTTGCAGAATAGTAAGAAATACTGTTAAGTTTTCAAACTCAAATATTAAAGTCACATATTCCATTCAGTGTGTTTCACCGCCGTTTAGCAGCCTATTCTGTGTACTCTGCACAGTTGCAGAATAGTAAGAAATACTGTTAAGTTTTCAAACTCAAATATTAAAGTCACATATTCCATTCAGTGTGTATCACCGCCGTTTAGCAGCCTATTCTGTGTACTCTGCACAGTTGCAGAATAGTAAGAAATACTGTTAAGTTTTCAAACTCAAATATTAAAGTCACATATTCCATTCAGTGTGTATCACCGCCGTTTAGCAGCCTATTCTGTGTACTCTGCAGAGTTGCAGAATAGTAAGAAATACTGTTAAGTTTTCAAACTCAAATATTAAAGTCACATATTCCATTCAGTGTGTATCACCGCCGTTTAGCAGCCTATTCTGTGTACTCTGCAGAGTTGCAGAATAGTAAGAAATACTGTTAAGTTTTCAAACTCAAATATTAAAGTCACATATTCCATTCAGTGTGTTTCACCGCCGTTTAGCAGCCTATTCTGTGTACTCTGCAGAGTTGCAGAATAGTAAGAAATAGTGTTAAGTTTTCAAACTCAAATATCAAAGTCACATATTCCATTCAGTGTGTATCACCGCCGTTTAGCAGCCTATTCTGTGTACTCTGCACAGTTGCAGAATAGTAAGAAATACTGTTAAGTTTTCAAACTCAAATATTAAAGTCACATATTCCATTCAGTGTGTTTCACCGCCGTTTAGCAGCCTATTCTGTGTACTCTGCACAGTTGCAGAATAGTAAGAAATACTGTTAAGTTTTCAAACTCAAATATTAAAGTCACATATTCCATTCAGTGTGTATCACCGCCGTTTAGCAGCCTATTCTGTGTACTCTGCACAGTTGCAGAATAGTAAGAAATACTGTTAAGTTTTCAAACTCAAATATTAAAGTCACATATTCCATTCAGTGTGTTTCACCGCCGTTTAGCAGCCTATTCTGTGTACTCTGCACAGTTGCAGAATAGTAAGAAATACTGTTAAGTTTTCAAACTCAAATATTAAAGTCACATATTCCATTCAGTGTGTGTCACCGCAGTTTAGCAGCCTATTCTGTGTACTCTGCAGAGTTGCAGAATAGTAAGAAATACTGTTAAGTTTTCAAACTCAAATATTAAAGTCACATATTCTGTGTAAGATGAAGAAGGCGGGTAAAAAGGGATGGGGAAGTGGACGTGATCCTGAAAGTTCAGGGCGCGGGTCAGGACGCGGAGAAACTGTGCCTGGTGCCAGAGCACAAGAAAGAAAGACATCCACCATACCTAGCTTCATGTGTAATTTTACAGGGCGTCGCAGGACATCACTCTCGAGGTCCGACCACTGCGAACAGGTGGTCGGTTGGATGACAGCTGATACTGCTTCCAGTCGGTTAAGCACCACCCTGTCTTCCACCAAGTCCACTCTCAGTAGCCAAGAGTCTGGTCAAAATAATCCTCACTCTGATCATCCTTCCTCCCACCATACACGGTCTGGTCAAAGAAGTGATCCCATACTGGGATATAGTGAGGAGCTCGTCTCATCACCAATCCTTCATTTGACCCTCTCTCCAAGCACGCTTGCAGAGGAACATGACATCTTGTGCCCTGATTCACAACCTCTAGAGGCTACCCAATCACAAGAAGATGACAGATGTGAACGGCATTTAAGGTCAAAGGAAGTAGTGGATGATGATGATGATGATGAGACACAGTTGCCATTAAATCAACCACTATTTCCGTCTCAAGACCTTGTTGAGGAGAATGTTATACAGTTGTCAATGACTGAGTATGTGGTGGGATCAAGACTTGAGGAGGATGATCAGAGTGAGGAAGTGGAGGAGGACTTGGTGGACGATGAGGTGACTGACCCCACCTGGGAAGGTGTAGAGCCGAGCGATGTCAGCAGTCCTGAGGGTGAGCCATCTGCAGCACCGCAACAGGCTGGAAGAGGCAGTGGTGTGGCTACAGAAAGAAGGCGGACCGCACGAAACCGGCCCGCAAATGTTCCACGGAGCACCCCCTTGCGTAAATCTACCTTGCCAAAGGGTAGGTGTTCCGCGGTATGGCGTTTTTTTAAGGAAAGTGCGGACGACAAAAGAATTGTAGTTTGCAACCTGTGCCACACCAGAATGAGCCGAGGCATGAACACTAGAAACCTCACCACCACCAGCATGATCCGACACATGGCATCCAAGCACCGTAGTAAGTGGGAGGAACGCCTGGATCGCCCATCTGTGTCTGCAGGCCACACCACTGCCTCCTCTTCCCCTGTTTTCGGTGCCGGCCAATCGCCTGTCGAAGGCGCAGGCCCGCATACCTCCCGCCCTGCACCTGTACCATCTGAAGCACCATCAGCGACCACATCCACTTCCCTGTCCCAGCACAGCGTCCAAATGTCGTTACCCCAGGCATTTGAGCGCAAGAGAAAGTACCCAGCCACCCACCCACAGGCCATAGCACTAACCTCACACCTTTCCAAATTACTGGCCATCGAAATGCTGCCATTTAGGCTTGTGGAGACTGAGTCCTTCCGCAGCCTGATGGCAGCAGCTGTCCCTCGGTATGCGGTCCCCAGCCGCCACTACTTTTCCCGGTGTGCCATCCCCGCATTACACCACCATGTGTCCCGTAACATCACCCGTGCCCTGACCAACGCAGTTACTGGGAAGGTCCACTTAACGACTGACACATGGACAAGTGCTTGTGGCCAGGGACGCTACATTTCCCTGACGGCACACTGGGTGAATGTCGTGGAGGCTGGGAGCGACTCGGACCCTGGGATGGCACGGGTGCTACCCACGCCGAGGATTGCAGTCCCTACCTCCATCAGGGTTTCCACCAGCACCTACGTTATTGGCTCCTCCTCCTCCGTTTCCACCTCCGAATTCTCTACACGCAGCGCCACTCCCCCATCAGCCAGTAGCTGGAAGCAGTGTAGCACTGCAGTGGGGAAGCGTCAACAGGCCGTGCTGAAGCTGATCTGCCTTGGGGACAAACAGCACACGGCCTCAGAGCTGTTGCAGGGGATTAGTCACCAGACCGAGCAGTGGCTCTCGCCACTCAACCTGCAACCAGGCATGGTTGTGTGTGATAATGGGCGTAACTTGGTGGCGGCTTTGGAGCTCGGCAAGCTCACACACGTACCATGCCTAGCGCATGTATTTAATTTAGTGGTGCAGCGATTTCTAAAAACCTACCCCAATGTGCATGATCTCTTGACCAAGGTGCGCCGCGTGTGTGCACATTTCCGTAAGTCATCTACAGCTTCGGCCGGCCTGTTGAAGCTGCAGCAGCGCTTACAATTGCCAGCTCACCGGCTGCTGTGTGACGTGAGCACGCGCTGGAACTCCACCTTCCACATGTTGGCCCGGCTTTGTGAGCAGCAGAGGGCAGTAGTGGAGTACCAGCTGTTACACGGTCGTCGCCTCTCCGTTCAACTTCCTGTAATCAGAAGTGAGGAGTGGGAATGGATGTCAGACCTCTGCAAGGTTTTACGCAATTTTGAGGAATCGACACAGATGGTGAGCGGCGATAACGCTATTATCAGTGTCACCATCCCACTTCTGTGTCTACTGAAACGCTCGCTGCTCACAATTAAAACCGATGCTTTGCATGTGGAAGAGGTGGAAATGGGGGAGGAAGAGCTTACACAAGGTGATAGCCAGAGCACCCTCACTTCGTCTTCTCAGCGACAATTGGAGGAGGCGGAGGAGGAGGAGGAGGAGGAGGAGGAGGAAGACACGGTTGCCTCCGCTACAGAGGGTAGCCATGGAACTTTAGTTCCATCTCTTCAGCGTGGGTGGGCAGAAGAGGAGGAAGAGGATGAGGATATTGAGAGTCATCCTCCTGGTGAGGACAGCGAAATCTTGACTGTTGGTACTCTGGCACACATGGCTGACTTTATGTTAGGCTGCTTTTCCCGTGACCCACGCGTTATACGCATTTTAAACAACACGGATTACTGGGTGTTCACCCTTCTGGACCCCCGCTACAAAGAGAATTTCTCATCTCTCAATCCTCCGGTGGAGAGGACAAGCAAAATGTTGCAATACCAGAAGGTTCTTGTCGAAAAATTGCTCCAAAATTTTCCATCTGACAACGCTGGCGGCAGAGTACGTGCTACCTTGGCCAACCGAGAAGGGGAGAAAAGGGGAGCACACAGCAGTTCCGAGAAAGGCAGGGCAACACTCTCCAAGGCGTGGGACACCTTCATGACACCCCGCCAGCACCCTCACCCTGATGCGCAGCCTAGTGTCACAAGGAGGGAAAAGTTTTGGAAGATGGTGAAGGAGTACGTAGCAGACCGTGTCAGCGTCCTCAATGATCCCTCTGTGCCTTACAACTACTGGGTGTCCAAGCTGGACACGTGGTATGAACTGGCACTCTACGCCTTGGAGGTGCTGGCCTGCCCTGCCGCCAGCGTTCTGTCTGAGCGGGTATTTAGTGCTGCTGGTGGCATCATAACAGATAAGCGTATCCGCCTTTCCACCGACAATGCTGATAGGTTGACACTTATAAAAATGAACAAGGCCTGGATTTCCCCTGACTTCTCCACTCCACTGGAGGAAAGCCCCGGGGGAACATAAACTCACTTTATATATGTTATTTACAATGATGGGAATACTCTGTATTCCCATTCACCCCTTCCACCCAAAAAACGGGTATATGGTTGACTCTTAATCTTCTCATCCTCCTCCTCCTCTTCCATATGCCCTGTGCTATAATTTTTATATAGGGCCAGCTCACCAGCGGGCCCTGTGATATAATTTTTATATAGGGCCAGCTCACCAGCGGGCCCTGTGATATAATTTTTATATAGGGTCAGCTCACCAGCGGGCCCTGTTTGCCAATTTTTATATAGGTCAGCTCACCAGCGGGCCTTCTCATATAATGTTTTATTGGGTCAGCTCTCTAGCGGGCCCTCTCATATAATGTTTTATAGCGTCAGCTCACTAGCGGGCCTTCGCATATAATGTTTAGGATGGTCAGCTCTGCAGCAGACCCTCACCCATAATGTTTTAGATGGTCAGCTCAGCGCACGTTTCCCTCTTAATCATGGCCTCAGTTCAATAAAATCAAGGAAATTTTTGGGAGAATTTGCCTCTGTGCACGTTTCCCTCTTAATCATGGCCTCAGTTCTGAAAATCAAGGAAATTTTTGGGAGAATTTGCCTCTGTGCACGTTTCCCTCTTAATCATGGCCTCAGTTCTGAAAATCAAGGAAATTTTTGGGAGAATTTGCCTCTGCGCACGTTTCCCTCTTAATCATGGCCTCAGTTCTGAAAATCAAGGACATTTTTGGGAGAATTTGCCTCTGCGCACGTTTCCCTCTTAATCATGGCCTCAGTTCTGAAAATCAAGGAAATTTTTGGGAGAATTTGCCTCTGCGCACGTTTCCCTCTTAATCATGGCCTCAGTTCTGAAAATCAAGGAAATTTTTGGGAGAATTTGCAGATGATATACAAGTAAATATACAGCAAATATTGTTTGGTAACAATTTTTCGCCTAAAGTCGTTTTTATTTTCCTTTTTGTGTGTTTTATGGTCAGTCTGTAAAAATGGCGTACTACGGGCGAAAGATCGTTCCCAGCAGCGATGTTGGAGTCCAAGATGCATCCAGACATCCTCCCTATGCTGTCCCTGAACCATTTCTGTAGTGTTTCCATCTTTTTCTGCCCTTTTCCTATGGACCAGGCACCCTCCCCTCATCAGAGCAGGGGGTGCCTGGTGTAATGCTCGAGTCCTCCCATTGACTTCAATGGGGCTCGGGTGCTCGGCCGAGCACTCGAGCCTCAGGGGGTGCTCGGTCAGAGCACCCGAACACCCGAGCATTGGGGTGCTCGCTCATCACTAGTCAATACCATAGATCCAATGTGCATAGCTACTAATTTAGGATAATATTTGGATGATGAAGATCAAATGTGCTTTTGTGGTTTAGCCACAACGTAAGATATTTGTAAGAGTGAAATGGGGCCAAGTTAGGGTTAGACTCTGTTATAATGGTTAAATGGGTATTGTGGAATTTATTGCTTTGCACCAAATGCAATTGTGAAAGTTTTTTCAATGTATAAAAACAGTTTTTGTTTTTAGTGATCCGTCTTTCAGCTTCAGAGATATATTCCTATAATACTGTCTTAAAGGGATAGTAATGTTTCATATGACATATAGCTCAGAACGTTGAGCATGTGTAATAGTTCTGCTGTGCGGTGCTCCTACGATTCAAAATGTGCTATTTAAAGTATAATAATATATTGAAGTTGATCCCTCCCACCCCTTTCCCCGATAGCAAGCCACATCCCAATAGATCAGTTTAGCAGAAGGAAAACCCTGTCCTCCTTGACGAAGCAGGGCAGATTTTTCCTAATACTGAGTGAAGATTGTCTCTCATTGTGATACGTTGTTGGATCTCTGACAAAAATGCTCACGTCTGGGAAAGGGGCAGGAGGGATCAACTTCAAAATATTATTACACTGTAACTAGTAACTAGGAGCATTTCACAGCAGTAGTATTACATATGCTCAATGTTCTGAGCTACATGTAAAATGAAACGTTACTAAGCCTTTAAGTTGTGATGTGTTTGGATTTTGAGCATAGATTACGGTGTTGTCTGCATATTTGAGCACAGAAGATGCTTTGCAAACTGTGGTCACATAGTTTATGAATAGGGAAAATAGGAGGTGCCAAGACATAACCTTGGGGAATCCACATGTTGCTTCAAATGGGAGAGAAACACTTTCTCCATTATACAGAGTAAAAGAAGAGAAATTCAGCTTGCAGGACAGAGCACGTTAGGACTTGCCTCTAATGGGGTACCTTGACATGGTGGCAAGCTTAGTATAATATGTCTATATTATGTGACTAAAACCTCATCTTTAATAAAGTGATTATAGGCACGCAGTTTGCCACAATATATGGAATTAATACTGAGTAAATCTGGACGTGCATCAGTATTCTGTATTTTTTGCTTTTAGCATTTTTTGGTCAAAACTGATTGTAAACCTGCTATTTTAAATGTACTTTTACTTCAGGTGTGCTAATCAAAACCTGGACTGCCTCACAACAGGTTACTGCATAAATTAAAAGGCTTCAGTTTGGGAGGTGATATCTGTACATGGATAGATAACTGGTTAAAAGGCAGATGGCAGAGATGGAACCTGTTGAAGTTGTCCTAAAGTTGTAAGTGGGGTGCATCTGGTTTCAGTCCTGGGCCCAATGTCTTTTAATTTGTTTATTAATGACCAAGAATTTGGAATTTAAAGTAGTATCTTAATTTTTTCTGATGACACTAATGTGCGTAAGTAAATACATACTGGGCTGGATGTTTTTCTCTGCAGAAGGATTTAGATAAACTGAGTGAATGGGCAGAAAAGTGGCGGATGAGATGACATTTAATGTAGTTAAATGTAAGGTTATGAATTGTGCTGAAGAAACAAACATGCTACATATGCTTTAAATGGGAAACAACTTGGTAATCCTCACTAGAGAAAGCTTTAGGATTACTGACAGATGTTAGACTTCACAGCAGTGTGCAGAGTCACTCAACTGCTGCAAGAGCATCTTGCATAAAAAGAGACATAGATGCACGGGATTGTAATATAATTCTGCCTCTAAATAAATCCTTGGTAAGGCCTCATCTAGAATATGGAGTACAGTTTTGGGTATCAGTTCTTAAAAAAGCCTTTATTTAACTGAAATAGTACAGAGATTTGCAACAAAAAGGGACTGGAGGATCTTAGTTATAAATAGAGACTAGCCAAACTGGGTTTATTTACAGTACATAGAAACATAGAATTTGATGTCAGATAAGAACCATTCAGCCCATCTAGTTTACCCATTTCTCTACTGTAACAAAAATCAAACCTTTTTTGGTCCTTGGTCTTTTCTTACTTTAAGGACAACCTTATGCCCATCCCATGCATGCTTAAATTCTGTCACTGTATTAACTTCTGCCACTTCTGCTGGTAGGCTATTCCACTTATCTACTACCCTCTCAGCTAAATAAAACTTTCTTACATTACATCTAATTATTTGTCCCTCTAGTTTTAGACTATGGCCTCTTGTCCTAACATTTTCACTCCTTTGAAATGTACTTCCACCCTGCACTTTGTTGAATCCCTTCATGTATTTGAATGTTTCAATCATATCCCCTCTCTCTCCTTTCTCCTCCAAGCTATACATGTTCTTATCCTTTAGTCTATCCTGATATTTCTTTTTCTCTAAACCAGTCACCATTTTAGCAGCCCTTCTATGAATTTTCTCTAGAGTATCTATATCCTTCTGGAGATGGGGTCTCCAGTTCTGTACACAATACTGTAGGTGAGGTCTAACTAGATATCTGTAGAGTGGCATGACCACTTCCCTTTTTCTGCTACTAATGCCCCTAGCTATACAACCCAGTACCCTGCTTGCATTCCCCACTGCTTATTACATTGCCTGCCTACCTTTAAGTTATTAGAAATAATTACTCCTAAATCCCTTTCCTCTGTTGTCAGCACAGTACCCTTAATAATATATTTTTCCTTTGGATTATTATGTCCCAAGTGCATTATTTTACATTTATCAGTGTTAAACTGCATCTACCACACTCTTGTCCATTTTTCTAATTTACCTAAATCATTTGTCATTTGACTTATTCCCCCTGGAATGTCTACCCTATTGCAGATCTTGGTATAATCTGCAAAAAGGCATACCTTTCCATGAAGACCTTTTGCAATATCACTAATAAAAATATAAAAAAGAATGGGCCCCAGTACAGATCCCTGAGGTACTCCACTGGTAACACTACTTTCGTCTGAATAGTCTCCATTGACTACCACCCTCTGTCTCCTGTCACTCAGCCACTGCCTTATCCATTTAACTATTTTTACATCTAGACCCAAACACTGCAATTTATTAATGAGTCTTCTATGAGGGACAGTGTCAAATGCTATACTGAAATCTAGATAAGCAAATCTATGAGGTTAGTTTGACAAGATTTCCCTGCTGTAAACCCATGTTGTTTGGTATCTTGCACGACATTTAAATTCAGATATTCAACAATTCTTTCCTTTAACATAGTCTCCATTAATTTTCCCACTACTGATGTAAGACTTACTCTTACAGAAGAGACATCTAAGGGGTGACATGATTACCATTTACAAATATTTTTGAGGTCAATGCAAATAACTCTACAAGGAACTATTTACTCAAAGAGCTGAGCTAAGGACAAGAGGTCACCCATTAAACCTAGAGGAAAGGTACTTTTGACTAAAATAAAGGCAGGGATTTTTTTTACAGTAAATGCAGTAAAGTTATGGAATTCTTTGCCTTGGGATGCTGTGCTTGCAGATACTGTTTTCAAAAAAGTAATGGATACCTGTCTAGCACAAAACAATATTGAGAATTATGACAGATGGCTTCTTGGGAGATAGGATGATGATCCAGGGAAATATCTTATTGTCATTCAGGAGACAGGAAGAAATTTTCTTTACTACCTTGGGGCTTAATTTGAAATGGCTTCATTGGTTTTTTATGTTTTTTGTTTTGCCTTCCTCTGGATAAACAGGGGTGATTTGGCATGGTCTGGGCTTGATTGATGCATGTCTTTTTTCAGCCTCATCAACTAAGTTACTATGTAACTATGTATATTTGGAAGTTTGACCTGCTTCTAGTTGGTTCAAGCACCCCTCCGACCCCCAAGTGCAATGTTCATTATCTTTAGTACACTATAAAATGCTAGTCAGAGTGTCTCTCCATTCTACAGAGAAAAGCAGGCGAGGTTCATCTCACATGGCAAAGCAAATTAAGGTTAATACTTTCCTATAATGGGTAACTTGGCATGCTCGCAGACTTAACATATTATGTGACTAAAACTTCTTCTTTAATAAGTTGATTATATGCAGCCAATATGCTACAATATAAATTTGAATGTGCATCAATATTCCATTTTCTCTTAGCTATTTGGCCAACATTTGTTGTACTTCAACTATTGTAAATGTATTTTTTTTCTTTGGGTATGTTTATCAAAACCTGGTCGTGAAACAGCGTGACCAACAGAGACATATTGAGTTCTTCCTGAGAAGTAGGAGTTAAAAAAGTGGAGTATAATTTCCCAAGCCTGCATTTTTGATCTTATGAATATAAGTATAAATACATACTGTAAAGGCCTTTGCAGAATGTAGGAAAATAACCTGAGCAAGTTCACCATGTTTCATGCCACTTTTGATATCATTGCATATTGTTAGAAGGGCAGTGACTTTTGAAAGATTTGGATGAAAGCCAGATTAAAGTGTGACGAAAACATCTGAAAATTTGATACCTGCATAGTTGCGTATGTATGCATTTTTCCAGGACTTTAGATAATATGGGAAGTAAAGATATTGGCCTGTAGTTTGAATCCAATTTTTTATTGCCACTTTTGTGGAGAGGTATGTATCTAGCCATTTTCTAGGCTTTAGGTATATAACTGGATGACAATAAACATTAATTAAGAATGCAAAAGAATGACAGTGACCAAAACAGTGCTTGGCTAATATTGGCAGCAGATGGTCAGGCCAATATTACGATTTCATTTTTTCATTGAGGAGGTGGTCATTTATTTCAGTATTGAGTACTTGTGTGAATTTGTAATTCGGTGGTATTGGTAGACCAGTGCTGAGAGTGTTGAAGACTGTTTAATGTGCATTTCTTTTTCATATTTTTTTCCTGAATTGTGTGATCAGATATAGCACATCCTACAAAGTAGTTGTTGATATTTGGCATTTTAGTGTTTTTATTGTCTATTTTCTATTTTTATAATAGTAGGATAGGTACGTGCTTGATTATTTAGGAAAGGTTAGAAATTACATTTTCTAGAAACTATGATTACTAAATACATTTGTTACTACTTCCAAATCCTGGTTTCTACTTGGGTAGGATGAAAGAATCCATTCCAGAAGAATATGGGTTGATATTTTTTTTACTTATGAGGGTCGGGGAGGAGATTAGTTGTAATATGTTCAATGCCTTAAGCAGGGAACTTAATTTACCATCTTTGGGGTCCATCCAATTAACACTAAACTCTTCAAAAATCAATAATTTACTTTTATTGTTTTGAGTGGCAGTCACACTGAGGAGGTGTCTGAAAGGGTTTTTTTTTTTGAAGGGGAGTACAGTTTTGCTGGCTATGTAGCAGTGGGACAAGAATAATTAACACAGTAATGTTCTGAGCAAAGATTGAAACAATCACAATGTATTTCATAAGAGGCTGGTAGATAAGTTGAATAGCGTACAAGCAGAAGTGGTAGAGGTTGATATAATGAGGGAAAGTAAGCATGCATAGGATAGGCATAAGGCTATCCTGAACATAAGACAAAACTAAGGACCAAGTAAGGTTTGAGGTTTTTACAGTAGGAAAATGGGCAGGCTAGATGGGCTGAATTGTTTTCAGCTTCAGTCAAATTCTATGTTTCTATGTAAATGTATAGACTCTTTTAAATATATAATTAGCCTCCTCCTCTGCTTAGTCACCTCTAATGCACAAGTACCCTGAATAGCAATGGTGGTATCTGGTATTTTAGGGCTCAGCCAGGATTTGGTAGGTACAGTATAAGGATTTTTGATTTGTACACATAATAACACTGTGCATTTCATTCATCCATTTTGGGTAGTTTACTGTGCACGTTGCAATGAACAAACTACAGTTCTTTTTATAAAGATGAATGTACATTTTGTTACAGTTTCAGGGTCAGGGTTAGATTCTACATCATTTGCTGAGCAAATAGTAACGTACACTACCCGTCAAAAGTTTCAGAACACCCCCATTTTTCCAGTTTTTAATGAAATTTAAGCAGTTTAATGTCTCAATGTACTCTGGAAATAAAGCATAAAACAAATAAACAATTGGATATTAAAAAGTAATCATGGAATAGTTTTCCTTAAAAAAATCTAATCTAAATTTAGTAGCCACCTTTTGCAGATATAACAGCAGAACACGCTTGTGGCATTCTTTCCACAATGGAAATCAAATATTGTTCTGAAAGTTCTTCCCATCACTGCTGCAGAAGTTCCCACAAATGTGTTGCACTTGTAGGTTGCTTTGCTTTCACCCTTCACCCTTCAATAACAACTGGAAAAATGGGACCGGTAGTGCTTTTGTAAAACACAGTGAAAGAGTCTCATAATTGCTTTGGTTACTGGGCTGGGAAGCCTTGTTTATAGCACTATCCACCAGCATTCCTAGGGTACTGCACTTGTATGTAGAGGTCCATGGTGGATTAGCATGCCATATTATGTGAGAACTATGATTGTGGGGATATAGGGGAAATTGTGTTAAAAGTAGAATGGATAAAATAATGAATATGTTCCTTCTGACATGCATGTCTCATGTATAGGAGGGGGGATGAAACATGAATTTAGGAAACAGGGTAAATTATAAATCTGATTGAGTTGCTTTGAAAGATATTTTCATCTATTTGAAATACTTTTCTCCTCCCTACTTACCTTGTTTCTCCCTTTTTAACCCGCTCTTTGCCTGTCTTTGTTAGATGGCAGGGCTGAAGCTCTTTTCAAACCCTCTTGTCCAATTCATAGACATTTAGAAACAGGATACTTTGAAAAGGGGTATCAGCTGATGTCAAACCCAAGTAATCTATACATATCCTTTTCTGATGTTAAAAGGATAGTAATACTTAAAATGTAAAAAAATATATGTTGTAGGGTTTATCCCCCTGAGTAAAATGAGGGTACTCCCACTGCTGAAAGATATTTTATTAAAAAAATTATAACAGTTCAAACCTGAATTTTTTAGGCCTGAAAATTTACAGTGGCGCTGTTGCTACACCATCCTATGGAGATTTATGGTCTACAGACCATAGCAGTCCATAGGATGGTGTAGCAACAGCACCACTGTAAATTTTCAGGCAACTGTGATATTGCACCTAAAAAAATTCAAGTTTGAGCTGTTATAATTTCTTAATAAAATATCTTTCAGCAGTCGGAGTACCCTCATTTTACTCGGGGGATAAACCCTACAACATATATTTTTTACATTTTAAGTATTACTATCCCTTTAAACATTTTCATCTGTTACAATTAACTTCTACAGATTCTTGATAAAACCCATCTGTGCAGCAGTCACCTAACTGGCTTTAAAAAGCAGTGCCAGAATTATATTGTTTATATAATCTTTCTCATAACAACTACATTCTGTTGCAGATCATCACCTAGAAAACTCTACACTGGATTTATCATCTGATTAATATATCTACAAAGGAATAGTCAACTTGATTCTGTGTTTAATAAAATGGAGTATTACAAGATATGGCCACAAAGGGAACATTCCTTTTCACTCACATATCTGCTATTTAGATTACATGAAGTAATCACTGGAATAGAACCAGGAGACTGGAGATCCTAGTCACATCCTTGCACACAAGGCGTTATACTAAGCAATATTTGCAGATGTTGAACTTTGAGGTCAATTCACCATCACAGTATATAAAAACAATAGAGTAATGCTTCTGTAGTAATAAAGAAAGTTGGCTCAGGTTTTTATGTTAGGCACCCCTAGGAAAGATATCCTAAACAAAAATAGCCCATTATGACCACGCACAAATGTCTCACATGACCATACCCGCAATAACAACCTGGAGCAAAATAACCCAGTTTATACTGTAACATTCAAACACAAAAAAGTTGTTAACCCCTTGGATACTAGAGAGGTCTCCAAGAGGGTAAATAATAGCCAGTTTAAGAGGTATGTAAACTGTTGTATAAACTAACCAATCAGGATAAAGAAAGTCTGAGGCAGTCTTTGGAATTGCTCTGGTCATATCCATAAACGAACACAGCTGAGACAACCCTGAAATCCCGGCACTCTACAAATCTGACTGCTTTGCCTAATAGGAATTATGGCTTTGGCCAGAAGGGTGTTTGTGGCATAAAGGTTATCATACATCAAGGATTTTCTTAAAACAGGGTATACAAGATTTACCTGGCATTTCAGGCTTGGATTGTCCTTATGGGTGGGATCAGACTAATGGATATTTCTCCACTGTAACTGTCCAAGAAACATTGTGATTCAGCAGCTCTTGAGTGGTTTCCAGGCCACAAAATAAGCAAATAGATAACATGTTCATTATCAGTAATAACATTAATTTTTCAGGTGATCACTGGGTTTATTGGGATCTGGTAAAAACACAATTCAACATCAGCAGAAACATTCAAATACATGAAGGGATTAAAACAAAGTGCAGTATGGAAGTACATTTCAAAGGAGTCTAAGTCTATGAAATTGCAGCCATTTTTGCTCCCAAATGAACCTTTTTTTCTTCAGCAGCTTAACCCATTGTGTATCCGAGAAGTGCCCAACACAATGTAAGTTAAAAATATCTCCAATGAACACATACACGTTTATTACATACTAGTTTTAAAGCCTGTGTACACGGGCCAACACTGGCCGTGCTGCAGTCATGCATTGTACTGACTGCCCGTGCCGCGGCTGATACAGAGCGGGGCGCTCCGAATTCAGACTGTAGTCCTCTCTGCGTACCTACCTGGGACCCCTTGGTCCCAGGAAGGTGCGCCGAGAGGACTCCGGTCTGAATCCAGAGCCCCCCGCTCCTTATAAGCCACGGCGCAGGCAGTCTGTACTGTGCACGACTGCAGAGCACGCAGCCGTTTCTACTGCGCATGACAGCTTCTGACAAACATCCTTAGTGAATTATAGTATAAGATACCTGGTATACTCTGCTGAATTAATAAGGGCCATGTACACACATAAAAACTGGAGCAATTTTGGGCAAACAAATGGTGACAGAGGCAACAATTAAAAATTTCCAAAATTATAAATGACTTAAATGAGATTTTTTGTTCCTTGAACGCTAGAGAGCTTTCACTGCTTCACATTGCATTGCAGACCTTTCTTGCATTCAGTGCAGTTAAAAGCCCCCTTTAAATGAATTTTATATTTTAATTAATGGCAATAAATGTATTAGTATTTTATTTTTGTGCATTTCCACTCAGAAGGGTAAATGGTAAATATGATTAAAATCTGCTCCCCTTGTGCCCTTTGTGCTGTTTGAGTTTCCATAGCGTTTTCTGAAACTGAACCTTCAGGTCATTTGGGGTTTCCAAACTGACTCTGTGTTTGAGCCTCTTTGGCTGTCAGTAAGTTAATTCACATACTCTGAAGAGAAAGCATTAAAGGGTTAGTAATGTCCACTTTTTTTACATTTGTAGAGGCTTAAAAAAGATTATCATTGCCACAAACCCCATCTCTCAAACCGCTATGGTTCGAGATATTGGCAATGAAAGTTCCCCCTCCCCTTCTCCTGACGTCAGCGTCTAGCTGACAGCAAGACATCCCAGTCTGGGGACCAGCCTGCAGCTCTGCAGAAGAGCTGAAATCCCGTTATTGCAAAATAATTATTTCATTGGAAATGTCTACAGTGTGTGACTGGTTTGCAAGCACACTTTATAGAACTTTCCAATGAAGAAATTATTTTGCAGTAATGGGATTTTGGCTCTGCTGCAGAGCATCATTGTGTTGACTGACACGGATCCCCTTCTGTCAGCTTTACAGTTGACTTCAAGCGAAGGGGAGAGATGGGATTTGTGTCAATGATAATCTTTTTAAGCCTCTACAAATCTATAAAAAAAATGTGGACATTACTAACACTTTAACATGGAAACTGGTCATTATCAGGAGTAAAATTCTGCCCTGGCAGTAATGTAGTTTCTTGAAGTTGTAAACAGCAAGGGGCTAGATTCTAATGCAGGTGCTAAATGTTAACACATGTTTTATCAAACATTTTCCTATTGAAGTCTATGGGGAAAACTGGAAATAAAAGCAGTGATAAAATTAGCACCTGTAACAGTTGAAAAAAATTGCCCTACACTGAATAAAAATATAGAAATGTATTAGTATTAGAACACTGTATTATTAAATGGATATCCACATATTTAATACACCATGAAGTTGTTTTCTACACTCTAAGAATGTTGGGATGTCCTTTGAGTGTCATAGGGGTAAGCAATGCATTGCAGAGCAATCTGTTAAAAAGATATATACTATTATGACTATATCTTTGTAAGCATAAATAAATCACATTTCTTAGCTAACAGAGAGAGCCTGGGAAAAAAAGCTGATCTAAGGAAATAAGGCTGGAATATTTGGACAAGAATTTAAACAAGTGATCAATCAATATTTCTGTAAAAGAAATGGGTATTACAAAGCAGTGAGAAAGTAATATACAATCTACCATCTAAATGTATCTGCTAACACTATACTGGTGTTCCAGAGGATGTGGGGATATAAGCATATTATTTTAAATGAGATTATCATACATATCAGTAGACACTCATTGGATAACTGAGCTGGAACTGGCTCTGTAAGGTAAGAAGTTACTTCTGTATTCTTATGGCAGATTCAGGGTCATGTTTACATCTCAGATGCCTCTGGGCAAATTACCCAAGGTGCCCCTCACCCTACCTATGTCCACACCTCAATTCTTACTTGCCTTCACCCCTATCATGGTCCTATCGTGGTCTTTTGTTACCTGGAACAGAAAATTCATCAGTCAGCAACAAAAGCATAAAAACAGCTCTAAAACTCTTGGTTACAACAGAGGTCTACAATACATTGCTGCATAATGAATTAGACACTTTTCTAGTATTGAATTAATGGCCAGCAAATGGGAATGTTAACTGGTGTATAAATCACTTACCATTAATGAGGAGTGAGTGTCTGGTACAGGGTCATTGCTATATCCACAACCAAAACTCAGAATGTGGGTGTGGTCAGCACAGATCAGGCAGTTATTAGGCATATACCGCCTAATAGGAATTCAGGTCTTGGGCAAGTTTAATACCTGGATTATAATGACATGTTCTGCTTATTGATCCATAGGGGGGCTGCACACAGACCAGTCCCAAAAAGGATTAAAGGGCACTAGTTAGTGTTTTTGTTTCCAGCACCACAAGCTTCCCTTCAGAGCCATCTCAAGCCACATTTTCAGACTGAAGTCCAGTTTCAGACTGATCTTCTACAGAGGTATTTCAGTGGACTGTATTGCATACACACTGAGGTTGGTATCCATTTGTGATGTATAACCTCCACTGCTTTTGTATAGAGTGGTAAGGAAACAATACTGAAATGGTGCATTATTCTGTAACTGGCAAAAAACACAGAACATTATCAACAGCAACATTTTTATTTGCAACTAGGAGCAATTTTTCAGTGCCTATGAACAATCCTGCAGCTCACTGATTTGAAGTCTGGATGCAACCTGGATGAAGGTCCTTCTGGCTGGGGAGTGTTCTGAAGCTTCTCTTGGCCACCTTGCTGGTTGTCACTGAGTGTTACCTTCGACTAATAGATGGTAATCTGGTTGCTGCTGTATGTCAATCCATTGAGTGCCAGAGGGGTATCCAACTCATTGCTTTGCAATGCACTGGATACCCCTCTGACACTCAAAGAGTTAATTGTTCACTGAGATATATATATATATATCAACTTTCTTTATTGTGAGTGTGACCTATATACATATGTGTTTTTTCTTGTTTGTATTATTTTATTACAACATTATTTGATTCAAAATGATGATGAGCTCTAGTATCCCTGAATTGCACATGTGGTTCAGCACCCCTATAGGTCACAAGCTGCATGGTTAATAATATGAAATGTTGACAGGTCAGGTCTGAGAGTGAATGAGAGGAGCCCAGACTGGAATCTTGCCTCCCGGGTTCAGACATATTTAGTTCTTTTCTTTCTTTGTGCATATGGCCTCAAATCATATATTCAGCTTCACCATTGTTACTGTAGTTTTATGAAAGACTTATCATGGAGGGAAAAGGATTTTAACTAGCAGTACTGGAAACCTTCAGAATTATTATCCAGCTTATTCCATGCAGATCTGACCTTCAGCTTTCAGAAAAGTGCATGTTTTGTCTCCTAGTCCGAGCATCTGGGATATGAAGCTTTATTTTGCTGTATTTTCTGGCTTCCAGTGTTCTCCTCAGATAAAAATAATAAAGGCCAGATGCTTGTTAACTTCAATGTGTCCTTATGTCCCTAGGCCTTGGTCAGTGGGAAGCAGTAGGTCAGGGAAGCAGGAATCCCAAAGTATTCTGGGCCAGTATCTGAAGAAATGTCAACAATGAGTTCAGAGAAAAAAAGTTTATATAATCACATCATTGCTCATCCAGGCTTTTGTTCCCACGCTTACAAAGTGCATCTTCCTCTTTTTTTTATGACAAAATTTTCCCTAGAAGTAAATTGGTCTTAAAGGGATAATAATGTTTCACAACAAAAGCAGTTCCGATTCATAGTATTTGGGCCATGGAGAACATTATTTCAATACTGTCAGAGTTGTAATTCAAGGGTCATTGAATGATAAAGTATCCCACTCCAGCCCCCTTTACTGATGTAACGCTGCTCACCTCAGAGCAGCAAGATGGATCGCAGAAAGGGATATTCTTCAGTAAGCATAAGGAAAAACCAGAAAAACCTGTCAAGGGAGGCAGGATTTTCCCTATGCTCACAGTAAGAAGATTGTCCCTTGCTGCGATCTGTCTGGCCAAGTGACCAGATTTCACATATGAGGAGAGGCGGCTTACACTAGGTTAAATGGGCAGGAGGGGGATAGTTTATCATTCAATTGCTCTTCAACTTCAACTTGGACAGTACTGAAATAATGCTCTCCATGGCCCAAATACTATGAAGATTAATCGGACCTGCTTTTTTGTGAAACATCACTATGCCTTTAATTGTGTTTAACAAATACATTTACCCAGGTAAGCTCGATCATGCAATGGGCAAGAAGTATATCTACTCATATATTATTTGTATAGTACTTGCAGTTGCTGATTCCCATTTAGGTCTGTATTCAAGTTTTCCCCTCCACACAATAAACCAAATGCTTTATCAGTATTAGACCTAGGGTGCAATTAATATTCAAAGTGTACTTTTGATGGAAAAATGATTAGCACCAACATTTTACTGAATTTTGCATGTTTTTTCTCAGTTAGCAAATGTTTGCTCACTTTTAGCGAATGCTGTTCAAAAAAGTGGGCGTGGCAAAAATGTCTATAGTTTTGTGAGAAGATTTGCAACTGAGGCTAAATCAGCAAAGAAATTAGCACACATTTTCATATGTCACACTAACTTTGCTGTTAGTTTAGGAGCATGTGCTATTCAAGTATCAAGGCGATAATAGGTTTCTTGCATCAAAATGTGAGCAATCGCAAATATCACATAAATTTATAGCTTTTTTAAAATAGCAAACACTCCACTTTCTTGCACCCCCCCCCAATTCTCAGTGGCAACGTTTTTGCAGCAGCATTGTTTCATCAACATGTTACACAGAATAGATATAATTGTTTTCCAAGGGACTGTTCACATAGGTGAATTGTTCAGCTATGGTACTTTACAAGAGCAATCTTGGTTGCTGAAACATCTTTCAACAAAGCTGCTGCATGGTCACTTTCAAGACGCTGCAGCAATACCAGGTTATCACTTATATAACTGTAGCTGTAATTTGTTCTGAGAAACCTGTTATTGCAACAAAGTTGCTGCAACAAAGTCAGCCATGTGAACTAGGGCTTAGTGAGATTAGTTCTAGGGAGAGAGCCCCACCCATAAGAATAATGTAAACATTCTCCATACAGTTAAAGGTTACTCTCCATCTACAGACTACAGCAGAGTTCAAATGCAAAACACAGATACCTGTAAACAGATTGAGTCACATATTCCAGTGTTACAGTTCCCTTTTAATATGTGTATGAGACAAGAAAGCAAATTCAATTTTTCAATTTCCCATTGATTTAAATAGGGCCTTTAACTACTTGGAGGAGATTCACTAAGCGGTGATAAAGAGGTGGAGATGACATCTACAGTTTAACACTTCTCCAGTTCCTGTGTTATTCTGTAGAGCCTATGCACTAAGATCTACAAAGCTGAAGAAGACTTAGTGCATAGGCTCCATAGAATAACATAGCAATTGGAAAAACGATAAACTGGGAAAGTCATCTCCACTTCCACTTTATAACCTCTTTGTCACCGCTTAGTGAATCTCCCCCTTGAGTTCTAGAGAGGTCTAAATGCATTCCATTGATCTTCAAAAAATTGCTATTGCGATGAGTTGAGCACTCCCTCTGGCACTTAATGGTTAATTCAACGGGAATTTGGGGAATTCTAGTCTTCACCGATGCTACTGAAGGCACAAAATGCATGAGTGAATGGATCACCCACATCATGTACCCCCTATTGTGGCTTGCATGTATTTGCTATTGTAATTGAATAAACCATTGATTTTACCTGCCATCGTCGTGCTAGCTCGGATTACTGCTCTTGCTGTAGTATTTGACCTAGTCCAGCCTATTAATTCCTGTTGTCTTTGTTCAGTATTTTAAGTTGTTTTGTTCCAGAATTGCTCCAGTGCTTAGTACCCCAGCCAGTATCCTTTCAAAATGTAGCTCACAAAAGAGCGTGCAACGTTATGGCACATTAACCATGTCACCTTGATTAAAAGGGCGAAATAAGAATCTTGCACTACAGGAAAGTGCAAGATTCTCATGTCGCCGAACAGTGACAGGATCCTGCAGTATTATTTATCACAAGAGCCGGATGCAAGCAGAACAACTCAACAACATTAAATAGAGGAGCTGTGCCATGCGTTCAACCTATGCCCACTGCTGTAGCAAGCCATCAACATATTCCAAAAGGAGGAGTGATATTATGCAAATTTCTGTTCTGAGCCCTTGAATTTCTACAGTTGTCCTGCTTGCATCCGGAGCTTGAGACAACGAAGACTGAAAGATCCTGTCACTGTTCGGTGACATGAGGATCTTGTGCTTTCCTGAAGTGCGAGTTTCTTATGTTGCCCTTTTAATCAAGGGCACATGGTTAATGCAATATGATGTTGCACTCTCTTTTGCGTGCAACATTTAAAAGTGAATCACACCAGCCTACCCTTTTATTACATGTGTAAAATTGGTGAACCAGAGTGGAGTGCAACACATTGAAGAGCGATGCTTTGCAACCACCCCCTCCCCCAACACACCAAGGATTAATCAAATATTAACCCTTTAAGTGCCAGATGGGTACGCAAGTGTACCCCTCCGGCACTCAAAGGGTTAAATGTGAACATTTATTCTAGATTTTCATAACAATTGGTGAACTGCTGTGAATGTAAGTCCATACATGAATAATACTTTCTTGAGCTTTTAAAGGGACAGTAATGCCCCATAAAAAAATTGTGCTTTGTAGTGTTTAAAAAAATAAATTATATGGCAGAAATCCTATCTCTCAAACCTTTATAGTTTGAGAGATATTTACATGTAAAGTTTCCCTTCTCCTATTGTCAGCTGTAAAGCGGACAGCAGGAGATCCGTGTCTGCCGACATGAGGAGGCTCTTCAGCAGAGCTGCAGTAGTGATACTGGAAAATAATTAATTGGAACGGCCTACAAAGTGTGCTTGAAAACCATGCACATTTTGTAGACCTTATCACTGAAGTAATTATTTTCCAATGTCGCAATTTCGGCTCTGCTGAAGAGCCGCCGGCTGGTCCCAGGACCGGGATTTCCTGCTGTCAGCAGAGCGCTGATGTCTGGAGAAGGGGAGGGGGGAACTTATGAGAATTTCTCCCAAACCATACAGGTTTGAGAGATAGGATTTGTGATATATAATTTAGTTTTTTAAACACTACAAAACACAATTTTTTTTATGGGACATTACTGTCCTTTTAAGGCAATGCATTCATATTCTAATCAATAATTATGTAGCGAGATTTGTTTGCAATCATAGAATTACAACTCTGAGCCGTTACAAAGATATAAATCCATTTAAGCTGATAGTTACTTAATGAAGCAGTTTTAGGTGCTGAACTCAGCACTGCTGGTCCAATAAGGCAGTCATTCATTAGAAAGTAATTCAGTGAGCTGAGCTCTTAATCAAACCAGAATGCATTCCAGCACAAAGAGGCATACACTTCTACTTTGATTATTCAGAGCACTCTTTCCCTTATTGTCTACCTGGCAGCAGTGTAAAGGGGATCTATAATAAGTGGCTCTTAATTTGTTTAAAGTAAGGACCTATGTAGGTAGGAGTCCTATATATATATATATATATATATATATATATATATATATATATATGAAATATAAAAAAATCTTACAAGAACAAAATATGAAGCTCATCAAAGAAAGAGAGAACCCTCTGCAAACAAAGACAGAAGATAATCCTTCGCTGCTTCAAACAAATTGCCTGAATGTGAACCCTGTGTATAGCACATCTTATAACATTAATGCACTTCTTTCAAATATAAAGGCTTTGTTACATAGTTTGGCCAAAATTTGTACAGTGTCTGTGAATAATTTGCTTTTTCTACATTTCTATATATTAAGGGCTTTAATAACGTTTTGAAGGGAAACATTTTCCAGAAACAGAGAAATATAGGAACAAGAAGGCATAATCTAAAGTGAGTGGAGGATTCAGAAGTAATGTGAGTAATTACTACTTTATGAAAAAACTTATAGATTCATATAATAGCCTCCTAGTGGAACTGGTAGTGTCTAATACAGTAAAGGAATTCAGAAATGCCTGGGATAGACATATGTGTTATGAGAACTATAAAACACTGTATTTTATTTGGATAAGAAACTGGGGAGACTGGATGGGCTAATTGGTTGTAATATGCCATCAAAATCTGTTTCTATGCAGTATATATGAAGTTAACTTTATTCAGTTAGCTTACCTTTAATTTGATTGTGAGAAAATACAGTAGCTGGCTACACTGGCATAGAGGATTTCAATACATTTAGGAAGAATTGCTGATACTCTAATTATGGGAGCAGGAAATATATTGTTGCAAACATCTCCTGTAGCATTCCACCACACCAGACTCAGGTGAGACAGCATTCATAGCAAAGGTTCCTGGTGCTCAGGCAACATTCAATGAAAAGTTGCAAAAGCATGAATGATAGAAGTAAATAAACCGGCACTCACTAGATTAATTAATTTTAGTTTGTATTTTGTTGACCCTTCATCTTGATAGGCCAGTGGTAGTCAATATCTTGATCTCCACCTGTTGGAAAATACAACTCCCGTCATACCAACTAGCCATTGTTTAGTTACAAGCTGTAGTTTCCAACAGCTGGAAGTTCAAAACTTAATTACTGCTGCAATAGGCAATAGGGCTGTCATGATGAGACGTTCATGCAAAAAACAACACTCTATGGTTCTTTACAACACTGTAGGCATCTTCAGTTGATGAAATTCCACTATAAATTTATAGTCAATGGCAGAGTTCCTATGCAAAAAATAATAGGAGAATAAAATGTACCTGAATGTGGTATGAAGGACATTTACCTAGGGAAGTATTTTTGCTAAACAAATTATGAGCTATCTATTCCTATCATGCACAATAGAGTAGTATTCAGAGAAGCCAGGGAGCCGGTGGGGGGTACAGGCCGAAGCTTTGTGGTTGTTAGTTTATCCGGGCTGTGATCTTCACCTGTGGTTGGTAACGCTGGAAGAGACTGTCCCTGGAGGGAGAAGAGAGCTTCTTTCTTTACGCACTGTGGCCCGTATACACGGGCTTTTACACTAGTATAAATTAAAATGACGATTACAACTTTCTGAACAGTTAGAATGGTACTTTTCATTAAAAAAATGTAAATTGGATAATCTACGTTGCTTTAATATGAATACATTACTATCCCTTTAAATTGCTCTGTAGAAGTGATTCTCAGCTCCAGTTCCGAGGGCAAATCAACAGATCAGATTTTAAGAATATCCCTAATTAAACACAGGTAGATTAATTACAATGACTGCCATTGATTACCTGCCTGTGATCAAGCCCCGTTATACTGAACACCTGCACTGCTGTAGAGCCCTGAGTACTAACAATGAGAAGCACTGGTCTGTTGGAAAGGACAATATGGGGAAATACTGCTGCACACAAGACTTGAACTGCAGAAAAAGTATAATGTATTTCATATTAGATCAAGAACTACATGATGAAGCAATGATTTTTCTACTTTAATATTCTCTGAAATTCAAGCCTGGTGTGCAATGGTTTAAAAAACACTAATGTGTTAAATGCCAATGCTGCATGGGAGTCCATATAATATCGATATGAAACAAAGAGCGAGCACCCTCAGGATTTATCTTGAAGTGTAATTTTCCTAAGGAAAATGTGGAACTCACATTGAAACGTTGAAACTAAGTAAAATAATACTTCAAGATATAAGATATAAAAAACAAATTAATAGAACAAAAATCATACATGACTTGATGCAATACATTGGTGACAATGTACTGTACTTCATAATATTAAATACATATATATATATATATATATATATATATATAAAACATTAACATAACATAAAATGAATGTATTAGTGTTGGACACATAAGAGTAACACTTTAATCCCACTGAATGCATATATGGAAAGAGAGTGAGAACAACCTGCACCTCTCTAGCTGTTGTTGGACTACAAGTGGTAAGGTGTATACACTCCGAGCAGCATATAATTGCTGGATGTTTTCTGGTAGTGGTCACTACAGATATGATATGCCAATTGTGATACACAATATAGAAAAATACACTGCAAACACACAATGGCCCATGCTAAAATGACCAAAAGACAGTGGGCAGTGGAAGAGTTTTATTGCTAGGAATGTACTTAGCTATGAGGTATCTCTAAGATTCCATGGGGTTAAAAGGCATCATCTTTACCTAACTCTGCTTCAGTGTAATCCATCATGGGAATTTCACCTAACATGACCATTCTACCTAGAAAATCTTAAAAATGCGACTGTTTGACAAATTTTTCTCGTCCGGTAAGGCTGTTAAGGCCTGGAGCAATTCTATAGCAACCCATCTGCACCACAGAGGTGAAATAAAAATTCCCAGTCTAATTGATTCAGGGGCTTAAAAGCATCATCTAAATCAATGGAAATTTAGAAATCTTTACTTGTACCATATGGTACAGTTTGTTTGTACCATAATAGCTCCAAATTGTCTTAGTAATCAGCCTCAGCGCTCTGTATATATTATTCCACTTATAAATACCTGCATTCTGATACCATATCCTGCTGGAACAAATCAGGAATCTTCAATGCCATATACAAATCCCTTCCCTTACACTTCTGTTCTCAGCTTTCTGCACTCTTATCATCATCATCATCATATCCTGCAGCTTTTAGCCTCTGTCATAACTATCTTTCATGTCTTATGCCGTATTTCATGCTGAACAGTATGGTTAGGTAACATTGAACCATAGATTTTGAGGGCAGATAAGAACCAGTTGGCGCATGTATTCTAAAGAAAGATTCAGAAGGCACTCCAAATGCAATGAAGAGTGTGAGTAAAAATGGAATACTTCATTGCAAACTGGATAAAAAGAACAGTGTGAAGACAAGTGACAGGACCGGAAAGGTCTAAAGCATTTTGTGCTACAAACAGAGCTTACTCATAGACATGATAAATAGACAAACACAAAGTATATATAATAATAGTAATAGTAATAAAAAGGGTTACAAACACCTGACAAAAGTGGAGTTAGAGCTGACGTTCCACCAACTCCATTGGAAGGTCAGCATTTAACCCCATATATATATGTAAGAGTGTTACATCAAAACGAGGGATGTGTCTAAAAGGAAAGAAACAGCAAACAGATAGCGAGCTGGTTAAAGGAGCCATATCCGGGGAAACAAAACATAAACATATATACATGAAACTTAATAAAATTAACCCTTTTAGTAATTCCAGTAAACACTCGTTAAGAGAGCATAAATACGGAGAAACACGGGCACATCACTTATAATAAAACACATACTAATTAGCCCATGAATGCAGAAGAAACCAATACTCCCAAAACAACTGTGTCTTTCCAAAAGAAACATCCCTCCATCATAACTCAGTGACCTATAGTTTGCTGTTTCTGTAGGTCACATGTTTTTCTGTATGAATACTCCCTTAACAGGTGTTTATTGGAATGGGTAAAATGTGGTACAGTGCTAGTAACAGAAAAAGCAGGAGACTGGTAGAGTAAAAATTATACCTTTATTGGATAACTGAGTAGCTTTAGAATGCAAGCTTTCAAGCCAGCTTAGGTATTTTTTCTAGGCTGTTTAGAATGAAGACTGAATACAAACTACATGACGGATTGTCCATTCATGAAAATTGTTTTTAAATTTTAATTCCACTCGAGGTGAAACCCTTATCATCAGTGTCAGTGTAAATTATTATTTGAACTCCAGAAGAGGCATGTCTTTGTAGCTGGCCAAGTGATAAAAGATGTATTTCCCTTTAATGTGTGTAAATGTAATGTGTAGAGAGTATGGAATGTATACGTTAAACCTCAGAGAACCATTTGCACCCCCCTGGCACCCAAAGGGAACAAAATGTGTTTATTGTGTGGACTAATGTGACATAAATTCCTTGTCACAGTTCAAAAAACATTGATGTTAACATTTGACTAGGATGTCACTGTTAACAAGCTCTGTTCTGATATCCTGCATGCCAGAAAGGTTTCACATGCAGGGTCATGTCTAGTGTAAAGGGCTAGCGTAGTCAGTAAAAGGGAATTTCAAAGGCTCAATATACCTCAAGGTAGAAAAACAAATGTGTGAGGTAAGTTTGTAGGGAAAGTGCTCTAATTTCTATGTCTTTTTTAAAGGGATAGTAATACTTCATTTTAACTTTATTTTATTTTGTAGGCATTAAAAAAACATGAAGAATGATATAAGTCTTATCTCACAAACCTTTATGGTTTAAGAGATATTCACAAACAAAGTATCCCCCCCTGTTCAACCAGATCAGAAGGGAGGTGCCCAGGTAGACTGCAGAGAGGGACAATCTTCAATTAAGATAAGGGAAAAAGCTGAAAAACTTGTCAAGGGGGGAAGGGCTTTCATTGTTTTCATACAAAGAAAATTGTCCCCTTCTGTTATCTGTCTGGTCATACAACCAGATTCACATCTGAGAAGAGATGGCTTACACTAGGTAAAAGGGGCGGGAGGGGATACTTTGCTTGTGAATATCTCATAAACCATAAAGGTTTGAGAGATAAGACTTATATAGTTCTTCATGTTTTTTTAATGCCCACAAAATAAAATAAAGTTAAAACGAAGTGTTACTATCCCTTTAATATTTACAACATATATAAGAGGTTTCCAGCATGAAAAAGAGACAGTGCTATATGGATGAAATTGGAGAAGTTTGTCTAGCTGAAGGGACATCTTCCTTTTTACTGTATATCTCACATACATTTTAGCATCCTCTCCATAACGACAATCCTATTTACCCAGCTATGTCAAAGTGATAAAAAAAAGTTTCATTTTGCAAGTACAGAATATGTAAAATGAAATAGCCTATTCTTTTTATAGCTTTTACTTTTTAACCTGTGCTCTCAGTCAGTTTTATATGCCCACACTGGAGCAAGCCAAGAGCACTCTAAAGAAATATTTATAGGATATAAAGCATTGAAGCAATTGTGTATTGTATATGACTGGTGAAATGACTGAAGGTGAGTGTATTCTTCTTCCTCTGCTGCAGGATAGTGGTGCCTTATGTCCCTGCTCTTTATATTGCCATCAGTAATCTACTGCAGGGGTTCTCAACCCGTACCCTCAGTGGCTACTAACAGGCCAGGACTTAGGAATTCCCCTGCTAGAGCTCAAGTGTATTGATCAGAGGCTCAGACACACTGATTAACTCACCTGTGCTTTCACAAGGAAATCCTCAAATCCTGGTCTGTTACTGGCCACTGAGGGCACGGGTTGAGAACCATTGATCTACTATATGTAGAAATAGAGAATCAGTGAGACCACTGAAGCAGAGCAATTTGCATTTATATATGCTTTGCATGCTTTGGTCTGATGTCTGTTGAAGAAAAAAATAATCTGCATCAAATGACTAAATTGAAAATAGTGAAAAAAGTATAGTGGAATATTTTTTATCATATAGCAAGCTACTTATCGTGGCTAACTGAACAGAGCCCATTATGTCTAAATTGTAATTAATTGCTAAATTAGTAAACCCTATAAAGTTTACATATGTATTTGACTTTCATAGTGTCTACACTTTTCTATAAAAGGCCCTTATGCTTAGGAATTTGTGCCCTCAATGTGTTGTACGCCCCCTGAACACTCAAAGGGTTAAGAGAAATAAAGAGATAGGGTGTGAGCAGAGGAATGTAGCAGACTACTGCCTGGATTTATTAAGAGGAGAAAAAACATAGCACTTGGAATCATGGGATTGGGTTGGCCGCATTTTTAAATCCCATGTGTGATTGGCTCACACCCTGTTAAAAAAATGCGTTATTAAATGCTATGGCATTCTGAAGCAGTACATGCTCCATTAAAATGCTATAGGATTCTGGTTCTTTTCTCTTGGTTGCCTCTGTGATTTAGGCCATTGCTTTATGGTGTTATTTTGATCTCTCATCGATTCATTATATGTAACCATTTAATAGCTCCACTTTCTCCTCAGAAGAGCTCATGCCATTTCAAATCTGGGACCCCATTACCTTGAAATGTGTATACCAGAGGCCTTTAGGAGAAGCTAGGAAGTCTTACCATTGTGCATGAGTTATGGTCTGCATGACCTAGGAATGTACCAGTGCCTACTACATATCATCCTTCTAAGCCTCCATGCGAGAGAAATCACAGATGTATTAAATTCTTAGACATCAGCCTTTCTAGCTGTAAGGCTGATCCCATACAGGTTTCATAGGTATATTCCATCTGAACATGCACAATTAAGCATCTGCTAATGTCTATAAGGATCCTCCTGATGTTCTGTCAGTTATGTGGAGAGGTACCAGTATATAGGGGCCTTATGAAGAAAGCTAAACAAAGAAGAACAATTCTAGAACTTGTCCAATGGACAACAAGGAGCTAAACAAGTGTTACCCAAATTCCCAATTAATTTAAATGAGGATTTTATACTCTTAAGTGCTATAGAGGTCTCAGACTCTCAGCTTTCAGTGTGATGGAGTCATCTTTAGAATTCAAGGAGTTAAAAGCCCAATTTAGAGGTATGAGAATTTGCATTTGCCCCTATGGTGCAGTTGGTTTGCTCTGGAATTACAACTACTTAGATGTCTGCATAATGCCCTATGGGTCACATTTAGGAAGGTAGATATGAGCAATTCTGGAGCAAACCAACTACACCATAGGGGAGAAATGAAATTCCCCAGATTCCCATTGATTTTGCTGGGGTTTTTACCACTGTGATTGTAAGACAAGCCTCCACCTTATTGCTACAAAATGCTTTGGAATCCTCTTTAGCATTCAAGTGGTTAAAGGCATAGTAATAGTTCATATTACACATAGCTCAGAATGCTGAGCATGTGTATTAAATTTGCTCCGTGATGTACAATTGTCACATAACTTACTACTTACTGTGTAATATAATGTTAAAGATCACCCCCCCCCCATCTGCCCCTTTCCCTGATTCATGATTTTTGTCCCAGATCCGATGGCGGATTACAAAGAGGGACACTCTTCATGCAGTATTAGGAAAAACTTGTCCTCCTTCATCAAGGAGGGAAGGTTTTTCTTTATACTGAACGAGAGAAGATTGGCCTTAGTTGTGATCTGTCCGGTCAAGGGACCAGACTTCAGAACTGAGGGGAGGTGGCTTCACATCAGGGAAAGGGGCGGGAGGGGTCATCTGTAACATTATATTACACAGTAAGTAGCAAGCTATGCGACAATTGTACATCACGGAGCAAAACTAATACACATGCTCTGTGTTCTGAACTATGTGTAATATGAACTATTACTATACCTTTAACCCCTTAATGACCACTGACGTGCCAGGACCATCATGGCGGTCTGGCACTTAAGGACCAGTGACGGTCCTGGTACGTCATGGAGTTCAGGGCTCCCGGCACGGCTACACGCCGCTTCGGAAGCCCTGAACCAGAAGTGAAAAAAAAGCCCCATGGTCCTCAAGTGCCGGCTGTGCGTGCACACGCCGGTCCTTAATGGGTTAAGAGCTCCATTTACATTAAAGGGAATTTAAATTTGTGCATTATGATGCAGCTGGTCTAATTCTCTTCAGATCCCTAAGGAGCCCCAAATGCTGTAAAAGGAAAAGAAGCCTTGTGTAGCGCACACATCACTTCCTCCAGTTACCCAATATGTGGTTCAATCCACCATGACCTGCCTGAAAAACATACTGGGCCATACACAAAAAAGTGACCTGGAGCAATTCTGAAGCAAGCCAATTATACCACAGGGTGAAATAAAGATGATCAAATCCCCATGTAGCTTTAACCCTTTGAGGGGCCACTCAAAGGGTTAAGCCCTTGTATGCAAGTCATGTCTCAGCACATTGAATTGCTTCTCAAGGCATTCAAGAGGTTAATGGTCACTATGATGAAGTTGGTTTACACTAAAATGTATCCACTGTTCTGTTGTGACTAAGGGCCAGTTCATCAAACTGAGTGGTGCAATTCTGGGACGCCATAGGGGTGGAAAGAAATGTACACAAGTCCACACTGGTTTAAATAGGGTATTTAACCCCTTGAATGCTAGAGATTTTTCCAGAGTACTTGTATACATTCAAGGTGTTAAAGCACTATTTAAATCAATGTGAATTTTCACACCCACCATGCACTACTGTACCTGTAAAGGTGTGGCCATGGGTGAGTGGATACTTAATGAGTTGTGGTATAGTAACAGCTGCAGAGCAAATGGTTACCCATACCAGTACTAAGTCTGCAATGCTTCGTGTGCAGCCCTGGAGTATGCACCTTTTATAAGTGGTCAGTATTAAAGTCATGAGGTAGAAAAAGAGACTAGAAACTGCAAATATACCAAAATATAATAAACTAGTGTAAAAGCCCGTGTAAACAGGCCAAGGTCAGGGCAATGCGTTGCGTACCTCTCTGGCACTCAGAGGGTTAAGAGGCCTCTACCTCAATGCTCCAAGCGATGCAGACTTGCGTCGCCTCACTCACACGATGCAATCATGAGCAGTAGAGACTGCCCAAATGTGTGCAGTCTCTACTGCGCATGACTGCATCATGACAAACATCCTAGCAAATTATTATATAGGATAATAACAAATATATAATAGGAGCAATCTACTATACTGGGTGGTGTGTGGAAATACAAATGTAGAACAAATAGGAGACTGAATCTATTTTTTTCCTTGAGGAAGTATCTATTGATATGAAAATGTTGGGTGTTAGACAACATTCAGGATAACTACAAGTTCTAAATAAACAGGAGTCTGTCACAGGTCTATCAGTACTAACTATTACGTTAGAGAGATGGCTGAGTTCCATCAGTAATTGGACTGGAGTGGTGTATATGCAGACGGGAGGTGATCCCTGCAGCTATGGGATCCCTGCCCGCTACACAGTAACAACATTCAAAGAAAAACATCTTATTATTCATCACAGACTTATCAGTACATACCTATGTTATTGAAAAATGGGAGAATCCTGGACTGGTGTGGTTCATATACATGATGTTAACCCTTTCATTCATGTGGATCCTGCATGCTGCATCGTAGCACCTTTCAACGATACATTGGAAAAGGTAACTGATTGAGTCTATAATTATCCATCACTGCTTATATGCAAACACATATATCCACCTAACATTTATATATGAGGGTAAAATAAGAATTTTACTTCCAGGATGGATACATCCATTTTATTCGCCATCATGTATCCAATATAGATATATTTTCTATCTGACTATTTTTATCATATTGTTTTTACAATACATTACATATATTTTCTAATTTTACAGGCCAGATCATTGTGATGATTCACATATCCACTGTTCACATATTTTCATGTATCATTCTATTATCTTTTATTAAAACATATATATATATATATATATATATATATATATATATATATATATATATATATATATATATATATAAAACAAAAGGGCAGGCAGTAGCACTCAAAACAATATTACACCAGAAATCTGGTGCACATCCCATATGGAATTCAACATATTCAGCCTGGGCTTACCGGGACGAGATGGCACACAGAAGAATAAGTGGTAAATCTTTTATGTGTAAAAGATGTTTCACCAAACCAAACGTTTTCGGTCCATCAGGTTACCCTGATAAAGGTCCCTTGATGGACTTAAAATATATATATACGAAAACAGTAAAGAGAAGCACTCTCACTTAAATTAGTCTCTCTGGGTGCTGTAGTTGAAAAGAACAGGATCCATGTGTACAACAAAATAGTTGAAACAACCAGCACTCACCACAAAATGTAGTGAATTTAATTGAATAGTGTCAACGTTTCAATGCATCTTAGAGCATTTTCATCATATATATACTATAGGAGCGCTCTCCTAGTCTCTCCACATCAGGAGGTGGAAAATCTAGATGTATAGTATAAGAAAGCAGATAGAGGTTTCCTGTCTGTCATAAAGTCATATAAGAGGTAGCTACAACCAGCTGTCTTAGTTGTGTTTTATGGCCCATCGTTCCTGTCATTGGCCTGGGCTGGTATGCAGGACAAAAGGCAGAATAAGGGTTATAGAGAGGTTGTTTGGCAGAGTATAGATGGGGCTAATATAGGCTAGAGAAAGGGAAAACAGTGATGCTTACATACCCTAACCATTCTTACCCGTCAACCATTAAAATGCACAAAGAAACAATACAGTGCCCCATAGCAATACCTATTGCATTCAACAGCTACTTTGTTGGATGTGCCACCACCTTGATTAAACAAAACAAAAGTAATTCTGAAGTACAACTGTGCACAGAACAGTCACTGGCACCTGTTGCCTGGTCCAGTTATGCTAATGAATTTAATTTCATGCCAGTAAATGAAAGTGAAATATATGATCACCTTCTCAACCCAAAAATGAAATCCCAATGTAGCCCTGACCAACTACCATCAATGTTATTAAAGCTCAGTGCCATGGTCACAGCCCAATCTATTGGATTTTTAATTGTCTCTTTGTTATTCGGGTATATGTCCAAAGCCTGGAACGTGGCTAGAATTTTGCCTATCTAGAAAGTTGGGAATAAAAATTTAGTATCAAATTACAGACCAATATCCCTACTCCTCACATTATATAAAATCCTACAGAAATGTGTACACGTACAACTATATAAATATTACCGACAGACCAGTTTTTTCACCCCCTTCAGTCAGGCTTTCATCTAAATCATTCAACAGTCACAGCCCTCAAAAAGTATGCAATGATATCCAGACCGGCATGGAAAATGGTGAACTCACTGGAGCTATTTTCCTAGATTTTGCAAAGGCCTTTAACACAGTAGACTATAATATTCTTATAAGCAAACACCAAAGCTCAGAATTGGGTAATAATTCTCTAAACTGGCTCTGATCCTATTTCTCAGCCTGAATGCAGTATATGTCAGCTGCTGACAATGATTCCCTTCCTCTCAAAGTAACAAGTAGAGTTCCTCAAGGCTCCATTCTTGGCCCTATTTTCTCTTTTTATAAATGATCTGCACACGGCTTGTAAATCATATTCTGTACATATGTATGCAGATAACACCATAATCTATGCTAAAAAACTCAAACCTATCACAACATGAAACCATATTACAACATAATTTCTTTGAAGTTGAAAGATGGCTAGCAAAGAACAAACTGCTGTTACACACAGACAAAACAGTCACAGTGGTATTTGGTACAAACCACAAACTGCGTAATCTTGTCAATGCCGACCTAACTATTGTAACAGAGTCTAATTGTAAATTGGTCCCAGTTGACTCCTACAAGTATCTTGGTATGTGGCTTGACCCCAGCCTCACTTTTGGTCTTCATATTGATAAATTAACCTCCAAATTTTATTCCAAAATAAGTACTGTTTTTAGAAACAAATCAATATTTAACTACCCTTGTTAGAAAACGTAGTGTACAACAGATGTTGCTGCCAGTCATAGACTATGGGGACATAGTATATGCTCCAGTGCCACAAATCCATCTTAGTAAATTTGACACTCTGTATAATTCAAATGCTGCTTTATCCTTCAATGTAGTTACACCACTCATCTCTGTGATATGCTTAAAGAACAAAATTGGTTAAGACTCAAATCTAGACGTACCCTTCACCTACCTTGTTTAGTACACAACCACTTTTCTGGAAAACTACCGGACTACCTGAGCAGCATGCTCACTCCAGCTCTCCATACTAACTATAACATCCACTGCTAACAACCCACTTCATATACCACAATACAGGAAAGAAGGTGGACAATCTGCTTTCTCCTTCAGATCTCCAAAAGCCTGGAATAATCTGTCTGAAATAATCAGATCTTCTCTCAGTCTAAAATCCATTAAAGTAAATGTTTCTTTATATCTAAAAACATTATGTAACTGTATATAATTTTTTAATATATATGTATGTATGTATATTTATGTGTGTATGTATATATAATGTTTCTCAATTTATGTAAATATGTAACCCTTTACTGAAAACTATCAAGGATGTACTTGATAACGAGAGAAATCTCAATGTATTCTTCCTGGTAAAACATTATCTAAATAAATAAATATCAGACATTAAAAATAAACATGAGATAAACTTCTGAGAAATGGTACATGGATTGATTTAAAACATATTAAAAAACTGAGATTTGGGGCAAATAGAGAGTGAGAGTAGAGAGAGAATAAGGAGTGGGAGACAGAGGGTAGAAAAATAAAGACATGAAGAGAGAAATAGAGAGAGGAGAGGGAGAGACCGAGAAAGAAAGAAAGAGAGAGAGAGAGAGAAAAGGAGAGGATAAGAATAGTTTCCCTTATCCATCGTTCATACATGAAACCAGGTGAATTCAGTTCGCCTTGTTCTGTATATCTAGGCTTTACTAGCTCTTTAGATCATTGATACAGTTACTTTACTGGTTCACTATAATCATAATGACAGGACCCTGTTCAGTTAGAATGGAGTCCTCATAGGGATGTGTGGCAACACAGTTAGGAACTATACTAGCTTAGGTCAGGAGCAAGGAGGATGTTAGAGTGGCTGCAGGGTCAGTGGGGTTTAGATTAACTAATTTCTAATCCTCTGTCACAGTGTGACCGCACGGTGGCTGTTTGAGCCGGCCGCAGCCTTACCTCAGGCGGCACTGTCTCTGCTAAGGCTGCTCTGTCTCTGCTTGGGCAGCTGTACCACATCTCTCCCCCTTGCGGCTCAGCCGCGTTCTGCCAATCAGGCGGCTCAGCCGCGTTCTGCCTTCCATGCGGCTCCAGCCACTGCTATGTGTTTGGTGGCCCAGCCGCATCTGGGTGACATCATTTTTGGGTTCACGTCCAAAGGCATGGACGTGTACACCATTTAAAGGTGGCCTGCCAACTTGGTGCTCCTCCTTCCCTGCGGACAAGCCTTTTCAAGCTGCCTGGACACAGGGCTCGTTCACCCTTTCATTGGTGTCCAGTGCAGTTCATTTGCTTAACTTTCACGGTGTATTACCTGGTTTTGTCTGACTACCCGTTCTGGTGCTGACCTGTGGCTCTGTCTGACTACCTGCTCTGTGTATGACTTTGGCTTAGTTGGACAACTATTCTGGTACGGACCTGCGGCTCTGGCTATCTACTCCATGTATGACCCCTGGCTTGTCTCACTATCCGTTCTGGTGCTGACCTGTAGCTCTGTCTGACTACCCACTCCATGTATGACCTTGGCTTAGTGTGACAACAAATCTGGTGCGGACCTGCGGCTCTGGCTGACTACCCATTGCGTTTTAACCTTTGGCTCGTCTGACCATCCATTATGGTCCTGACCTGTGAATCTCTCTGTCTGTTCCTCCATGTGGCCTTTTGTAGAGTCAGATAACCAATCTGGAGCAGACTCATGGCTCTGGTAGACTCTAGCTTTACTGACTGCAGACATGAGTCAGTAGTCTACCTTGTTGCTATCCTTTGAGAGTGATGGCCTTTCCAGTACTGATGGCAGGCGTGAGTCAGTCTCCTTCAGTATCATCCTTGGAGAGATTGTTTTGATTCTACGTGGGGCCTACCTGACATTGAGACTACCAGTGGCTTCAGTCTAGTCTCTGCAGATTGGGAACTTAGAGGCAGCCTCCTATTTCTGATAGAGGCTTGGCTTGTCTACCCTCTGCTCCTTCCTCTGACATACTGTGATATTTGCTGTTTATTACTGCTTCTAATAATGGTTATTACTATATCGTCTGACTCCTGTTTTGCTTACCAACCATGACATCCTCATTAAGTTTATTGTGACTGGTTGTGTCAAGACACCTTCACTACTGTGAGGTCTACTTCCCACCCTCTAACATTGGATATCTGTTATAATTATTTATGTAAAAGGGGAAGTTTTTCCCAATGAAGATCAAATATTATATATATATATATATATATATATATATATATATATATATAGTGAGAGAGATAATATATTGGTTAACTCCTGGCCTGAACGGGCATCTTGGGATTAGGTTGTTTAGCTGAGGGACAAGTTTATACTTTTACAAGAAATTATAAGTTATTATTCTTTATTAGTAAATAGATATTTTTAACAAATGGTTTGCATATGGCTTAATAAAGAACGGAGGCCTTAGCACTACTTAAGGGTTTTGTCTTGTTTATTTATATATTTGACAGGTTAAAGTATTGATTTTATAGTGTTTGCCCCCATACACCCCAAGTATATGTAGAAAAATTAGAGTAGTGACAGTGTCCAGCCCTATAAGAGAGCCCCATCTCACTGCAGGGACTTCTATTACTTTAGTGAATATCATCCCCCTAACATATCTGAGAACGTTTTAGTCCCAAGCCCCAGGAGTACCAAAAATGACTGGGGACTGGAAGTGTCCAAATAACACATTTTCACCATAATGTGTGCAAGGGTGGATCATATTGGGAGGAGGGGTTTGCCCTGAAAATGGTCAGAAAATATGTGTAATGGCATTTGAAGAGGGCAGAATTAACGAGGAACTCACCAAGCTGGAGAATCATCCTCTGTCCTTGGAGACCCAATAATTAAGTGTGAAAATCTTACTCTCCAGAACAGATCCAGAGAATTTCCAGTTATGTTCCTTACACAGACACACAGAGGCTGATGAACAAAGAAAAAATTGGTACAGTCTTGGAGCAAACAAATTGCACCATAGGGAAGAAATAAACATTACTATTAATTTAACCTTTAGAGTGCCAGAGAGGTATACAACACAACACAATGGGAATTTGCATTTTCCCCTGTGATGCAGTTGGTTTGTCCCAGAATTGCTCCTGTGTATCTGGACGAATAGGGCTCCCAGTTGACTTGTCCATACTCATCTGATTAGAACAACATATAGACCCTATGAGGGGGATGTATAAAAAAACCTCCTTAGAGTATATGTAAGAATTGTCGCTAAAATTCACAACGCTTTGTCATATTTATAAAGAAGTAACATCACGTTTATAAATATGTCTATCTGAGGATATTCTGAGAAAATGTAATCCCTAAAACATTAGTGATGAGCGAGCATGCTCGGCCGAAGCTCGGTTCGGCTCGAGCATCGCTCTGCTCGGCACATGGCGGTACTCGTACGAGTACCGCATGTGCTCACCCGCCATGTTCGGGTCTCCTCCCCGCACGTTTCGCGGCTGCAGCGCAGCCAATAAACGTGCGGGGAGGCTCTGACATCAGTGTAATGCCAGCAGCCATGTTGGCTGCTGGCATTACACTGATTGGCTGGCCAGAACCCGTGATCGGGTGCTGTATAGCACCTGACCAGCGAGTTCGGCTCAGTCTTAGCCAGGGAGAGATGAGGATAGGAAGGGAAAGTCAGTGTAGGGAGAAGAAAAGTGTTTTTGAAAAACAAAAAAACCCAAAAGTCCTTTTTAGGACTATTGTGTGTGGGGGCAGCAGTTATATTTTGTTTTGGGGGGCAGAGTTTAAAAAAAAAAACGTCACATATTCCGTTCACTGTGCCTAGCCGCAGATTAGCAGCACATTCTATTTAGTGTGCAAAGTTGCAGATTAGCAGCACATTCTGTTTAGTGTGCAAAGTTGCAGATTAGCAGCACATTCTTTTTAGTGTGCAAAGTTGCAGATTAGCAGCACATTCTGTTTAGTGTGCAAAGTTGCAGATTAGCAGCACATTCTTTTTAGTGTGCAAAGTTGCAGATTAGCAGCACATTCTGTTTCGTGTGCAAAGTTGCAGATTAGCAGCACATTCTTTTTAGTGTGCAAAGTTGCAGATTAGCAGCACATTCTGTTTAGTGTGCAAAGTGTAAAAAATAAAAGTCACATATTCCATTCACTGTGCCTAGCCGCAGATTAGCAGCACATTCTGTTTAGTGTGCAAAGTGTAAAAAATAAAAGTCACATATTCCATTCACTGTGCCTAGCTGCAGATAAGCAGCACATTCTGTTTAGTGTGCAAAGTTGCAGATTAGCAGCACATTCTGTTTAGTGTGGAAAGTTGCAGATTAGCAGCACATTCTGTTTAGTGTGCAAAGTGTAAAAAATAAAAGTCACATATTCCATTCACTGTGCCTAGCCGCAGATAAGCAGCACATTCTGTTTAGTGTGCAAAGTTGCAGATTAGCAGCACATTCTGTTTACTGTGCAAAGTGTAAAAAATAAAAGTCACATATTCCATTCACTGTGCCTAGCCGCAGATAAGCAGCACATTCTGTTTAGTGTGCAAAGTTGCAGATTAGCAGCACATTCTGTTTACTGTGCAAAGTGTAAAAAATAAAAGTCACATATTCCATTCACTGTGCCTAGCCGCAGATAAGCAGCACATTCTGTTTAGTGTGCAAAGTTGCAGATTAGCAGCACATTCTGTTTACTGTGCAAAGTGTAAAAAATAAAAGTCACATATTCCATTCACTGTGCCTAGCCGCAGATAAGCAGCACATTCTGTTTAGTGTGCAAAGTTGCAGATTAGCAGCACATTCTGTTTAGTGTGCAAAGTGTAAAAAATAAAAGTCACATATTCCATTCACTGTGCCTAGCCGCAGATAAGCAGCACATTCTGTTTAGTGTGCAAAGTTGCAGATTAGCAGCACATTCTGTTTAGTGTGCAAAGTGTAAAAAATAAAAGTCACATATTCCATTCACTGTGCCTAGCCGCAGATAAGCAGCACATTCTGTTTAGTGTGCAAAGTTGCAGATTAGCAGCACATTCTGTTTACTGTGCAAAGTGTAAAAAATAAAAGTCACATATTCCATTCACTGTGCCTAGCCGCAGATAAGCAGCACATTCTGTTTAGTGTGCAAAGTTGCAGATTAGCAGCACATTCTGTTTACTGTGCAAAGTGTAAAAAATAAAAGTCACATATTCCATTCACTGTGCCTAGCCGCAGATAAGCAGCACATTCTGTTTAGTGTGCAAAGTTGCAGATTAGCAGCACATATTCCGTGTAATATGAAGAAGGCGGGTAAAAAGGGACGGGGAAGTGGACGTGATCCTGATAGTTCAGGGCGCAGGTCAGGACGCGTAGAAACTGTGCCTGGTGCCAGAGCACAAGAAAGAAAGACATCCACCATACCTAGCTTCATGTCTCAGTTTACAGGGCGTCGCAGGACATCACTCTCGAGGTCAGACCACTGCGAACAGGTGGTCGGTTGGATTTCAGGTGATACTGCTTCCAGTCGGTTAAGCACCACCCTGTCTTCCACCAAGTCTACTCTCAGTAGCCAAGAGTCTGGTCAACATAATCCTCACCCTGATCATCCTTCCTCCCACCATAGAGGGTCTGGTCAAAGAAGTGATCCCGCACTGGGATATAGTGAGGAGCTCGTCTCATCACCAATCCTTCATTTGAACCTCTCTCCAAGCACGCTTGCAGAGGAACATGAAATCTTGTGCCCTGATTCACAACCTCTAGAGGGTACCCAATCACAAGAAGATGACAGAGGGGAACGGCATTTAAGGTCAAAGTAGTGGATGATGATGATGAGACACAGTTGCCATCAAATCAACCACTATTACTGTCTCAAGACCTTGATGAGGAGGATGATATACAGTTGTCAATGACTATGTGGTGGGATCAAGAAATGAGGAGGATGATCAGAGTGAGGAAGTGGAGGAGGACTTGGTGGACGATGAGGTGACTGACCCCACCTGGGAAGGTGGAGAGCCGAGCGATGACAGCAGTCCTGAGGGTGAGCCATCTGCAGCACCGCAACAGGCTGGAAGAGGCAGTGGTGTGGCTAAAGAAAGAAGGCGGACCGCACCAAACCGGCCCGCAAATGTTCCACGGAGCACCCCCTTGCGTAAATCTCTCTTGCCAAGGGCTAGGTGTTCCGCGGTATGGCGTTTTTTTAAGGAAAGTGCGGACGACAAAAAAATTGTAGTTTGCAACCTGTGCCACACCAGAATGAGCCGAGGCATGAACACTAGAAACCTCACCACCACCAGCATGATCCGACACATGGCATCCAAGCACCGTAATAAGTGGGAGGAACGCCCGGATCGCCAATCTGTGTCTGCAGGCCACACCACTGCCTCCTCTTCCCCTGTTTTCGGTGCCAGCCAATCGCCTGTCGAAGGCGCAGGCCCGCATACCTCCCACCCTGCACCTGTACCATCTGAAGCACCATCAGCGACCACATCCACTTCCCTGTCCCAGCGCAGCGTCCAAATGTCGTTACCCCAGGCATTTAAGCGCAAGCGAAAATACCCAGCCACCCACCCACAGGCCATAGCACTAACCTCACACCTTTCCAAATTACTGGCCATCGAAATGCTGCCATTTAGGCTTGTGGAGACTGAGTCCTTCCGCAGCCTGATGCAGCAGCTGTCCCTCGGTACGCAGTCCCCAGCCGCCACTACTTTTCCCGGTGTGCCGTCCCCGCCTTACACCACCATGTGTCCCGTAACATCACCCGCGCCCTGACCAACGCAGTTACTGGGAAGGTCCACTTAACGACTGACACATGGACAAGTGCTTGTGGCCAGGGACGCTACATTTCCCTGACGGCACACTGGGTGAATGTCGTGGAGGCTGGGAGCGACTCGGACCCTGGGATGGCACAGGTGCTACCCACGCCGAGGATTGCGGGCCCTACCTCCATCAGGGTTTCCGCCAGCACCTACGTTATTGGCTCCTCCTCCTCCGTTTCCACCTCCGAATTCTCTGCGCGCAGCGCCATTCACCCATCAGCCGGTAGCTGGAAGCAGTGTAGCACTGCAGTGGGGAAGCGTCAACAGGCCGTGCTGAAGCTGATCTGCCTTGGGGACAAACAGCACACGGCCTCAGAGCTGTTGCAGGGGATTAGTCACCAGACCGAGCAGTGGCTCTCGCCACTCAACCTGCAACCAGGCATGGTTGTATGTGATAATGGGCGTAACTTGGTGGCGGCTTTGGAGCTCGGCAAGCTCACACACGTACCATGCCTAGCGCATGTATTTAATTTAGTGGTTCAGCGATTTCTAAAAACCTACCCCAATTTGCATGATCTCTTGACCAAGGTGCGCCGCGTGTGTGCACATTTCCGTAAGTCATCAACAGCTTCAGCCGGCCTGTTGAAGCTGCAGCAGCGCTTACAATTGCCAGCTCACCGGCTGCTGTGTGACGTGAGCACGCGCTGGAACTCCACCTTCCACATGTTGGCCCGGCTTTGTGAGCAGCAGAGGGCAGTAGTGGAGTACCAGCTGTTACACGGTCGTCGCCTCTCCGTTCAACTTCCTCTAATCAGAAGTGAGGAGTGGGAATGGATGTCAGACCTCTGTGAGGTTTTACGCAATTTTGAGGAATCGACACAGATGGTGAGCGGCGATAACGCTATTATCAGTGTAACCATCCCACTTCTGTGTCTACTGAAACGCTCGCTGCTCACAATTAAAACCGACGCTTTGCATGTGGAAGAGGTGGAAATGCGGGAGGAAGAGCTTATACAAGGTGATAGCCAGAGCACCCTCACTTCGTCTTCTCAGCGACAATTGGAGGAGGCGGAGGAGGAGGAGGAGGAGGAGGAAGACACGGTTGCCTCCGCTACAGAGGGTAGCCATGGAACTTTAGTTCCATCTCTTCAGCGTGGGTGGGCAGAAGAGGAGGAAGAGGATGAGGAGATTGAGAGTCATCCTCCTGGTGAGGACAGCGAAATCTTGCCTTTTGGTACTCTGGCACACATGGCTGACTTTATGTTAGGCTGCCTTTCCCGTGACCCACGCGTTATACGCATTTTAGACAACACGGATTACTGGGTGTTCACCCTTCTGGACCCCCGCTACAAAGAGAATTTCTCATCTCTCATTCCTCCGGTGGAGAGGACAAGCAAAATGGTGCAATACCAGAAGGTTCTTGTCGAAAAATTGCTCCAAAATTTTCCATCTGACAACGCTGGCGGCAGAGTACGTGCTACCTTGGCCAACCGAGAAGGGGAGAAAAGGGGAGCACACAGCAGTTCCGACAAAGGCAGGGCAACACTCTCCAAGGCGTGGGACACCTTCATGACACCCCGCCAGCACCCTCACCCTGATGCGCAGCCTAGTGTCACAAGGAGGGAAAAGTTTTGGAAGATGGTGAAGGAGTACATAGCAGACCGTGTCAGCGTCCTCAATGATCCCTCTGTGCCTTACAACTACTGGGTGTCCAAGCTGGACACGTGGTATGAACTGGCACTCTACGCCTTGGAGGTGCTGGCCTGCCCTGCCGCCAGCGTTCTGTCTGAGCGGGTATTTAGTGCTGCTGGTGGCATCATAACAGATAAGCGTATCCGCCTTTCCACCGAAAATGCTGATAGGTTGACACTTATAAAAATGAACAAGGCCTGGATTTCCCCTGACTTCTCCACTCCACTGGAGGAAAGCCCCGGGTGAACATAAAGTCACTTTAAATATGTTATTTACAATGATGGGAATACTCTGTATTCCCATTCACCCCTTCCACCCAAAAAATGGGTATATGGTTGACTCTCTTCCATATACCCTGGGATATAATTTTTATATAGGGCCAGCTCACCAGCGGGCCCTGTGATATAATTTTTATATAGGGCCAGCTCACCAGCGGGCGCTGTTTGACAATTTTTGTATAGGTCAGCTCACCAGCGGGCCTTCTCATATAATGTTTTATTGGGTCAGCTCTCTAGCGGGCCCTCTCATATAATGTTTTATAGCGTCAGCTCACTAGCGGGCCTTCGCATATAATGTTTAGGATGGTCAGCTACGCAGCAGACCCTCACCCATAATATTTTAGATGGTCGGCTCAGCGCACGTTTCCCTCTTAATCATGGCCCCAGTTCCGAAAAATCGAGGAAATTTTTTGCAGAATTTGCCTCTGCGCACGTTTCCCTCTTAATCATGGCCCCATTTCCGAAAAATCGAGGAAATTTTTTGCAGAATTTGCCTCTGCGCACGTTTCCCTCTTAATCATGGCCCCAGTTCCGAAAAATCGATGAAATTTTTTGCAGAATTTGCAGATGATATACAAGTAAATATACAGCAAATACTGTTTGGTAACAATTTTTCGCCTAAAGTCGTTTTTATCTTCCTTTTTGTGTGTTTTACGGTCAGTCTGTAAAAATGGCATACTGCGGGCGAAACATCGTTCCCAGCAGCGACGTTGGAGTCCAAGATGCATCCAGACATCCTCCCTATGCTGTCCCTGAACCATTTCTGTGGTGTTTCCATCATTTTCTGCCCTTTTCCTATGGACCAGGCACCCTCCCCTCATCAGAGCAGGGGGTGCCTGGTGTAATGCTCGAGTCCTCCCATTGACTTCAATGGGGCTCGGGTGCTCGGCCGAGCACTCGAGCCTCCGGGGGCGCTCGGTCAGAGCACCCGAACACCCGAGCATTGGGGTGCTCGATCATCACTATAAAACATCCTTTATTTTTGGTGCAATTAGCGAATTTCTTTATAAATACATTGGGACACAATTCTTATTTGGCCATGACCATCTTCCTGTTACGCACATAAAAGAAACAGATAATTAACCCACTAACTTCAGTGTTCTGAGGTTAACACCAAATGGCACTTAAACCTAATGAATTATGAATAACCCACTAAAATGACACAGGAAGGTGTTATGTGGTGTGGAAAACACTTTTTAAAGCATCCAGTATTTGAAACGTTACTTTTGGGTAGAAGGTGCACCTACTCTTACTGAGACTACAAGAAAAGGGACTTCCTGTGCGATGTCCATCATCATGAGAAACAGAAAATACAGCTATGTCTGACATGTAATTATGTAAAATACCTCACTGCACGAAAAGTCCATTTTAACTCCTTGCATGCTAGAATGAACTCACAATATATTGCAAAGCAATGTGTTAGGCCCCCCCCTCTATCCTCCAAGGGCTCCACAATATGAGGGATATCACAGCCCCTTGTAAAGCAATGGCAATTTAGGTATTTTTTGATTTGTCTTATCTGGTGCAGATGTTAGTCCAGAATTGCATATATTTGTAGTTCTATCTAAGCCCCTTTATGGTTGTTTTAAAAAAATATTTAACTCTTTAAGGACATTGTGTCACACCCCTCTGGACCTTAAAGGGCTAATCGCTTCTTATTTTCAACACAATTAAAATACTCCCACAGAGGTGTTTTGTGTAAGCATAGTTCTAGATTACATTGCGGTTTATGCATTATTACTGCTTATATCTAACAGATTCCCATTAAAGTCTATGAAAAAACTTTCAAATAAAACCCTTAATAATTGTATCAACAGTAATGTAATGCAGGGCATAGCTGGCTTTCCCTCTGTGGGGAAAACTACATGAACTAGTGTCATCAGTCAAAGTAATTCACAGACATAGTATACTGTAACTTTCACAAGAAAGGCAATAGGGGCAACATAAGCAGCTGGTGGACAGGGCAAAGTGTAACATGGCAGGCCCCCTTAACCCACTGGATGCTGGAGAAGTCTCCAACATACTGCTTCACAATTCATTGAAGATGCCTCTAGCATCATTAAGTAATAACTACACCTGTTTTTCCCTTCTGCTAAAAGTGAGTACTCGAGTACTCATCATAACAACAGAGTTTTGAACTTCAAGGGATAGTAAAGTCCCGAAAAAAGTCTAGGCGAAATGATAGGTACAATAAAAAAATACGTAATCCCCTTATTCCTATCTCTCAAACCTTTATGGTTTGAGAGATATAAGGAAATAAAGTTCTCTGCTCCCTCCCCTTTCTACCTGACCAGCTGTAAAGCTGTCAGAATCTGGTCGCACTGACACTGAGGTATCTAACTATAAATACTTCATCAGAATGGTCTACAACGTGTGCTTGCAAGCCAGGCACACGTTGTAGACCATTCCGATGAAGTACCTATAATTAGATATCTCAATGTCTGCGCTTCTGAAGAGCCACTGTCTGATCCCGGAAACAGGATCTCGTGCTTCTGCTATACAGCTGACGTATGAGAAGAGGGAGGGAGCGGAGGACTTTATTTTCTTATATCTCTCAAACCATAATGGTTTGAGAGATAGGAATAAGGGCATTACGTATTTTTTATTGTACCTATTATTTCGCCTAGACTTTTTTCGGGACTTTACAATCCCTTTAAACTAATTCAGCTTCATAGAATGTTGAGATTATACTTAGTTTCACATAATGCAAGGTGCTTACATCTACCATAGCTTGAGAAAATAATGCGTTATTATACCTATCTGCATGTAATGCTGAGTTTCCACACCTGATTTCACACATTAAGCAGACCGTGTTGTGTGCACCAGATTACAGGGGAGAAGGAGTTACAGGGGGTTTCACGCTGCAATGTATGAGAATCAGTGTTGATTGTCAGTAGCCCCTCCCTTCAGTAGGTCTTGGGTAGCAGCCCACTTCTGGGTTATTGTTTCTGGGTTGTAGAATATCTTGTATTTCATATTGGCAGGGCTGGATTTATAATTAGGCAGAGTAGGCATCTGCCTACAGGCGCACCCCACAGAGGGGCACCTGTCATTGGGATCGTCCTTTGTTGTTGTTGTTTTTTTAATTAGCCTCCCCCGCCCGGTGCCGCAACATGGTGAGGTCTGTGCCTTGTAGCTGCTGAGCTCCCTCGTCAGCTCTTTAATAATACAGATCGCTAGGAGATTACATCATCTAACAGCGCTCTGCATTACTGAAGAGAAGACCGTGCAGGAACAACAGCAGATGCAGGTCTGTGCAGAAGGAAGCACAGACCTGTCCTGCCGCTAGACCACCAGGGAGGAGGTAGGAAATGGACATGGGCGGGGAGGCTGCAATGTGAGGGTAATATGGAGGTGATGGGGGGGCAAGTTGGAGCTGATGGGGGGCAAAGTGAGGGCAATATGGAGATGATGGGGGTATAATGGAGATGAATGGGGCAATGTGAGGGCAATATGGAGCTGATGGGGGGCAAGGTGGAGCTGATGGGGGCAATATGGAGCTGATGGGGGCAATGTGATGGCAATATGGAGCTGATGGGGGGCAATGTGAGGGCAATATGGAGATGATGGGGGAAATTTGGAGTTGATGGGGGCAATGTGAGGGCAATATGGAGATGATAGGTGGCAAGGTGGAGCTCATGGGGGCAATATTGAGCTGATGGGGGCAATGTGAGGGCAATATGGAGATGATGGGGGCAATATGGAGTTGATGGGGCAATGTGAGGACAATATGGAGATGATGGGGGCAATGTGAGGGCAATATGGAGATGATGAGGCAATATGGAGTTGATGGGGGCAATGTGAGGGCAATATGGAGATGATAGGTGGCAAGGTGGAGCTCATGGGGGCAATATGGAGCTGATGGGGGCAATGTGAGGGCAATATGGAGATAATGGGGGCAATGTGGAAATGATGGGGGCAATATGGAGCTGATGGGGGGCAATGTGAGTGCAATATGGAGCTGATGGGAGCCAATGTGAGGGCAATGTAAAGATGATGGAGGGCAAGTTGAAGCTGATGGGGACACGTGAAGGCAATATGGAGCTGATGGGGGCAATGTGAGGGCAATATGGAGATGATGGGGGGCAATGTGGAGATTTGGAGCATTATGGAGGTGTCCAGTGGAGATGGCCAGTTGGGGGGGCTTTTCAGATTTCTTTGCCTACAGGCTCCTGAGATGTAAATCCGGCCCTGCATATTAGGTGTGACCAGTGGTTGACCTCTTGAGGATCGGGGAGCGAGCAAGGCATTGCTTTGCACATCCATGGTCCTCAAAGGGTTAATTTATGTATCTATCACTGTATATAGATTCCAGAGATATAGATTATTGGATGAAAATCTTCTCCCACTCTATGGGTGGTTTGTCTTGAAAGGTACAAAGGGTCTTATCCATCAAAAAAGTAGCAATTCTGGAGCAAACTAACTGAACCATAGGGGAAAAATTCAAATTCCCAAAACTCCAGCTGGGATGTTAACCCCTTAAATAATAAAAAGATCACAAACGCAATGTGTTGGTGACCTCTCTAGCATTCAATGGTTTAAAAATCACATTCAAAACAATTACATTTAATATGTGCTTCTATGGTGTAGCTGATTTGCTCCAGAATTGCTCCTTTTTCTTGCATGGGGTCTTAATAAGCCGAGCCTGAGAACCATATCAGGATGTACTTCTCAGCTGTCCCCCGTCTCCTGGTTTCCACATTTGTTCTCTTTGCAGAGATGCTTATTTGCACATCATTTTAATACTGAACTTCCTGTATCTGCTGTGTGGCAGCTGAACATGCAAATATCACAAGGGAAATGGGTTTTGTTATAGTAATGTGCTCTTTTTTCATACTGTCCATTTTCGAACTTTGGAGAAAATATATTTTGAAAGTTTTAACCCTATATGGATAAGAGGGGTCTGCAAAGCATAGCTTTGCAATGAATTGCACACCCCTCAGACAGTTAAAGGGATAAGTAACATTAAACAGAGAAAAACAGAAAGGCTATGACTATTAGAACTGGTCATACGTTCTTACAAAAGAAAGCAGAACTGTAAGTAAAGTTGAGGATGAATTTCTCATTACCCACAGTCGGCAAAAGCCTAGAGTGCTGAATAATGAAGGGTGCCTCAGTTGAGGCGGGGGTGTGGCCAGTGGAATCTCAGTACACCTTTACTATATACCTCCCAACATTTCAAATTGCCAAAGAGGGACACTTGTGTTTTAGGGGGTGTTGCTGGGGGCGTGGCTGGTGGGCAGGGCATTACCGATAATTTCCAGGCTATTTCATAACCTGTTGACACCTCCTTGTGTAATATAATAAATGATTTATAACAAGACCAAAGTATTTTATTTACACACACTGAATTATGAACACATATACCAGAAGCGTAACTAGAACACTCCGGGCCCTGGTACAAGAAGTGCCATGGGCCCCCCAACCCCCGAACACATTGGCCCCCTGGCCGACCACAATTATTATTATTATTCTTTATTTATATAGCGCCAACTAAATCCGCAGCGCTGTACAATTGGGGAATAGACATACAGAGGTATTAAATAGTACAATCAGATGTACAATGCCTCCATTTCCTACCTCCCAATCCCAGGTGGTCCAGTGGAGTGGCAGGAGAGACGGGCTGGCGCGATGTGCTCCCGCACGTCCTCTTCTGTAATGCAGAACGCTGGGAGATTATGTCATCTCCCAGCGTCTGCATTACTAGAGCGCCGGAGGGAGATTAAGGTGCCAGGAGGAGGGGGTCGCAGGGGGCAGCCGGGCCCCTGGAGTGACGGGCATGGTCAAGGTTGCAACCCCTGCGACCCCTATAGTTACGCCACTGACATATACTGATGTGGCGCGGGCAGTCTCTACTCTGCATGACTGAGGCGTTACACACGTTTTAGCAAATTATTATATACGATTTGCCTCTTTACAGCAATTGTTACCTATTGGATGCTAAAGAGTTCTCCAAAGTATTGCACTAACTATGGTGTAAATAGGACTTAGAATATTTACATGATATAAAATAAAATTCTTTCCTTGTGGCAGGCAAGAGTTCACTAGTTTGTGGATGGGGTTATGTCAAAAATTATGTGTAGTCATGTGAGATCCTAAGGCCACCTGGGTGTCTTTGCCTACGGGCACCTGAAATGTACATTTGGACCTGACTAGGATATCAGTTTTACAACGTCTTAGCACAGTTACAGGAACAGTCATTAAAAACAATTCTACTACATGAAAAAGAGAAGCTGATGTAATAAGAGGAACAGCAACAGTTCTGTTTCAAACCAGCTGCACTGGACGTCACAAATAAAGAAATTCCTCATTTTCTTTAACCCTTTGAATGCCAGAGTGGTACGCCATGCATTGAACACTTTAAATGCTAGAGAGGCCTCAAATCCAATTCTTCACAATGCACTGGATACCACTCTAGTATTCAAGTGGTTAATAGTCCCATTTATATCAGTAGGAATTTAGAACATTTTTATTTGTTCTAGAATTGCTCTGCTTTGACGTAGTATCCCATCAGCCTCAGTATATTGTTTTGAACCCAGTTGTACAACACTGTGGAATTAGTTGGTGCTATATAAATAATAATAATAATAATAATAATAACCCTTCACATATTTACATGTATATTTTTAACTACACTACACTAACTTAACATATACAATATTTCATGTACTGTTTTTCAGCAGGTTAGGGAGCAATTTCCCTTCTACGTCTCACTTTCTATAGTGTCTTCCAATGAAACTGTCTGAATCTGTTCCCTTCCAGTTTTTGACCACCATTCAGTACTCTCCAAAGTAACAAGTAACAAGTAAGTAGAAATACAGGATTCAAACAGATAAATCAATGGGAGAGAGGCTTGGGAAGAGCACAATATATAACAACCACATACAAATATACAAGCTATGAGACTAGCAAGGCAGGACACTTTTAAATGAGAATAGCATGAGACCAGCATAGCAAATCACTATTACACAAGATCAGTAGAATATTAAATAAGACTAGCAGTGCTGCACACTATTACCAGAGACCAGCAGAGCAATAATCCATTGTATAAGACCAGTAATTCTACACACCATGCACTAATATAATGATATTTCATAATGTTAGTGACATGCTATGGTATATTACTCTGTCCAGGTTAAAACAAGCAAACAAACAAACAAACAGTTACTGGGTCACTGACCTGGTATGACCTGGCTCAAGATTAGCCTTCCATTAAAGAGTGTACACTTCTGGGCAGAAAGAGAGGAGTGCAAAGAAGACTGTTTCTCTCAATCTTCTGATAAACTGTAAACAAAATATCAAATGTATTACATTCTACCAGGATATGGAAAATCATATGAATACACACACACACACACACACACACACACACACACACACACACACACACGGATGTTACAGGGTGATCTTTCATATCAGATCAACTTGGTTTCTAGCATTTTTCTTTTATGTCATGTGAAATTGCTGTGTCTGTTTATTGATCAAGAAGAAAGCAACCAAGGCAAACATTAGACAACAGCTTACAGCTGTATGATCACTGTAAGTAGAAGAGAAGCAGAAGCAAAAGCCACAACAGCTTCTAAGAAGATACTGCAGCAGTTGACAAGTGAAATGAAGAAACTGCAAGAGCTGCATTTTACCTATCACACTTGGAGTTGGTGTCCTGAACAAGGTCTTCATTTCAGAAAGGTGTTACACAATATGCATAAGGTTCTGGATGCAAACAGGTGAATTTCTGTTTTTACTCATAGGTGCTGAGAGATCCAGTGAACCCTCCCTATAACTCACAAACAGTTGCAGAGCTGGGCATAGATCATCTGATGTTTCTTTCTGATGGTTTAGCAGTTCCTTATTTTGTGAGTCCTGTGGTTGGACATGAGCTGGGTGTTCTCTTATTTTAGTGCTCTCTGCAGCATGAGGAAACATATATCCACAAACAAGTATGTCTATATTGGTTAAGATGCTTCCTTTACTAAAGATATGGTAAAAATGGATCTGTAGGGTGACTGAGCTGGTGTTTGGTGTTGTAAATGTCTGCTTGTGAATGTATGTGACTTTGCATGTGGATTAACTGAATATTGTGTGAATGTAACGATGAATAGTGTGTGAATGTATTTTTGTGTGTGTTTGTGTGTGTGTATGTGAATGTCTTGAATGTGTTTGTGTTTTAGAATGCATCTCCAAATTCTGTGAATGTATAAAATTGGGAGTGTTTGTGTCTGAGAATGTGTGTCTATGAATGTCTGTTTGTATTCTGTGATGCATCTGGGTGTCTGTAAATCAGTTTGGTTTGTATAAATATATATGTATGTGTGAATGTATATATTTCTGATAATGTGTTTCTGTGAATGTGTGTTTGAGAATGTGTCTATGGATATTTGTCTCTGTCATTCTGTGAATGTATCTGTGAATGCTTTTCTGTTAATTTGTATGTGTCTGTGAATGTGTTTGTGTCTGAAAATGTGTGTTTGAGAATGTGTGTCTGTGTGTGTGAGGCAATAAGTGTGTAAGACCAAGCCACAGAGAGGAACAACACAGAGAGTGGGTGAATACAGAACTGAAATAAGCCAGCACAGAGAAAAGACTAAACAGTACAAAGGAGCAATAGAGAGAGAAGAAAGGGAGGGCTTGTGGGAAAGAGAAGAAAAGGGGGCACTCAGATAAAAGATGGGAGGTATAAAGGGAGGAGGGGAGAGAGGGAGACTACAGAAATCACTGTTTGTTGTGTTTGGTGCCGGCAGAGTGACAGTAAAGTATAAGGATACAACTTTATCAAGGACAGAAAGGTAATAGAAGACCTGGAACCTCTTTCTTCATAACACAAATTCTGGTTAAATGTACCCTGAATCCATCTTCACCACACTTCTCTCCTCAGCACAGAGGGTTAACCAGATCTACTGTTGCAACGTAACTTCTAGAGACAGACAGTCCATCCAATGGCATGCAAAGGCTTGTAGATGGGATTTTAGACACTGGAATTTACTAGCCTGCCTCCACTCTGTTACTCTGCATTGGATCTTCATCCGTGACTCAACAGTGCTACAAGGACCTGATCGCTGTGTCAGTTAGAGGTGTCTATTTCTCAGGACACACTGGGACACACTGCTTGGCTGCTCATTCAGTAAGTAAAGTTTTCCCTCATTCCTTTCAGTCCCCTGATTCTTGTGTCACCTGTTAGTTTAAGAACAGTTATAGGAATGATACAAGTTATATTGATCAAATAAGAACCACTAGCTAGATACATTTTTGCAAGGAGTTGGGTAAAATACTTTGTATCAAGTTTTTTTTTTAATGTATCAGTTGTTGTTTAGCTCTTAGGTCTAGATTAGGCAGCCTCTGAAACTGTAGTTGCTGTTGGACTAACATACCCATTGTCCTGGGGATGATGGTTATTGTAGTCCAAAAACAGCTAGGGAGCCACATATTGCCCACCCGTGTGTTAAATGCCATTTATATTTGTTTAGGAGTGGCAAACACAAATGAAATGACTGTGATATAGATCAGTTTGAAGCACAGCAAAGACTAAATCATTCTGATTTTACTTGTGTTGTGGGTACTTGGTTCCCAAAATTCAATTAACCCCAATAAATTGGTCTGAAAACTCATCAACTGCAAAATAAGTTTCCCAGTACTGCTGTAAATAGTTTCCAAGTGAAATAGAACTGAACTGTGTCGTTTTATGGGGTAGTGGATGTCTTGTAATTTAATGAAATGCTCCACATACTAAAATTGCTGGGTATTAAATGTAATCTGGGATTGTTTTCATGATATCTACTGATCTATGTGTCAACATATCTTGTTACCAACCCTAAGCTTTGCTTCCTCACATCCATCTCTTTAAACACTTTTTTGAGTTTGCTGTACTCTCCCTCAGTTCGTTATTTGTACAGTTATGGGTTCTGTGTATCTACTGCCTTCTATGTGTGTTGAAAACGACTGGGGTTATCCTGTAATGTAATACATGGGAGGAATACGCAGTTCGTGGCACCATCATCCCTACTGCCTTGTGTACTTTAACTATTAGGGTGTGTCCATCCGAGCACTGCAGTCCTGGCTGCTATTACTTTACACAGAGGAACGTCCAGATCTCTGAGCTTACACTATCATCATCATACGGTGCTTTGCAGAAAACATAGAACAGAGTAGAAAGTGAACATCAGACTAATAAGTATTCTTCATTGTGGAGCTGTTAGTGTGCCACGTACAGGAATAATGGGCATGTGTACAGTTATTTAATGCTAAGTAGGACAAAATAAGTAAAATAAAGTTCCAAAGTGTGTACTGTGAGCGTGCAGTTAATACTGTGTCTTTTCTACTTGGTTGTACAGCATGGAGGACTTTTCATAGCTTCCCGAGTTAGGTTAGGAAAGAGAGGGGTGGGCAACGCATTGCAGTGCATTACGTTTTAATTTACTTTGGGATGTATGATTCTGTAACTAGTTAATAAAACTGGAGGACACCAACTACACCATGAGGAGCAATTGAGACATTCGCAAATGCACATTGAGTTTAGTGGGGTTTAATCCCTTGAATCCTAGAGAAGCAATGCATTGGATACCTCTCTAGCATTTAAGGGGTTAATAATCCCATTTAAATCAGTGGGGTTTTCATTTGACCCCTATATTGCAGTTGGATTGCCCCACAATTGCTCTAGTTGTTATAATACAACAGCTTCACTGAGGTTTCATACCGGAGACACTTTCATGACATCACTGATTAGCAGAGAGGGAAGGTCTTGCCAAATCCCAGTAAAAAGAATGAGCATTTACATTCCCTTTGACTTCCATTTCTGGTCATTTGCTGATGAAGAACAAGTTATTCAAAATAGTTTTTTCAGCAGTTTAATAGGATTCTATCACTCCCAACAGTAACCACAAACATATATTGGCATTAACATTGTAATAGTTGCATTTACTTTTTAATTATGTATATATATATGTGTGTGTGTGTGTGTGTGTGAGACAATGCTTCATAATTTTATTTGTAATAATATGTGCAGTCAGTTTGTTTTTAATATGTGTTGGCTTTTCTTGATGCTTCACCAAAAAGTCATACAATGCCACACCCTTTATGTGTGTGTGTGTGTGTGTATATGTATGTGTATGTGTGTGTGTGTGTGTGTGTGTGTGTGTGTAAACCCAGGGTTGGGCAGCCTGCATTCCTCCAGCTGTTGTTAGACTACAATGGCCATCATCATCAAGGCCAGGAGAGGATGCTAGGAGTTGTAGTCCAAAAACAGTTGGGGATCCATGGGTTAGTTTACACACAAAACACATAAAATACACACACATAAAACACAATACATATATACACACAACACACACACACTTCCCTACCAAAATCAACCAGTCAGGGTGAAGGTGTGCGTCATTATAATCATCCACCCACTGACTGGCCTCTTGACAGGGATGTGGCCAGGGGCCATTTTTTACAGACTTTAACTGACCTGAGTCTGTCTTTCTACTTGTTCCAGCTTCTATTGTAGAAATAGAAGTCAAACTACAACCCCCAGATGAAAAGTATAAAGTAACTGTCTAACAGTAGATTTTTATTAATTCTTTTTAAAAGTTCTACTACAATATTATCTAGTCATCAATGTTTGTGAACCTTCTTTATTAAAGGAACAATAATGATGAAACAAGTTACCGTCACCAAAAATCATAATAATATCATAATAACAAAATAATAGATATGTATAAACCTGCCCCTTCTTTAATATGCTCTGGACTTCTTAATTGTAGTCTGACCTTCCCAGTAAACTGACAGGTTGTAGTTCTGATCAGTGACAATTCTGGAGCACACTGAGTTCTTATTGGAGAATTCCCAAACCCCTTGCATTCCCTCCCATCCCCCTTCCCCTGTTCAGTTGATGCTCAGATAAACACACTTTTTAAATGGTTAACAGTGTCAGAAAACAATCACCTCACAGTATAAACACCCTTCCTGTAAATTAGAAAATCAACTGGTCTGTGAAGATGAAAGATATTTTTCACACACATAAATGATACAGTTAAAGTGAAATATTTAGCTGTTTAAGTGCCAGACAGGTATCCAAAATTTTGCTTTGCAATGCACTGGCAATCTCTGGTGGGAAAAAGGTTAATTCGAGAGCAATTTTTTAAAAAAATTGCTTTTCAATGCTTTGCACCCCCTCTGACACTCAGAGGGTTAAATACTATTCCATGCATATTTATATGGATTTTGATTTAAGATGCAAAAATATACATTATAGTTGTGTTAGAAATGTGTTTGTTTGCAAGAAAAACTTATATATATATATACTGAATTATTCTCCATAATTTAACCCCTTGGATACCAAAAAGGTCACCAAAGCACTGCAGAGCAATGGGGTGGGGTGGGGTGAAGTTGTGTTGGGGCCCAGCATCCAAGGGGGGCCATCTGCCCCTGTGTCTGGTAGGTTGTAGTTCTGCATCTGTGAAGCTAGTTTTGTATTACCACTTTAAGTGCTGGAGAGATATCCACTGCATTGCAAGCCAGTGCACTGGATGCGTGTCTGGCACTAAAAGGGTTAATGGACCACAAAGTCATCCAATGACTAGTTACACCACTGTTTGGTGACCTTTCTAGCATTCAAGAGATTAGATAGGGGCAATTAAAAATGCAGACTGCAGGGATGCATTGCTTCCAGTGCAACCTATATACCTGGGGCTGAGTTCATTAACTTAAAATGGAACAAACCAACTGCAATATAGGGGAGAAATAAAAATGTGCAGTGATTTAAATGGGGCATTTAACCCCTGAATGCTAGAGTGGTCTCCAAAGCATTGCAAAGCAATGCTTTGGAGACCAGTCTAGCATTCAAGGGGTTAAACACCTCATTTTAATCAATGGGAATTTGGGGAGTTTTTAATTGTCCCCATTGGTGATGTTGGTTTGCATCACAAATACTGCTCTTTAGCTTACTGAATAGAGCCCCCTGTCTGGTAAAATGACTATGCAGGGTCCCACAAGTTATGCTTACAAGTCTGCTGATGGACACATCCTGTGCAAGACCTTTGTCAGGTGCACACCTATTTGCAGATATTCCGCTCAGCATACGGTCAAGGTTCCAGGGAAATTGGTCATTCCTGTTCTTCCGAGCAGCACTGATAAATTACATTAGTTTTCCACATTAAGTTCATGATTAGTGGGCTATCATAGAAAAAGACAACATACCGATTTGCCCATAAGGCTCTCTGTGTATACAACAAATTACAGGATTAATATGTATTTGACTTTAATTTTCAAAAGGCTACCTGGCAAAAACATTTTAGGAAATTTTGGCATTTGGCATTTTATGAAACTTTGGTTGCATGGAAAAAATGTGTGCAAAAGCCTGTAACGGAATTATAGATAAGCCATGTAGGGTGTGGCAGGTAACTACTGTCTGTTTCAGAAACAATTTCCATATTGCAAATATACAAACCTTGCTAGATTTATTAACACTAATAGACAACCTGTCACCATAGGACCATGGGGTTATGCACTAAGGCATGATAAAGTGGTGATAAAGTGTTGATGACGTCTCCAGCTTTATAGCTGACATCAGGGAAAGGGGAGGGAGGGGGAACTTTAAAACGTTATATGGTTTGAGAGATATAATGTTTTAAAGTCCCCCCCCCACTCCCCTTGCACTGACGTCAGCCTCTAGCTGACAGAAGAAGATCCTGGTTTTGGGACCAGCTGGTGGCTCTTTAGCAGAGCCCGAAATACCTCAGTCTAAAAAGAAATACTTCATTGGAACAGGCTACAAAGTCTTCCTGGTTTACAAGCACACTTTGTAGGCCGTTCCAATGAAGTATTTCTGTTTAGATTGTGCTATTGCGGCTCTGCTGAAAAGCTGCCTCGTGTCGCAGACATGGATCTCTGCTGTCAGCTTTCCAGCTCACATCAGTGAAAGGGGGGGTAACTTTAAAACATTATATCTCTCAAACCATAAAGGTCTGAGAGATTGGACTGACATCTATTGATTTATTTTTTGAATATCTACAACATTACTGTATATTAATATAAAGTATTACTAACTCTTTAACCCTTTGAGTGCCAGAGGGGTACGCAACGCATTGCTTTGCTTTGCAATGCGTTGCGTACACCTCTGGCACTCAAAGGGTTAATAATGCGGTACTTATGCTTAATAATAACACTATTTCTGAGCTATTTCTGAGCTTATAGCTATATGCCTAATTATTGGGGGGACTTTATTTAGGGTGATAGTTCCACTTTAAATGGATCTTTAGACTCTTTGAATGCTACAGACTGGTGTACGGCACAGTGAGACAATGCATTGGGGACCTCTCTAGAGTTCAGTGATTGGACATCTTCATTTAAATGAATGGGAATTATTACCCCCCCCCACAGTGCAGTTGACATGCCCCAAATTTGCTCCACTCTCTTTGTGCATAGGGGGTCTATGTGTAAATTATTAGATAATTAGAGTAATTAGAGTATCTTCAGTTGTTCAGGGGGCTAAACATTAGTACACATACTCTAATCCAGCTGAAAAGAGAATAGTGGCAGTAGACAATACACAATTTAACTCTTTGAGTGCCAGAGGAGTGTTCAAAGCATTGCAAAGGCATGTGTTGGACACCTCGGTGGCATTCAAAGGTTTAATAAAAAAGGTTAATTAGAATGTTTTTGCTGTGTACTTGCTTTTTAACCTTGATATTGTTTTGTAAACATACTAATTACTGTCTCTGACAACTAACATTCAACTCACTTGACATTGCTTTTAATGGTTCTTTGTACACTTCCTCCTTTTTTTGCCCTTTGCTCCTCCACAGACTGATAAAACCAATAACACCTTCTTCTTCTTCCTTCCTCACTGTCATTTTTTAATTGCCACTCCCTCCTCATGATTATCTCTACGCCACCAGAGGCGTAACTAGAAGCCTCCAGGCCCTGGTACAAGAAGTGCCACGGGCCCGCCCTCCCACCACATTGGCCCCCCTGACCACATTGACCCCCTCCACAATGCCCCCATCTCCTACCTGGAGCTCCAGTGCGGTCATCTTAATAATGCAAAGCACTGGGAGATGATGTCATCTCCCAGCGCTCTGCATTACTAGAGCATCGGTGGGAGATTGTGGTCACCAGGTGGAGGGGTCGCAGGGGGAGGCCGGGCCCCTGGAGTGTACGGGCCCGGTCGCAGGTGCAACCTCTGCGACACCTATAGCCACTGTCTTGAGTTTCCTCATACCCACTTTTTATACTATTCCCACCTACATTTTATCAGTTTGCTCTATTTGCCTCATTCCCATATCTTTTCTCAAACCACTTTTCTTCCTACCTTTTCCTTCTTCCATCAGTGCTTTTCTCTCACCTATTCTCCACCATCCACAAATCTCTTCCTAGAAACGCCCTTCTCTCCTATTGCTCCTCCATCGCCCTCATGTCCATCTTCATTTCAGTCTCATAGTAACATAGTAAATTAGGCTGAAAAAAGACACAAGTCTATCAAGTCCAACCTTTGCCTCTTGGCCAAAAGTGTGAAAAATTTCTGGCATGGCACGAAAAACGGACGATTTTTCATTTTTCTTGAAAGTTTTCTCCTTTTCTCTAATGCAAATTGTTCCTCCTTTTCACCTATTCCAGCAAATTTTTCACCTATTCCAACACATTTTCTGCTATTCTAACACAGTTTTTGCCTATTCAACACATTTTTTCTCCAATTCTAACACATTTTTCTTCTATTCCAACACATTTTCTCCAATTCCAACAATTTTTTTCCTATTCCAACATATTTTTTCCTATTCCAACACATTTTTTGCCTATTCCTACACATTTTTCTCATATATTTAATATGGTGCAACATTTCCCAGCACAATATTACTTCTTCTGAGGGCTGTAGTAGAGAAATAAGTAACTGGAAGTCAAAGTTGTGAGTCCTACAGCAACATATACCTGGAAAAATGTGTTAGCATGCAGAGTGCATTTGTCCTTTGTCCACAACACTTAATTCCTGCTTAAGTGACACTGGCACATATTCGTGATGATGTCAAGTGGTTAAAAAAATAAAATAAAATTAAACCTACAATGTGGCAGATGAGTATGGTAGTGATGGTGGGAGACTGGTGGGGTGTGATTGGTAGGACCTTGACAAACTGCATCCACCCCAGGAGGAGAGGAATCATCATTTATTGCACATGCTGCAGCAACCACTGCTACAGTCAGTTTTTGTACTACCACTTTACTCTCATGTCCCTGCACTGCTCCTCCTTTCATCCTCCCGCTTGTGCATTTGCTAGACATTACTCAATTACTGTGTGTGTTTTTATTCTCTACAGTACACAACTGATGGAGTGTGATGTCTTGCCTTGGCCCTTAACAAAATTATGAATGTCGTCTGTAGTCTATCTAGTCTGCCTCAGTCACAGAGCTCTCATCAGTCTCCCAGTCAGCTGTCTAACATATTTATTTGTTTAATTATTTATATATTTTTTCTTTTATTTTTTATTTTTAGCTTATCACAGTCAGTCAAAAAAAAAAAATATATAACTAAAAAACAAAGTCGACAACTTCTTTCCCCAAACTTCCCCAGCACAAAGACAATTAAAGCAAAATCAGCAAGCAATTTGTACCCCAGCTGCCTGCGTCTTGCCAGTCAGTCACACCAAATTTTGGTGTATTTTGGGCCAATCTCCTTACTTCCTTCTTCTCCCCCAGTGCCCCCAGACTCCCCTACTACAGAGAACAAATGTCCAACCTAAATGACTCCCTAAACTAAGCTTCAATTCCCCTTTATTTGCCTATCTTCTCTAGCTCAAAAACATGCTGCTCTCTCCTCTCACAAACACAGAATGGCTGCTGTGAGATCCTGGCACCCTTTTATATGGCTGGAGAAAACTAGAGAATACTTTTTTATGGTGGAGAAACATTTTTCTTCCCATTTAATTTTTGCCGATTTCAGTTTGAGGCAAAAATTTTCGCGCATCCTTACTCATAACCTAGTGACATGAGAATTATATAGCTTTCCTGCTACCAAATAAGTTAGTCTTTATCAGACCTTCATGTTTTGGCTACTAATACACAGTATGTATGTATCTTTATTTATATAACAGATGAGAGTTGGTACCGTGTTAGCCGTAGAAATACAGGAGGCAAATATAGTCAAAAACTATAGTTGCCTTCTTTATTTATATAGCGCCATACATGTACACAGCGCTTAACAGAAGTTGAAACAATATAATACAAAACTACAGAACTGGGTTAAGAGCATTACGGTTAAGTACAATCATTTCATTATTCGTGGGGGAAAGTGCAGCAAGGGAATCATACACTGGGAAAGGGACCCTGCCCCAAGGAGCTTATAATCTAAGTATAACCCTGTATGTTCCCTTTTGACAGAATTGTATCTAATCTTCTCTTAAATGTATCCATTGTATCTGCCAGTACCATATCCTTGGGCAAGAAATACCATAATTTAACCCTTTGAGTGCCAGAGTGGTACGCAAATGCATTGCAAAACAATGCGTTGCGTACCCCTCTGGCACTCAAAGGGTTTACAGACTTCACTGTAAAAAAAAACCTTCCTCTTCTGAGGTTGAAACCTCCTTTCCTCTAATCTCAAGGACTGTCACTATTCTTTTCCCTACCTTCTTTACTCTCTCCCAGTCCCTTTACACTTCATTACACCTCTTTTCTATCTCACTCAAAATTATCATAATCCCCCACTACTTAGTATCTCCCACAACTCTCCTATCTTCTCCACCCCATCACTTCCTCTCCTATCACTCATGCTCTTCTAATTTATTCTGTAACACTCTCACTTTACTCTTCAAACCCAATCTAACTCAAAACAAATGTCTTTCATAGAAACAACTGATCACCCTATCCCCATTCTCAATTATTTATCTCTCCTTCCCATCAATTCCTCCTTCTGTCATTTCTAATGATGGGCAGATAACTACTTGATTAAGGTTATGGTACTGCTAATCAGTACACTAGGGATCACCACTTTTGAGTAAAGGAGTCACCAAATTAGAGTGAACTAAACCACTTAGGGTTGTGTTGTTGTTGTCCCCTTAGTCTGCTGAATGTCAGTGGAGTGACCAGTGCCTTGTAAAGCACTCAAAGGATTAACAGTGCTGTTTTTGAGGATATAGTAGTAGAAAGGGCATCTGCACACTGATAATCAGTAGTAACCATGATGCAAAAATGACCTCAGTACGGCTGTATTCTTTACAGTAACGTGTTGGCAATCATAAACCAAGAGACAACACTCATGAGGATCCCAAGCAATTACATATCATGGCTTTGAATCATTGCACAACAAAAATATTCTTCAGCACACACAGATTGTATTATTAGCAGTGTAAGCTGTATTAGTTATGGACAAGTCACTTTTTTGTAGTTGGTAACAACTTTCAATATACTGATATCCATATTGTGTTTGTGTGCAGGGCCGGATTTATATCTCCGGAGCCTGTAGGCACAGAAATCTGAAGTGCCCCCCCATTAGCCATCTCCTCTGGATACCTCCATAATGCTCCTAATCTCCACATTACCCCCCATATCCATATTACCCTCACATTGCCCCCCATCAGCTCCAACTTGCCCCCCATCAGCTCCATATTGCCCTCACATTACCCCCATCAGCTCTAACTTGCCCCCATCAGCTCCAACTTGCCATCACATTGGTCCCATCATCTCCATATTGCCCCCATCATCTCCATATTGCCCCCATCAGCTCCAGCTTCGTTTCTCAGATGTCACGGTTCTCTACTGCTGGCGATGTGTAAAGGAGGGCATCCCTTCCACATATCTTCCCTCCCCTTGTATCCCTAAATTTTAGTGATAAGGCAATATGCGTCTCCTTTGCCAAGATGATGTGCTTCCCACACATCGCCTCAGCAGTAAACCTTAGTGCATCTCCCCTGATGTGTACTTATTAACCTGTTGGATACCCCTCTGGCACTTGAAGGGTTAAATAAGTGGAGTTGCAGAAATGATACAGAACATACTGTAAATGTCCTCTCCATGGAAGTCTGCTAGTTTGGATGGAAAAAGACTTTTCTTTTTATTAAATGAGGAATCTGATTTTCCATGTTAGTTTCCAGATAGCCATCTGTCAAAGAGCAGGACCTGGTATGTCATTACTGCTGACTGGTGATGACAGTTCTCTGACAGTAGCCATTTGTTCTGTGTTAGACAAAGACAACGGAACCTAAACATCTTGTTCTATGTTGGGAAGCGCTGGAAAAATAAAACGTTCCATTGGTCCTGATTTGGACACTGTAAATGTGGAAGAAAATGTTGATTTATATTTATTTGATGCAATATCACTGTGACTTGGTTCTAAGCATTCTTCCTTTAAAGGGATAGTAATACTTCATTTTAACTTTATTTTATTTTGTAGGCATTAAAAAAAACATGAAGAACGATATAAGTCTTATCTCTCAAACCTTTATAGTTTAAGAGATATTCACAAGCAAAGTTTCCCCCTCCTGCCCCTTTTGCCTAGTGTAAGCCATCTCTTCTCAGATGTGGAATGCAGTCCATAGACCAGACAGATAACAGAAGGGGACACTCTTATTCCTATGAAAACAATGAAATCCCGGCCCCCCTTGACAAGCTTTTCAGCTTTTTCCCTTATCTTAATTGAAGATTGTCCCTCTCTGCAGTCTACCTGGGCACCACCCTTCTGCTCTGGCTGAGAAGTGTTATATCAGTAAAAGGGGCAGGAGGGGGACACTTTGCTTGTGAATATCTCTTAAACCATAAAGGTTTGAGAGATAAGACTTACTTCATTCTTCATGTTTTTTTAATGCCTACAAGATAAAATAAAGTTAAAACGAAGTATTACTATCCTTTTAACATAATCAATATAAGACACATTGATCTCCCTACATAAAAACATGGTGCATGCTTCTCTTATACTTCATTATATCATATTTGGAGCTTGTGTCAAGAGCAGAAGCTCCCAAACCTGTCCTCAAGCCTCCCCAACAGTGGTGTTAAGCGAAACATCAGCAAATTGACTAGTTGGACTCAGAGATAATTCTGGATCTACCTGAATCAATTCAGAATGATTTGCTTATGGATAGAGTGAAGCGAAGAGAGAGACACTCACAAGATGGAGTGTGTGGGAGTGGGAGAAAGAGTGTTGCAGAGCACAGGACCTAGTACTACACCATCAAAGAAGCTCTCCTACCTTGTTCAGACATGTGACTGGTATAGGACCCTGACTGATTGACATCTGAAGATGCGAACATGCATGTTTTGCAGACATTAGTTGATTGCTTTTCCTGCAATCTTACTGGGTAAAACAGCAAAGGAAAATGAAGCATTTCATGTGAATTTTGAACTTACAGAATCGTTTTGCTGATCCCTACACAAAAGTGCTTTTTTTCAGGATATCCTGAACAGAACATTAGCTCATTAGCACATGAGGATCTGTCAGAATGACAGAACCACCGATAGATCTCTCTGTGATCACAAGAAGAGATTCTGAATATGTATACTCTTGGGTACCCATCTGGCACACAAAGGGTTAAGGATGTATTTGGAAACCACTGTTCTAGAGCAAATATAGTATTTCTTTCTTTTTTCTGGATGCATTAGGGTTACGATAAATGATGCTTAAAGCTTAAAAAAGATAATTTTATTTTACATTTAAATACAGATTTAACCCCATGAGTGCCAGAGAGATATTGCATGCATTGAAATGCAATGACCAATCTGACAATCAAAGGATTAAATGATTTGCTTTCTGTCTCATATCTGCCAGTTTACATAACATCAGGGTATTGATTGATGTGTTCTCTCTTCATTTGACTCCTAAGCACATAAAAAAACTGTAAATCAGGGGTAGTCAATTGTCATACCTCCAGGTGTTGGTTACTATAGCTTCCTCCTTTATGATGGGAATTGTAGTCCTATCAGCAGAAAGACTGACCATTGTCTACCCCATGCTTTAAAGCTTCTATCTTTCTATATTGTAATTGCATTGTAATCCACTACCATTGAGTGTCATTGGGGCTCTATGAGGAAAGCTATGCCATAACACATATTAGAGTGCTTTTTAAAATCTGGAGTAGGAAAATGCAAGTCACATGATCTAACTGCAATAGGAAAGATATCCCATTAAAAGCACACTCAGAACCCACTTTACCTATGGGATATGAGTACATTATTAAAAGGATTATTTCTGTTCACTTGTGGTATATTTTGATGCAATTCAGCCTTAGTCTCAGCATTAATAGACATATTTCCTTGTAACCATCTAACTAATGGCTATGCTACCTTCACTATTACCCTTCTCTTCTTTTCACAGGTCACAGGATTGACTAAAATTGTGAATTGAATGCGCACCCCTCTGGTCAAGAGGTAAATGGCTAATTATGCAACAATATACTTGTATTTCTTTGCATAATCACCATTTACCAGTTCATCATTGGCCATATGGGTCCTTGCGCTCATGCATTTATCAGTGAGCAAGTAAAAGAATAATAATACAACAATTCCACTCTCCACCATCTAGGTGAAACAACCTATGTTAGGCAATGGTGCCTATATATATATATATATATATATATATATATATATATATAAAAACACTAGTGATGCTGCATAGTGTTGCCTGTGGGAGTCTCCTTCTCCACATGAATGAATGGAAGAGGGTGGAAGAAGCGATACAATGAATGGGACAGGGTGGCCCCTCCCCTTAGCCATATCGCTAGGCTTTAAAACACTGAACGTTGATAGCGGTGAATGTCCTGCGAGGCAGTAAATAGGAGAGGGCGGCAGAGGTTATACGGTGAATGGGACATACTGATCCCTCCCCTTCACCAAACTATATGCTTTAAAGCTCTGAATGTCAATGGCAGTGAATGTCCTGCGAGGTGACGAATGGAAGAGGGTAGTAGAGGCGATGCAGTGAATGTCTACGCCACATCGCTAGGAATGAAACCACTGAAAGTCGATGGCACCCCTGTACACTCTGTCAAAATCGTCACCCCTGTGAATCTCACTGCATCGAGTTTTACAGGAATGGCCTGGGGGGGGGGTGGGTTCAGGATTTTACAGCAATGAATAAAATACAAATTGGCAATGATCATTTCACTTTAAGAAAATTATTATTACAATTGGATGCAAATATAGAATAATGATAAAATGGAGAAATTCTGGAGCAAACCACCTGCATCATAGAGAAATAAAAATAACTATTGATTTAACTTAGACTTTTAACCCCTTGAGTACTAGGTCTCCAGTGTATTGCTTTACAATTCAAGTGGTTAAATGCTCTATTTAAGTCAAAGGGAATTGGGGAATTATTATTTCTCCCCTACCGTGAAGTTGGGTTGAGGCAGAATTACTCCATGTTCTTAGTAGTTGTCTGGTTTTAGATCCACTGTGATAATGATTTTCTACAATATGACAATTTACATAGGCAAACACCCATCTGTTCCCTCTACACCTGGCTTACAGGTAGTGTGCAAACAGAATGCTCGCTCGCTGTGTGTCATTCTGCCTTTCTTATACAAATACACACTCTCTTTATGCTCTAGTTATCAGCAAATGCACAATATTCCACTGGCTGGATCCTTCATAACGTACTGAAGCACATTTAGTAGAAAACATGTCGAATTCGGATTCAGAAGGTTCGGAGTCCCCGAAACGTAGACTGAGCCTAGAGTTCCATGACAAGGACACACTTGCTGCTTTCAGTAAGGGGGACCAGGACCGAGATGGAAAAAAGGCTAAGAAGCCTCCAATGGACTCAGCACTGCAGAAAGAAAGTGATGATTTCCCTGGGATCATTGGCATCAATGCAGATTTTTTGATACAAGTGAAAGGCAATGGGAACAAGTAAGTGAATTCTTATTTCTTTCATTTGTGCTTTATTTACACTAGGAATGGACTGAACAATTTTTTTTTTAGTTTAGACAAATTACTGAGCTATTATTTAAAATACAAAATAGAGTAAAATCAGGGGCTGTTTCAAGAACCTCAAGGCCCCAAGCGAAATTATAAATGGAGGCCACCAGATACAGGGGGATATCATGTATATGATCTTTTTACATGTAGTTCTAGCCTTCCTTTTTTCCTTCCTATTTGATGTAAGTTCAACATTTTGTTAATTTATTAGAAAATTGATATTTAATTTTCAGCAAAAGGGAAGGAAGTGTAGTGTTTAATTAACCCCTAGAGGCATTGTGTTGTAGTTTTCTCCTGCATCCAAAGTGTTAATTTGGCTCACTAATTTAGAAATTGCTCAGGGCCCAGCAGTGGCTTAACCCTTTGAGTGCAAGAGAGGTATGCAATGCATTGTGTACCCCACTGGCACTCAAAGGGTTAGATCAGCCCCGTGTGAGGGAGTTACATTGGGATTAGGAAGGTAGTCTCACCATAACGTGTTGTGGAATTAGCATACACGCACATATACCTCACTAATAAATGCTGATAAAGAACTCAATACAAGGTGTAAAATAAAAACAGTAAATGCAACATATAAATGAACTTAAACATATCCAAAATTATTATAAGTTGTCGTCTGCACTTGGAATCTCTATGCAAACTGCGTCAATCTATGCATCTCTAGGGATTTGACTTCATCAGTCTCTGCTTTGTATTTATATATTTTTATAACTTTCTTTTCTTATTAGTTTCACATGGATATTGCCACAAACCCTATCTCTTAAACCGCTATGGTCTGAGAGATATAGAGATTCAAAGTTCCCCCCTCCCCTTCTCCAGCATCCAACTGACAGCAGGAGATCCCGGTCCGGGGACCAGCAGGCGGCTCTGCAGCAGAGCCGAAACCGCGTTACTTAACCCTTTGAGTGCCAGAGGGGTACAGAACGCATTGCTTCTGGCACTCAAAGGGTTAAAAAGAATGAATTGATTGGAAAGGTCTACAAAGTGTGCTTGCAAACCAGGCACACTTTGCAGACCTTTCCAATGAATGGATTCTTTTGCAATAATGTGATTTCGGTTCTGTTGTAGAGCCTCCTCGAGTCATACAAATCAAATCTCCTGCTGTCAGCTTTACAGGTGAAGGGGATTGAGGGGTAAATTTGAATCCCTATATCTCTTAAACCATAGCAGTTTGAGAGATATGGTTTGTGACAATTAGTTTCTTTTTTCAACCTCTACCTAACTCTAAATATTTTTTTTATGGGACATTACTGTCCCTTTAAATGAGACTCTAACACCTACTACTATTAACCCTTTGAGCACTAGAGAGTGTGTTGCAGTGCAATTCGTAGGATACCTTTCTGGTTCTCAAAGGGTTACATTTCTCATAAACTGAAATCTAAATGTCTACAGTTACTCAATCATGTCCTCTTCTGTGGTTTCCAGTGCAAATTAAAGATTAATGTGGGATCAACCAATCCACACAGAATTGATTCATAGGGACCATTAGGAGTTTCCATTTAAATGTGACTTTTGGGAATCTGTATTTCCATCTATAGTGCATTTGAATTGCTCCAGGTCTTCTAAGTAAATCAGCGTCAGTGTTCATGAACACGATTCTTCTATATACCAAACTGAAATTGTTACAGTTTACTCTGAGGGATGTGGCTGAAAACAGATTTCAGGATGTAAATATTGAAGTGCTGAAAAGCTACAAGAAGAGCATATCACTAGCATGTATAGTAACAATAGTCTTATCACTAGCATGTATAGTCACAGTAGTCATATCACTAGCATGTATAGTCACAATAGTCATACCACTAGCATGTATAGTCACAATAGTCTTATCACTAGCATGTATAGTCACAGTAGTCATATCACTAGCATGTATAGTCACAGTAGTCTTATCTCTAGCATGTATAGTCACAGTAGTCATATCACTAGCATGTATAGTCACAGTAGTCTTATCACTAGCATGTATAGTCACAATAGTCATATCACTAGCATGTATAGTCACAATAGTCATATCACTAGCATGTATAGTCACAGTAGTCTTATCACTAGCATGTATAGTCACAATAGTCATATCACTAGCATGTATAGTCACAATAGTCATATCACTAGCATGTATAGTCACAATAGTCAAACCACTAGCATGTATAGTCACAATAGTCTTATCTCTAGCATGTATAATCACAGTAGTCTTATCACTAGCATGTATAGTCACAGTAGTCATATCACTAGCATGTATAGTCACAATAGTCTTATCTCTAGCATGTATAGTCACAGTAGTCATACCACTAGCATGTATAGTCACAATAGTCTTATCACTGGCATGTATAGTCACAGTAGTCTTATCTCTAGCATGTATAGTCACAGTAGTCTTATCTCTAGCATGTATAGTCACAATAGTCTTATCACTAGCATGTATAGTCACAATAGTCATACCACTAGCATGTATAGTCACAATAGTCTTATCACTAGCATGTATAGTCACAGTAGTCTTATCTCTAGCATGTATAGTCACAATAGTCTTATCACTAGCATGTATAGTCACAGTAGTCTTATCACTAGCATGTATAGTCACAGTAGTCATATCACTAGCATGTATAGTCACAGTAGTCTTATCTCTAGCATGTATAGTCACAGTAGTCATATCACTAGCATGTATAGTCACAGTAGTCTTATCACTAGCATGTATAGTCACAATAGTCATATCACTAGCATGTATAGTCACAATAGTCAAACCACTAGCATGTATAGTCACAATAGTCTTATCTCTAGCATGTATAATCACAGTAGTCTTATCACTAGCATGTATAGTCACAGTAGTCATATCACTAGCATGTATAGTCACAATAGTCTTATCTCTAGCATGTATAGTCACAGTAGTCATACCACTAGCATGTATAGTCACAATAGTCTTATCACTGGCATGTATAGTCACAGTAGTCTTATCTCTAGCATGTATAGTCACAGTAGTCTTATCTCTAGCATGTATAGTCACAATAGTCTTATCACTAGCATGTATAGTCACAATAGTCATACCACTAGTATGTATAGTCACAATAGTCTTATCACTAGCATGTATAGTCACAGTAGTCTTATCTCTAGCATGTATAGTCACAATAGTCTTATCACTAGCATGTATAGTCACAGTAGTCTTATCACTAGCATGTATAGTCACAGTAGTCATATCACTAGCATGTATAGTCACAATAGTCTTATCACTAGCATGTATAGTCACAGTAGTCATATCACTAGCATGTATAGTCAGAATAGTCATATCACTAGCATGTATAGTCCGAATAGTCTTATCACTAGCATGTATAGTCACAGTAGTCATATCACTAGCATGTATAGTCACAGTAGTCTTATCACTAGCATGTATAGTCAGAATAGTCTTATCACTAGCATGTATAGTCACAATAGTCATACCACTAGCATGTATAGTCACAATAGTCTTATCACTAGCATGTATAGTCACAGTAGTCTTATCTCTAGCATGTATAGTCACAGTAGTCTTATCACTAGCATGTATAGTCAGAATAGTCTTATCACTAGCACGTATAGTCACAGTAGTCTTATCACTAGCATGTATAGTCACAATAGTCATACCACTAGCATGTATAGTCACAGTAGTTTTATCTCTAGCATGTATAGTCACAGTAGTCATATCACTAGCATGTATAGTCACAGTAGTTTTATCTCTAGCATGTATAGTCACAGTAGTCATATCACTAGCATGTATAGTCACAATAGTCTTATCACTAGCATGTATAGTCACAATAGTCATATCACTAGCATGTATAGTCACAGTAGTCTTATCTCTAGCATGTATAGTCACAGTAGTCTTATCACTAGCATGTATAGTCACAATAGTCTTATCACTAGCATGTATAGTCACAGTAGTCTTATCACTAGCATGTATAGTCACAGTAGTTTTATCTCTAGCATGTATAGTCACAGTAGTCATATCACTAGCATGTATAGTCACAATAGTCTTATCACTAGCATGTATAGTCACAATAGTCATATCACTAGCATGTATAGTCACAGTAGTCTTATCTCTAGCATGTATAGTCACAGTAGTCTTATCACTAGCATGTATAGTCACAGTAGTCTTATCTCTAGCATGTATAGTCACAGTAGTCTTATCACTAGCATGTATAGTCACAATAGTCTTATCACTAGCATGTATAGTCACAGTAGTCATATCACTAGCATGTATAGTCACAGTAGTCTTATCACCAGCATGTATAGTCACAATAGTCTTATCTCTAGCATGTATAGTCACAGTAGTCATATCACTAGCATATATAGTCACAATAGTCTTATCACTAGCATGTATAGTCACAATAGTCATATCACTAGCATGTATAGTCACAGTAGTCTTATCTCTAGCATGTATAGTCACAGTAGTCATATCACTAGCATGTATAGTCACAGTAGTCTTATCACTAGCATGTATAGTCACAGTAGTCATATCACTAGCATGTATAGTCACAGTAGTCTTATCTCTAGCATGTATAGCCACAATAGTCTTATCACTAGCATGTATAGTCACAGTAGTCTTATCACTAGCATGTATAGTCACAATAGTCATACCACTAGCATGTATAGTCACAGTAGTCTTATCACTAGCATGTATAGTCACAATAGTCATACCACTAGCATGTATAGTCACAATAGTCTTATCACTAGCATGTATAGTCAAAATAGTCTTATCTCTAGCATGTATAGTCACAGTAGTCTTATCACTAGCATGTATAGTCACACTAGTCATACCACTAGCATGTATAGTCACAGTAGTCTTATCACTAGCATGTATAGTCACAATAGTCATATCTGTAGCATGTATAGTCACAGTAGTCTTATCTCTAGCATGTATAGTCACAGTAGTCATATCACTAGCATGTATAGTCACAATAGTCTTATCACTAGCATGTATAGTCACAATAGTCATATCACTAGCATGTATAGTCACAGTAGTCTTATCTCTAGCATGTATAGTCACAATAGTCTTATCTCTAGCATGTATAGTCACAATAGTCATATCACTAGCATGTATAGTCACAGTAGTCATATCACTAGCATGTATAGTCACAGTAGTCTTATCACTAGCATGTATAGTCACAATAGTCATATCACTAGCATGTATAGTCACAGTAGTCATATCACTAGCATGTATAGTCAAAGTAGTTTTATCACTAGCATGTATAGTCACAGTAGTCATATCACTAGCATGTATAGTCACAGTAGTCTTATCACTAGCATGTATAGTCACAATAGTCTCTCCTTTTCCTTTATTATTCTGTTTAATGTTGCTGTAAAATAAGGAGAAGGTTTGGTAATAAGGCTTAGAGCTTCCACCAGAAATCATGGAACCCAGGACAAGAATAATTGGTGGTCCCACCATTTTCTCAATGTCTACACCCCTCTATTTGACCCTGTCCACTCTTGGGTGCCTCTTCATTGCCATTTATGGAGCACTAAAACCATCCACCCATATTCTTTTTATTGCTGCCACCTGGTTGAAGAAGAGTTTCCCAGCCAGAAAGTAACAATCTCTGCAGAGAAAGCCCTTTGGTAGCCCATGTAGATTCTTCATGAAGCTGCTGCATAGAGGTGGCCTTCATTATTGTATTTGTGTGCTGAGTGGGGCATGTAGACGCTTCTAGTAAGGTTTTTGTCCTCAGTGGAAAGTGAGGCAACACTGCATGGCACAGATATGACCGGAGATATCCCCCCTCCAAAATAAGTTGTTATTCTCTCCCTAGGGCTGCAATGAAGTTAAATTAACTAGAGGGATCTTTAACATTGCTTTGGAGGTCTCACCAGCATTCAAGTGGTTAAATACTTTAGCCAGTAAGGGGGCGCCTAAAGTGGCCAAATTAGTATATCATTTGGAAATTACTGCAAGATATAAACTGGTTACAGGAGACCTAACCTCTCCTAATATTGAGCCCTCACTTTTCTTATCGCCATAAATTCCTAATGGCCTACATGAATTTTGCAAATATGCGTTTGTTCAAGAGGTAACCTCTTAAGTCAGTCCTATATGTCTTCTCCATGGAGGCAGACATGACAGTTGCAAGCAGTTTTTTCAAAGGGAAGCAGGCAGAGTGTAGGAGACTGCATAAGTCTTTAAGCACGAAAGGGGTGTGCATCAAAATGAGAAGCAATGCATTGCACCCTGGTCCTTAAAGGGATAAGGCAACCATTTTCAGTGAGCATAGTTTGTCATATTAAGTCCCACTCCATTAATATGACATTTAAGACTGACTGAACCAAGGAACAAGTGAAAAAAAACATAGTGGCCATAGTAAGGAAATTGGGGGATTATTATGAAATCTTAATTCTGCTTTGGTAAGCAGGTAACCATAAATCATGAGTGGATGTATGGTGCAGGTAGGTTAACCCCTTAAGGACCAGGAAAATCTGGGGTGGATTTCCCTTAAGGACCAGAGCAATTCTGACCTTTTTGACTATATCTTTGTTCAACAGTGTTTTCCCTCTAAGTACTTTAGTTTACCCATGTAAATTATATACCTTTTTTTACACACAAGTAGGGCTTTCTTTTGATACCACAATTAAATGGATAACCCATCATTTATTTTATTAAAATTAAAGAAAAATGTAAAACAAATGTAAAAAAACCACCATTTTTATTTTTTCTCTTGTTATCATTTGGGCGCAAAGGGTTATATTTTTATGGAGACTGTATGAAAGTTATGATCAGTCATTCATACCTACAAAATGGGCATTTTTAAGTGGGCACTGTTCCCCCGGGTGAAAATCCCCATGTCTCTCTTTTCCACCCTATTTTCCCATATTTTTAGTGGCAAGATTTGTGGTGTTTACAGTATAAATGTATTACATGGCTCCACAACAATCACACTCCCATTGTATATTATTTACACTTTGATTATTTATTTTATAAATATTTTATTTAAACATTGTATTATTTTTTTTTTCTATTTATAAAAAAAAAACCCATGCTGCTCTTAGCAGGTCTGAAATTGACCTGCATCTAGCCAGCCCCCAGCAACAGCTCTGAAGGGGTTAATACCCCCAACTCCTGCAGGATTTTTATTTGCTAGGTGTCTGCTCTCTGTTTCTCTCTCCCTTACTTTGATAGTAAGGAAGAGAGAGGCACAGAGCAGACACAAAGGCAGTGTGTCAAGCACACTGTCTTTTTTAATGCAAATGCCAGTACATGTGATCGTCCTTGGAGCGATCACGTGAACCAACAGACTAGATAAGGATAGAAGCTGAGCGCTCCAGTCCTGGAGCACTCAGTTTCAGCCTGGAAAGAATCATAGCAGCTTGCACAGAGTTGCGCTAATATAATTTAACCAATGACGTGCCAGGACCATCATGGGTCCTTAAAACAAATCTACCCATGACAGTTCTGGCACTTCATGGGCAGAGATGGATTAAGGCTCCATGGGGCCCTAGGCAAGGTACCATTTTGGGGCCCCACGTCGCTTACTTCTGACACCGGGTGCTCCTAGTAGGTGCTAATATTATGGATATAATTGAAGGGGGAGCAACTGGTTCATGATGGTCATTCAACAAAAAGGGCATCCGACACAATATGTTAGCAGCAACAACAGCAGGGCCCCCTCTGTGGCTCTTCACTTGCAGTCAGGGACCCTCATATTGCCATGGGCCCTAGGCAGTAGCCTAGGTTGCCATAATGGATGATCCGGCTCTGTTCATGGGTCATTAAGGGATTAATAGAATTATGCTGGCCATGACTGCAACTCAACTTGGTAGATTGACCAGCGGAGGTGCCCCTCACAATTAGGCTAGGTTCACAAAGGAGTTTGCAATACACTGTTTTTTCTGCAGCATGGCAATCACATGAAAAAAGACACAAATGTATCAAGCACTTACAATGCATCTGTGCTGCATTTTATTAAGCATTTATGCACTTTTTTTACTCTTATTTATCTGAGTGTTGCTGAGGCAGGAAGTAGAAGTGACATCATAACACATCTTCAATGCAGAGTCAGGTACACATGAACAATAGGAAAACACTCAATATTAGTGTTTGTCCATTGAAATCCATTGTACACTTCCAACAGTGTGTTAAAGCATCAACACACACAATATTTGGCAAGCTTCATTGGCCTGCATTCCAATTAATGTTCATCTGAACAGCCTCATACGATTCAATGCATTCTGCTTCATGCATTTTTTTAATGCTTTGAGAATGGTGTTTTGAAGTCACTGTGGTTGCCTATTTTGCATAGTGGGAAATACAGCCCTGCTTATATAAAATTAATTATAAGTATAGTGAACAAAGGTTATTAATAAAATACATTTTAATATGGTATTTATCTCTGTTTATAGCCCCCCTGACATTGATCCTTCAAAAGTGTACACAAGAGACAGAATATTTAATGCAGTAACTAATGCGGATACCCAAGACCTGGCTGGACTTGAAGACTACCTACAAAAAACCATGAAGCGTTTAACCAACACTGAATATAAAGGTAGGAGAACACAATCATATGTGACAAAGTGATTATTTACATTTACTTAACATGTGACTTTACTATAGTAAGAAAACTGCTTTTGGGATTTTTAGAAAGGAGTTTCCAAAAATAAAGTACGCAAACAATAGCTAAAAGTTTTTCTGTAAGCGTGCATCCAACACCTCTGCATATATTAGTGATGGGCTCTGTACATCACATCATCTTCCGCTATTATATGGCACCTCTTCAGTGCAGGCTAAGCATCCCTTTGATTACAGTGCATTTTGTGGCTTTTCCTAGACTTACTAAGGATTTGTGGTGCATCATATTTTGAAACTCCAGAATTTGCTTTTCAAATATTCTTAAATCGGAACTACCACCCAATAGTAAGATAGCATCACATCATTGCCCATCTGGCGACTAGCTGCTCAGTAGCACTAGTCGCCAGAATTCTTACCGGATTAAAGCGAAATCTCTATTCTTCATGGACTGACACTTTCTGAAAGACGGCCACCTCGTTACAAGTTTCCTGGTGGGCAGGCAATCAACGTGCGGCTGTGCGGCGCACAGCACGTGATTATAAGCTCCTCCCATGATCACCATGGGCTGCTCAAAAAATAAAAATGGGCTGCTCAGTCTTAAATGCCCAGGCCTATTTTTTATCCCAGTCCAGGCCTGATCAGCATCCAACTGTTCTTCTATTCAGAAAGGTTGTTAACCTAGTCCATTTATAGACAATGCAGAACAATCACTTCCTAGACACCTATCAAAATTGCAATGGTGATGAGGGCCCTAGAGGTGGGCAGTTTTATGGCTGTCTGAGGCCCTGGTTGGCATAATTGTATAAAGACACCCTCACACACACGTAAAGAAAATATTTTATTTTTTATTTGATCCAAAACACATTTGATTGTAGGCAATGTAGTGGTAAAATAAAATAACAACTAGAATTTCTAGCTTAGATGCATGTATATTATTTATTGAAATATTTAATTTTTAAACAAACCATAGTACATTTGGCTGTAAAATGTGTGCATACTAAGTCGGGGTAAGTAGTCAGTCTTTGATCATTCAGTTGTTTGAGACTGCAGCTCCCATCAACCCCCAACAAGCCTTTGGCAGGTTGGGGTTGTGGGAAGTTGTAGTCCCCTGCATGGTTAGAGCCAAGGTGTGTATTTATTTGTGTGTGTGAGGGTATATGTGTATGCATTTGTATGTGTGTGTGCATTTGTGTGTATGGGGGGGGGGGGTTCTAGGCAAAAAAACACCACTCTTGGTCTGGCCATGCTGTCTTCTATAGCAGATTATGTAACTGTTTTTCTGTTTTATCCTATATAACAATTCGGTAGAAAGTTTGTAACAACGCAGTCATGCACAGTAGAGACTGCTGCGCGTGCTGCAGTCATGCGCAGTAGAGACTGCACGTGACAAGGCTGATTCAGAGCGGGGCTCTCCGAAGGAGCATCCAGCTCTGTATCAGCTGTGGCGCGGACAGTCTCTACGGAGCATGAATGCACCGCGATCGGCTGGCACTGTATCAGCCGCGGCGTGGGGAGTCTCTACTGTGCATGACTGCACCGCGACCGTCTGGCAGTGGCATTGTGGCTCTTTTAATGGGCCCTTCAACTAGTATACTTATAATACAGTTGCTTCTTCAAGGACACAGTATCTTGATTATCTACTTTTCCATTCTGAATAACCTTAGCAGTGCATAGGTTTCTCCAGTGCCATAGCAGAGCTTAGATTCAGCAGGCTGGATAATGAGAGGCTTCAAGTTCATCTCCATGTGAATTCCAGACATGATCTCTGCACACCCACTCTGACGTCACTCGAACCCTTGAGCTCTGCTTTCATGTGCCGTGCTAGTAGAATCTTCACTTTTTTCTAGGTTAGGCTGACCAGACTTCACCTTCAGCCGGGGACACATAGGAAATAGGCATATTTCAGGACTACACTGAAATCAAGCAGTCCTGCAGTATGCATTTTTCACGTGTCCCCAATTAAAGGTGAGGTCTGGTCACCCTATTCTAGGTGCATAGACGCCTACATTTTAGAGGGACACTCATGTTAAGAGCAACAGCACTACCATGCAGGTGACTAGGAGGACTGCACTGAAGTGATGAAGCCCCCTTTAAACCTGAGGCCTCAAGTATACGCAAGTTATGCCTATTAAATAACCCTTTGCGTGCCAGAGGGATATGCAGTGCATTGCAAAGGGTTAAAACGGCCCTGCCTGGCGCCCTAGAAAAGAAAAAACAGGAAATCCCAAAGAGCAGATGTAAGAGTAGGTTTTAGGCATTATAAACAAATAGATAATCTTTACAGTGGCTAATATGGAGTACAATATATTTAAGATAATTTATAGGTGTTAGTGCCCCTTTAAGGCAGTGATAAAAATGGAACCGCTACAACATGTAGGTATTAATTTTTAACCCTTTGGATTCTAGAGAGGTCTCCAAGGCATTGGGAAGTGATGTATTGAAGATTTCTTTAGTATTTAAGGGGTTAAAGTAAAAAAAAAAATAAATTGCATGCTTTTATTTGGTATAAGGAAACATTCACATTTTTAACACTTGGAATTAGTCTTCTTTTTTCAAATTGGATAGTATTTTATATAATTTATTTTTACTTCTGATTGATTTGCAACACTTAATGGATTATTTTAAGAGCTGTTATCTCATGTAGATTTATGCTTCCTGAAGGGCCACTGAGCTTGTGGGTTGTCATATGAGGCTACATCAACTGATCATCTGCACACACGGCTTTCTGAATCTAAAACGTGTAAATTGGTGCTATGAATGTCTTCATTCATCTAGGAAAACACATCAGATCATTTCTGGACCAAAGTTTTTTTTTTTTATAATGAATTACTGTTTACTTTGTAGTCTTGTTTGACACAGTTTATGGAAATGCCTAAAATGTGAAGTTTAGAATAAAAAGTTATCATCCATTAAGGTTTCCCCATAATTCCTTTAATACTGGCTGAATATGATGGAAATTGTTTGTAGTCCAACAATAGTTAGGGACATGTGACATAAATTGTCACCTGTGTCACATGTGCCTGTTGTTTTTGTTGGGCTGCAATTCTTATCGTACTCAGCCATTCATTGGGTCCATAAAACAGGAACACACCTTTTTATAAATGCATTAGCATAGCAAGTTTACTAACAGACTATATAGATCTATAATCAGATATTGTTGTTAGAGATGTGGGCAGGGAATATATTAAATTAAGGGAATATAACCCCATTTTAATTTGTAGGTAGGCAATCTTTGAATCTCCAGCTGATTCAGACTAAAACCCCCACCATCCCAATCCAGCTAGTGTGCCAAAGGTTGCATAGTCAAAGTCTAGACATTTAAATAGTAACCCTTTGAGTGCCAGAGGGGATACACAATGCATTGCTTTGTCCCTATCTCCCACCCTGGTATCCCTCTTTTAGGAGATCCAACTGTGTGGTGTGCATATAAATGTATTACTTTGCTCCACAGCAATAAACCTCACATTAATATAGTTACATAGTTAAATAGTAGTTTAGGTTGAAAAAAGACTTGCGTCCATCAAGTTCAACCCTTTTCCTAATCCTGTTTACTGTCGTTTATCCAAAAGAAGGCAACCCCCCCTCATTACAGCAATTTCAAATTCTGCTTTGAATGGGGGAAAAAATCCTTCTTGATTCCAAATGGCAATCAGATTTCTCCTTGGATCAACAAGCACTACATAAATATTAATCCCAATACTGACATACACAACCCTCTATGTTCTGCCCTTTTTAAAGGCATCTAATGTATTCCATAACATCACCTCCTCAGGCAGTGAATTCCACACCTTTATTGTCCTTACCATAAAGAATCCCTTCTGCTGTTGTAGACAAAATCTCCTTTCCTCAAGTCTAAGCGCCCTTTGTATGGGCCCTAAACATATTTATATAATGTTATCAAATCCCCTCTAAGATGCTGTTTCTCTAGTGTGTACAAGTTTAACTTTTCTTCATAACTAAAACTTTCCATTCTTCCTATTAGTTTTGTTGCCCTCCTCTGCACTTGCTCCAGTTTCATAATGACCTTTTTCAGAAAAGGCATCCAGAACTGAAATTCAAGGTGGGGTCTTACCAAGGACCTGTAAAGAGGCAGAATAATATCTTCTTCCCATGAGTCAATACCACTTTAAATACATGCCAATATCTTATTGGCCTTTGCAGCTGCCAGCTGGCACTGCTCTGTACTGCTAAGTCTATTGTCTACCATCACTCCCAAATCCTTTTCATTAGTAGATTTCGTCAAAGAAACACCATTTAAACTATATGTTACATTTTTATTTTAACTAAAATGCATTACTTTACACTTGTCTATATTGAATATCATTTGCCATTTGTCTGCCCAGTTACCCAATTTGTCCAGATCCTCTTGTATTGAAGACACATCCAGTTCAGACTATATTACCCAACTTAATTTTGTGTCATCGGCAAACACTGTTTGTTTAAAGAAATAGTAATGTTTCACAATAAAAGCAGTTCCAATTAATCTTCATAGTATTTGGGCCATGGAGAGTGTTATTTCCATACTGTCAAAGTATTGCTGATGTAACACTGCTCAGCTCAGAGCAGCAAGGTGGTGTCCAGGTGGATCGCAGAGAGGGATAATCTTCAATTAGCATAAAGGAAAAATCTGTCTAGGGGGCAATGTTTTCATTGTTCTCACTGATTGTCCTTGCTGTGAGCTGTCTGGTCTCAAGACCAGATTCCACATCTGAGGGGAGGAGGCTTACACTAGGTAAAAGGGGCGGGAAGGGGAAACTATCATTCAATTACTCTTGAACTACAACTCTGACAGTATTCAAATAATATGCTCAACAAGGAACGAGCCTTCCCTCAAAGTGATGAAGATCTATAGGATAGGTATTCTACCCAGGGTGCAATCTCTTTTAGCTCACTAGTTCCTTTCACTGATCCTACCAAAAGGCAGTCCAGCCACAAAGTGCCAGGCAGTTCCTCTCTGAACAAGAGAAGCAGCCAACCCCAGATGTACGTTTGGGCCTCGTCAGTGAGGTGCAGCTCATCTCTGTAGGCACTGTGAGCAAGGGGTCCACGTCTGGATTACCCTGTCACCCTTAGGGTGACTAGTCACAAGGGTAATTTGCATATGCAAAGAGCTAGTCAGAGACGCTCTACTAGGAAGGAGCCTGCCCTCAAAGTGATGCGGCTCTATAGGATAGGACCCCTTGCTCACAGTGCCTAGAGAGATCAGCTGCACCTCACTGATGAGGCCCAACAAGGCCAAAACATATGTCTGGGGTTGGCTGCTTCTCTTGTTCAGAGAGGAATTGCCTGACACTTCGTGGCTGGCTGCCTTTTGGTAGGATCAGTATGATGTGCTTTAGGATACTGTAGCCACTGTACTAAAGATGTCTCAGACCAAGGGATGTTAATCATTGAGGAGACTGTTGTACTAAGGAGACCTCGGGGAGATGCACAAGGGTTCAATAAGGGGCCAGGTCGGTGATATTGTGGTGTATTGGCTTTGATTACACCTGGACACATGCACTAAGATGTCATCACCATCATATTCCTGTGAATATGCCAGAAATATGCCAACATTGTCATTCTTTGAGCATACCTTTTCCATATTTATGATTTTGCAGTGACTACGTCAACAATGATTAATTTGAATATTGAATTTCATCTTAATGATCCATTGTCATTCCTGTGGCTGTGCATATATGTTAATGTAGCTATTTGCATGCACTAAGCATTGATAGCTGGCTTTGCTGTCAGAGTTCACAGTCCCAATTTCATCAACCAGATGTTGGATAATTTGGGATCTTCCCTTAGCTTTCAATAGATTGTTTGCTGTCTCTGCTGGAGAGCAGACACAGCTGCTTCCCTTCTTTAAGCTTTGCAGTGGCATAAGTATGTTAGAACATTAAAATACATGGACATAGTTGATTCATAAACTGACAGAACTGTCAGATAATCTTTGACAGCTTCTATGGCATTCTGTATTTACTGAAGCAGCCGATTAGCTGATTCATGGAAACAGAGGACTCACAAGGCACTCTGTTTGCCTTGCTGAATGTCTTGCGAGTGGTCTGTTTACATGAATCAGCTGATTAGTGCTGAGTGCATCTTCTCCGGTCCCCACTTGCTCTCCCTAACACAATGGCATCATTGCTCCCTTTTACGCTATATGCTATGATTAATTTGTCTCCTCCTCTTGGGCAACTTATTCTTAATGCATATGGTGACATGTGCAGTATTCTCCATGGATAAATGATCGCCACATTTCTCTAGACACACTTTTCCATAGCATAGCGCTTAGTTTATCTCTCTCCTAGAGCATTCCTGGGGCAAACCATCTGCACCATGGGAGCGGGGAGGGGGGGGGGCAAATAAAAATGGCCAAAATTCCCATTGATTTAAAGTGGGACTTTCATCCTCTATAAAGTCATCCTGCTATAATTAAGCAGGTAGCAACTAGCTTCTCAATATATATTTTACTTTTCAAAAGTAGCCCGATGTAAAGAAACCCATCACTGAAGGAGACTGATGGCTGGGTTAGCGCAATCTGCAAGCCTGCGCCGTCAGTCCCTTCCGGTAGCCTTATGGTGCAGTGCAGTCTACACAGTGGAGACCGGGACTGACAGCGCAGGCGTGCAAACAAGATGTATGCGCTGTAGCCTGGGTTCCGGTCTCCTTCAATGATGGGTTTCTTTAGAACGGGCTATTTTTAAAAGGTAAAATATATATTCTCAAGCTAGTCGCTACCTGCTTAATTATAGCAGGGCGACTTTATAGTGGATGACAGTTTCGCTTTAAATAGCAGTTTTAATTCATTGTATTCTATTGATATCTACTCCGACACACTGCTTTCTAGTGTGTTAGAAACCTGTCTAGCACTCAAAGGGTTATATGCAAGAAGATTTATAACTTGGACAGAAATTACATTTATTGCTTACAGCAACGTCCTATATAATCATAATAGAATATTGTTCCCTTTCCAAAATAAAATGATTTCAACACACTGAATAGAAATGTTTCCGCTACTTGCAGACAAGACACTACCTGCACAGTATTTGCCAGAGAATCTACAAGTTTTTACCATGGGTTCTTGCCTTCATTTTAAAGGTTATGGTCATGATAGTTCATCAATATAGCTCCAGTGAAGCTGCCCATGTTTACTTGACTGTAGTGTTCTGTGGTACACCCCCACCCAGTGATCCTGACAATGATATTCTGCTGCCAGCATGAAATGGTGTAGTGTTCTGAGGATCAATGCATCACACACCCCTTATGGTCCTCCAGGGAATAAACAGCTTAGTTTTCTATGAAACTCAGCCCACTCTTCCTCCTTCCCACCCTGTTCTTCCCATTTACTGCCCTTTTCTACTCCTTCCACAATCAGTTCCTCCCACTTCCTGCCCACTTTTGTGACATGTCCAATAAACCCGGCCCCCACTTACAATTAAGCTTTTTTTTTTTTTTTTTTTTACACAAATTGCATTATTTCTACTCTCAGCGGCACCACAGGAGTCCTATCCAGGGACTCCAGAAGACAAAGTTCCCAGGTATGTGCATTGCTCAGTCCTCTGGCTCTCAAATGGTTAAGCTCAGCACTGAAAGAGTTAAAAGAGTAATTAAAACAAGGCAGGGCTGCACAACACATCTGTTATTCCAATACAGCCCTATTTAACTCTTTAAGATAGCCACCTATGCACATCATAGACTGAATACTGTTACCCCTCCTACATAGTACGTGGTCATATAAATAAGCAATATTAACATGTAAAGAACCTCATTACCTGTTATATGTCTTACTCCGTTAAGTCTGATAAATCTATCGGTTAGTTGCTAACCCTTTGAGTACTAACATGGTGAATAACACTGCTTTGCAATGTTATCTCATCCTTATGTCACTGAAAGAGTGTACAGCTGACACTTTGATATCAGATTTGACCAGATCCTTTTAACCCTTTGAGTGCCAGAGGGGTACACAACGCATTGCAAAGCAATGTGTTGCTTACCACTCTAGTACTGAAATGGTTAACAGTTATCAGTGTAAGCTGTTCATCCTTGGAAGTCCAGGATAGTTGGTAACAATGTAGAAGTAATAGTGAGGCAGTAAAGTATGTTATGCTCAGCATTTTATTCCCTAAGAAAGTCTAAATTGGCAGAATGTTTGCAAATGTATAAATAGTACACCCTAATTTTCCTTCTCTTCTTCCAAGTCCTCCCCCAGTCTATTTCCTTAGATCTTAATGGAATTTTAACTCTTGTGTCTACATATTTTAGGAAAGTGTATAATAATAATATACAAGAGATAGCCTTTCATTTTGTACAGTCTTGTAGAAGGTACATAAGTAATCATTTTATCATGGTTGTTGCAATCATTAAAAAGAATCAGCAGTTTTGTCAAGACAAAATTCTATTTATCTTGCGGTATAGATCATTAACTTACTTATTCAAAGTTTTAAAGGGATAGTAATACTTCGTTTTATCTTTATTTTATTTTGTAGGCATTAAAAAACATGAAGAACGATATGTCTTATCTCTCAAACCTTTATGGTTTGAGAGATATTCACAAGCAAAGTTTCCCCTCCCACCCCTTTTACCTAGTGTAAGCCATCTCTTCTCAGATGTGGAATGCAGTCCATAGATCAGACAGATAACAGCAGGGGACAATCGTCTTCCTATGAGAACAATAAAAGCCCTGCCCCACTTGACAAGTTTTTCAGGTTTTCCCTTATCTCAATTGAAGATTGTCCCACTCTGCAGTCTACCTGGGCACCTCCCTTCTGATCTGGCTGAGCAGTGTTACATCAGTAAAAGGGGTGGGAGGGGGATACTTTGCCATTGAATTACTCCTGAACTACAACTCTGACAGAATTGAAATAACACTCTCCAAAGTCCAAATACTATGATGATTAATTAGAGCTGCTTTTATTATGAAACATTACTATCCCTTTAACCCTTTGAAGATCAGAGGTGTGTGTAGTTCAATGCTTTGCATAGCCCTCTGGTTCCTAAAGGGTTAAGTACTTGAATCTAAATGATAGGTTCCCTTTCTCTGCAGTAACATCAGTCAATATGAGAAATCATATATAGAAAATCCCAATCCATGATTTTTCAGAGATATCATTTTTTTTATCAGATTTGGAAGTAAAAGCAACCATGCAAACCTATGCAAACCATGTATATATTGATATATGTGATATATGTATGTAGTATAGTTATCCAGATACGTTATTTTGTTGTACAACTTGAGTTATTCATAATTGTAGGAGGGGTATATCTACAGGGGGGTGCAGAAGGTGCAGTTTTACCTGGGCCTATCATCCAAGGGGGCCTTATCTACACCATGGTCCAAAAGGTTTTATATGTGAAAAATAGCTTTGTGTTAGGGGGCTCAAAAAATGTTGCACTGGGGCCCTTCAATAACTATTCATGCCACTGACTGTAGACTGAGTTCCCTTAAAAGAGCAAAATGTGTTTATTATGAAAAAGATGTATGATAGGGATTTTTGTGCTGAATAAAATAATACTACTACAATATTACGTTCATACTCCATTCTGAAGTTATTACGATTAGGGATGGGTGAAAAGTTTTGCCACAATAGTGAAACAGGTAAAAAACAGCATTTATTGGGAAAAGTGGTGTTTTTCCACCCTTTCTTCCTTTGTAATTACATTGACAATAAGAATGGATTCCCCCTCCTCCACCCATTTGGAGACTATCTCCATGTATTGCTGCTGTGCTAGTATGAAAAGGGTAAGAAGACACAGGAAAGGAGCACTCAAAATATCCGCCCTCAAAGAAGAAGCCAGTTCAAATAATGTGAATAAAAAATCTACATCTTTATTATAACCATACCTGGGAATTTCCAATTGAGGTCTACCAGGAGGTGAGTCCTCTGGTGCTGCAGGGGGTGACAATAATGTTGTGAATTGTGTCAAAAAGGGGTGGGGCTTGATGCAAGTTTAGGGGGCAGGGCTTAAAGGTGTCACACAGAAGGCTGGGGAAGGAGGAACACTGGGAGAAACAGCAGATGTGGGCAGAGTTTCAATAGAAACTCCCCATATCCAGAGGAATCAGCTTCTGCCCCTGAGACCCGGTAAAGCTCTGTCAAAACCAGAGTATCCGGGGCAAATCCGGAGAATTCCCAGGTATGATTATAACATTTAGAAACTTCTCCAAACAAAAATGGAGTCAGAACAATACATGGACATGTAAGACACGATCCTCTACGGCTAAGCAACCCGGTGAGTGTATTGTTTGAATTACAATTTGTTTTGCAATTGTAGCAACTCTTTATACGCTCTATTCAATTAGTATTAAAAGGGTGTCAGGTTCCCAAGTGATTTAGGGTGTAGAGAGAAGACAGAGGAGACAGGCAAAGAATGTGGAGCTTGAGTTGCCTTTTAGGAGTCTTGGTGGTACCAAGTTGTTCTCTGTGTGGGGGAGTGTGAAGAGAGAAAGGAGAGTTTAAAAAATAAACAACAGACCCTTTTTAGATTAATAAATGATCATCAGCAGCAACACAAAAACAGGCAGGAGATCCTAGTTCCTACCTCAGCTGACTGAGCCTTTATTTTGACTGCCTGACAGATATACTTTGTAGACTGAAAAAGTATATAAACCAAGAGACAGAAAATACAACTTACTTTACGCTCACCCCTCTAACTACAAGACAAAGTGGGACAAGCATACCACGTTGTGATTGTGCTGCACTCCTGCAGCAATTACTGTGCAACACACTTTACCCTTTATTGCAAAACTGCTGATTCTGAAGCTAACAGGATTATCCTCATCCTGAACTGTACTGTAAAAACTAATACTGTGGTCAAGTTAGGAGATAAAGAAAGCTAGAGCTACATGTACAGAAGATAGACATGCACAGAAGGGAAGGAGGAGTTGCTTTCAGTTACAGGTAGTGTGCCTGTTATTTCTTTGAAGATCATGAGAGTGACAGTGAAAGACAGGGACAGTTCATAACAAAAAAAAAAAAAAGAAAAAAAAAAACTTTTTGACTGATAAGTGACAAAGACAGGAAGGGACCTTGACCTGAGCTGTGACTGTAACGAACAGTGACCAATACTAGAAACAGAGAAGTAAATGATACAATATTTTGAAATTGGTCATACATCACTACGCACGCAAACAGTTCTGCTGTGTACATTACAGTAAAAATCAATACTACTTCCATTATGTCTGGCAAACTTGCTAGGGACAAAGGTAAGGGGAAAAGAGTAAGAGGGGTGCATGGAAATGGTAGCAGAGTACTCCAAAAAACTGACTTTGGCCATGGTTGCTTCTGTTTCCAATTTTATACAGCAACAAAGTATGCTAAGGACTTCTTATATCTAGTCTTTATGTACATTTGTCCATTGGACTATTTCTGGACATAACTCTGGTATTCAAGGAGTTAAAATCCACATTTTAATTAATGGGAAGCTGCATGTGTCCCCCTTGGTGTAAATCGTTTGCCATGGGATTGCTTGTCTTTTTGATTTGAATGAGGTAAATTATTTGGGTATCATTATTTCTGTTTTATTTCCCAGATCCTGACACAGGGAAGACATGTCTGCTAAAAGCCATGTGGAACTTAAAGAATGGCATGAATGACACTATCCCAATTCTGCTGAACGCGGCTAAGGAAACAGATAATCTGGAAGACCTGGTAAATGCAGCGTACACAGATGGCTACTATCATGGTAGGTGCAGATGCACAGGTACTTCATCTTGGCAGACTAGGATCATAAAACGTGTGGCATTGGAGAGTGTCTTTAGTATACAAGATGTTAAGTATTTGTGTGCCTATTAGTTTGCTCCAGAATGACCCCAGTTTCTCTTAGTGCATCAGGCTCTATGAGGTGTGAGCGTATGTGAATCAGGTAAGAGTAGGAAGATGTGTGAGTACAATGTTCCCAGGATACTTTAATTCACTATTGGGCTCTAGGCCCAAATATAAAATGGCAGGCTCCCTTAGTCCCTTGGATAGTAGACACATCCTCCTAAACTTTAGTTACGTTTGTGCAGGAGACAACCCTAGTACTCAAAGGGGGTTATGCACCAAGGCCTGAAAAAGAAGAGATGACTTCTCCAGTGATATCACTTAAAAGCCAACAAAATACACTACAATTTTCATAAATAACCAACTAACTAATACAGTAATCACAGTGAAGTAGCATGGAGGAGAGCAGCATATTAGATACACTGGTCTTTCTGCTGGTGACACATTTCTGTTTTAGATGCTGGTTACATTTTTTAATGAGACAATGTATGTTATTGGGCTTTTCTGCCAAGAGATACAAGCATAACTTCCACTGTGGAGAGATACTTTATACAGAAATTATTACAGCCCAAGGTAATTCCTCTCTGTTTCGGTGTTTGAAGAGCTTTACAGTAGATCAACAGAAATTCTCCGTAGGAGCTCATGGAACAGCACCACCTTGTGTTCAGTTTTATAGAATATGTTTGATTTAAAAAAAGTAAAAAATCAAATACGTTCAAACTTTATACGTTTTGAACGAAGTCTCTTTGAGCAGCATGAGTACCCCATTTTTTATTTAGAAGGTAATTTAAAACCCTGATATGTGTGTGTTTGTTTGTGTGTCTCTCTCTGTAAAGAACGCGTAGACAACGTTTGGAGTGCTGGCACGTGACTGGTCATGTGTGCCAGTGCCCCGAACAGGGGTCTGCTAGTGACCTCTCTGGTCTTGAAGCAGTCAATTTCAGACCCCACTAGTGCTCACAGTCCCACAGGAGTGCTGTGAGCACAAAATACGTGATGTAACAGGACTGTCCCCGGTCCTTTAGGGGAAGACTGGTGATCTCTCAGGACCATTACCGGTCATTAAGGGGTTAAAAAAAGCTGATTTGTTTACTAAAATGAAAATAACACTAACACCTAAAATTTGTATGGGGTTGCAAACACTGAAATACAGTACACTCCAAGAAAACATCTGTAAAAAGTAATTGTTTCCCCCTCTGGCCTAAATGCATTGTTATATATGCCACACAGAGGCATCCATTAATTCTGTGTGCAGGTCCCTTGGACCCCATTAGCATAGCAATCGTGATACCTGTCTTAGAGCTGTCTCTGTATTGTCTGCAAACTGCTACAAAAAATCCTTTCTAAATGGAAGTACTGTGGGTATGAATCTCAGTAAATACACTGCCTTATCTCTCATTACAAACTGCACAATGCAATTAGCAAATAATGTATGTCAATGATAGTCCACTCATATATTAGAAAAAGCAAGTTTAAGATTACATTTTTGAAAAGTTAAAAGTTAAATGATTTTTTTTTTTTAAGATTCTAGCTTGATGCTCGATATTTAATTTTATAAATCCTCATTTTGGTCTATAGTCATGAAGCTAAAGTGGTGCAATTCTAGAGCAAACTAATTGCACAACAGGAGGCAAAAATTCTCATTGATTTAAATGGGACTTTTACACACTGAATGCCCAGAGGTCAAACGTGCAATGTAAAGCAACATATTAGAAATCTGTCTAGCTCAAGGGAAATTAAGGCCCATTTTAAATCGGAATTTGTGGAAGTTTTATTTGTCCCCTATGGAGAAGCTGGTTTGTTCCCCTTTGGCTCACTGAATACAGCCCTGTATTGTTTAAGCGTTGCAGTGCTCTAGCATTCAAAAGGGGTAAATGTGAAAAGGAGTTGTTATGTGGCTGAATCATTGGATCACTGGTAGAAAAAGAATGTATTTGTCTAGTCCAGGGGTAGGCACTATATGGCTCTCCAGCTGTTGAAGATTACAACTTCCATCTTCCTCAAACAGCAAATGTCTGGTTGGGAGTGATGGAAGATAGTTTCCAACAGCTGGAAAGCCAAATGTTGCCTACCACTGATCTAGCCTTGCCTTTGTAGTGTGGACTCTCACGGTACATGACAATTCGAGATACTACTTAACCATAACATCCAGTCTATAAAAGTAATTAAGAGTTACATTAGACAAGACTGCTGAGGCATCACAGGGCTCAAAGCCAAGAGTCTAATACTGTCCAATTCAATATGCCTCCCCTCCATAAAGTAAAACATCTTTAGGCTAATGACCAGGAGATTTTCTTTTTTTTCAATATGTCTCCTTAAATTGTGTCTTGGGAGGAATACACAAAAGGGCTGGGGCTGTGAATATTATTAATGTAAATATGAATAATTTATAAAATCAAGAGTGCATATTGCTGTAATGTTGTTTACAGATACAAAAACTGGCTCAGGGTCATTGTGCCTGGTGCAAACGGTACACAATAACAAGCTTACTGTTCATGAACAATTTACCCTATTTGCAATGCTTCAGTCCTGGGAAACTTGAAGGGTTAAAGCCATAATCATGTTTAAATTATCTACTTCTAAATGGCTAGTGACACATTTTAATGCAAAAAAATAAAAATAAATATTTGAAGTGACCCTATTACCTAAAAACAACTTTGATGATTTTAAACATTCTCAGTAATGCCACACCCCTAGCAACACCACCTAAAAAGTGTCCGTCTTTGGCCACACACATGCATGCACACTCTCACACAAACACACATACATGCACGCACACTGTCACACAAACACACACTCTCATATAAACACACACACGCACGCACACTCACACACAAACACACGGACACTCTCACACAAACACACACACACGCACACACACTCTCACACAAACACACACATGCACACTCTCACACAAATATGCACACACACCACACATATACACATACACACACACTTGAAAGAGTATAAAAAACACAGCAACAATCCTCCCACAAAAATGTTCTTTTGCATTGTAATAACCTGTAACCCTTTGAGTGCCAGAGGGGTACAGAATTAATTGCTTTGCAATGCATTCCTTACCCCTCTGGCACTCAGTGTGTTTTAAATGTGTTGCCTATCAACAGTGGAAATACTTTTGTTTTCCATGGCAGAAAAATAACTGTAATAAATAGATACATTTACTAATGATAATAAAAAAGACTGTTTTTTTTTTACTTTTTATTTTTTTGTTATTTTCACCCCAGGTCAGACAGCTCTGCACATAGCTATAGAGAAAAGAAATATGAATTTAGTTCAACTTCTTATGAAGAGCAAAGCTGATGTTCATGCAAAAGCTGATGGAGAGTTTTTCCAGAAGAAGAAAAATGGTGTCAGTTTTTATTTCGGTAGGTTCCTTATTTTGGGAGGATTGCACCTTGTATAATAGGTTGCCACTAGTCCAAGCATGTCCAGCTAGAGGTCTGCAGTATGTATCTAGATTTTTTTCAGTGGTGGAGGGTTTGGACTTCCAATTTTTTGTAATTGGACTGCAGTGGATGATAAACAGTATATGATTATAAATATGCATTCAATACTTTAGCAGATTACTTGTCCGAAAACTGCATTATAGAAACTGTTTCACTGTGTTGTTAAAGGGATAGTAATAATTAAAATGTAAAGAAATATATGTTGTAGGGTTTATCCCCCTGAGTAAAACAAGGGAACTCCCACTGCTGAGAGATATTTTATTAAAAAATTATAACAGCTCAAACTTGAATTTTTTAGGTGCAATATCACAGTGTCCTGAAAATATGCAGTGGCGCTGTTGCTACACCATTCTATGGAATGCTCTGGTCCGTAGACCATAAATCTCCATAGGATGGTGTAGCAACAGCGCCACTATACATTTTCAGGCCAGTGTGATATTGCGCCTAAAAAAATCAAGTTTGAGCTGTTATAATTTTTTAATAAAATATCTCTCAGCAGTCGGTGTACCCTTGTTTTATTCGGGGACATAAACCATACAAAATATAACGAAGCCAACACACCAGAGGAGAGCTCCGGGGACTCATATAAATCCAGTAGCTTCAACAATGGACTATAGATGTATACTTACATCCCTTTTTCCCACCGGTCCACATTAAATGGAAACCGGTGAGATCGCCAGTAATAAATTTGTTATTTTTATAGTGATTTTTTTCTCTCAGCTTTTATTTATGTCAAGCTGTTTGTTATACTGATCTCAGAAAATACAGACGTTAGAGAGCCAATTTGGAGTGTGGTCTTTTTGTGGGGAGGACCGGCTGTTGTTCCCCACTGGCGATCTCACCGGTTTCCATTTAAGGTGGACCGGTGGGAAAAAGGGATGTAAGTATACAGCTATAGTCCATTGTTGAAGCTACTGGATTTATTTGAGTCCCCGAAGCTCTCCTCTGGTGTGTTGTCTTCGTTTTATGTCTTTTTCGAGAGCCATTGGCATTGGAAAGTATTGGAGTGATTGAGCGATTTGGACGGGATATCTGTGTGGAGGCAGGGTTAATATCCTCCACAAGTCTGTTTGCTACTAAGTTTTACATAGTAGCTTCCAAGAAATGTGAGTAATATTCACTGGAGCTTTACTATAATATACAAAATATCAAACGTTATACACTATGATGCTCTCCCCCTTTTATTTTTTGGTGGATATCATACAACATATATTTTTTTACACCTTAAGTATTACTATCCCTTTAAAGTATCCAATGAGGGGCCATTGTGGTGATGATGATGATGATGGGAATGACTAAAATTGTGTAGGTCAGTGTTTCTCAACCAGGTTTTCCCTGGGCACCAGTTTAGTGCACCACCATTAAGACTTTGACAAAAAGTTAATATTGTGTTTTAAATCATTATTTATGGAAAATGGTATGCACAAAATGCTATTTTCTGTAAATTTGATTGAAAGACATATAATATATTTAAGTAATTAATGAATAACCTATAAAATGGTAGTGGTACCCTGAAAATTCCAGAATACTTATTGTGGGACCTTGAGCGCTGTAACCACAGATCCCCATGTACAAATGTCTGACCCTCTTCAGCCTTCTTCCCTTGCCCAGGCAGTGCCCATGGGGATTTGTGGCTAGCAGTGGGCAAGTGGAAAATGCTGGAGAGGGCCAGACAGTGCTCATAGGGATCTGTGGTTACCAATGGGCAAGGGAAGAAGGCTGGGGGTGTCAGGCAGTGTACATGTGGCTAACACACAATGGTGTTGTTCCCCATGCTGTACGACATGTTAGAGATCCGACATACAGTGTCCCCCTTCAACATATTAACCCTCCTCAGTGATTCGATATATTGTGCTCCCATTCGACATACTAACTTTCTCAATTTTTATTTCGACATATAGTGCTCCCAGTAGCATACATTAGCAAATGAAATAAGTGTGAATATCTCCTGAACTGTATTTGCTGGCCTTTTGGTTAACGTGACATATAGGCAGTTTTTAATCAGTTTTCAGATATGCAAACTTGAATTAAGGTGAAATTTCTACTTTAAGAGCAGTGGCAGGTTGTGCTTTACCATTAGGCAGAATAGGCATCTGCCTAGATAACCACATTTGAGGGGATGTTTTTCTGGCCACATGCGTTATGCTGAGCTGAGGGTGTGGACCCTGCAATCATATTGTCACAGCTTATTTATCAGTTAGCAAAAATATTCAGTTTACACTCTAATCTGCCCTGTGTATTTAGCAGTTTACATTGCATAACTCTATATTGGCCATTTTATCTTAGATATTTTTGTGTATTTATATGTTAAAGGAATAGTAATGTTTCATTATTAACCCCTTAAGGACCGGCCGCGCACGCATGCGTCCATCACTTAAGGACCAATGACCATTTTTTTTTTGTTTGCATCCGCTTCTGGACTCCCCGAACGGCGTGCAGCTGAGCGGGGAGCCTGGAATTCCATGATGGTCCTGGCACCTCATGGGTTCTTAACGCAAATCCACCCATGATGTGCCAGGACCGTCAAGGGTCATTAAGGGGTTAAAGTACAATCGAGTCTTCTTCCTACTTTTTTTATAACATATAGATGTTTAGCAGTAAAATCTTAAAAACGTTGCAGTTTTACGTTTATTCTATAACAAAGTTCCCCCCTCCCGCCCCTTTTACTTACCTTAGCAACCTCAGCAAGCCGGTCCAGACAGAAAGTGATGAGGGACAATCTTCTTCCAGCATAAGGAAAAATCTGCCCTCCTTCATTAAGGGGCCAGGCTTTTCCTTATACTGAAAGAGGGAAGATTGTCCCTCGCTGCAACCTTTGACTGAAACATAACCTAATCCTGATCATTCCATTGTTTTACATTTTACTTATCTGGAAAGTATATTTTCCTAAAATAAAGCTATAATACTCGAGTAACACAGTTCTTTAACCCTTTGAGTGCCAGAGGGGTATGCAATGCATTGCTTTGCAATGCATTGCGTACCCCTCTGGCACGCAAAGGGTTAAAAGATTAGTTTTTATGATGCCCTTTTAAGAAATAATTGTTTCCATTAAAAGAGATTAGTTGGTGTGTCAGATCAACATATTGCAAATTATTTACTGTACCATAATCCAGACACATTGAGATCATGAAAATAATGGTAGTTTAAATAATTTGCCTTCTTTTAGGATGACACCATTAATAGCTTTGTAATTAGACAATATAAAGGATATTGTAAAATGCTAACCTATGTCTTTTTGTTTTCTCCTAACAAAATGTACATCTACAGGAGAGCTCCCTCTGTCTCTGGCAGCTTGTACTAACCAGTCCAACATTGTTAATTACCTTCTAAATAACCCATACCGAAATGCTGACCTCGCTGCCAGGGATAGTCATGGGAACACAGTGCTGCATGCTCTGGTCTTGGTGGCAGATAACACAGAAGAGAACACTGAAATGATCACTAATATGTATGATGAAATCCTGAAGAAATCAGTGAAAATCAATCCAGATATCAGACTGGAAGAACTTCGAAATTGGGAGGGCTTGACACCCCTGAAGTTAGCTGCAAAGACTGGCAAAATTGAGGTCAGTTAGAGAATAGTACTAACATCCTCCTATATAATAATTAGCTAAAACGTGTGTAACGATGCAATCATGCGCATTAGAGACAGCTGCGCGTGCTGCAGTCATGCACAGTAGAGACTGCCAGTGATGAGGTTGATACAGAGAGGGGTGCTCTGAAGGAGTGTCCCGCTCTGTATCAGCCATGGCGCGGGTAGTCTCTACTGAGCTTGACTACACCGTGACCGGTTGGCACTGTATCAGCCGTGGCGTGGGCAGTCTCTACTTTGCATGACTGCCCCGCGACTGGCTAGCACTGTATTAGCCGCGGTGTGGGCAGACTCTAGTGTGCATGACTGCACTGTGACCGGCTGGCAATGGCACTGTGGCCCGTGTAACCGGCTCTTCAGATAGTATTCAATACACAGATACAGGGAGGAAGGTCAAGGCAGAAAATGAATGTGTGTGTATAGGTGTGTGTGTATGTATTTATATGTGTTTATGTGTGTGTATAGGTATGTGTGTATGTATTTATATGTGTTTATGTGTCCGTGTATGTATTTATATGTGTTTACGTGTGTGTGTGTGTATAGGTGTGTGTGTATGTATTTATATGTGTTTATGTGTCCGTGTATGTATTTATATGTGTTTACGTGTGTGTGTGTATAGGTGTGTGTGTATGTATTTATATGTGTTTATACGTGTGTTTTTTTGTGGCTTTGCGTGTGCTTGAGCTCACTGAGGCTGAGTTAATAGAACTGGTCAAGTTGATTTTGCCCGTAGCATGCATAAGGTTATGTGAGAATGGTTAGGTATCCACGTGTGGATAATTAAATTAAGAAAAACAATAATCCAAATACAACCACTTTTTTATTCACATGGGTTAAAGAAAGTAGAAAGGACAGCATGGCCCAAACTGCAGTTATCATGTGTAAATAAGGTTCTCTTTGATGCATGATGTGAAGGTGTCTGTAGTTAGTATGACAAAAGATGGAATATATAAATGTTTTTACTTATAGACAAAATATATGCTTCTTGATCAAATGTGTTAATTTACATCCATTTGTGTACTTTCTAAGTAATTTAGTCACTTTGTATGACATTTTAAGCACCTACATTCACACATACACCAGATAACTGCTATGTTATGCTATTTTATAGCTTATATATAGCTTTGTGGTATTTGTAATGACAAAATGAGTTTTACCTATAAAAGCAACAAATACAATACAAAACAACAATACAGCAACAATGAATAATCTAGGTGAACTGAGCCTACAACTTGTTTATTTGATCACAATGAGAATTTATATTTTATATATATATATATATATATATATATATATATATATATATATATAATATATCACTCTAACTGCAATTTAGGAGACATAATTGCTCATTAATTTAAAGAGGCGTTTAGCCCCCTTGAATGGTAGAGAGGTCTCCAGTACATTGATTTGCTATGGCGCAGTTGATTTGTGCTTGAATTGCATGACTGGTTATACTAAGGCCCAATATTTCTGCACTAATTAATGGATAAAAACCCCAGCTGTACCACAGTGTCCACTGTGTTTTGCTATTTCTTCACACCTTTTGGTGTTGCCATATGTCCAGCGTTACGTTCACCTGGTTTGGAAATGGTGTCCACCAGTCTTGGACAACGTGAAGCCTTCCTGTTTCTGTTGAAGCAGAAAATACTTTATTCTCCTCCAGTCAATGGTTGGTGGTGGATGAAGAGAGTTGGCTGGTGAGCTTCACCTTGCCCATCCTTGGTGTGTATCTAATTGTATACCAGCATTCTTTTTCTTTCAAACTCTTGATATTATTTAATATCATATTATTTTTGTAGTGTTACACTGCTTTAAACTTTGTGTTCTGCTGTTTTCAAGTTATTTAAACACATCCTTCGGAGGGAAGTTACAGAGCCAGAGTACAGGCACCTATCTCGGAAGTTCACGGAATGGACATATGGCCCTATTCATACTTCTCTTTATGACCTTTCATCTGTGGACACACATGAACCAGATTCTGTTTTGGAAACAATTGTATTCAAAAGTAATGCCAATGTGAGTAAAATATACACCAAAAGAGCACTGAGACTACCATATATGGGAAAATTAATGGTTCATTGCTTTCAAAAAACTAACACTGGTGGCATGGGTGGGTCCAAAGTATTTGACGCCCAACACAAAGAGTGGGTCTTAAGTGGGGTCAGAGGAGACACAGTAGGCAGAGGAAGAAGGTGATGGAGATGGTTTTGTTGGAAGTGGCAGTAATGGGGTGGGAACTGGGTGACATAGCTGTAAAGTAGGCAGAGCTGCAGTGAACTGTCTGAGTTCAAAGAAAATTGATTATTCCCCAGAGGTCTTATACTTAAATGGGAACTAAAATCAAAAGAATTACAGGGCTCCCCACGCGGCTGCATGCTGTTTGGGGAGCCCTGAAGCTGAAGTGGAAAAAAATGGTCCATAGTCCTTAAGTGCAAGTAGAAGTCTCCGCGCAGTGTCAGGTTTATTTATATACACTTTTTCATGGTGCTCAAATTGTTTGCTGAGCTCCATTTTAGGTCTGTGTTTAGTTTTCACATCAACCCCCCCCCCCCCCAAACAAAATAACAATATACTGTATCATTGTGAATAAGAAAAAACATAGAGAAAACACTACTATTGATTCCAAAGGGTCATGGATACATTTTCAATGTAGTAATATACCCCCAATCAGTTACAGATACAAAAGAGTCCACAGAGAAATAGTAGATATAACCGACTTCTGTATGAAGGACATATTTATAAACATGATATTCTATTAAAAAATTAAGAGTTATTTATTTCAAAGGTATATTTCCCCTTTAACTGTAAATACCAAAGTCTCTGGGTCAAAAACAGAGAGTTCCCAGCACCATAGATAGCAACTACATATTCCCCAGATTTACACTGACTTAAATGGGGGTTTAATCCACTGGATGTTTTAAGGTGAGAAGGTGAGGAAAAAAGGTGAGATTAATTTTCCATTGAAAGAAATCTCTGCAGTCTCTCTGTTATTCTGTGGAGCCTATACATTTATCTCACCTTAGTGCAAGAACCCTATAAGTACATACTATTTCAGAACATTTTATCTGATATGTTTGCATGGGCAGTTTAAAAAAGTGACCTGGCCCAGTACAAGATAAAAGGAACTGAAGGCTGTCTTTTCAACTCACCTTTGCCAAACCAATGGGAGATCTTCTAAAAAAGAAAGGTGCCAGGTTTCCTCATTATGTCATAGTGTGTTACTCTGCTGGCTCCTCTAATGCAGGTAATAAAGAACCAGTCATTGACATTCCCTGAGGCAATCAGTTAAAATTCCTACTAATTTTTTCATCTTCAAAGTAACTCAGTACTGTTTGTGAAATACCAAGTAAAATATGCATGTGATGAGTTTTCAATTTGAATTTAACCCCATAAGGTCCAGAGAGGTGCACAACGCATTGCTTTGCAATGCGTTGTGTACCTCGCTGGTCCTTAAGGGGTTAAAAAAAGATGCAGAAGTTCCTTTAGAATATGAAGTGGGGAGGAAAATTTCAATAGTGGGAAGAAATTAGTGAAATAAGTTTGAGAGGCCTCTAAAAAGGTGCAGAAATGACCCATGTCTGAGAAAATGTGTTGAGCAAGTAACAACTTGTATATTTATTGATGTCAATGGTTTTAGAACACTTAGGTGCATTATAGGTTAAGCAGAGGTGAACTGGAAGCCTTCAAAGAGAATTTAGTTGGCCTGTGGCAGACAAAAGCAAAAAAAGACAAAAAACAGGTGATTTATGTGCAATGGATTGAAAAGGACAGCACTGTGAGGCAGAGAGGCTGGGTAAGAAATTGTTCAAATAATCATTATAAGAAAGAATGTGATAATTAATTAAAGCATTAGTAGGTGGAAACCTGAGGAAGGAGCATATTTTTACAATGAAAAAAAATTAGCAAGGCCATAAAGAGAATAATGCTTCTTATTGTATTATATCTACTTCCTTTTTATGAGAAATTGTGTGCATAAAAGTCTCCTTTTATATCATTATGTTTCTCTGTAGAATCGACATAAAATGGTAGTACTGGAACCAATCAATCATCTACTCCAGGAGAAATGGGACACATTTGCTGGCAAAATATTTTATCTGAAGTTTCTGTTATACGTTCTGTATATGATTATATTCACTGTGACTGCTTACAACAGGCCCCTCATTGGACTGGTGAGTATAAATTATGGTGAGGGCAGAAATCAAGTTTAATACTGTGAGTGACAAAGGAATGTCCAGTGATTTGAGAAACCTCCCCCCCCTGATATAATGAGACTGAAGCATTAAAAAGAACTGGGTAGATTATGCACAAAGGTGTGATAAATGTGAGATAAAATCTCAAATGAGATAAACTCTCCACTGCAGGAAGTTTATAGGAAAGAATGAGTGGAGATGGTGGAGTTGGATGTGAGCAACTGACATCAGAGCAGAAGAAACTGAGAGAAAAATGTTTCCAGTTGTCACAGCAACAAGCGAGGTTATAAACATTTCTCTAATATCTTTATGTGAAAGAGATCTGAGTACAAAAATAGTAACACAAAGATGTGATTAATATTCTCCCCTTAATATGCTGCAGTATTTATCTTAATGTCATCCTAGTAGGCAGTGCACTTTTAACCCCTTAACGTTTACAGTGGAGCTGTTGCTACACCATCCTATGGAGATTTATGTTCTACGGCCCAGAGAATTCCATAGGATGGTGTAGCAACAGCGCCACTGTAAATTTTCAGGTCACTGTGATATTGCACCTAAAAAAAATTCAAGTTTGAGCTGTTATAATTTTTTTTTTATAAAATATCTCTCAGCAGTGGGAGTACCCTTGTTTTGTTCGGGGACATAAACCCTACAACATATATTTTTTTTACATCTTAAGTATTACTATCCCTTTAAACGCAACACTTTAAGATCCGGGTGGGTGTGCAAAAAATTACTTCTTAATGTGATATTCATCCCTCTGATATAGAGGAGTTAAGTATAACCATTTATACATTTCAGTTCATTAAATGCCATTTCAACCGTTTTAGGACGAGAGAGGGACCAGCTTTGCAATACGTTGTACACTTCTCTAGTCCTTAAAGGGTTAATGAATGTTTTTCAAATCTTAAAAGAAATTGCATTTAGTAAAGCCCAGTTCTATGAGTGAGATTGAAATTTCATAACTTCACAAGCCTTAATAACCCTTTGAGTGCCAGAGGAGTATGTGTGTTGCGTACCCCTCTGGCACTCAAATGGTTACAAAAAATTGAGTTGATTTTCTCTTGTCACTATTTATTGAACATTTCTTTTTTTTATAAATCTCATTTCCTTGACAGCCACCATTTCCTTTGGATGGAACATCGAAAGACTCTCTGCGTCTTGTTGGAGAAATCATCATCATGTTTGGAGCCATCTATATTCTAATATGCCAGGTACACATTTTCTTTGTGTTATTAATAAAAGTTTGCTATGAATACAATGCGGGTAGTATATCCCTTATTCCAAATCTGATACATCATGCTTGTCCTCGAGAGGTCAAATAGAAAGGATAATCATGTTAAGCAGTAATATTTTATTCTAACACATCTTATTTTGATGATATATATTATTAAACTTACTTTATGACTTTTTTCCTTTCAGTCTGTATATTTACCTTGAAGCACTTCAGTTCCTTTCTTCCTTTCGCCTTCAGTGACTTAAGCTCCCCCTACTTGCAGTTTGTAAAAAATTCTGTAATTTGACTGTATCTGTAGTAATGTCCCAACAAAAGTATCCGCAAAATGGTAGCTGCACTAAAAGAATACTTAATGGCCTTACTCGTATCTCTCAAACCTTGATGGTTTGAGAGAAATAAGAAAATAAGGTCCTCCGTTCCCTCCCCTTTCTGCCTGACGAGCTGTAAAACTGTCAGAAGCAGAATCTGGTCGGGCGACCGGATGCGGCTCTTCAGGAGCTTGCAAACCAGGCACATGTTGTAGATCATTCTGATGAAGTATTCATAGTTAGATATCTCAATGACAGCGCTTCTGAAGAGCCACTGTCTGGTCCCGGAATCAGGATCTCATGCCGTCAGCTATACAGCTGACGCATGAGAAGGGGGAGGAAGCAGAGGACTTTATTTTCTTATATCTCTAGAACCATCAAGGTTTGAGAGATACGAGTAAGGCCATTAAGTTTTCTTTTATTCCAGCTACCATTTTGCGAATACTTTTGTTGTGACATTACAATCCCTTTAAAATGTGTGTCCTTTTTATTCTCTTGTTTCATCTAAACAGGAAGGAGTGGGGCACACAGAGTACTCTGGACCTTTTACAGACATGGTTTATTAACTGACTCTTTTTACAAACTGCAAAGGGAGACCACTCAAAATTCTGAATGTGGAATGGAGAAAACAAGTTGATACGATACTTATAATTAATGACAATGAAAAACATCAGATAAAATATTTTATTTACCACTAAAATAAGAAACATAATCTTTCAGAAGTGGGTAAAAAGAGTCAGAAGAGTACACATCTTTTGTATCTAGCCATGTTATAGACTTTATATTCTAGAAAATTGTTTCAGGTTACAGTAATTTTTGGTTGCTGGATATGTCCATGGCAGTAGTCACCAACTGATTTTGTCTACCTCTTTAGCTGAAAAGACAGAGAATCAATAAAAAACACATTATAGAAGAGGCTTCTCTTCTTCCCTCTGTTGTCTACTCTCAAAGCTTCAGCTAGCCAAACAAGGGATGTGAATGGTGGTGAATGCTTCTATGGACATATCCAGGATAGAAAATGACAGTAAGTGGAATCAGTTTGAGACATACCTGGACATCCATGGCAGACAATTCACTAATGGGTAAGCCAAAACAAAGTAAAAAGATGGAGGGTGGGGGTAATAATAAAACACTAAATAATATGAGGCACAAATAATGACTTTCCAGTAAGCTAAAAAAAAGGCTTGAATACACACTTCAAAAAATATAACTTCTCCCTTAGCCCGTGCTCTTGAGAGGAATGTACATGAGTAGGTATTTCTTTTTTATTCACAACTTTGTGCCAATACATATTATGGCTATGGTTTATTCAGTGTTCAGAAGTAAGACTGTACAATATCTGGAAGAATCCCTGAGATCAGCCTTATGTTCTCCAGGGGAAATGAGACCGTCCAGGATGGTCATGCAAGTCACATTCTGTGCATTAAATACCTTCTTACCACTTGCTGAAGAAAATCCATGGAAATAGGAGTATCATTTCAAAATATAGTTACGTTGTGCTGACTAGTGTCATCTTCCATACTTACTCAATCTTTTAAAACAATAATCTCTACATTTTTGGGGGCTTACCTAAGACTATTTATTCAGCATTACATAGTAGAAGGGGGAAGATTCCATAATAAACCCTTGGCTACTTAAAGGAAAGCAGACCAAAAAAGTACATATAAACAATATAGCCACCGAAAGTAGCATGATAGGATAAAATACACTACAGACTCCAGAGTACCAGAAAAACTGGTTTGGGAGTGTACAGTATGCATCCCAAAACCAAAGGAAAGGGAAAAGAAATCTTGTCAGCCATAGTGTTGAAGCCCAAAATCAATATGCATCAGACTAGAATGCACTCTGATGTACAGAGCCCAACACATGGAAGGTATTGCTCAAGAATGCATGGAAAGAGTAAAATGACCACAGCAGAGCATATGTAAAGAAGGTCCATGAGTATACTTTAGGATGAAGAAAAGCAAAATAATTATTGGTAAGTATAATACTGAAGCCAAAAGTATCATGTACAGCACAGTGTGCAAACATTGACTCTTTTCCAGTGATGCACATATACCTGCTCATCTACTGTTCAACATAAACCAAGGGTGAATAGCTATAATTCTGACAAACTACCAGGAGACATCTCAAAATAGGACTCTGCCCACAGGTGAAATTCAGTTTAAAATTGATAGAAACTGGAACTACACCATATACACTTTGGGCACCAGACAAATAATGTTACTAGAAGAAACAGCATTCTTTTAAACATACAACCCAAAATGCTTATGTAGTGTATACCTTGACCACTACAAGGTCCTCTGTGAGTCAACGGAATCCTCAGGAGAGAGGAGTAGACCTGGAAATGGACAGAAGTAAACTGACCGATAGGCCTCAAAATAAAAGGAAGGACTCTTGAAAGGGAGCTAGCAACACACATCCTCCCAGCCTGAAAGGACAGAGAAAAAGACAACAGGAGGAAGGGGGTGGGCAGCTGTATTTTTATTTTGATTGGTTTTCTGTCCTATCAGCTGAAGGGGTGGACCCATTGGTGAACAGGTTGCCATGAATATCCATGAATCGTGTTTGGCAAGTTAACAGATCCCATTTTTATATGAACTGACATACAGTAGAAATTCTGGGGCATAGCAGATGCACCACAGACAAACAAACAAAAAGTGCCAGGTGATTTTAGTGGAGCTTTTAACCCACTTAAATGCACTGGAGACCATTCAGACATTCAAGGGATTAAAAGCCCAATTTAATTCAATGGAAATTTTGGGAACATTTATTTGTTCCCTATAATGTAGTTGGTTTGTACCAGGTTTGTTTAACCATTTGAGTGCCAGAGGGCAAAGCATTGCCTACCCCTCTGGCACTCAAAGGGTAAACTTTGTCTTTTACATAGGTCCACAGTGTCTGTTGGCTGCTTTGTAAAATAATTGACTTGTGTGTGCCTGCATCTTCATTCTCGTTCTTTGCAAAACCCCTTAACAACTGGTGATGTGTCAGGACTGTCACCGTTTTTTTTCCTGAAGGAATGGTGACGTCACAAATTTTGCGCGAGCGCTGTAAGATCTAATGGGGTCTGAAATTGACCGATCCAAGACTGGAGCGGTCTCTCTCAGTCCCCTGTTCTGCGGGCTGGTACACTTCATCAGTCACGTGTGCCGACACACCAACATTGATCAAAGCGGTCCGTAACCGTTGGGCATGGTTGGGCATGGCCAGCATAGCCTAGGTGCCTTGCATAAGTAGATTCCCCTATATGGCTGCTTACTCTGACTATTGTAACTGTATGTGTGATTATTTGTTTTTATGTTTATTCCTGGACTTATTTAAATGCATTTAAAATCATTATTATTATTCCATGCAGATCCTGTATTTCTGGAAGAGAAGACCATCTTTAGTAATTTTAATGATGGATGGATATTTTGAAGTACTCTTGTAAGTTATTCATATAGGAAAATATTGAATTCTTGTGATAGTTCATACACACACAAACACACTCATATTTTTTATATATAGCTGTGTTAGTCCAGTGGTGTATATGACAAATGAATATATATATATATGTATATAGATAATAGATAATCTGTGCACTCACGGTTTTTACAAAACATTTAAACCAATTTAATGGTAAAAAAATGCAACGTTTCGGTCCTCAGATCGGGACCTTTATCAAGCAAAAAAAAAAGGTCCCGATCTGAGGACCGAAACGCTGCATTTTTTTACCATTAAATTGGTTTAAATGTTTTGTAAAAACCGTGAGTGCACAGCTTATCTATTATCTGTATATACTTCTGGAGCACCCGGTCCCATTATTATTTATCGGTGAGAGTGCTTAACCCTTGGCAGCATATATATGTGTATATATATATATATATATATAAGAGAGAGAAAGCCTCATTTCATAATTTATGTTTCCTCAGGACACAGAACATAATTTATGTCTCTTCAGAAGACACACACACATAGAACAGAATAGCTCATAACATAATTTATGTCTCCTTAGGTGACACAGACAGCCAGGGGCGGCAGTAAGGAGGAGTTACTGCTCCCATTGGGTGATTCATCATGCAGGGAGTTGACCTGCCCCCACTATCCAGCCCGATTACAACTATACAAAAACAAAATGGCTGCCACTTGATCCTACACCACAGACAAACACATATACACTATCCAACTCAGGAAAGAAAAAGCACACACACACACACACACACACACATACCACACCACACATACACCACACACATATATACTTTGACACACACACACACACACACACACACACACACACACACACACACACACACAGACACTCACTCTGACTCCCAGTGGCCTCAGCAGGACCTATAGTACAGCCACTGAAGGGAAGCTGCAGTACCAGGGGAACAAAATGGCACTCAAAGGGTTAAGATAAGTCCTCATTGCTCAATTATTTCTTCACTGTCATCATTTGCCATACAACACAGAGGACAGGCAGCCATCAGGTACACACTTAACCCACTGACTGCCATAGGGTTGTGTATCATGTTTTACCCCTCAGGGAGTGTGTTTAAACCCCTCACACTGTAAACTTGCATTTCCCTCCCACTTCTCCTCCTTCCCCAGCCTATTACTAACACTTTCCCACACTTGTGATTAAGCCCCGCCCACTTTTACCCCAAATTGCCCCACTGGTCTCTCCACATCAGCACCACATGAGTCCCCTCCAGGGACTCCACAAGTCAAATTTCTCAGGTATGAATACACTTCTCACTGCTATTTAACACTGACATGCCACTCTGTACCTTAACCCTTTGAGCGCCAGAGGGGTGCACAACGCATTTCAATGCACTCTGGCATTCAAAGGGTTAACATGCTGCTATAACGCTCCTTTTATTTTCTGATTTCCATTTGCACAACCCAAACACACACAGGCACAATACTGTACTTCTGGCCCAAAGTAAATGAGAAATAAAATACAACATTGCATACCTCCCAAGTCTCCCTCTTTAGGATATATTACTGCGTCATACCTCACAAGTGTCTCTCTTTAGGAGATATTAGTGCCACATGTCTGTGTTTTCAGTGTGTCTACATTTCACAAATGTACGCCCAACGGTCACATGACGGGCAACGCCGTCCCACATTGCCAGTATATATATATATATATATATATATATATATATATATATATATAAATATATATATACATATATAGACAGTTGTTATTAATGCATAGTGCAATGTTACATAGTCATAGCAAAAGTTTAAAAAATATTCCTCTTGTTCATGCTTTGTTAAATTCGGAGCAATGATGAACCTGCTATACCTACACAGTTGCAGGGGAAAGTAACGGGAAATAAAATCACCAAAACATAAGAAACTATTGAGAATATAAAATATATTAACCCTAGTGCCAGAGAGGTACAAAATGCATTGCAAAGCAATGCATTCCATACCCCTTTGGCATTCAAAGGGTTAAGTAGCAGTAATGGTTCATGCTTTTAATGCCTTTCTGGTTGGGTTGCCTCACTAATGTGAGATGTGACATTTAAAGGTTATTAAGGTAGCCATGCTTTTATTAACTCATTGAGTGCCAGAGGGACATCCAGTGCATTGTTCTGTAATGAAAGAAAAATGGGGAGAAGCACAAAAGCTTCCTGAGAGTAGTCTCTGTGATCTAGTGATCTCAAAATAATATAACGCAAATACACGTACAAGAAAAATTCTTGTTAGGAATCAAGAAACCAGAAGGGGCGCAATACCAATTTATATATAATAAAAGTAATCCCCAATCAGTGGAGTTAATACTCACAATGTGTGAAGCACCCGGTTGAACACCCTTACAACCGGTATAGCAAGCAGGGATTTAATATCTGCCCTGCTTTGGATATACTGATCTCTGGATAAAGGACTGGAACCAATGGATCTTTTATATAAAATTTACTATTTCAATGCTATTCCATAAATAAAACATCAATTTAAAAGAATAAGCCCCAACGCTAAACGTGTTTCGAAGTACTGCTTCTTTGTCAGTAGCGCACAAAGGTGGGCTCAAATAAATCAATCATAAAACTTTATGACATATATATAATATAATATAGGAATGCCCACAGAAAACTGACTGGTTTTGATTGGAGGTTCAAGTTCCCTCTGGGATAAGGTGACCTCACCGTATGACCACAGCAACTCTATGTGTCTCCCATGGAATCCTTGAATAAGAAATACAAAGTTTCCTCTAAGGGTAACACTGTAACTATGAGTTAATCTACAGACAAACCAGCCCCCCCAGGGGGGAATTGCACCCACCGGAGAATTTATTGTGATAGTGTATAAAAAGCCCGACCCGGCTTGGAGTAGGCAATCATCAACCAGAGTTATCGGTTCAAAGAAATCTTTATTTCCCTATGCGTTTCGTGAGTAAGTCTCACTTTGTCAGGGAATCTGTAATGCACTGGATTCCTCACTAGCATGCAAAGCATTATCTTGAATGTTTTTGTGTGAATGATATGCAAAGTGGCCTCATAGGTTACAGTAAATATCATCCATGCTGCTTTCACCCTGATTTCTCATATGGTTTTAGTGAGAATCAGTAGTATAGTGAACAGAACTACCTTTTGCAAGGGATACATTAATGGTTCACCAAGAAGGAACCCACAGCATTTAAAAAATAAAGCTTTGTCTTCATTTATTTTTAATGTTTTCTCAAAAAACTGTTAATCTGAGTATGACAAGTAAGAATGATCTTTATTTCTCCAGTTTGTTGCAGGCAGTCATACTGCTATGTAGTGGTGTGGTTTACCTTGCAGGAAGTGAAGTGTATGTGGCACTGATGGTTTTTGCCTTGGTGATTGGCTGGGTGAATATGTTGTACTATACCCGTGGCTTCCAGCAGACCGGAATCTACAGTGTCATGATACAGAAGGTCAGACTCCCAGCATTCCTTCCTTTGTTCCTCAACAATCATATGGGTAGTTAACCTATGTTTATATAGACTAATCTTTTGCTCACTTTGTACTGGGTTCAGGGCCGGCGCCACCTATAGGCGAGGTAGGAGCCGGCCTAGGGCACATGTTCTGGGGGCACATCTGGGCCAACCCCCACTCCTGCTCACCACTGCCCAAGTAAAAAGAAAGTATTTTTTGGTGCCCTCCCTTGGCTGGCTATTTTTTTAATGTAGCACAGCGATACCCGTTTCTCTCTCCCCCTCCGCTCCTTCAGTCCTGGACCAAGATTGAAGGAGCGGAGGGGGAGAGAGAAACTGGCATCGCTGTGCTACATTAAAAAAATAGCCAGCCAAGGGAGAGCACCGAAACGTACTCACTGGGAGAGAGAGAGAAATGTGCACCGGGAAGAGTAAGTGGAAGGGGGTCAAGAGGGGATAAAGAGTCAGACAGGGGAAGAAAGTGTCAAAGGGGGAGAGAGAGTGGGGGGATCAGCAGTCAAGAGGGGGATCAAGAGTCAGACAGGGAGAGAGAGAATCAAAGCGGTGGAGAGTCACATATAGAGAACACACACTCTGTCACACTGATACGCATATAGAGAAGTACACACACATACTTACACACTGATATCCTTACAGAGACTCTCACACACTGACACACTTATATACATACATGGAACACATACTGACACGCACATACACATATAGAGAACACACACACACAAACTGACACTTATACACATATAGGGAACACACAAACACACTGACACTTAAACACATACAAGGCGGGGCATAAAGGGGTAGGACACAAGGGGTGGAACCAAGGGGCGGCAAAATTAGGTTTTGCCTAGGGTGGCAAAAATCCTTGCACCAGCCCTGACTGGATTAAGATGGACAAAGCTTTTCACCTCATAAGCAAAAACAGACAAAAATAGCACTTCCCCCTGTGCAGATTTTGCACTTTTTCTACCTTGATCATTGCACTGAAATCAATGGTAAGAAGGATTTTTCCCCTCATTAGCAAAGTCTCCCTTCTGTTACCACCAGGATAGTATAAAAAGGGTGTCTTTTTCCTATAGCGTGTCATTCTGTGTTTGTGAAAGAGAGAAAGCGCAGAAGTGTTTTTTCAGCTAGAGGAGATCGCCAAAGAAATCAGAGTTGGAGTACAGTTTAGGGAATCTGTTGGGAAGAAATGTATTCACTATGTTAGTGGAGTCTGGTGAGTATGAAGAGAGAAAGGAAATTTACCCAAAATATGCCAAAATCTTGACTGGAACAAACAGGTGATCTTTTCTGTGCTGGCTGAGCCTCTGTGACTGACTGACAGAATAAATTGCAGACTGACACCCAAGAGACAGATAAGTACAACCGACACTGGCTCCTATAAACACCCGAAGAAGCAGATCCAGCATATTATTAACTGAGGTCTAGTCTCATCTGTAATTTTAAATGAATACTGCAGTGACATTGGGAAAGAGAGAGAGAAAGAGAACACAGCTACTGATGTTCCTGACAATAGCTAGAGGCATACATACAGGCAAAGAGGGGGGAGGAGTTGAACTCATATGGAGTGTGATAGTGAAATACTAGAGACAGAGAAGACCAGTAAGTGTACTAGAGGCAGGGCTAGGGGGAAAGGTGTAGGAGTAGTGCAAGGAGTGGAAAAGTAAAGTGGTAGTCCAGTAAATGACTGCAGTCATGGTTGCTGCAGCAGGTGCAATATATGATGGTGAGCCTTCTCCTCCTAATGAGGAGGCTGTTAGAGAAATTTACATAAAATGTTCCTCCATCACCAGTATTATTAATAAACCTTTAAAGAACACTGAAGTACAACACCTGTCCTGAAAGTAGTAGTGAACTTTCTGAAAATCCCTCTAAGGTGAAAAGTAAAAAAATTGTTAACGGATACAGATGACATTGAGGGCCAGATAGATAATGACATTGTCATGGGAACCACTGGGCCCTTGGCTCCTGAAGGGGCCTGGGGGCCAGCCCCTTTCCTAAAGACTATGGACTCTATGCATGGGGAAGCGGCTTTCCCAGCATCCCAGGCCCCTTGTGGGTCTAATTCACCCTGTGCTTCTTGATGGGCACAGGGTGTCACAGAAAAGGACTGCCCTTGGACTGACAGGGGGAATCAGCACAGGGACATGTGGTGACTTTCACCTCCTGGACTATAACAGTTGAAATACTGCTCATTGTATTGTATATTGTGTGGTATAATGTAATAGTGTGGGTGTTATACTATAAATTCTGTAAAGGGATTTGGTAGCTGGGAGTAGGGGTTGGGCATTGCTTCCAATATACTCCAGGTCTGTGCTAAGGAATGTTACTTGATTCCTGCTGTGCTTCATTGACCAATCAGGGGAGGTTATTTATGAGCCAGTTAAGAATGTCTATTTTTCAAGCCCTAATTTGCATGCTTATCTTTATAAGGGTGTTGGTGGGTGATTGGTCAAGAGTAGAAACAGTGTTCCAAATCCTAGTTTGCATGCTGATCGTCTCTGTAAGTGTATATAACCTGTGTGTTCCATTCAATAAAGGGAGCTGATTGTGGAAAACTGTGATATTCCAGTGTAGCAGCTTTGCTCAGGATTGGAGGAAGCAGCAATTGATGGGGACACCCAGACGGGGGGGTCCACTGGTACCATCATTTTGGTGGCAGCAGTGGGATAGCTTCCTTTGTGTATGGAATATCCAAACCACCACCGGGACCGGTTCGCCTGAATCGGATGGATCATCGTTGCAATGGCCTTAACGAAGCATGTGAAGGATCTCCTGGTGTCCAGAGGGCAAAGTGGCCACCAGCCTGTGGATGGCTCAAGCAATTTGGATTTCAGAACTGATGGAGTCGACCAAGTTAGCAACCCCTCCTCTGTACCTATGGACATGTCAAAATTGCAGCAAGAGGTCCAGTGGCGCCTGGCCCTCAACGGATCTACTCCCCCCAAGAGGTGATCACCCGACTCATCAGTAAGGCCGCCAACCTGTGGATGGCCGAACTCCAGGTGGCGGAACTCCAGGCATGCTCCGGAGGATCTACCTATCCAAAGTTACAGCAGGATGAGCTGGTTCAGAGGAATCATGGCCGCTGGCAGCTCTGGAGGGAAGTGCACCAGGAATACCTGGGAAACGTCCTCCCAACCTCTGAGAAAAGGTACTGGCTTCATCTGGACTTGCAGATGCCGTTCCTGGGGAATCAGCCCCGGGAGGAATGGGTGTCGGAGTTGGAGTAGCTGGTCCAGACCGACAGGGGAGGGCTGGCAACTTGTGGCCTGGAGGGCAACTACAATCAAGTGGCCCGATTCTACTCTTCTTCCAGCCCACTGTCCCAGCCCACCCACTTTTGTTAATTTTATAATTGCCATTAATTCTTTGAGTGCCAGAGGGGTATGCCATGCATTGCAAAGCAATGTGTGGAGTACCCCTCTGGCACTCAGAGGGTTAGTGTTTTGAAGTAAGGCAAGCAATACCACAAAGCTTACAACTGAAATGGTTTTACACTGGTGCAACTACAGATCTTACAATTTAAGTAGAGCTACACTAGTGATGCCATCTAATAGAATATGCTTCTAAAATATGTTACTATTGTAGATCTACTTAGATTGTAGCTCCCTGTCAGTTGTAAGCTCTGTGGTATCACTACTGTAGCTACATTTGCAGCAACAAGCGGGAGTGGCCCACCAGCCCAGACAAATGACTGGCCCAGGGGGCAATTGCCCCCCTGCCCCCCAGGCCAGCCCTCCCCTGCAGACCAAGATGGTGGTAGATGATGGATACCAGGCTCTACACTGGTATGCAGCACAGTTATGGTCATGACTGGAAGATGACGAGCTGACAGAGGGCTATGACTTCTGTGGCCCGGGATTAGTACTTGAAAACCTCCAGGAAGATCCAGACTTTCGTAATGTAGCAGAGTGGCTGATGTGGGACCTCCAGGATTTCAGGGAGCTGAAAATCCCAGATGCATCTGGGCTGAGAGCGGATCTGGACTTTACAATTCTTCAAGAACGGGAGCTGGAAAAGTCATACAAAAAGTACTTCGACCTCGTTCAACAGCATGCCCCAGATATTGCTGATTGTCCAGATTTCCCATCTGAGGATGTTGACCCAGGAGGGGTGGATTGGACCGTGGTCTCCACACCTGGGACACAAGGATGCTGGGCAGTTGGCCCTGCCATGGTGAGTGGGACCGAAGTCCTCACCAGCGGCTGTATTATTCCTGCCCTGGAGAGTGGGATGCCTATCCTCCCCAGTGGCGCTGTTACCCCTGCCCTGGTGAGTGGGACCAAGGTCCTCACCAGTGGCGCTGTTGGCCCTGCCATGGTGAGTGGGACTGAAGTCCTCACCAGTGGCTTTGTTACCCCTGCCCTGGAGAGTGGGATGCCTATCCTCCCCAGCGGCTCTGTTACCCCTGCCCTGGTGAGTGGGACCAAGGTCCTCACCAGCGGCAATGTTGGCCCCGCCATGGTGAGTGGGACCGAAGTACTCACCAGCAGCTTGGTTACCTCTACCCTGGGGAATGGGACCAATGTCCTCTGCCGCGGCTTTGTCACCCTTACCCTGGTGAGTGGGGCCGAGGTCCTCACCAGCGGCGCTGTTGCCCCTGCCCTGGAGAGTGGGATGCCTATCCTCCCCAGCAGCTCTGTTGCCCCTGCCCTATTGAGTGGGACCAAGGTCCTCACCAGCGGCGCTGTTGGTTTTGCCGTGGTGAGTGGGACAAAGGTCCTCACCAGCGGCTTTGTTGCCCCTGTCCTGGAGAGTGGGACGCCTGTCCTCCCCAGTGGCTCTGTAACCCCTGCCCTGGAGAGTGGGATGCCTATCCTCCCCAGTGGCTCTGTTGCCCTTGCCCTGAAGAGTGGGACCAACGTCCTCTCCAGAGGCCCTTTTGCCCCTTCCCTGGGGAGTGGGACCAGCATCCTCCCCAGCAGCTCTGTTGCCCCTGCCCTGGGGAGTGGGACCAGCGTCCTTCCCAGTGGCTCTGTTGCCCCTGCCCTGGTGAGTGGGACCAAGGTCCTCACCAGCCACCCTGCCTACTCTTCAGCGGCTGAGAGGACTCCAGGGAGAAGGAGCAGTTGGCCCTTCTCTCCAGCGGCGTATATGTTCTTTGTGAGAGGCAGAGGTCAGCTGGGTGAGTGCTGCTCTTGCATGGGCAATTTGTTTGGTGTACAGATTTGGGGCTGGCATTGGGAGGCTGGATGTACTGACTAACTTCGGAGTCCACCCATCTGGGGTCTCCTCCAGTGTTAGTCTCCTTCCAAAGGGGGAGAAATGTCACGGGAACCACCGGGCCCTTGGCTTCTGGAGTGGCTTGGGGGCCAGCCACTTTCCTACAGACTATGGACTCTATGCATGGGGAAGCAGCTTTCTCAGCATCCCAGTCCTCTGGTGGGTCAAAGCCACCCTGTGCTTCTTGATGGGCACAGGGTGTCACAGAAAAGGACTGCCCTTGGACTGACTGGGGGAATCAGCACAGGGACATGTGGTGATGTTCACCTCCAGGACTATAACAGTGGAAATACTGCTCATTTTATTGTATATTGTGTGGTGTAATGTAATAGTGTGGGATGTTATACTATAAATTCTGTAAAGGGATTTGGTAGCTGCCACTGCCACTCACAAAACCTCCTCCACCACAAGTCATGTTGGTCAGAGATGGATTAAGGCTCCATAGGGCCCTAGGCAAGGTACCAATTTGGGGCCCCACATCTTTTGATCTGTTGCTTCCGACACAGAGTGCTACTAGTATGTATTGGCATTGTGGTTCTAATGGAAGTTGGAGCAACCCGATGATGGCCTCTTTCAACAAAAAAGGGTGTCTGACACAAGATGTTAGCTACAGCAGAAGCAGGGCCTCTGTCTGTGACCCATCACTTGCAGTCAGGGCCCCTCATATTGCCATGGGCCCTAGGCAGTAGCCTAAGTAGCCATAATGGATGATCTGGCTCTGATGTTGGTAAAGCAATAAAGTTACACAGTTGCTATGTACTTCCAAACCAAACTTACTGAGGTATTAGGAAGGAGTTCAAATCTTCCCCAAAATAATCCCGAGGCACATGTGTGGAATGGCAAAGTTGCCAAAATGATGGCAGCTGACATGCTTCCTTATTAATTTGTAGAAAACAGAGGTTTTGAGAACTGATGCCATGTGTTTTACCACACCAATGTACCCTTAGCTGAAGTAATTTATCAAGGACAGCTGAGCCACAATTGTAAAAGCAGGTGGTTAGGGTGTTGGGCAAAAGGTTGGAAACCTCATACAGCAAGAAACTTCACCTGACAATAGATATGAGGACAAGTGGCCAGAGTACAGACTTTATGAGTGTCACTGCTCATTGGGTTTCCCTCTCACCAGGGTATACAACACAGGGTCACAGTGAGTAAGCCTGAATTTGATTCTGAGCATTATTAAAGGATGCTTCATGTGAGAGTCTATTGTGGCCTTTATCCAGGGCTCACTGACATCATTAACACAGCAATGTTACTCAGTGTCTGAGCAATGAAAGTATAGGATTGTCTGTAAACAGTGTGATCTAAGATATCAGCCCTTTTAAATAAAATAATGGTCAGCTAATCTTAATGCATTAACTTCTTTAGCACTTAATTTCCATTACAAACAGCACAAGCAAATTTTACAAAACAATGCTTGAATAGGACAGTCTAAAAAATGTATTAAAATGTAACTGTCACCTACCATAACCTCCCCCAGTAATTTCCGAATACATGTGGTGATACTAAATGGGCCATTTACAGTGCTGTAATTCTTTTCTGATAGCTTAAACATACCTTAAAAGGATAATAATGTGTGGATATTAATGCAAGGTTGATTATTCAATAAACTTTTATATAATGAAGTGTACCTTTCTAAGTGTCCATAACATTGTAGTCTTCCTGTTATTTTATTTTAAAGTGTCCCCCCCCCCCGCTTCTTTGTCTGGCTTGCTCCTTCATGTCGCTGTTGCATGCAGGCAGCTCTTCAGACACACTCTATGGGAAATATGGGATGATGGTGGGCTGGCATACAATGCCACAGGCAGACCACAGTCATTGCAATTAGATGCATGCAGTACAGCTTGTACTACAGGCAAGTTCCACACTGACGTCACCACTGAACATTATAAGTAATGTTATTAAAAGTACAGAGCGACGTAAAAAAAAATAAAATAACATGACCGCTTATAGTTATTTTTGCTTCCATTTTCATATGAGAGAGTGAAAGAAAGAGGGGAGAGCTCCACTTTAAAAACAATTAAAACAATAAAAAAAAAGTTATATTTTGGGATCTAACATAAAGTAAATCATTTTACAGATGATAGGTGTAAAAAATGATATTTAAAGTTATATTAACCACTTTGATCTTTAGTCTTATTTTAACCCCTTAAGGACTCATGACGTTATTATACCCTTAAGGACCCATGATGGTCTTGCACGCGGAATCGAATCAAGAAAAAAAAAATGCTCCGTGGTCCTTAAGTGACAGTTGCGAGCGTGCGCAGCCGGTCCATAAGGGGTTAAAGAACTGTTTTATTCATAATCTGGCCCAATAGTACTGGATATGGTATTCCCTGGTGTTGCTTAATTGTCTCCGGTATTGTGAAGATAAGAGCCCAGTAGCAAAACATTGCCTACATCCTGCGGGAATCCATATACCTTCTTGCCAAGCTTACTTGGTTGATTAAACTCTGAAGCACCGCATATGTTTAGAACAAGGATTCCTCAACCAATAAAAGTTATGGATGCCCCAGGCAGGATCATTTGCTGTCAGATTTTACTTTAACATATACAGTGAATTGGGATGGGGGGGGGATTTAAAACAGCTAGAATGTACATTTAACCACATGTTTTCTTCTAATTTCACTAGTATAATAGGTTACTAGTCAGCTGATAAGGATAGGCTGTATATTTCAACAACAGGTGGCTAATCGATGGTTGAACTGAACTGCTCTAGGACTGAAATGTTTCCTGAGCAACCTGGCACTATATATCTTACATCAACAGATGCTGTTAAAGGCTTGAGGAGGCAAACATAGTGTTATCTTTCTGACTGTACAATCTATCGTATGTATTTAGCAGTCCATACATCTCAACTAAATATTAAACCTCAGTTTTTAGCTTTTATTTACATTATATTTCTTATACTTACGTGCTGTGTTTTCTCATTTAGACCATCCTGAGGGACATGCTGCGCTTCCTGTTTGTCTATCTAGTCTTCCTCTTTGGATTTGCAGCAGGTAATGTGCTTTGTTCTAATTATCACTAGCTCCCACAGACATGGAAGTGTACAGTTTATATTTAAAACCTTGGATGTTGGAGATTTTTTTTTATGAGATATATAACAACACCCTGAACACTTTCATTCACAGTTTTTAAGGATGGTAATTTATGTCCTGAATGAAGTAGGAAAGTCGTATGCTGAGCAGGTCAAGTGGTCCTTATATGTCATCAAATCAAATGTTTCTTTTTCATAATTTAGTGAGTTTTCAGACAAGAAAATAAGGCTAATTTTATGGTTACTTGCATTGTACCCCATGGAGCTATGTATGTGTGTGTCTGTGTTGGTCACCATTCACAAGTGCAGCATTCTGTAACTTGCTAGAGGATAGTAACAGTTATCTGGATGTTGCAGTGACAAAGGTCTGCATAACAACCCATATGGCTGCTCTGGGGATATACAAATTACTAACTCAGTTTTTGCAATGCACATGCATAGATACATAGAATTTGACAGCAAATAAGAACCATTTGGCCAATCTAGTCTGCCCATTGTTCCTACTGTAAAACCTCAAAGCTTATTTGTCCCGTGGTCTTGTCTTATGTTCATGATAGCCTTATGTCTAACGCATGCATGTTTAAATACACTCACAGTTTTAACCATGAAATACCAGGCAATTCCTCTCTGAACAAGAGAAGTAGCCAACCCCAGATGTACATTTAGGCCTTTTTTAGGCCTCATCAATGAGGTGCAGCTGACCTCTCTAAGCACTGTGAGCAAGGGGTTCAATGCTGGATTCCCCCTATTACCCTTGGGGTGACTAATCCATAGGGTAATTTGCATAGGTATACTAAGAGTCAGAGATGCTCAACTAGGAACGAGCCTGCAATACAAATTTGCAGGCTGTCACTGGCGAGGCCCAACAGGGCCAAAACGTATGTCTGGGGTTGGCTACTTCTCTTTTTCAGAGAGGAATTGCCTGGCATATCATGGCTATATTTCTGTTATGGCAGGACCAGTATGATATGCTTTATGATATTTCCTTTCTGTGAAAGGCACTAGTGGGCTAAAAGAGACTGCACACTGGGTAGGACACCATTCCTAGAGAGCCTGCAAATTTGTATTGCAGACTCGTTCCTAGTTGAGCGTCTCTGACTCTTAATATACATATGTAAATTACACTTGGCATTAGTCATTCCATGGGTAATAGGAGGAATCAAGCATTGGTCCCCTTGCTTACAGTACTTAGAGAGATCAGCTGCACCTCATTGATGAGGCCCAACAAGGCTGAAACATACGTCTGGGGTAGGCTACTTCTCTAGTTTAGAGAAGAATTGCCTGAAATTTTGTGGCTGGACTGCTGTTATGGCAGGACCAGTATGATATGCTTTAGGATATTTCCTCTCTGTGAAAGGCACTAGTGGGCTAAAAGAGACTACACCCTGGGTAGGACACCATTCCTAGAGAGCCTGCAAATTTGTATTGTAGGTTTGTTCCTAGTTGAGTGTCTCTGACTCTTAATATACATAAATTCAATATTTATAAAGTCAAAATTGGAGCAAATCTGGGGTAACTGCAACATAGGGTAAAATGAAAATTACCATTGATTTAATGGGAACTTTTAGTCCCTTAAATACTAGAGAGGACTCCAATGAAAAACTATCTAGCATTCAAGGGGTTAAAGGGATAGTAATACTTAAAATGTAAAAAAAAATATGTTGTAGAGTTTATCCCCTTGAGTAAAACAAGGGCACTCCCACTGCTGAAAGGTGTTTCATTCAAAAGTTATTAATTTTCAAAGTTGAATTTTTTAGGTGCAATATCACAGTGGCCTGAAATTGTACAGTGGCGCTGTTGCTACACCATCCTATGGAGATTTATGGTCAATTGACCAGAGCTGTCCATAGGATCATGTAGCAACAGTGCCACTGTACAATTTCAGGCCACTGTGATATTGCACCTAAAAAATTCAACTTTGAAAATTAATAACTTTTGAATGAAACACTTTTCAGCAGTGGGAGTACTCTTGTTTTACTCAGGGGGATAAACCCTACAACATATTTATTTTTACATTTTAAGTATTACTATCCCTTTAAATATTAATTTAAATCATTATCAATTTGGAGTTATTTTAATTGTTCCCTGTGGTACAGGTAGTTTTGCTTAGAATTTCTCTACTTTTGGCTATGAGGAGAAAAGAAGCAGTTCAGTGATGGTCTTTAATAGCCTGTAGGAACTGGTGAACTCTTTATATCTGATGCTATATTTGCTTTTTAACAGCTCTGGTAACTCTTATTGGAGAAGCTCCCAAAGAGGCAGCAGAAAACAGCACTGATTCTGGGCAAACTGAGACAGGGGCATCATACAGTGGACTTTATATCACTTCTTTGGAGCTCTTTAAGTTTACAATCGGTATGGGAGATCTAGAATTCAATGAGAACCTGAAATTCAAGCACTTCTTCATGTTCCTGCTTATTCTGTATGTGGTGCTGACCTACATACTACTTCTGAACATGCTCATTGCCTTAATGAGTGAAACTGTCAATAAGATTTCTAATGAGAGCAAGAGCATTTGGAAGCTCCAGGTGGGTTGATTACACAAGACAAAAGTATGTGAATATAATGACTGTTTTCAGAGACAAATGTTCAGTAGGGCCTTAGACAAGGTACCAATTTTGGGCTCCTTATCTCTTGATCCAGTTCTTCAGACATAGAGTACTGCTAGTAGGTACTGGCATTGTGGCTCTAATAGAAGTGTGACAACTGTATAATGCTGGTCTCTAAAAAAAAGTGACTCTGGCACAAGAGGTTAGTGGCCGCAACAGCAGGGCCTTTGTGACCCATCACTTGCAGCCAGGGCCCCTATATTGCTATGGGCCCTAGGCAGTAGCCTATAATGGATGATCCGGCTCTGCCTGTTTTTACTTTACTTTTTCAACCAAATTCAATTTTAGTGTTAGTGACACAATATGACATTTAAAAAATTACTTGTGGGGTGTAAAATGGTCTAAGAGTTTCAGCTTTTCTAAGCAACTACAAGTAGAAACCACAGGCAAGTGACAGGCGTGATCTACTATACCACAACGAGAGGAAGGAAGCAGGGCTGGGACACACAGGAGGGGCTGGGGGATAGCTGCTGTCCTAAATCTGCAGCGAGTGCCAAGATTAGATCTGTATATTATATACCCAGTTAAAATATTAAAATCAATGTGAATGTTTATTTCTTCCCTTTGGTGCATTTGGTTTGCTCCAGAATTGCTCATCATTTATTTTGTGGATAAGATCTATAGACCAATGAATAAAAACCTTTCTCTGTTAAAGCATCCTATATAATGGAAGCTTCCCTCCAGTGAGATACACAGTATGTGATTGACTATGAAGACCCAGTGGAGCTACTACCATTAGTCATGTTAATTTCAGGATCTGGTTATAACTCAATATGTGTCTTTTATATAAAGGGATAGTAATATGTCACAATAAAAGCAGCTCCAATTAATCTTCATAGTATTTGGGCTATGGAGAGTGTATTTCAGTACTGTCTGAGTTGTCATTCAAGAGTAATTGAATGATAAAGTACCCCCTCCCCTTTTACTGATGTAACACTGCTCACCTCAGAGCAGACAAGACTGTCCAGATGGATCTCAGAGAGGGACAATCTTCAATTAGCATAAGGAAAACCTGAAAAACCTCTCAAGGGGTCAGGGTATTCCTTATGTTCACAGTAAGAAGATTGTCCCGTGCTGTGATCTGTCTGGACCCAGGACCAGATTCCACATCTGAGGGGAGGTGGCTTACACTAGGTAAAAGGGGTGGGATGGGGAGAGTTTATCATTCAATTACTCTTGTACTACAACTCTGACAGTATTGAAATAACACTCTCTATGGCCCAAATACTATGAAGATTAATTGGAGCTGATTTTTTGTGAACTATTACTATCCCTTTAAGAGTGTCTTTATTTGACATGCTGTAAGTGAGATGGACAAGGGGTGCTAGGACATTTTTTAAGACAGTCTTTAAGTTGATGTTTTGTAAAGCACTTTATAGAGTTATATACATAGGCTGTACCTCTTTCTTGCTCCAGTAAGAAACCTCTATTTAATATTCTTTAAAATAAGTATATATTAGCACTTCAAATACTATCATCATTGTGAATAATACTGAACTTCTCTCTAACTCTGGAAAGGTGATTTACACATTCATTGCTATAGAGGACTTCTATGCATTTCAAAACATCCAACTACGTGACCCTCTTGAGGGCCAGGGGGTTTGCAGTGCACTACTTTCCATTGCATTGCACAACCCTCTGGTTCTCAATTGGTTAATAGCCCAGTGCAGGTTATGCCATTGCCCAAGTACATGTAAGTATTCACAATGTCATTATTTAGTGCTGTTACAAGTAACAAGGAAGGAATTATCAGGGTATTAGTCAATATGCCTGAGACATGGATTAGCAACTCAGGGGTCCCTGTAACCTATCCATTCTTTGTCTTTCTTCAAACTACTTGCCAAATGTAAGTAACCTCTGGCTCATTATCGTTTCATGAAAACTCTCTCACTATCACTGTCCTTTGCAACCCTCAGAAAGGAGGTTATAATGGGAAGACCATGCCTGCTAGGCTGATCAGAATGGTCTGAATTTGTTTCAAAGATTTATAAGGAGGATCAGGAAAAAAATGGATCTGTCTGAATCTTTCCAGAATGAGTCACGGATGGATAGAGGGAAAGGATGGGTAAGGTGAGGGAAAGTGGGAAAAGGAGTGAGGGAGAGCAGGAGGTAGTACCAAGAGGAGTCATGGGGGCAGAAATTAGTATGAGAGAAGGGAAGGGCTAAGGAAAACAGAAAAGGAAGGGAGACAAAAAGATGGAAAGGAGGAGAGCAAAGACATGGAAAGAAATGGAGAAGGCTGGGAACATGAAACAGAGGGTAGAAGGCAAGATGAGATGGAAGGGAGGGCAGTGAACAGAGGAGAGTAAAGGGAGGGGAACTGAGGAGAGGGAAGGAAAGAGAACCTGGGACGAGGAAGGAGACACTGCTAAATGAACAGAGAAAAGTGGGAGGAGAATGACTTCCAGAAGGTTAGTGCCACCAACTTTTTTAAAGCGGAACTACCACCACAAAACAACTTTAACTTAAATAACTCCCCATCTGGCGACTAGCTGCTTAGTAGCGCAAGTCGCCAGAATTATTACCTTATTCAATAGATTTATCCTTTCTTCCATGGCTGACAGGCAGGACGGATCGCGGACATCTTGCCATAGTGATGTCCACGCTCCTGCTCTGTCAGTCCCAGCCGGCTCTTGGAGGCGTTGCTAGGAGCCATTCAGCTCCGGAAGGGACTGACAGAGCAGGCATGCGGACGTCACTATGGCAAGATGTCCGTGATCCGTCCTGTCTGTCAACTGTGGAAGAAAGGATAAATCTATTGAATAAGGTAATAATTCTGGTGACTAGCGCTACTAAGCAGCTAGTCGCTAGATGGGGAGTTATTTAAGCTATAGTTGTTTTGCGGTGGTAGTTTCGCTTTAAGAAACATAGACCTGAAACAGCTGTTTTGTAAGGCTTGTTTCTGGCCTTGTGAAACAGCCTGTTATGGACAAAAAACACATTTTGCAGAATCATTTTGGTGATCTTAATGTTTAGGTCTTTTAAACGACTGGATAGAAAAACACAGAGGCTCATATATTAGGTAACAGTGGATCAGTTCTAGTACATACCAGCTGTACCATAGGGCATAAGCATGAATGCTAGAGAGGTCACCATTGTGAAGCAATGTATTTAAGACTTTTCTAGCATTCAAGAGGTTAAAAGTATTATTTAAAGTGGAACTATCCACTTTAAATCAATGGGAATTATGTCAATTTGTATTTTTCCTTTTTGGTATAGTTGTTCCACCAAAATTAGTCCACTTTTTGTTTTTAACATAAGCACCAGGGAATTCAAAACCCCTTTGAACCCTTGAGGACCAGAGAGTTGTACAGTGCAATACTTCACAATTTGCTGCACACAATCAAGGGGTTAGATAATTGTATGTGTTCTTGTAAATGAAAAATGATCCAGTTCAGTTAATGTTGAGAGTGGAGTACCTCAGATTGCAGTACTGGGTCCACTGTTTTTTAACAGGTTTATAAATGAGGTGGAAATAGGCAGAGAAAGCAACATTTCAATATTTTCAGATGATAAATTATTCAGGGTTTGGGGCAAACAAATGGAAAATGAATTTTAATGAAGGAAAGTGTAAAGTTATGCATTTGGGACAAACAAATCTTAATGTTACTGTGAACTTTTTTGAATTCTAGGAGACTCTTTGCTAGAGAAATATCTGTAGGTCCTTGTAATCTGTAAGCTTGGAAACAGTGATCAGTGTCAATATCAATAGCAAAAGCAAACAAAGAACTGGCTTGTCAGAAAGAGAGATAGAATATGGGAATCAGAGAGAGGGAGACAATAGGAGTCAGAGAGAGAGATGATGGCATAAGAGAGAGAGACCGAGTGGGGGCCAGAGACAAACAGAGGATGACAGTCAGTGAGAGAGAGAGAGAGAGAGATAATAGGGTCAGAAAGAGAGAGAGGGTGAGGTCAGAATGAGAGAGATGATGGATGGGCATCCAAAAAGAGAGAGAATGGGAGTCTGAGAGAAAAGAGAAATAGAGAGGATGGGGTCAGAATGATTGATGGTAGGGTCAGGAGGAGATGGGATGGGATCACAAAGTGAGAGAGAGGGAGAGCGTATCATAAAAAGAGATGCAATCAGAGAGGGGGATGGCGATAAGAGAGAAGGATAATGGGGGCTAGAGAGAGGGTGGATGTAGGTGAGACAGAGGAGAGGGATGAGGTCAGAGAAAGGGGGTGCGATCAGAGGGAGAGAGCAGGTCTGAGAGAAAGTGAAGTAGAAAGAAAGGTGTCTGTAAGAGAGCGGGCAAGGAGAGATGGGGTCAGAGAGAGAGCATAAGTTGAAAGATAGAGGGCATGAGAGAGGGGAAAGAGAAAGTATAATGTTGTCAAATAGAAGATTATTGGGTCAGAGAGAACTGTGGCTAGTGAAAGAGGATGGATGTCAGAGAGGATGTGGGTCAGAGAAAGAGGTAGGAATGGTGGTGTCACGGTTCCCCAGAGGTGTTCAGGAGTCAGTATGGTATAGTTAAATGCAATTTATTAAAATATATGTAAAGTAGTACATGACAACATAAACAGAATAAGCAGGAACAGGCAGAGGGTCACAGGCCAGCAAACACTGCTATCAGAAATAGTAGGCTGCCAAGATGGACCACACTTCTGGAGACTAGGCCTCAGCCATTGGTAGTCTGTGCTGGAACCAGGTGCAGGAAGTGGAATGGAACAGGAGCAGGAACAGGAATACAGGATCTGATCCGACTCAGAGAGGAGGCTACCTGACTCACGCCTGCAGTCAGTCTGTAGCAGAGGACACCTGACACACGCCTACAGTCAGTCTGTAGCAGAGGATAACTGACTCACACCTGCAGTCAGAATGGAGAAAGTGGAAGCTTGACTCACACCTGCAGTCAGTGAGCCCAAGGTCCGCACCAGATTGGGTGTCTGCTAGGAACAGGGGAATAACAAGAGAATCGTCAGACAGAGGCACAGGTCAGCACCAGAGAGGGTAATCAGACAAGCCAGGTCTTACACAGTTCAGGTAGTCAGCCAGAGCCACAGGTCTGCACCAGATTGGGTGTCCACTATAAGGATAAGTCAGGAGAATAGCCCCAGGTCCGCACCAGATTGGGTGTCTGCTAGGTACAGGGGAATAACAAGAGAATCGCCAGACAGAGCCACAGGTCAACACCAGAGAGGGTGGTCAGACAAGCCAGGTCATACACAGTTCTGGTAGTTCAGACAGAGCCACTGGTCAGCATCAAACCCCTCCTCAGTAAGTAGGTAGGAGGAGCAGGCTCAGAGGAAGGAAGTAGGTAGGAGGAGACTACAGGAAGCATGGCATAAAACAGAGGCCTGCTACACTCTGAAGCCTCGCGCCTGCAGATGACGCATCTTGCTCTGATGCATCCAACCTCTGCCATCTTCTTGCGCCATCCGGGCAGCATGAACCGCCACTGAAACCAAGGTAAGCTGTGACAGGTGGTCAGAGAGAGAGGGGAAGGGATGGGAATTAGAGAAGGAATGGGGACTAAGAGAGAGATAGAGAGAAGATGAAGATTTGAGAGAGAGGTGATTGGGTCAGAATGGAGAAGGGGGATGAGACAGGAGATGGGGACTAAGAGAGGATGGGGAAAAAATACATAATATGCCCTTACTGCCAGGTGGTTGGTCAGTTGAATGGTAGAAGGAAGAAGCAAACAAACTTGAGGGAGAGGCAGGCTAACAGGAGGGAGAAGAGGGCCAGCGAGAGAGCAGGCATTCAGAAAGGAGAGTGGGCAACAAGAAAATAGGAGGATGGAAGGGATAGTGGGCTGCCAAGAAAAGTGATAGAAGGAAGGGGGAGCTGCCTGGAAAAAGAAGGGGTGGCACGATAACAGATTGGTCAGGATGGAGGAGAGGGCCAACATAAGTGAGGTAGATTGGGCATTAGTCTGTGTGATCTGTGAGAGAGGAAAAGGAGGGGATGGATGGTAGCATTTTGAGTTATTGAATAAAGGGAGGGAGAGAGGGCAAGAGGGAACAGATGGATAAGACTAGCTGGAGTTTTGTTTTATGGAGACTGAAGAGTGATATGGCAGAAGAGAGAAGAGGGCCCATGTGATACCTGTGAAAGCCATTCCTCTCCTCTTGTTGTTCTGTGTGAAAATGCAGTTTGTCCTATAGAGGCTCATGGAAATTTGTTGGAGATGCATATCAGGGGGCACTTTTTAACACAGGGGGCTACAGGAGTCCCTGGTGTGCCCCTGAATTTAAATCCAACATATTCAAGAAAATGTACTTGCTTATTCACTAAATGCATTACTCTGTTCATGTAAGATTCAAGATTCACTGTATGCCTCTAACACATTCAGGAGATGTATTCTTCATCTCCTGAACAATAATTTGGCATGCAATTTAAATTAATGCATAAGTAAAAGTGCTATTTAGTCTCCCAGATGTCAATAAATCAATGTGTTGGAGACATCAGTTATGTCCAAGGGAAAAACATAGAATAAAGTATTTTTCTATAACATATTTCAGTCAAAAGGGCTATTAAGGTGGAAATAACACCTTACAACAACGTGGATTCATTTGAAGAGCTTTCAGAATAAACTGTATGTTATATTAGTTATTTTTTTATTTCGCATAATAGTGTATGAGATAGCTGTATTTATATGTCAGTTTATGCAAGTTAGATGTACTGGCTGAAACAACCATGTGCTAGATACTAAAAAGACACTCATAACACACCTCTCTACAGTCAAAAACAATAAGACTAAGCTTATTTTAAATCCTTTGAGTGCCAGAGGGAGTGGCAGTTGGGAGGGAGAGCAGCATGGAATGTTAGTACTGAGAACATGGCTGCACCAGCCACTGCTGTCTATCTTTTATACTCTGACAAATAAATAAAACTAAATATCTCAAACTATTATTATAAATGAAAAATGGCTAACATAACATATAGTTGATTTTGAAAGCTCTTTCACATTAAACCAAGTTGGCATACTTGTTAGTTCCACTTTACGGTCACATTTGACTTCAGAAACCTGTATATATTATGCTGTTAACTAGTAAAGTATTCTTTTTCACAGAGAGCTGCCACAATCCTGGATATTGAGAGGTTCCTGCCAAGGTTTCTTAGAAAGAAGCTGAAGTCTGGACACTGGCTTACTGTTGGGAAGACCCCAGAAGGAAAACCCGATGAGAGATGGTGCTTTAGGTATGCATAAGGCCTCAGCAACTATAGGGCATAAGAGTGACTTCAACCATTCTGTCTTCAATATGGATTTGTGGGGTTAATATATAGTCATCACAATCATTCACTCTTCATTTTATCAGTTTATATTCCTAATCCCTCAGAAGACTGAGACCCCTTTTCTAAAACAGGCAATCTAGATAATGTAGATAATGTGGCAGCAAAATAGTAGCGCTATACACATCATCAGAACAGTGTGTGCTACAGCAGTAAAACAGTACTGTCTTTCTCTTGATGGTAAAGACAAATCAGTTCAAATCAAAACTCCCATTGATTTAAAGGGATAATAATGTCACGTAAATAGTAAAAGAGATTACCTGAGGTTATTCCTATCTCTTAAACCTTTATGGTTGACAGGGCTGATGCAAGGATTTTTGCCACCCTAGGCAAAACCTAATTTTTCCGCCCCTTGGCTCCACCCCATGTGCCCTACCCATTTATGCCCCACCTCTGTATGTGTTTAAGTGTCAGTGTGTTCCCTATATGTGTCAGTTTGTGTGTGTTCTCTATATGTGTATGTGTGTGTCAGTATGTGTTCCCTATATGTATATGTGTGTCAGTGTGTGTGAGTCTCTGTAAGGATATCTCTCTCTCCCCATCTGACTCTTGATCCCCCTCTTGATTGCTGATCCCCCCTTTGACTCTCTTTCTCCCCATCTGACTCTTGATCCCCCTCTTGATTGCTGATCCCCCCTTTCACTCTCTCTCTCCCCTGTCTGACTCTTGATCCCCCTTTTGACTGCTGATCCGCCCTTTGACTCTCTCTCTCCCCCTTCTGACTCTTGATACACCTCTTGACTGCTGATCCCCCCTTTGACTCTCTCTCTCTCCCCGCCTGACTATTTATCCCCGCTTGACTCCCCTTCCACTTACTCTTCCCAGTGCATGTCTCTCTCTCTCTCTCTATCCCAGTGAGTACGTTTCGGTGCTCTCCCTTGGCTGGCTATTTTTTTAAGACTTTCAGTGCCAGAGGGGTAAACAACGCATTGCAAAGCTGTGCGTTAAATACCCCTCTGGCACTGAAAGGGTTAATGTAGCACAGCGATGCCCGTTTCTCTCTTCTCCTCTGCTCCTTCAATCCTGGTCTAGGATTGAAGGAGCGGAGGGGGAGAGAGAAACAGGTATCGCTGTGCTACATTAAAAAAATAGCCAGCCAAGGGAGGGCACCGAAACATACGTTTTTTTTTACTTCCGCAGTAAGTGGTGAGCGGTGGGGGGGCCCCGATGCGCCCTCAGATAATGTGCTCCCTAGGTCGGCACCTACCACGCCTATAGGTGGCGCCGGCCCTGATGGTTAATGAGCTGTAAAGCTGTCAGAAGCAGATTTTGGTCACATGACCAGACGGCGGCTCTTCAGCTGAGCCAACACAGCAATATCTAAAAATAAATACTTCATTGGAATGGTCTACAAATTGTGCTTGCAAACCAGGCACACGTTGTAGACTGTTCCAGTGAAGTATTTATATTTAGGTATCGCTGTGTTGGCTCAGCTGAAGAGCCTCCGCCTGGTCCTGGGACTAGGATCTCATGTCTCTAGAGAGTCATATTGCAACATTGAGAGACATTGACAACCTTGAGAGGAGTCTCTTGCTAACGGAGCAGAGTCTAGCTGGGTCACCTAGCAAAGAGGGAGGAGATCAGCTAGAAGGGAACCAGGCACATAGCTGGGTGACAGTTAGAAGTGGTTGCAGTGGGGGAGGGAAGAGGAAGAGGGCAGCCAGTCCTGAGTTTTTCCATCCAAACAAATTTGCTCATTTAAGTGAAGATGTTGGGAAGGCAAACCCAGAAGTGGAATTGCTGGAGAAGACTGTTCTCCCTAACAGCCGGGAGAACAGCTCCTCTAGCACAGAGGGGATCCAGAGGAAAGTGAAGCCTAGGCAGGTTGTGGTGGTAGGGGACTCCATTATTAGGAGAACAGATAGGGTAATCTGTGGCTCTGATCGCAGCAACCGAATGGTTTGCTGTCTCCCGGGTGCCCGGGTTCGGCATGTTGCAGACAGGGTGGACAGATTATTGGGAGGGGCTGGAGAGGATCCAGCTGTCTTGGTGCATATTGGTACCAATGACAAAGTTAGAGGAAGGTGGAGAGTCCTAAAAGGTAATTTTAGGGATTTAGGCAGTAAGATTAGGAACAGGACCTCCAAGGTAGTATTCTCAGAGATACTACCCGTGCCATGCGCTACGCCAGAGAGACAGCGGGAGATTAGGGAGCTCAATGCATGGCTGAAGTCTTGGTGTAAGAAGGAGGGCTTTGGGTTTTTAGAGCACTGGGCTGATTTTGCTTTGGGGTACAATCTCTATAGCAGGGATGGATTGCACCTGAATGCAAGAGGGTCTCAAGTGCTTGGGGAGAGGATTACTAGACGGTTGGAGGAGATTTTAAACTAGGAAGGGGGGGGAGGGGCCAATAAATACTGGGATAGATAGTATAGAAAGGGAAGGCGATGTAGTTAATAACCAGGTGGGAGGATCTGGGGGCGGGGTTAGTACAGATGATAGGGAGAAGCCTATAAGCCACATCAAAATTAAATCACAAATGGAACACAGCAGTGGCATAAATTGTATGCTTGCAAATGCCAGAAGTTTAACTGGTAAAATAGGGGAACTGGAGCTGGTAGCTGAAATTGAAAACTATGACTTGATAGGCATAACAGAAACATGGTGGGATGACACACATGATTGGTCAATCAATTTAGAGGGCTACATGTTATTTAGAAAAGATAGGTCATGCAAAAGAGGTGGTGGGGTCTGTCTGTATATCAAACCAGCATTATTGCCTCAATTGCGGGAAGATATATGTGATGACAGTAGTGAACATGTGGAATCCCTGTGGGTTGAAATAGTCACTGGGGATAAAACTGCCCAGAAAATATTAGTGGGTATTTGTTATAAACCACCAAACATTGGTGACCTTGAAGAAACACAGCTATTAATGCAAATAGAAAAGGCTTCCCAAATAGGGAGAACTATAATTATGGGGGATTTTAATTATCCAGAAATAGACTGGAAAAATGGAACAGCTAACTCTGCTAAAAGCAGCAAGTTTCTGAACTTGTTGAATGACAATTTTTTGTCACAACTAGTGCAGACCTCAACCAGAGGGAATGCATGTCTGGATTTGGTAATAACTGACCATGAAGAACTTATCTCCAACATCCAAGTAAGGGAGCACTTGGGGAATAGTGACCATAACATGGTATCGTTTGAGATTAATTCAAAAAAACAAGTTGATATGAGTTCCACCAAAACACTGAATCTTAAAAAGGCCAACTTTAGCAGGTTTAATTCATCCCTTGGTCTCGTTGACTGGGATAAAATATTTTCAGGAAAAAACACAGAAGGTAAGTGGAATGCCTTCAAAATAACATTGCAAAAATACACATATAAATTTATCCCTGTTGGAAACAAATACAAAAGAAACAAATTGAAACCAATGTGGCTAACCAGTAAAGTAATTCATGAAATAAATAACAAGAAAGCGGCATTTAAACATTACAAAGCTGAGGGATCAGCAGAGGCATTTGCAGAATACAAAAATGTCAACAAAACCTGTAAAAAGGCTATTAAATTAGCTAGACTGGAGAATGAAAAAAATATTGCTAAGGAGAGCAAAAGCAACCCCAAAAAATTCTTTAAATACATTAATGGCAAAAAATTAAAGTCTGATAATGTTGGGTCCTTGTTAGCTGAAACGGGTGAGATGGTCAAAGGTGACAGAGAGAAGGCAGATATTTTAAATAATTTCTTTTCTTCTGTTTTTACCAAGGAAGACCCATTGGACAAGAATCTGCAAACTACTTTTGCAGAACAGTCACAGCAAGCATGGGACTGGCTAACACAAGAAAAAGTGTTAAAACAATTGAATGGTGTCAAGGTAGACAAAGCTCCGGGGCCAGATGGTATACACCCACGGGTACTTAAAGAGCTAAGCCAGACCCTGGCCAGACCGATATATCTGATTTTCAGGGATTCTTTTATTTCTGGTATGGTGCCCATGGATTGGCGTAAAGCAGATGTGGTGCCCATATTTAAAAAGGGATCAAAGTCCCAGCCAGGAAATTACAGACCCGTAAGCTTGACATCTGTGGTAGGGAAGCTGTTTGAAAGGTTGCTAAGGGAATATATTCAAGAATTCTGCTGGAACAGGAATATCATTAGCAATAGCCAACATGGCTTTGTGAAAGATAGGTCTTGTCAAACGAACTTGATCGCATTTTATGAAAAAGTAAGTAATAATATAGATGAGGGAGCGGCGGTTGACGTGATCTATTTAGACTTTGCCAAGGCATTTGATACAGTTCCACACAAGAGGTTACTGTACAAATTGAATGAAATAGGACTAGGGGAAAATGTTTGTGTGTGGATTGGAAATTGGCTGAAAGATAGAATGCAAAGAGTGGTAGTAAATGGCAAGTTCTCCAGTTGGATAAACGTGATAAGTGGAGTGCCTCAGGGATCTGTCCTGGGTCCTCTTCTTTTTAATTTGTTTATTAATGACCTCCCAGAGGGCATAGGAAGCCATGTATCAGTGTTTGCCGATGACACAAAATTAAGTAAGGTAATAAAGTCTGAACTGGATGTGTCTTCATTACAAGAGGACTTGGACAAATTGAGTAACTGGGCAGGCAAATGGCAAATGAGATTCAATATAGACAAGTGTAAAGTTATGCATTTTGGGTATAATAATAAAAATGCAACATATAGTTTAAATGGTGTTTCTCTGGGGAAATCTACTAATGAAAAGGATTTAGGAGTAATGGTAGACAATAGACTTTGCAGTAGCATGCAGTGCCAGCTGGCAGCTGCAAAGGCCAATAAGATATTGGCATGTATTAAAAGGGGTATTGACTCAAGGGAGGAAGATATAATTATGCCTCTTTACAGGTCCATGGTAAGACCCCACCTAGAATATGCTGTTCAATTCTGGACGCCCTTTCTGAAGAAGGACATTATGGAACTAGAGAGAGTGCAGAGGAGGGCTACAAAACTAGTAAGGGGAATGGAAAGTTTTAGTTATGAAGAGAGGCTAGAAAAGTTAAACTTGTACACACTAGAGAAACGGCGTCTTAGAGGGGATATGATAACACTATATAAATATGTTCAAGGCCCATATAAAGGGCTTTCAAAAGACCTGTTCATTAACAGAACAGTACACAGGACAAGGGGCCACCCGCTTAGACTTGAGGAAAGGAGATTTAGTCTACAACAGCGGAAGGGTTTCTTTACAGTAAGGACAATAAAGGTATGGAATGCACTTCCAGAGGAGGTGGTGCTATCAAATACATTAGATGCCTTTAAAAGGGGCCTGGATACTTATTTAAAAGAGCATAATATAGAGAGCTATGCACTTTAGTATTGGGATTAATAGTTAGTTAGGGCTTGTTGATCCAGGGAGAAATCTGATTGCCATTTGGAGATGCCTTCTTTTGGGTCAGCGATGGTAAACAGGAATAGGAAAAGGGTTGAACTGGATGGACGCAAGTCTTTTTTCAACCTAAATTACTATGTAACTATGTAACTATGTCATCAGCTATACAGCTGATATATGAGAAAGGCTAGGGAGCGGAGAAGTTTATTTTCATACATCTCTCAAACCATAAAGGTTTGAGAGAAAGGAATAACCTCAGGTAATCTCTTTTTATTATAGCTATGATATAGCTATTACTTTTTACGTGGCTTTACTATCCCTTTAAATGGGGCTGTACCCCTTGAATGCTAGGGAGTTCTCCAACCCATTAGTTCTCCAGCATACAAATGGTTAAAAGCCCCATGTAAATGAGTAAGAATTTTGGGAAAGGTTATTTCCGTCCTGCAGCGCAGTTGGTTTTCCAGGGAATTGCTACACTACCATTTATGAATATGTCCCAGTGAGGCTGATGTACTTAGAAATAGGACACAATTCTGGGACAAATCAACTGCAACATAGAGCTTTTAACATCTTGAATTCTAGCTAGGTCTCCAAAACAATGCAAATGACATTTACTGTCACTGAAAGGGTTAAAATTTGAAATGGAATGTAAAAAACACATTATTTTAATACTAATCACTTGAAGTCTTAGGCCGAGTTCACATGGGCAACTTTGCTGCAGCAAATATTTATCATTGCTTTATATGGGACGGTTTACATAGGTGACTTTACAGCTATAATACTTTCAGTTACAACCTTGAATACAAGAGAGATCTCCAACACGTTAGCTTTCAAGGGGTTAAAACAGTGGTGTACAAATTATGATACATAGTCTTCTGACCAACTTGATCTGGCTAATGGGTCTTCAATATAAGGCAATTTTACTTTAAACCTGAAGTTTTAGGGGGTGTGGCTGGGGGCATTGCTGATGGGCGGGGCATTACCAAGCATTTTTAGGTTATTTCATGACCTATTGACACCTCTTTTTGTAGCCTAATAAATGACGTATAACAAGACCAAAGTATTTTATTTACACAGGCTAATTAATAAACACATAAACTGAAGTTTAAACAAAAATTAATGTGAGTTTTATTGCTGTAGAGCAACATTATACACTTAATATACACCCTATAAAGTCTGATGTCCCAAAAAAGAGGGACATCAGAGTGGGAAAGAGGAACAGAGGGATTTGGGTCTAAAAGAGGGACTGTCCCTCCTAAATAGGGACACTTGGGAGGTATTTGTGTGTAAATAAATATATAAACGTGTTTACATGTGTGGGGTATGTGTGTGCTTGCATGAAAATAAACTTCTCTGCTCCCTCCCATGTAAATTCTAACTCTAGGCTCTCTTGGACATAAAGATTTGCCCACCCCAAAGTTAAAGGGATAGTAATGTTTCAAAATAAAAGCAGCTCCTATTAATCTTCATAGTATTTGGGCCATGGAGAGTGTTATTTCAATACTGAGAGAGTTGTAGTTCAAGAGTAATTGAACGATAAATTATCCTCCACTCGTCTCTTTTACTGATTTAACACTGCTTACCTCAGAACAGAAAGGTGGTGTCCAGATGGCTTGCAGAGAGGGACAATCTTCAATTAGCATAATGGAAAAACATGAAAAACCTGTCAAGGGGGCAGTGTTTTCATTGTTCTCACAGTAAGAAGATTGTCACTTGCTGTGAGCTGTCTGGTCTTAAGACCAGATTCAACATCTTAGTGGAGGTGGCTTACACTAGGTGAAAGGGGAGGGAGGGGGATACTTTATAATTCATTTACTCTTGAACTACAACTCTAACACTCTGTATGGTACAAATACTATGAAGATTAATTGGAGCTGCTTTTATTTTGAAACATTACTATCCCTTTAAAAGCTCTATTTAAATCACTAGGATGTTTTATTTGTTCCCTGTGGTACAGTTGATTTGCTCCAGAATTACTGCAGTTTTATTTCGTATATAAGGCCATTAAAGCATTATGTTATCAGTTTACAAATATATGGAAAAAAAATAATTAGACATTATTTTGAGTGCAATGTATCTACTGCAAGTGTTTAGCCTTATTTTCACTAAAATAAAAATACTAAATACCAGTTTCTTATTTTTCTGTACTTTAGAGTAGAGGAAATGCTTTGGGGCTCATGGGGGAAGAATCTAGTCAACATTAACGAGGAGCCTGGTGACACAGAGAAAGCCAAACTCGGCTCATTTCAGAAGTCTCCTAAAGGTACGGTAGATACTGTGAAAGTGTATTAAAGTGTGATCAGTTGGGTGCATCTAACACATAGTCTTCAATCCTCTCGTAGTATTAAGCGGCTCCAAATGATCTGTTAACTCCTTTTTAGCTTAGAGTATATAAGTATGACACAGTCTATAGACAAACACCAAATCATATCATTTATAACCGGAATGCTGATAGTATGCAACTGAGAATAAGCTTCCCCAAGCTTCTATATAGCCAAAAATACGAATCACTCTCTTATATAGCAATACTTCACAATGCAATCTTGGTATAAATACAAATGCAGTAATCTTCATTTTCAAACAGTATCATTCTTTATTAACAGAAATTAAAAACATACTTGCTTTTCTTGACTTCCGATACGATCAACAGATGGAATAGAGAGTGAGACTTACAGAGTATATGGCATCAAGTCTACAAATGACCGGAACGATCAACGTGTTTCACACAACTATCACGCTTACTCATGATCAGACATCTGATATCTGATCATGAGTAAGCGTGATAGTCGCACGAAACGCGTTGATCGTTCTGGTCATTTGTAGACTTGATGCCATCCACTCTGTAAGTCTTACTCTCTAGAGAGTGATTAGTATTTTTGCACCTAACACATTCCCATTGGAGTCTATGAATAAAATTGCCGAAAAAATCCTTGATAAAGTTAGCAATTGCAACAGAATCCAGGCCATTGTTTTCGTCTCATCAAATGCTGTTGATTTGGTTTCCATTTGCACTTAAATTAAATTTGTTTTCTTTCAGTTTTACTAGCCCTATTATGAACCATTAGAGATATACAAGGTGACTGATTACTAAAAAAAACTGGAAAATTCTGGAATAATTTAATAACAATAGTTACATTGTTTTAAAATTGACTTTTTATACCTAAAATGCTATAGAGGTCTGTATCGCATTGTGACACCTCACTAACATTCAGAGAGTTAAGCCCTACTTATTTATTTGGGGGAGTTATATTTGTCCACTATGATGCAATGAGTTTACTCCAGAATCAGTGCAGTTCTTCTTATGACATGTGTTTATCCCTGTGATAGGTCTGGAATAATCTCTTCCTGTTATCTTATTGTCTAGGATGGAGCCACTGGGTTACCAAGGTCCAAGAAAAAGCAAGGGAAGAGGAGCAAATGCCCCTCCATTCAGTATCTACAAGTCCTTCAGATCCTGAGAAATCGTTTGACCGTATGGCCTAAGATAAAGAGAGCCAGCATTTGTTTCAGAGTTTCTGTAAACCAGAAGTTACAACTGATAACTGGAATGTTTTCAAATAACATCTTCACATATCAAACAGATCAGAAAATAAGGAAGTTTGTATGTTTTATACCAATGAAGGTTTCTGTATATGATTGCCTCATGTGTGCTACAGATGTCTCTAATGCTTTGCAGAGAATATGTTGAAGACGTCTCTATCATGCAGTGAGTTAACCTTCAGAACTGAATTAAGCAATTTAAGCGCTGAAGAGGAATGTTAGTCCTCAGACAACACTAGCATTTTCACTTTGAAAATACTGTTTCTTCTCTTCATTGGCAATATGATAATTTACTCCATCACTAGCAAACTGGCTTCTGGTCACAAAATGTGGTCAAATATATGTAACACTAAAATGACCAACAGATCATAATTCTTTGGATCTGCACAGATCCGCAGCAGTGGGATATCTTGCCCAATAATGGCTTTTATTTTAAAATAATTTTTAGGTGTGTCAGTTGGCATTGTTCTAGGCCCATGCTTATTTTGCCTAATTAAAAATCTGACCTTGATAATATTCATTCCTTCAAGATGAGCAAAATCTAATTTGAGGTCACTGAGAACCAAGAGGAATGCCCATCTAGGAGACAACCTTTTGAAATAACCCCACAAAATACACAAGAAGTGCAGTGAGGTAATGACTAGTAGGAAACATGTAGTAATCTGGAGGCTCCACTTGATATCATTTTTGCAATTTTGTTTCAAGTGACTGCATAAATACTGTAAATCCAAATATTTAGGCCACACATATCACTTTAGCAGCAAAATGTTTATATTTCAACATTACAGAGGTGGTCCAAGTTAATATGGATCAATAAAAAGAGCTAGACAGGGCTGGAATTACATACCAGACACCCCGAAGCACCCCATTAGCTCCGCCCATGGTCACACCCCATTCCTCTGTTTCTTGGCACAGAAAACAATGTGTGGCCTATTAAAAGCAAGAATGAAAAAAGCTTTAACCTCTTGGTTTCTGGTGAGATCTCTAACATAATGTGTTGGAGATCTCTCTAGTATCCAAGGAGTTAGATAACAGCCTGTAAAGGAGTATAAAATTGGTGCAGGGGCATTGAGATTTCTCTGCTCTCACTCACAATTAAGAATGTGAGTGTGGCCAGTACAGCTGAGGCGCCAGCATTTGGAGTTGTAGGCAGTTGCCTACGCTGGCTATTGGGAAATCTGGCCCTGGAGCTAACTTATCAAATATAAAACTATGTAAATACCTTTTTCTCACCTTAAATGCTGGAGTTTTCCCATACATTTATTGTGTATGTTAGGTTTTGTGGAATGACTTGGCATAATGAGGTTATTATTGGATTAGTGGCAGTCATCAGCTGCAACGTTGTCAATGCATAATGTATCCATGCCATACAATATAAGTATGACCTTCATATTGCTCTGCTTTACTGTCAATCCAACATTTTTATATTACTGTGATTGTATTTTAAAATAACAGGGACTTCAGTTTAGGAACTATGTTTTAAATGTATCATAGACTTTGTTAATGACGTCGGTGATGACCCATTCCATACAGTATGTAATTGTACCACACGACTCAGACACATAATAAGTTTCTTGGAAGGGAATTCTCTTGCACATACTAAAAAATGACTGATGTATTAACAGAGCTTTGTAAATATTCCTATAATTCATTCTATTTTGTTATTTCATTAAAGCATTGCTTCTCTTTCAGCCTATATGACATTGTATATTCATCTGTAAAATAATAAATATTATTGGCATATATGAGTGTGGTGTTTCTTAATCATACAAATTCAATAACTATGATGGCGTATTGAATTAAATGAGTATGTCTGTGCAGCTGAGTAGCAGAAAGCTTATGATGGCCGCACACACAGATATTTAGATCATAAATGACCATCAATGTCATAATTTAACAATTAAAGTACCTGCATCCCCCCTCCATAAACACAGAAATTGTTTACTAAAATTAAAATAATGGTCCAGTTGGTTTACCTCATTATCACAACAGGTCTTCTTTGCACAACAGCTTCAGAGACTGTATGATCGCTTGGTGATCAGAATGGGTTTTTGTATTTGTCAGGGGTAAACAGAGAGGGGTTTGCAATGACACCCCTTTTCACTACTTACCTCTATCAGATCACGGACATACAAATCTTTAACACCCCCGTTGGGATGCCGTTATGTGCATGTCTATGCCATGGGTGGGCAGCCTATGGTTTTCCTCCAGCTGTTGTTGGACTACAATGCCCATTATTCTTGGTAAGTCAGTTGCCCAAGGATGATGACCTTAGTAGTCCAACAAAAACTGGAAAGCTATGGACTGTGCTCTGGAAAATGTAGTGGCATTTGGATGCAGAATCACGCAGTACACATTTTAGATATTGTTATTAACATATTTCATTGTGTGTTGTGTGTGTGTGTGTTTGTGTGTGTGTGCTCTTTAACCCCTTAAGGACCAGTGATGTGCCAGAACTGTCACCAGTATCCTTGCCTAAAGGACAGATGAAGGTCCATGCACATCACATATTTAGTACTCAGAGCTCTCCTGCAGGAGAGCTGTGAGCACTTGCTGGGTGTGAAAGTGACCACTCCAACACTGGAACGGTGACTATCAGACCCCCGTTTGGAGAGCCGGCACACGTGATCAGTCACATGTGCCGGCTCGCCGACTAAGATCAAAACGTTCCTTAAGGGGAATCCGCTCCCCAGAACACTTATCATTAAGAGTATAAAGATCTGATAGGGCTATCATTATCACACAGCCCCAATACACTAATTGCTATGACAACACAGACAAACACACAGAAATCTAATCATTGTCATATCCTGATTTTAAACTTCCCTGGTCAGTTTGATCTGATGAGTTGGCCAGTTTGATTTACTTGAGCTAGACCATACAACTCAGGGGTGTTTTTATAAAACAAAATCTGCCAGGTGTCCTCTTTCTGGAATGGTGTATTGTACTGTTGGTGGAAAAGCACAAAGCCTGCTCAGGGAATAATCCAAATGTATATTTTAACCCTTTGAGTGCCCAACAAAATGGCATTCTAATAGACATCATCAAGCCTCTTAATATTTACAGCTAAAATACGCAGTTAGAACACAGCACAATTCAATGAAGAAAGGTTATTCAATTCAAAGAGGTAAGTTATTTTTAACTACATATTTTATTAAAATTATGTATTCATAAGAAGAACTGATTAAAGAAATATAACCTTGCAAGAAAAAAAAGGCTGAAAATGGGCTGTTTCACCTCCTCTGGGAAGGTAATTTTCAGCATGTCTTCCATGATCCTGCTGTGAATAGGATGTGTGCATCAGTGGTTGAGTATGTGTGTCTGAGTACCTGAATGCCTTTTTTCATATCCACTCCTAACCTCAAGGTGGAGGATATTGCCAGGTGTGAGTGGGATACAGCCACCCAACTCTGTCATCAAGAGTTTGTGGGTTGCAGTTCCACTGGTTGAACTCAAGCCCTGATTGGCTAGTTCAGATCCCCAGTGGTGTGGTTTGACTCCTGAGAGGTGGCTCAAATTTCTCAAGTAGGTGTAGGTCAAGACTTTGGCCAAGGGCTTTGCAGAAGAGTTGGGGAATGTGTGTGCCTGAAATGTGTATAGCGTTTTACTGGCTGGGAACATACACTGGGCATGTTCTGAGAGCCCATGTTGTACAGATTTGGGAATAAACAATTAAATTGATTGCAGACTGCTCTGGAGTATTTTATGTTTGATGTAAATTAAGCAACATTGGAGTTCCAGACTTAGCACTACATTTCTTTCCAGTTGTATTAGTCATTGTTTCTGTAAAATAAATAGCTTTCAAGAAATATACCTTTATCTTTTTACTTTATACATTTCATACTAATTCCTTGCATAGTATACCTATTAATTATGTTTTAGGCCTAAATTATAGCTTGCTGTGCTATTAGAAATTATCTAGAGTGTGAGCTCTGTCTACACTTATTCGTAGCACACAAACACAAAAGGGGAAGGGTGCAGATCTCTCTAAGAGTAAATAAGAGTATACTCTTAGATCCCTCTAAAATTATAAGAGTATATTGATCTACTATGGCACCCCTAGATAACGGCTTATCAGCAGGGCCGGACTGGCCTACCGGGATACCGGGAAAATTCCCGGTAGGCTGCCAGCACTGGGCTTCCCTGGGGCTGCTGCCTTAAATGAGAAATTATATGTATGTTACTGTCACAACACATGCCAGTCTGCGGCCACTGACTGGACCACGTTACCGAGAAGTACTACCCGACGGCCGCTGGGGCCAGTCCGCGTCCGGTGGCTGACTCTGACTCACTCAGAGTCTGCAGTGTATAGGCAAGCTGGCCGGGTGATGTGACGTCAGATGCAATCACGCACGCTATGCAGCGGCGTGATGAAGCGTACTACGTGTCTCTGCGCACCGTGCCACCCGCACGCAAGTTAAGCGCCAGAGAGAGACAGAGGCAGACGGCAGTGACACCCAGGCCAGAGTCCAGGCGAGCTCACTGAGCTGGAGCGTAAGGGAGCCGGAGGCAGTAGAGGCTGAGCCGCACACATAAGGGCGAGACAGAGAGATTCAGCTACAACAGACACCCACACATCACACTCGGACTGTGTTTGCAGGCAAGAGGGGGAAGTTGGGAATCGGGGAAGGCAGAAGGGAATTGGGAATGGGGAAACTGTAACAGCGGCGGTGGCCTGCTGCCTAACAGGCAAAAGGGGGAGTGAATCAGACCATGACATTCTAGGTTGAAATTTGTGAAACAACGCATTGTGACAATTTTAGAATTCAAGGGGTAAAAAGCCCCATTTAAATCAATGAGCAATAAAATAGGTCTACAAAGATATGCATTTCTACCTAATGTACCATAGGGGATGAATACAAATTGCAGCGGTATCTATTAAATGGAGATTTGTACCCTTTTAATGCTAGAGAGATCCCATTAACGGGAGATAAAGACGGTGAAAAGGGCAAAAGGGGATCAAGAGGGGTAAAGAGAGGTAAGAGGGGGAGAAATCCAAAAGGGGGATCAAGCGAGGCAAGAGAGGTCATCAAGAGTGAGTGAAAGAGGCAGAGCGGGTCAAGGATGCAAAAGGGAGAAAAAAAGAGGAAAAAGGAGGAAGGATCAGGAGGCAAAAAGAGGGGGGATCAGGAGGGAGATAAAGAGGCAAAAGGGAGGAATCAAGAGTCAAGAGGTGGGATATATATATATATATATATATATATATATATATATATATAATTGTAGAAATGGTATAGAACCGTGAAATGAGTGCACGACCAGGACTTGAAAAAAAAAAAAAAGGTGCTAGTTTATTAGTCAACATTTCAGCCCCCTTAAGGGCCTTTATCAAGACCGGTCTTGTGTAATTTCATTTGAGTAGCACACAGGCAGTTGTTCCAGCTCCTATACTATTAGGTTTGTCTAATAGGAGTGCCCACTAACCTAATGAAGCAGTACTATGGGCCTGTTATAATGACATAATGCTATGGGGCTAGTATAATGACATAATGCTATGGGGCTGGTAAGCAATTTTTTCCAGGGCTGTTTTTTATACCCAGTCCGGCCCTGCTTATCAGAGGTGGTGATAATACATACGCATGACCCGAAAACATTCCAGTCCAAATCCCATGGGAAAAGAATTCAAGATGAATCTAATAAATATTTCATTCACAAAAATATTCTGGACAATGTAATATATAAAAATGCAAATACTATTGGACCAACACATTTCTTGAGTAGTCTCACTTCATCAGGGACTACAACGTCATAAAATATAATAAAACTGAACATACAGTTACTAAGAGAATATATACCTTTACCTACATGAGTATAAACTGGACTCTTCCCTGTCCATGCTGTACAAAGCACATGGTTTTACACCTGCGTCTCAAAAGACTGGAACTTCCTTCACATGTGCATTCACGTTACAGTGGAAAAAAGCACCTTCTATTCAGTCTTGTGTTCTAAACATAGAAACCAAATATGATAGCAGGAGAAATGCTTAAGCCTATGAAACACTCAGCCAAACACATATGTGTGCAAGTAAGTACAACCACACTTCCACTCTGTGTTCTAATATATGAAATGAAAGGCACATTAACAAAGTAAGGTCCAAAGAACTAAACTTGTATAACAATCGGTACTAAAATAGAGATATCAATCATAAGGAAAATAAGACCCTAAGAAAATATATTTATATACTATAGTAATGGAATTGTCTAACAGGATGAAAAACTAAACCAGATGGTAGATATTGATCTCTTCATTAAGAACCCCTAGGGGACATGGTGCCCAGCTTAAAAATCCATAATTATTCTCTTTGACATAAAACTGTAAATTGATTTGTAAAATGTTTAGAGATAAAGTAAATTCCCATTATTTGGAAGATTCCCATATCTCCATGTGGACACATGTTGGTGGACACTATGATGTGGGAACCCTTAGCAATATTCTCTGATTCTTTCTCTCAGTGCTCTTATATTGCCCCTAACACAGTTTTTATTATTTGATACAGTGCCTCACAACAGGTTACTGCATAAATTAAAAGGCTTTGGTTTGGACGGTGTTATCTGTACATGGATTGAGAACTGGTTAAATGATAGATTGCAGAGAGTTGTTGTAAATGGAACCTTTTCAAATTGGTCTAAGGTTATAAGTGGGGTGCTGCAGGTTTCAGTCCTAGGACCAATGCTTTTTAATTTGTTTATTAATGATCTAGAAGTGGGAATTGAAAGTAGCATCTCAATCTTTGCTGATGACACTAAGCTATGTAAGGAAATACATACAGAGCTGGATGTTTTTTTCTTAGGATTTAGATAAACTAAGTGAATGGGCAGAAAAGTGGCAGATGTCATTTAATGTAGATAAATGTAAGGTTATGCATTTGGGCTGTAGAAACAAACTTGCTACATATACTCTAAATGGGAAACAACTTGGGAAATCCTCATTAGAGAAAGATTTAGGAGTACTGATAGACAATAGACTTTACAGCAGTGTGCAAAGTCACTCAGCTGTTGCAAGAGCAAATAGAGTACTAGCCTGCATAAAAAGAGGTGTAGAAGCAAGGGATGCTAATATTATCCTACCTCTGTATAAATCCTTGGTTAGGCCTCATCTAGAATATGGAGTACAATTTTGAGCGCCTGTTCTAAAAAAAGACATTACTGAACTGGAAAAGGTGCAGAGACGTGCAACAAAACTGATAAATGGATCGGAGGATCTGAGTTATAAAGAGAGACTAGCCAAACTAGGTTTGTTTACATTATAGAAGAGACGTCTAAGGGGTGATTGGATTACTATTTACAAATACATTGAAGGTCAATACAAAGAACAATCCAATTAATTATTTATGCAAAGGGCTGAGCTAAGAACAAGAGGTCATCCATTAAGACTATAGGAAAGGCGCTTTTGACTAAAACAAAGGCAGGGATTCTTTACAGTAAGGGCGGTAAGGCTAGGGAATTCTTTGCCTCTGGATGTTGTGCTTGCAGATAATGCAGCTGTATTCAAAAAAGCAATGGATGCCTATCTAGCACAGAACAATATTGACAATTATGACAGATCGCTTCAAAGCAAATAAAATATTGATCCAGGGAACTATTTGACTACCAATTGGAGTCAGGAAGGAATAATTCCCCCCCCACACACACTTGGGACTAGATTGGAAATGGCTCCAGAGATCCACAGGAGAGGCCAGATCCCCTGATATACCCAAGAGATACTCAGGCAGAGACAGAGAGACCCCAGTGGAAGTGATTCTACCACACTCATATTTTAGGGAGCAGTTTCCAATCTGCAAAAAGGGCTGGTAAATATATCTCAAACTTTATCCATTTTATTTTAGCTTGTCTGCATTTGTTATGTGATCAATCAAATAATTACATTGCTTTAAATTTTAAGGATAGAGTATATATTAGCTGTATCAGATTTTCTAACTGCAGAAAACTAATCTTGGCCTAGTACTTATCCATTGCTATCAAAAGGAGATTTATCTTGTAAATGGATACATTGCACATAATGTAATATAATGTAACATTTCACCTTTAATGTCCTTTAATAACTCTACACACCTAGGACCTAGAGCAATTCTGTTGCAAACAGAGACAAATACAAATTCCCTAAATCCCCACTGATTTAAATGGATGTTTAACCCCTTGAATACTAGGGTGGTTTCCAATATATTGATTTCACAAAATTAGAAGTTGGAACTGTTTTCTAGCCCTACGCCTGCATAATGAAAATTTACTAAGCTACTAACACTGATAACTCTCTTGTGTAAACTGCATGTGCCAAAAGGAGGGCAGTGATGTTGTATATGTGGCACTCATTTCCTCTGGGCCTGCCAGCATTAAAGTCATCCTAACAATAGTGTATGTGTGCCAATATGTGAATAACCCAAATGAATATGCATGAGAGGAAGCCAGCAGAGCAGCAAATTATCCGTCCCAGCTGATTCATACATCCCACCCAAAGGCAACTTATATACATTGTTCTTATTCACATTTTCCTGACTAGGTGAAAAAGACACTGGGTGGCATCTATTAAGCCATTTTTTTTTTGGTGGAGTCTCTGCATTTGCTTTACACTTGTTGCCACCTGAGTAACACAGGTGGGCATCTCTGGCATTCTAAAGAACATATGACATGATCAGCAGGTGTCTGCACTCAGGCACAATGCTGATGGTACATCTATATTCCTGTTTCTCTAACCTAATTCAGGCAGGTGCAATGCGGGGGGTGGGGGATAACCCTCTCCTTTGGCCTGCCAGACTCCCTAGTCCCTTTGTTCATGGCTTTACATATTATGTGTGGGTGGATAATACAGTGATACATAATTAATACATTGTAATATTATTTCAAAGGAAGACCATACACAACAAGAAAAATTATAATAATTTACAACAAAGATAATGTGGGGGCCTGTGATAAAGAACCTGTTCCTGGCTAGGACTCTGCCAAAGGTCTAGAGATGTCACCTTGGATGAACAGATATCAGGATGATAGATGATACATCAGCGCTTTATTCTGCATCATCAGCATAACAACAGTAACCTTGAAGCATGGAGCACTGGAGTGTAGCTTAAGCTGACACTCACAGTACTGGAAAACCAGTTACAAGAATCCCACTTTGATATGGTGTGGACTGGATCTTTGTATCTGATTTTTCCAGAAGGCTGGCAACAAATCCAGGGCGAGATGAGTGCCAATGCTTCCTTTTCATTTGATATACCAATGGGAAATGAGCTAGAAATTTCTGGTGTAACCTCCATTGTTCTTGAGAGTACATGTAGACACATTGGTGCCCAGTGACTCTGCTGGTTTAGCCATGACACTGAACCAGCTTGATCATGTACAGCTTGTAAATACAATAAAAAATAGCCCCGGTCACCTATACAGAATCACACCATATTTTGTTAGATATAATTTATATCTAACAAAATACACTCTCAAAGTACACACACAATTAACATAAATGTCTGTGCAAAATGTGCCTCTGTAGGCTGCAGGTGGGAACTGGGATACATGATTGATCAAAATACAGGGAAGAGAGCAGAGTAAACTTATGGTTAGAACTTACACTAACACTAGCAGAAGTACATTGCTGTCAATGCAAGAAGAGCGGGGGGGGGGGGGGGGTGAGGTAGGGATTCTACTGTCCCACCACACCAGTAGGGACAGAACCACACATACACTGTGCTACATCCCAGCCTGCTATTAGTAATAGTTATAGAATGACAAAGAGCCTGACACCCCAGCTTTGTGGCACTGATAGTCACAGAACCACAGTGTGTGACACCCCAGCCTTGTTCCACTGTACACATGTAGCGAGAGAACTACACATAGGACATGAGAGGCAGAGAGAGGGCATGGGTGAGTGAGAGAGAACATGGAACAGAAAAAGGGTCTGTTTTACTGACCAGGAAGGGCAAATATTACTTATACATATTACTTGTGTGACTGAGTGTCTGTTTTTTCAGTCAGCTGTTTGGAGGTTGTCTTCTGTGTACACAGAAAGGCTGACAGGAGGATCACAGTAGAGGCCTACAATCTGTAGATCTAATGCACGAAAGAGCTACAGACGTACACATATTAGATGTTTGAACTCCACATCCCTCAGATGTCTCCATTTATGTGCTTATTGCTCATAACAGTTAATTCTGCTGTATTCCCATTATTGCCTTCCTAGCTTCCCCTTACACCACTAAGCACCCTTACACCATTGTTGTTGCCATCATCACCCTGACAGCTCCCCTATTTTACCACCGAACACTGTTGTTCCCTCTTTTGGCACTGATCTGGCTTCCCTTCACTCCACACTTGCAGACTTCAATCCTACAAATCCTCCAATCTGCCCTTGAAGTGATTCATCTTGCACCTGTCATTACTATCCTTTCCCTCAGCAGCCACTGTGTGTCACTGGGGGATTTGTGGGCCCGCTGATCCTTGCACCTACCCATCAGGCAGTGTACACACAAACCTGTTCTCAGTAATAAAAGTACAGCAGCAAGCAGTTTATGACAAAGCCTTGGAATCTCTAACCTGACCACAGCATAAACATACCCTGTGAGCGATGCATCCATAACACAGATTATTTATGGACTATTAATACAAATGCATTTTACTTTATGTAGAAACTTGAAATGTCTATAGAATATTTTACATTTTGTTTCTTATAAAAACAAAAGATCTTACTGTAATGTTTCTTATTATATAACCATTGAATGTCAAAGGGGGTGAGCAATGCATTGCCTTTGCAATGTGTTGCTTACCCTGCTGGCACTCAAAGGGTTGAGTGAGGGCTGCTGTTCTTGGTGCTGAAGACTTTCTGCATCATCTCTACTCCTTTCCCCAAAACATCATGTTTACACCAGGAGGACATGCTAATGATCAGAGTCTCTCTGTCTCCCATTGCATCCCTAAATCTTAGTGCATATGCGGCTATGTGTCTTCATCATCGCAAAGTCAATATGCTCGCCACACATCACCAGACACACATCTCCTTCCAGAAGTAGGTGGTGGAGACAGCTGTGGCAAGTAGTGCAGTTGTGCGCTTACGTTTGAACATTAAATCTAATTTACTTTTAATTTTTAAATGAACACACTCAGAAATAACTAAGACAGCAGTAAAGTGTCTGGAACACTGCTAGAGCACAGTGCCTATATGTGTGCAGTGTTTTTTTTTTTTTAATTAACACTCAGGAATAACAGACATAGCTGCTGATTGGACAGTGGACACAGTTGGCTGTGGATTGGATGGCCAGACAATTTGTATTTGGCTATGATGATTTGCTGTAACACTAGTATCTGACTCTTATTCCCTGTAGATATTATTAAATATTATTATTGATGATTATTTAATAGGTAACCTACCAGTAATTATTATTTACTAACTAAACTAGCTAGTAATTATTTACTAGCTAACCTAACTATAGCTGCTGCTAAACTAACAAAGTACTACAGCCTCCAACACTAAAGGAAGACAATCAGAAGAAAGAAAATAAATTATTGTTTTTCATGTGTCAAAAATACAGGCAGATAAGATAATGATCACAATAGCTGTGACTCTGCTTCTCTTCTGGCTACTAAACTGCAAGTATGCAAAAATGTGGTGCAGTCAGATTATATTTGTTTGAAGGGCCATCCCCTTGGAAATTAGGATTGGCCACAGATAAACTAGAGATTCCCAGGTTGTAGCAACAGCCAATCACAGACAGAACCAAGGAGACTGTCTTTCCACTTCCTGCCAGGAGTATTTTAGCTATTCAGTGTTCTACTCAATTCTCCTGTCTACCTTCCTACACTTAGTTTCTTCCCAATTTTGAAAATGAGAAAATTAATTAAAAAATAGATTTCAATGAAAACTTGGAAATTGTCGTCCGTCATTCTGTGACTTTGTATACCTTTCAGTTAGTATGTTTTAATGCAAATCTCATGAAAAACCAGATCTGGTTAATTCCAAACTTGTTGATAAAACAAGTACTTGTGTAAAAACAACTATATTTTACAGGTGCTAGCTGGAAATATGTGATATTTAAATTATATAGCCTTTAATCCAAGATGTATATGCCATGTCCCCAAAAACAAAACACAAACCCTGTTCACATTCACTGCACCTTAATATTGCCAAGGATATCATTACCATCTAAATAGAAATGTAACAATGTCATCACCTGCAGTGCTTGTTGAGAAGTCATGCTGTTGAGGGGCAGGTGAGAGGTGGGGAACCTATGTATCCTGGTATTCATCTTCAGGTGGAAGTGTGGATGCTCCAGTTATAGCAGCATCAATGCTGCTATCTCTCAATGGAGGAGCAGGTGAAGTAGCAGCTGCAACACCTGTGATGACCAGACGCCAACAGCCACAGGTGGAGAAGGGACCAGAGAGACCTGTGATCCTGCATAGGAGAAGGAGTTAGGCACAGAGATCTAGAATACACAGAATAAGTTTCACACTGTTTGGCATGGTGGAGGATGAATTGACAGACCTGTACAAAATGATATCCCAAATTATCCTCAGTCTGTATAAGTTCATAAAGGAAGACTGACTTCTTTGCAGATACCAGCTTTGCTCTCTCTAGAGCTGTTATGTGCTGTACATTTCATAGCATCTGCATTCTCCCAATACACTGAGGACTATTTATCTTGGGTATCCAAGCCTGCATGTTCCAAGGCATTGGGTGAGGTGCTAAGAGCAATGAAAGGAAAGCCAGGAGATACATTCACTTCCTGCCCATCCAGGTGCAGTTGCAAATGGTAGAGCACCATTATTACAGAAGGAGAGGCATATCTAGAGTGAGGGGCAAGTGTAAGAGGTTCCCTGTATGAGAGACAGCTATTTATGAACATGAAATATTTCCATTTCATAAATAGCCAGATGATCTGTGATGCCAACTTCACTATCATAAATGTATTTGAAGAATTTCTGGGCAGTAACCATGACCGCTACCTCCATAGGCAATCCTCTGTATTCATGGATTTTGACAACTTGACCCTCAGTTGTTGGGCAAATATCTAATTTTAACATCAGTTAATTCTGCTGAAGTAGACATTTACCCAATAACATTAATCATCAAGGTATGTATGTATGCAGCAATATATATAAATATATAGTGTCATACATATTCACTGAAATTTCCAAAAATAGTAATAGTAAAAAAATAGTACAAAAAATACAAGATAGCGATAATATCATCAAGTTAAAGTGCTAGCATTGCATAATCAGAAAGGGAAAAGTGCAACAAAAAGAATAATATATTGGGAACAGACCCTGCCCCAAAGATTTTATAATCTAATTGTAAGGTAATGTGAAAATCACTGATGAACTATATTCTCGCCATTTACTTTCATCACTATGTTATACATAAGGTACGTGTTACCTTGTGATACTTATTTATCTACTAGGCGATGCAGAATATGACTGTAAACAATGGCTGATCACATCAGCACAGGCACTATGAGGCTCAAATAAGGACATGCACTTCTGGATGTCACATAACCAGATTCATGTGTCTGGAAAACAGACTGGTGCAGCCCTACCACACACCCCCATTTATGGTATGACATTATTCTGGCATGAACTATATATCATAATATTGGTATGGACTCACTTCTATTAGGGGACCTTAAACCAGAAGGATTTGATATGGTCCCTGTACCACAGGCATTTGAGCAGGATTCATTTTCTCCTTTTCACTAAGAACTAGTTCACATGAACTTTGCTGTTTTTCGCCTGTGATTTCTATGGCCATGGAATTCCAGTCCCAATAATATAATCTAGCAAATGGTGCACAGCATTGCCTGTGCATCTGGGCACACCATGCAAATCAGGAAAATGGCAAACTGCTGTAGCACCAAGTCTCACTGCAGTGGGTAGGGGGCTGCCCCTGATTCGCGGCATGCAGCTAGTCTCCATATCTGTAATCCCATGGGACGTGGTGAACCGTGAACCAGAAACCACTTTTATATATATATATAGAAAATCAGAACTCCCCACCATGCTGCGAGGCATGCATCCATCAAGTTCATTCCATACCATATCACCCCAGATGATCCAGAGGAAGGCAAAAAAAGAAAAGAAACAATTGAAGCCATATCCAATTAAGCCCAAAGTGGGTGAAAATTGAAGCCATTTCCCTGGATCAATATCCAATCTGCTTTGAAACCACTTGTCATAATTACCAATATTGGTCTGAGCTGTAAAGGAATCTATTATTCTTTTCAAAGCAATTATAGCATCAGCAAGCACAAAAACCAAGGCACAGAATGCCATAATTTTACTGCCCTTAATGTAAAAAATCCATGCCTTTGTTTTAGTTGAAAGTACCTTTCCTCTAGCCTTAATTCTTATTTTGCACATATCTTTGAGTATATAGTTCCTTGGAGAGTTCTTTGCATAGACCTTGGTAATCATATCTCCCCTAATACACCTCTAATGTAAACAAGCCCAGTTTGTCTAGTCTTTCTTTATAACTCAGATCATCTACTCCCTTTATCAGTTTTGTTGCACGTCTCTGCACTTTCCAGTTCAATAATGTCTTATGTAAACACTGGTGGCCAAAACTGTACTCCATATACTAGATTAGGCCTTACCAAGGATTTAGAGGTAGAATGATATTCCCATCCGTCTATACCCCTTTTTAAACAGCCTAGTACTCTATTTGCTGCTGAAGAAGCTGAGTGACACTGCACAGTGCTGTGAAGTCCAATGTCTATCAGTACTCCTAAATCTTTATCTAACAAGGCTTCCCCAAGTAGTTTCCCCTTTAAATGTGTATTTAGCATGTTTGTTTCCCTTGCATTTACCTATATTAAACCCCACCTGACACTTTTCTGCCCATTCATTCAGTTTATCCAGATCTTTCTGCAGAGAAAAAACATAATTAAAGATTAAGATATTACTTTCAATACCTACTTCTAGATCATTAATAAACAAATGAAACAATTAAAAAGCCTTGGGCCCAGGACTTAACCCTATGGTACTCCAGTTATTACTTTAGACCAACCAGCAGTAGTTGTAGCCATAGACAATAAAGCACCGATTTTCCACATTACTCTTCAGGACACACAAACAGGTCAGGTTTTCAGGATATCCCTACATGCTCCTGATGGGTAATCAGTGGCTCAATCATTGTGATTCATCTACAGAAAACTGAAAAGTGTTTTCACCCCCCCACCGTGCACCTAAAGGGTTAAATATGTTTGACAAGCCAACGTGTTGTCTATTGTTAAAGAGCCACACTGTGCTTGCAGAAGCGCCAGACACAGACAGAGACAGTAAAACCTCAGCTTCCTGCCCAGTATGGACAAATGATCTCACTTCCCTCTGCATCTGCAGCAAAGATAAGAGACCAGATTAAAATTAGCCAGTAAGTATCCTTTAACCTAAGATGTCTCCAATGGCCAGCTAAGTATGATGGGTATCGTAGTCCAACAACAGTTGGGAGAAACTGTGGAGCACATCCATTGGTGCATCTGATTTGCTTGCATTATGTTTTATGTTATAGTTACATCTGTGTTTTTCCTTGTTAAAGGGGAATTATATCCTAGGAATAAGGTTATCCTTTCAAACCATTCCATTTAAAACATCTTGCGACTACACACTGCATTAAGCATGTTGCCGTGATGAGACATAAGAATCACGCCCTCCATAAAAGCACGAGATTCTCATGTTGTGTCCTTAAACGGCCCTTCAAGTCAACCTACAGCATTGCCCGCATAACTAAGGAATGACAAGCAACATAGTACATTACAATTGTAGCATGATTAACCCGTTGAGTGCCAGATAGGTCCCCAATCATTGGGAACCTCTCTGGCACTCAAAGGGTTAAGCTACATATCGAACAAACAAATCTAGGATTTTTAGTCTTTTGTTCAATATGTTGCTTAACCCTTTGAGTGCCAGAAAGATTCCCAATGATAGAGGACCTCTCTGGCACTGAAAGGGTTAACTATGCTACAATTGTAATGTCCAATGTTGCTTGTCCTTCCTTGGTATGTGGGCAGTGCTGTGGGTTGAGTTGAAGCACTGTTTAAGGATGCAACATGAGAATCTCACGCTTTTATGCAGGACGCGATTCTCATGTCGGCCTTTTCATCACGGCGACATGCTTAATGCAATATTTTGCCGCGCAATGTTTTAAATGCAGCATTTTTAAAGTGAACCAGGAATAAGTGTCTCTTAATTTGCTTAACTCATTGCTCATTATGAACCAAAGAAAAGAGGTATTTCCGGAACGAACCATCTGTACGATAGGGGACAATTACGCATTTCCAAAATTATCACGGATTTAAATGGGACTTTTAATCCATTGAATGCTAGATGTCACCAGTGCATTGCTTCAGTCCATGTAAATCAGTGGAAATGTTTATTCCCCCCATATGGCGCAGTAGGTTTATCCTAGAATTTTGGGTAACCTTATGCAGGTCTCTTTCAAACAGCAACGATTGCATCTATCTCCTCATAGCAAACAATAGTTTTCTATAGACCTAAATGACTTGTAAGGGACACTACTCTGTATCAGATTGTAAATGGGACTAAAACATAACTCAAATGCATATAAAAGCAGTAAACAGAAATAGATGACTGCCATTTGAAGGACACCTACCTAGATAAGTACTTCTAATAATCCTTTGAGTGCCAGAGAGGTATCCAACACATTGCAAATCATGAATTACATACCTCTCTGGCACGCAAAGTGATAAAAAAACCAAAATATATTTATTATTAGGGTATAGTCCCCTTTTATGACAGTGTGAGGCCTCATGTTTTCAGGCAGTTTAGCAGTTGGGTCTTTTTATCTTCCTTCTGACCTACTTCCACTCTTTGGAGTACCTTTTTACCCCTTTCTGATTTAAACCTCCCTGTCTTGCATTCCCATGAGAGATTATAAAACCTCTGGTGTATCCTGACATCTTTCAAGTGTTTCTGTGATTACATGTGTTTGACCTGGTCCATCCCAGTGTTCTTTGCCTTGCACTTTGATTTTCGCCTGGTATATGCTAATGCAAGTTTGCCACCTGCTCTGCTGTACAGTTCCTTGTTACAATTTTTGATAACTTTTTTAGAAACACACTTTGGATCTTCAGCACTTCTTGTGACCTGCCTGCCTTCTACTGCTTCTGTTACTACTGAATCTCTAGGGACTTCAGCATTGTGTTATCTCTCTCTGGAGTATTGACTTCTGTGTTGGAGCTACATCTAGCATCCAAACTAGGTACTGCAGCATTCAAATCATCTGCAGCTATACTCAAAGCATACTCCTATTCCACACAAACAGCTTCTGGTATTACTCTTAATTAACCAAGTCGATGCTTCTATTACTTACCTCCGCTATACTTACCTAATCCTTAGGAGTACTTCCACTACTTACTCAGCTAATGTACATTACTGGTTCCAGCCACTGGCTTAACTGGTTGCTGGCATTTGACCTTATAGTTGACATCTTCACCCTGGTTATTAGGAGCAGCAAGTTCATATTCACAGCTGTCAACACACCTGAGCATCGCACCAAGTCTCATTACCCAGATTCACTGGTGGACAGGGGTACTACTACCTAGGAGGGGGTTAAATAAATGTTTTTGGGAATATGGCACCTGGACCTGCAGAGGCTTCCAAAACTGTACTCCAGAAAGGAGTGCTTCTGGAAAAAGACTCCTACCAGATTCAAATGCTGGGCCAGAAGTTGGATTCTGTTATTTGTCTATTGAAACTCTTGCAGCAGAGGATAGAAGTCACTCCCTCAACTGCAGTACCATCTCTGACTTCACCTCCTTCATTATTTCCCTTCTCAAGGTTCAAGCCTTGGTTTTTCTGGATAGGCTGTCAGCCATTCTATCTAATGTAGATTCCTTCATTTCTTCTCTTCATTATGACTATGAGATTCTAGAGTAACAAGCTTCCACAGAAGCTACCTCATAAGACCTACAACAAGGTTGGAAAACTGTGGCACAGAATGTGGTAGAGTTTCTCGTCTAGCATATGATTTGGATTGGAGCAAAAGTGCATTGAAATGCACTTTTTGAACATTTGAAGGATGAACTAACCCCCAAGGACAGTTGAGGAATTAATTGCTTTATGCACTGCCCTGTGTAATTGTGTTACTGAATGCCATCATGAGTGAGAAAGAGACCACATTTGTAAGAGGGAAGCTCATTCACCAACCTGGTTTGTACCTCCATCTCCAGCTTCAGCCGAGCCATCCTCTCCTCCATGTAAGTAGCCAGGATTGATGATCTCTCTGTAGAGGAGAAATGTAACAGATGAAAGCAAGAGTTATGTTTATACTGTGGCACTGCTGGAAACTCTGTTCACATCTGTTCATCTAAATCAGGAAAAGCCTGCACTTAAATGTCACTTCTGTCCCCTCTGTAAGAAATTGTTTTCAACTTACATTAGTTTTAATCTGGTTGGAGCACTCTGTTTCCCTCTCTGTTTTCATTGACACCAAAACAGTAATTTTTTTTTGTGAATCAATCTTTTGATGCTTCCTGTATTCTGCTGGTCCCTAAAAAATTCTCCTGATTCTGCTTGCTTTCTGCCTGCCCAGACCTCTGCCTTGCTTAGAGGTTATCCATTAAGACTTGAGGAAAGGCGCTTTTGACTAAAACACAGGCAGGGATTCTTCACAGTAAGGGCGGTAAGGCTATGGAATTCTTTGCCTCGGGATGTTGTGCTTGCAGATAATGTAACTGCATTCAAAAAAGCAATGGATGCCTATCTAGCACAGAACAATATTGACAGTTATGACAGATGGCTTCAAAGCAAATAGGATATTGATCCGGGGAACTATTTGACACACACACACACACACACACACACACACACACACACACACACACACACACACACACACACACACACACACACACACACACACACACACACACACACACACACACACACACACACACACACACACACACACACACACACACACACACACACACACACACACACACACCCTACACTGGAAATTGCTCCAGAGGGCTTTTTTGTTGCCTTCCTCTCGATCAACAGGGGTGTTATTGGCATGGGCTGGACTTGATGGACGCATGTCTTTTTTCAGCCTTATCTACTATGTTACTATGTTACTATGTTACTTTGTAATGACTACACTAGAACAGAACCTGTCTTGACCTCCAGATTGTCATTGACTAAACGTCTTGTTTTTTTTTTTATTTTGTTGCTGGTGCCTCTACTACCCCTCAGCTTATGAGCTGTATCTATCCTGATCCGTATCCAGGGCAACTGGTATCAGATATTCAGCCTTTCGGCTGATACCTTTACCCCAGCTTCAGCCTGTAGAAAGGATACACTTAATGTTAAAACTGCTCATAAGCTTCACTCTCAAGCTGCAGTCTCTAGCCACCACTTAGCAGAAGGTACCTCTCTGTTGTAACTTTTTCACCTGGGGGCTAGCCACTATTGGGATCCATCTCCCTTCCTTACTAATTAACACAAACAGATAATCATATTAACACTATTATTTAGCATTTTTAATTTTACAATATTTTATATTTCAGGATTTAAGAACTTTAAGGTGGACTCTCTTTTCAGACAATTTAAAGTCAACTCTACTATAGTTCCTCCATCTAGGAAAATTAACACGAAAAGGGGTGCTCATAGTGTAGAGTGCATAATATTCTTGTAAACATCCACCAGATACCCAAGTACTCACAATTTGAATGTCTGTTGACAACCAGAGACGATAGAGGATATCTACTTCTTCCACTCAGTAAACAAAAATGTCTCAGATGCTCTGTAAACCACACAGCATATCCAAATGAGCCCTTCCAAAAAGAGCAGAAGCAAAAAGAAACAAATGGGTGCACTGACATATGTTCCTGATATAGCAACAATAAAAGAAGTGTACTGCATTAATATTTTATTTTTGTTAATACATTTTCATTTATATTGATTGTCTTTTGGTTAAAATATAGTCCAGAGAAAAGGTCCATAGATAAGTTTACCTATAGCAGGGAGGGTTTAGGCCCTAGCATGCAATATTGCTGGCTCTATATATCAGAAGCCTGTATTCAACTAAATGCAAATTAATTACTTTGCACTTCTTTTATTTATTGTCGCTCTACAAGGAGCATCTGTCAGTGCACACTTTTTTTGTGATTCTGCTTATCCAGGATCATTTCTTCATTGACCACTTGTTACAGCTTGCCTTAGTTTCAGCATCATCTACAGGCACGAGGCTTCAAGCATGCAGCAGGCCTCTGTTTTATGTGTTTGCTTCCTGTAGTCTCCTCCTACCTACTTTCTCCTACCTACTTCCTCCTTCTGAGCTGTTCCACCTACCTACTTCCTGTGGAGGGGTTTATAAGGCAGACTGAGTCCTAACTCAGTTGCCCTTACGTTGTTGTGCTTAGCAGTTCGCTTACCTTGGGCTCTGTGTATGACATGGCTAGTCTTCCATCCAACCTGGTGCTGACCTGTGGCTCTGTCTGACTCTTCTTTTGCGTATTCCTATTAGTGGACATCCAAACTGGTGCAGACCTGTGGCTCTGGCTGACTACCTGAACTGTGCATGACCTGGCTTGTCTGACTACCCCCTCTGGTGCTGACTTGTGGCTCTGTCTGACTACTCTTACGTTTGCTACCTTTACATAGCAGACATCCAACCTCGTGCGGAACTGAGGCTCTGGTAGACCAGCTCTGATACTGACTGCAGGCTTGAGTCAGTTATCTACTCCCTCTCTGACTGCAGGCTGAGTCAGAGTTTTCTACTTACTGACGGCAGGCGTGCATCGGTACATCTCGTACTTCGGATCAGGATCCTGTGTTCACGTTCCTGACCCAGGTCCTTCTCCTGTTCTGTTCCTGATTCCGGTAGAGACTACCAGTGGCTGAGGCCTAGTCTCTAGCATTGTGGTCAAGCTTGGCAGCCTACTATTTCTGATAATTGTGCTTGCTGGCTTGTAACCCTCTGCTTGTTTCTTTGTATATATTTACCTACTTCCTATTGTATATATTTGCCTACCTCTACTATTAATAAATTGCATTTAACTATACCGTACTGACTCCATTTCTGTGATGAGAAGACTTACCTTAGAGCAGTGTAGTATGCACTCTGCTTTGCTGACACCTTTTTGAAAGCTGTATGTCCCTTTGGCTCTTTGTTCAAACATTCTCACTGCTGGACATCATTCCCTGGTACCAGGAGGAAATCAATCAGAGTTTGGGGCTTTTGTGGACTGAAATAAAACCATGTTTTCCAGCATTCCTTGGACCCACTTATCTATGGATTTAATTGTTGTTCTTCCACCCTCTGAGGGCATGATGACTAGGGTTTGGCTAATTGGGGAGAGATTAACTCAGCAAGGTTGTTTTATACCTCTTCCAGGTCTTCCATCTTCTGAGGAACTCTCGGACCTTTTTCATCAAATAGATCTGATTACATGACCTTCCTAATCAGATCATCTTAGATAAAGGATCCCAATTGATATTCCAGTTTTGGAAATCTTTTGTCTATGTTAGGGTATTCATTTAGCCTTCTCCTCAGCTTGTCATTCACAGACAAATGGTCAGATTGAGAAGATGAACCAGTGCTTAAAACATTAGCTTATGTTGTTATTACAATCAACAATAAAATAGTTGAATTTCTTTTTTGTCCTTAGCAAAGTTCTCCTATAATTTTCTACTAACAAATCCATATCCGCTCCATATTTTTCACAGCCTTGGGGTATAATCTACATTCTACATAATCTATGTTTTGTCCTCCCACTTATCTGATGTTCCTGCTGCTAATGACTGAACATCATGCAGGCTTGAATTGTGGAGGGGAATTGTACAACCCTGCTCTTCTATCAAATCACCAGAAGAGATCTGCTGATAAGTATATCTCTCCAGCTCCCACATTTAACTTTGTGATCTGGTTTGGCTTCAGTGAAAAATGATTACTATCTGTCATTTCTCAGATAAACTTAGGCCTTGTTTCCTTGGTCCCTATAAGGTTCTTTCTTGCCATAAGGATGCCAACTAAAAATTATTTCCTACATTCTACTGATATTCCTCCTCACAGTAGTACTGCAGCAAAAGGTATCCCCTTAACATGTGTTAAAGCTCACAGCATACAATAGAATAGTAAATGGATTTGGTTATTCCATTGATTATTATGGGCTAAATTCTAGTGGACATCATACAAATGTAACTCTTGTTAGTGCTGAGTAGAAAGTCAAATTGTGCCTAGATACTATTAATGCCAGTTTTATTTTCTTCAGAACCTAGTAGAATTGAGCCCCGGATTGTGCTGCAGTTGCACTTGATTTTTGCTTGCAGCTGCCAGGCTGTTGGTTGTAGCCAATCAGGAGCTCACAAATCCTTTAAATATCCAGCATCCACAGCATTCAGTATAAGGTTATTGTGGCTTATCTGTATAATCAGGTGTGTTTTTGTCTGCTGTGTCTCTACCTTTATATTGTTCTGTTCTGGTTTGTGTTCAGTCCTGTTTCACTCTGCGTCAAGTCCTGTCCTGCGTTTCCCCTTATCTGGAAGACCTCCTCCAGGCTGGAGCATTGGCTTTCCTCGACTGACCTTGGCTTGTTACAGCTATTCTATGTAAGTCATTTCCAGTGACCAATTTTGTTTTAAAAGCTATGATCGGTGCTGTCATTGCTTCTACTCCCAGCCTGAGTCACTGGATTTCTACTCTTTGTTCCAACTTTTGTCCTGCCCAGAGGGGTCACCAATGTTCCAGCCCTTAATTCCTGATACAATATAAGAATGAAAAAGACAAGTAATCTGTTGGATACCAGAGATGTCTCCAGCACATTATACTTTCTCTTTGTAGTCAAGTAATTTAAGGGGAGTTATAACCTATAAAGAAGTGACTGTTAACTTTACCAAAAGTGTACCTTGCTACATTTATCTTTTGTGGTTCTAATGTGTTATTCTAATCAATCTCTCAGTCCATGTGGTCGATATCCATAAAGACAAAAGTAGGACAAACCAATTGCACTACAAGGAGCTAACAGAGAAAACCATTGCTTTAACTATTTGAGTACCAGAGAGGTATCTAATGCATTGCAGCACAATGCATTGGATACCTTTCTGACATTCAGAGGGTTAATGGGACATTATCACCAAAATTATGTTTTCTTTTCTTTTACTAAAATCTTTTAATAAGAATTGTGGAAAATGTTCCAGTGGCTACAGCTGACTACTTTTGTTGTCAGGCATGCTAGCCCTTTGAGTGCCAGAGGTGTACGCAATGCACTGCTTTGCAATGCGTTGCGTACCCCTCTGGCACTCAAAGCCTTAAACTGATAAAACCTTAAACAGAGATAACTACTCTGAGATTAGAACCCACGCAGTTCAGGTCACAAACACTCTTTTATGATCATGTTGAGTTGTTTTGTATATTTTTTGTGAGGTCGTCTTGTAAATTCATATAGTATCTTTCATCAGAGAGTTGCCTATTTGCTTCTTGAACGTAGTCTGCAGTATTCATAATAACAGACAGCTCCCCCCTCGTCCGCAGGCTTAATAATAATAATATCCTGGTTATTCTTTAGTGACAGAGACATCAGTGGGAGAACATTTTTGCCAAAGTGGACACAGTGTTAGGGACATTATGCTCACTGTACTGATGGGACAATTTCGCACTCAGAGGGACAGAAAATTATGGGAGGTAAAATTAATGCTACAATTTGATTCTTTGACTTATGGACTTAATAGAGACAGAGAGTTTCTGTCACATTATCACTTGGCGAATAAACCTTTACGACAGTCCCCCTGGGATCATAAATACCTGGACTCCTTAGAGGAAGAATGCAATTTAAATCACATCCGCTACCATTGACTGATCAAAGAATCAGTATATGCTCTAACTTTCTTATCTGATTTCCATTATAAACAATGTAATGTGTACTTGCATTTTACCCCTTAAGGACCAAGGACGTACATGTATGTCATGGGAAGAACGTGCATAAAGGATCCATGACGTACATGTACATACTGAAATTCAGGGTTCCCCGCATGGTTGCACACCGTTCAGGGACCTCTGATTCCAGTATGAGAAAAAAAAATGCTCTGTGGGCCCTAAGTGCCGGCCGCACAGCAGTGCAGCTGGTCCTTAAGGGGTTAAGAGAGATATTTTCATATTTATCTGTATAACATGCCTGAGGAAGAGACCTAAGAAGTCTTGAAAGCTTGCATTTTAAATCTGTTTAGTTAGCCAATAAAGGTATCAACTTTACTAAATTTTTGCTTCCTGTATTTCTACGGCTAACATGGTACCAACTCTCATCTATTATCAACATAGGTGTTATACGTATCACTTTTTAGAAGTTTCATATATAAACAGGTGTCAAATGATCATCCACAGCTGCCTACATATGAATAGGAAAATCACATGTAGCACATATTCTGTGGTTTATGTCTACATTCCCATGCACTTGAATAGAGATTTTACACCCCTTGAATGCCAGAGAGGTCTCCAGTGCATTGCTTTGCAATTCACTGGAGATCTCTTTAGCATTCAAAGGGGTTAAAATCCCAGTTTAATTTAACAAGGAATGTTTATTTGTCCCCTGTGGTTCAGTTGATACACTCCAGAATAATTTCAGCTTGCTTTTTTTACATATGGACCAATGTTAATTTTTGTGAGTATCCCAATTAAATCAATTGGACTTCAGGGAACTGATTGGTTCACAATAGTGCAGTTGGTTTCTTGACTGCACATGGCCCATAATTATTGTAAGAAACAATGTGGGGGAATTATTACTAACTGAAAGTGTAACAACAAATACTGCTGAAGGAGGAGGAAAAAAAACCCAAATCAGACAGATGCCACACCACAAGCCTGAGATAACTGTGCAGTGAGGAAGCAGCTATCAGACAAGTGTAGACAGTTTTGCAGTTTTAGTATGTGATGCTGGAGAACGGAATGCAGCTTTGGACCAGACCTATATGCAGAATGACGACTGACACCCATATATTCTGCTTTATCCTTCTGTTATGTAAGATGATTTCAACTACTTTTTTTTATTTTGCCTGATTGTACCAGATGTTAAGTTGATTTATTTGCTTGAAACATTTAAACTTAGAGGCTGATGTACAAACAGAACTGAAACAATTGTGTAGGAAACCAGTGACACCATATGAATGCTCGTGAGATCTCACAATGTCTTAGATGCCTCTATAGCACTCAAGGCGTTAATGTCCCAGTTAAATCAATGGGATATTTTACTTGTTACCTGTGGTACAATTTTTTTACCCTAGAATAACTCTTGTGCACTAAGGTGAGATAAAGGCGTGACACATTCTATCATTCCTGTGTTATTCTATGGAGTCTATGCACTCAGATCACACAAGTTATATCTTCTTTGTCACACCTTAGAGCATGTACTCCCAGTGCTTCTTAGTACATCAGATTCAGTGTCTTTGGATATTACTTGGTGTACTTTTTCTGCTGCCCGGAATTACATGGACCTGTTCTCTACTGCTATTCAGGTCCATAGGACAGAGACTGGGTTATGCACTAAAGTCTCTAAGGTGCAAAATTGGAAGAAAGTCCAAAAAATTGCAGCCTATTGAGACAATGGGAGCAATTCATGGCACCAAAAATGTATTCTTATGTATCGAATTGCGTCTGAATACAAATGGTGGAACTGAATTCTTCACTGAATATACCATAGTTTTTGTACTAAAATCTCAGAGGAGTTAAACTAAGGCATAGATGGTGCCAAAAAGTACCCTGTTGCCCTTATGCAGAAAGAAAAAGATGTACAGTTCTGCTGCAAACCAAATGTTCCATAGGGGACAAGTAAATGATTAAAATGTGTCCTTTAACAGATTGAATGTTAGAGAGGTCTTCAGTGCATTGCAAAGCATTTACTGGATTGAAATCCCCATTTAAATCAATGAGAATATTTAGTTGTTCCTTATGGTGCAGGTGTTTTTATTTCCAAGAGTGTTCATATTTCAACCCTTTGAGTGCCAGAGGGGTCCACAACGCATGGTACTGCAATGTGTTGCACACCCCTCTGGGACTCAAAGGATTAATATGTGCTTACAGTCCTATATAAAGTGGTGACATTCTGGGCACACAAATTGGACCTTATGTTCCTGCCCCAAAATTGGTCTTCTTTTGTCTTGATACATTGGGTGCATTTCCTATGCCTGAGTTGTGGGGAGTTGTGGGGAAAACCACAACTAATAATACCCCATGGATTTAAACCCCTTGAATGCTAGAGGAGTCAAACACATTATGAAACATTGCATTTGAGACATCTCTAGCATTCAAGGGGTTAAAATTCATATTTAAATCAATGGAACTTTTTGGAATGTTTAGTTCTCCTCTATAGTGTAATTGGTTTGTCCCAGACCTTGTCCACTTTTCCTCTGACCATACAGCACTATAGGTCCATGGATCTGTCACTATTTTCACATAAAAATTGACATGCATATGTATAAAGGTGTCTGCTCACAGTGGCGTAACAATAGGGGTTGCAGCGGTTGCCTGCGACCCCCTCGCCCGCAGCAGTCACTTACCTGATCTCCCACTAGGCGCGCCGCTGTAGTAATACAGAGCGCTGGGAGAGGACATCATCTCCCAGCCTCTGCATCACTACAGCAGTGCGCGGGAGCTCCTGTTGCAGAGATCTGTGCCGAAGGAGGCACAGATCTGTAAAGACACTCCGCTAGACCACCAGGGACTGGGGGTAGGGGAAATGTGAAGATGGGGGCATTGTGGAGATGAAGGGGGCATTGTGGAAGGGGGCATTGTGGAGATGAAGGGGGAATTGTGGAGATGAGATGAAGGGGGCATTGTGGAGATGAGATGAAGGGGGCATTGTGGAAGGGGCATTGTGGAGATGAAGAGGACATTGTGGAGATGAAGGGGGGCATTGTGGAAGGGGCATTGTGGAGATGAAGGGGGCATTGTGGAGATGAAGGGGGCATTGTGGAAGGGGCATTGTGGAGATGAAGGGGGCATTGTGGAGATGGAAGGGGGCATTGTGGAAGGGGCATTGTGGAGATGAAGGGGGGCATTGTAGAAAGGGCATTGTGGAGATGAAGGGGGCATTGTAGAAGGGGCATTGTGGAGATGGAAGGGGCATTGTGAAGATGGAAGGGGCATTGTGGAGATGGAAGGGGCATTGAGGAGATGGAAGGGGGCATTGTGGAGATGGAAGGGGCATTGTGAAGATGGAAGGGGCATTGTGGAGATGAGATGAAGGGGGCATTGTGGAGATGAAGGGGGCAATGTGGAGATGAAGGGGGCATTGTGGAAGGGGCAACGTGGATGAGGGGGCCAATGTGGGTGGGGGGGCACCATGGCAATTCTTGCACCAGGGCCCGGTGGCTTCTAGTTACGCCTCTGTCTGCTCATGAAAATCCCCTTTGTGCCAGGTGCACCAAGTCTAATTTACAACATAATTTGTGGACTTGACTAATTTAAGAATGTTGTCACAGTCAATGTCTAAAAATTGTTTCAACAGTTTTATGATTGCTTTTGGCTCCTAATTTGTCCATCTCCCTGGTATAATCACAATACTGTCAGTCGATGAAAAAGATATATAAGAAACTAGTCGTGTGGAAAGGCGTTGCCTGTCGTTTTGTTTTAATCCTTCACACAGCAATAAAAACACAAGTCCCCTTTTTGTTTTTACATATAAAAGCATTTACTGTATTAGTGTCAGGCATGAAAGGGTGTATATATGAAATCAGTTAAATATACTTGAAATACAAACTTTTTTTTTAAATTGTACAGCTGTAAAAATGTTTGACATAAAAACATCAATATAATGTAAAAAGTGATAACTCCTTCCCCTGAACTCCTCCGATGGTAGAGAGGTGTGGATATTTTGTGAATCAATGGTTTGGAGAGGTTTTTAGCATTGGTAGGGGGTGATAGAGGGAAGGTAAAAACAAACAGACAGCATAATTAGGGTGTAAAAATTAAAACAAAAAGCATATGCCTGTGCTGGGAAGGAAATATTGCTGAGGGGTATGTGAAAAAATATATACCTCTATTTATATAGTAGAAGTTAAACAATGAAGGGGTTAAATCAGCTCTCCGGTGATGACAGCAGTGACATTGGTGTCATTGTCCTACCCCCAAAAGATATGTTAAAGTCCTTTCTGCATAATCCATAACATTGGGCATTACCACTAAGGTGCAGGAGAACCTGGATGAAAGTCACCAGTACAACCACTTCAGTTGCACTGCCGTCAGTCCCAATGGAAGGACTCACGTGTTGGCACTTCGGTGGTGGTACTGGCACCAGTGGGACTGGCAGTGTGTTGCACTTATTGTATGCGTTGTAGCCACTCTGTAATTAGGGTTGCCACCTTTTCTTCAAAAAAATACCGGCCATGGCATTCCCTCCATAGACTTAACATTGGACAGAAGCCAATTTTTTACCGGCCTGCCGGTAAAATACAGGCTGGGTGGCAACCCTATCTGTAATTGACAGCTGTGAGTGGGATATACGTACTGCCAAATTGACAGTTCTGAAAAGTACAGGCAGGAACAGACAGAGAAGCAAGCAGATAAGGATCAGGTCAAAATATCCGATGGCCTACATCCGTAACAGCTGCATGTGAGACAGGGTTTAGCTCATTACAATTAAAAAAAAAATCACCACTAATAATCAGAGTACAATTAAAATAAATAAGCATAGACATTCAATAATCAAGAGTACAGATATGGAATATGAACCATTACATGATTTGTTCATAGGATTTACGTGTGTATCGCATCCTTAAATAGTGCTGTGTTCCAGCTATCATTGATATTATTATATGTGAGCTCTGCGCCAGACCGGGGCTGATGGGAGTTGTAGTCAGCACTCATTCTGCATGCAGAGAAGGGGAGATAGAGAAGCCAGCGTAGTGCTCAGATATGGGGGTTCTTTCTCCCCTTCTCTGCATGCAGAATGAGTGCTGACTACAACTCCCATCAGCCCCAGTCCGGCACAGCGCTCAGATATAATAATATGAGATGAAATTTAAGTTTTAGCCACAGGGCAACCATAGGGACCACAGACATTCACTCCTGTAACAGACTGGCAGGGCACCCTGTCACCAACTGCGACCACTAGGTGCTCAACAGGGGAGCACCGGGGCTACTGCATGTACGTTATCCGGTAGAGCATGCGTTAGGTAGTGGGCCGGGCATGTGTCCCCGCTAGGCAAACAGTGTATGTGGAGACTGGTGTGCACATGGAAGCTGGAGGTCCACTTCCCCTCCCCCATCTTAAAAAACTTAATTATAATAAAGACAAATACACACTTGAAATGGAGGTAAAGGCCACAGCATTTTTTATTTGAACCAAAATATAATTTATTCTGTTCACCAACTAAATAACAATTGCAATAAAACCATCTTACCAGCCCTACCAGCCTGGTAAGTCCAATTACCATATATCATGATGGACTCCGGCCTACCAGCTAGGAGTCACAAATAAATAATTAAATAACAGTTTATTTAAAAACCTCCATGCTGCGACAACCTTAAAACTCCTTACTTTTTTTTTTATTATTATTATTTATTTATTTATTAAACAGGGAGGGTGGGCGGGAACTTACAAATACTCAACGCTCTTGTCGCTGTGAGGTACCAGAAAAAAGACAGTTCTATTTATAGAATTTCTTCCCGCCCTGTAGCCTACCTGGCGTGAGGTAAGTTGCTTTAACCAATAGAACTATAGAGCGGGAATGAAATACCAGCATCCAGAAACTTCTTTTAGGCTTTATTTATTTAATTAACTTTAAAGGAACAGTGCCCCTATCATAGTAGGAACTAACGGGACAAGGAGCGAGGGGGGGGCCCAACTCCATGCAGTCCCTCCCTTATTCAGTCTGGTCCTTTCCAATTAAGTCTTTGGTGCGTAACTTGAGGAAGACGAACACACAGAGGCCGGCATGGTTCCTTCATTGCTGTGCCTCCTCTTAGTTCTGAATATAAGTTTGTGCCATCTGTACACCTTAAACAATGTTAACATACTTTAACCCTTTAAGTGAAAGACAGGTATGCACATAGCATGCCTCTATTGCACTTAAACTGTTAAAGTATGTTAACATTGTGTAAGGTGTAGAGACGGCACAAATTTATATTCAGTGCAAGGATGAGGCACAGAAATGAAGGAAGCATGGAGGGCACTGGCTGTTGTGTGGTGTCCATGTTACAAGGAGGGGTAATAGTTGCAAACCCCTCCTGGGCACTTCCCGTGGGCACTCTACCAACAGTGCATGGGATTTCATTGGATTTTGACAGGTGCAGTTCTGTGATTTTTTGGACATCTGGGCTGGTGGATGTGTACAGCAGGTGTCCATCGTCAAGCGATATTGTGGTATGTGTTGAATGAGAGTGGCCACTTTTCTGTCCTGTGTTGTGTGTAACACATGAATGCATACCTAGAGAGACACACACACGCATACTCGATTGTCCACTCCTTCTCCTGCTAATGTGCACCTCTCATAGAGGAGTGATGACAATGCGGTATTAGCCCTTGTACGGGCGGCAGTTGGGAGCGGTGTAAATTGGTGGCTAAGACAATAGTGAGGAGAGTCAATGTTCTTTCGGTAGTGGAGTGAGATCAAGCGTCGGCCTTCCAGCTGTTCTTGGAATGTGCTGCTTATGAGTGAAAAGAAACACACAATATTCTAAGAGTAACACTCTATGCTTAGGGGATCATGTGTTTCTTTTAAGTCATAAGCAGCACATTCCAAGAACAGCTGGAAGGCCGATGCCTGATCTCACTCCATTATCGGCATGTAAATGTGTGTGCCACACTTCCAGCTCCCCAGAGCAAAAGGACATGAAGGGTACAGTACAATAGTATAGAAGTCACACAACAAGGCACAGTTGAGACTTTTCACTGGAATTAGTATGTACTGTATGCAGAAGGCCACTGCAAATATTGTTATCAGTATCACCAAGTGCAAACAGGTGGCAGAGCCTATTATTGCACCTTACCTCATTCTTATGTACAGTTAGGGAAAAATTTATTTGTAGACTTGTACACAGCAAAATTTTTCAGTAAAATTCAATTTCGGTATATAATATGTGTTTGTTCAATAAATGAGAAAGATAGGAATTATGGTTGAACACACACATAACAAAAATGCCAAAATTGCTTGTGCCTTATGTGGTTTATATCTGCACTTTGCATGAACTGTAAAGAGCCTGTTTTACCAGATCTATTTTTAGTAGCATGTAGCAACATTGTAATAGTTTCAGGTGGGAAAGTGATGTCTGAATTTCCGAAATTTACAACGGAATTTCAGACTAGGTCCGTTTCGTATTCTGATTTTTTTTTGTGGGCGGACCTTAGCTTTCGGAAGGTCCGAGTGATGCCGAATATGCCTTATTTGTCCGAATTCCGAAATTAGTCAAACCGAATTACATAAGTCTAATTATTTGATCCCCTGCTGATTTTGTATGTTTGCCCACTGACAAAGAAATGATCAGTCTATAATTTTAATGGTAGGTTTATTTGAACAGTGAGAGACAGAATAACAACAAAAAAATCCAGATAAATGCATTTAAAAAAGTTATAAATTGATTTGCATTTTACTGAGTGTAATAAGTATTTGACCCCCTATCAATCAGTAAGCTTTCTGGCTCCCAGATAACAAGCTGAGATCAGGAGCGCTCTCTTAAAGGGAGTGCTTCTAATCTCAGCTTGTTACCCGTATAAAAGACAGTCTGTCCACAGAAGCTATCAGTCAATCAGATTCCAAACTCTCCACCATGGCCAAGACCAAAGAGCTGTCCAAGGATGTCAGGGACAAGATTTTAGACGTACACAAGGCTGGAATGGGCTACAAGACCATTGCCAAGCAGCTTGGTAAGAAGGTGACAACAGTTGGTGTGATTATTCGCAAATGGAAGAAACACAAAATAACTGTCAGTCTCCCTCGGTCTGGGGCTCCATGCAAGATCTCACCTTGTGGAGTTTCAATGATCATGAGAAAGGTGAGGAATCAGCCCAGAACTACATGGGAGGAACTTGTCAATGATCTCAAGGCAGCTGGGACCATAGTCACCAAGAAAACAATTGGCAACACACTACGCCGTGAAGGACTGAAATCCTGCAGCACCCGCAAGGTCCCCCTGCTCAAGAAATCACATGTACAGGCCCGTCTGAAGTTTGCCAATGAACATCTGAATGATTCAGAGGAGAACTGGGTGAAAGTGTTGTGGTCAGATAAGACCAAAATCGAGCTCTTTGGCATCAACTCAACTTGCCGTGTTTGGAGGAGGAGGAATGCTGCCTGTGAGTCCAAGAACACCATCCCCATCTTCAAACACCGAGGTGGAAACATGCTTTGTGGTTGCAAATGCAAATCAACTTATAATTTTTTGAAATGCGTTTTTCTGGATTTTTTTGTTATTATTTGTCTCTCATTGTTCAAATAAACCTACCATTAAGATTATAGACTGATTATTTCTTTGTCAGTGGGCAAACATACAAAATCAGCAGGGGATCAAATAATTTTTCCCTAACTGTATCTCCCCTTTTATCTTTGTACTCTCATAAGCATTTATAAAAAGGTCTCAAAATTAAAGGCACCAATTTTCTTCTAGTTTGTGCTTGCACTTTTCCAATTAGTATAACTATGCCAAGTCAATGTCTAATATTGTTCAGTAACTGTTACAATGTACATGACTCCTAGGGTACTTATTTGTTATCCGTGGAACTGAAAATTAGAACAAATATGGTTTCACTTCAATCATATGGTATGGCATGGCTTAAAACAGGTCTGCATCATGTTATGACAGCATAATTTTTCCTATTATCAGATGCTGGAGGAGTTAGCAAAATTTGCTATAAAATTGGCACTAATCAATAATGTGTGGCACAAGGTGGAACTGTTGCTAAATGCACATAAAATAATGCAAAACCCGACTTAGAAACAATTGATACATGTTCCTGTAACTCTTCAATGTAATTGTGTAACTTCAGTATTGGATAAAGCACTTTAGAAGGTTATTTTGGATAGAAAACATAGGGCTTTATTCCTAAAGTTATAGAAGTGTAATTCTGGAGCAAGTCAACTGTACCACAGGGTTGAAATGAAAACGTCACAAATTTTGCAAATAAATTTTAACAGGTAAGGAGTAGTGTTGAGCGAGCATGCTCGGCCGATGCTCGGATCGGCTCGAGCATCGCTCTGCTCGGCACATGGCGGTACTCGTACGAGTACCGCATGTGCTCGCCCGCCATGTTCGGGTCTCCTCCCCGCACGTTTTGCGGCTGCTGCGCAGCCAATAAACGTGCAGGGAGGCTCTGACATCGGTGTAATGCCAGCAGCCATGTTGGCTGCTGGCATTACACTGATTGGCTGGCCAGAACCCGTGGTCAGGTGCTGTATAGCACCTGACCATCGAGTTCGGCTCAGTCTGAGCCAGGGAGAGCTGAGGATAGGAAGGGAAAGGCAGTGTAGGGAGGAAAAAAACAAAAATTGTGAAAAAAAAAGAACCAAAAGTCCTTTTTAGGACTACTGTGTGTGGGGGCAGCAGGTTATTTGGTGTGGGGGGAAAAAAACAAAAAAAAAAAAAAAAAAATATATATATTCTGTTTAGTGTGCAAAGTTGCAGATTAGAGCACATTCTGTTTAGTGTGCACAGTTGCAGATTAGAGCACATTCTGTTTAGTGTGCAAAGTTGCAGATTAGAGCACATTCTGTTTAGTGTGCAAAGTTGCAGATTAGAGCACATTCTGTTTAGTGTGCAAAGTTGCAGATTAGAGCACATTCTGTTAAGTCTTCAAACTAAAATATCAAAGTCACGTATTCCATTCAGTGTGCGTCGCCGCAGTTTAGCAGCACATTCTGAGTACTGTGCAGAGTTGCAGAATAGGAAGAAATACTGTTAAGTCTTCAAACTAAAATATCAAAGTCACATATTCCATTCAGTGTGCTTCGCCGCAGTTTAGCAGCACATTCTGTGTACTGTGCAGAGTTGCAGAATAGGAAGAAATACTGTTAAGTCTTCAAACTCAAATATCAAAGTCACATATTCCATTCAGTGTGCTTCGCCGCAGTTTAGCAGCACATTCTGTGTACTGTGCAGAGTTGCAGAATAGGAAGAAATACTGTTAAGTCTTCAAACTAAAATATCAAAGTCACATATTCCATTCAGTGTGCTTCGCCGCAGTGTAGCAGCACATTCTGTGTACTGTGCAGAGTTGCAGAATAGGAAGAAATACTGTTAAGTCTTCAAACTAAAATATCAAAGTCACATATTCCATTCAGTGTGCTTCGCCGCAGTGTAGCAGCACATTCTGTGTACTGTGCAGAGTTGCAGAATAGGAAGAAATACTGTTAAGTCTTCAAACTAAAATATCAAAGTCACATATTCCATTCAGTGTGCTTCGCCGCAGTTTAGCAGCACATTCTGTGTACTGTGCAGAGTTGCAGAATAGGAAGAAATACTGTTAAGTCTTCAAACTAAAATATCAAAGTCACATATTCCATTCAGTGTGCTTCGCCGCAGTGTAGCAGCACATTCTGTGTACTGTGCAGAGTTGCAGAATAGGAAGAAATACTGTTAAGTCTTCAAACTAAAATATCAAAGTCACATATTCCATTCAGTGTGCTTCGCCGCAGTGTAGCAGCACATTCTGTGTACTGTGCAGAGTTGCAGAATAGGAAGAAATACTGTTAAGTCTTCAAACTAAAATATCAAAGTCACATATTCCATTCAGTGTGCTTCGCCGCAGTTTAGCAGCACATTCTGTGTACTGTGCAGAGTTGCAGAATAGGAAGAAATACTGTTAAGTCTTCAAACTAAAATATCAAAGTCACATATTCCATTCAGTGTGCTTCGCCGCAGTTTAGCAGCACATTCTGTGTACTGTGCAGAGTTGCAGAATAGGAAGAAATACTGTTAAGTCTTCAAACTAAAATATCAAAGTCACATATTCCATTCAGTGTCTTTCACCGCCGTTTAACAGCCTATTCTGTGTACTCTGCAGAGTTGCAGAATTATAAGAAATACTGTTAAGTTTTCAAACTCAAATATTAAAGTCACATATTCCATTCAGTGTCTTTCACCGCCGTTTAACAGCCTATTCTGTGTACTCTGTACAGTTGCAGAATTATAAGAAATACTGTTAAGTTTTCAAACTCAAATATTAAAGTCACATATTCCATTCAGTGTCTTTCACCGCCGTTTAACAGCCTATTCTGTGTACTCTGTACAGTTCCAGAATTATAAGAAATACTGTTAAGTTTTCAAACTCAAATATTAAAGTCACATATTCCATTCAGTGTCTTTCACCGCCGTTTAACAGCCTATTCTGTGTACTCTGTACAGTTCCAGAATTATAAGAAATACTGTTAATTTTTCAAACTCAAATATTAAAGTCACATATTCCATTCAGTGTCTTTCACCGCCGTTTAACAGCCTATTCTGTGTACTCTGTACAGTTGCAGAATTATAAGAAATACTGTTAAGTTTTCAAACTCAAATATTAAAGTCACATATTCCATTCAGTGTCTTTCACCGCCGTTTAACAGCCTATTCTGTGTACTCTGTACAGTTCCAGAATTATAAGAAATACTGTTAAGTTTTCAAACTCAAATATTAAAGTCACATATTCCATTCAGTGTCTTTCACTGCCGTTTAACAGCCTATTCTGTGTACTCTGTACAGTTCCAGAATTATAAGAAATACTGTTAAGTTTTCAAACTCAAATATTAAAGTCACATATTCCATTCAGTGTGTTTCAACGCCGTTTAACAGCCTATTCTGTGTACTCTGTACAGTTCCAGAATTATAAGAAATACTGTTAATTTTTCAAACTCAAATATTAAAGTCACATATTCCATTCAGTGTCTTTCACCGCCGTTTAACAGCCTATTCTGTGTACTCTGTACAGTTGCAGAATTATAAGAAATACTGTTAAGTTTTCAAACTCAAATATTAAAGTCACATATTCCATTCAGTGTCTTTCACCGCCGTTTAACAGCCTATTCTGTGTACTCTGTACAGTTCCAGAATTATAAGAAATACTGTTAAGTTTTCAAACTCAAATATTAAAGTCACATATTCCATTCAGTGTCTTTCACCGCCGTTTAACAGCCTATTCTGTGTACTCTGTACAGTTCCAGAATTATAAGAAATACTGTTAAGTTTTCAAACTCAAATATTAAAGTCACATATTCCATTCAGTGTCTTTCACCGCCGTTTAACAGCCTATTCTGTGTACTCTGTACAGTTCCAGAATTATAAGAAATACTGTTAAGTTTTCAAACTCAAATATTAAAGTCACATATTCCATTCAGTGTCTTTCACCGCCGTTTAACAGCCTATTCTGTGTACTCTGTACAGTTCCAGAATTATAAGAAATACTGTTAAGTTTTCAAACTCAAATATTAAAGTCACATATTCCATTCAGTGTGTTTCAACGCCGTTTAACAGCCTATTCTGTGTACTCTGCAGAGTTGCAGAATAGTAAGAAATACTGTTAAGTTTTCAAACTCAAATATTAAAGTCACATATTCCATTCAGTGTGTGTCACCGCAGTTTAGCAGCCTATTCTGTGTACTCTGCAGAGTTGCAGAATAGTAAGAAATACTGTTAATTTTTCAAACTCAAATATTAAAGTCACATATTCCATTCAGTGTCTTTCACCGCCGTTTAACAGCCTATTCTGTGTACTCTGTACAGTTCCAGAATTATAAGAAATACTGTTAAGTTTTCAAACTCAAATATTAAAGTCACATATTCCATTCAGTGTGTTTCAACGCCGTTTAACAGCCTATTCTGTGTACTCTGTACAGTTCCAGAATTATAAGAAATACTGTTAAGTTTTCAAACTCAAATATTAAAGTCACATATTCCATTCAGTGTGTTTCAACGCCGTTTAACAGCCTATTCTGTGTACTCTGCAGAGTTGCAGAATAGTAAGAAATACTGTTACGTTTTCAAACTCAAATATTAAAGTCACATATTCCATTCAGTGTGTGTCACCGCAGTTTAGCAGCCTATTCTGTGTACTCTGCAGAGTTGCAGAATAGTAAGAAATACTGTTAATTTTTCAAACTCAAATATTAAAGTCACTTATTCCATTCAGTGTGTGTCACCGCAGTTTAGCAGCCTATTCTGTGTACTCTGCAGAGTTGCAGAATAGTAAGAAATACTGTTAAGTTTTCAAACTCATATATATTAAAGTCATATATATCGTGTAAGATGAAGAAGGCGGGTAAAAAGGGACGGGGAAGTGGACGTGATCCTGAAAGTTCAGGGCGCGGGTCAGGACGCGGAGAAACTGTGCCTGGTGCCAGAGCACAAGAAAGAAAGACATCCACCATACCTAGCTTCATGTCTGATTTCACAGGGCGTCGCAGGACATCACTCTCGAGGTCCGACCAGTGCGAACAGGTGGTCGGTTGGATGACAGCTGATACTGCTTCCAGTCGGTTAAGCACCACCCTGTCTTCCACCAAGTCCACTCTCAGTAGCCAAGAGTCTGGTCAACATAATCCTCACTCTGATCATCCTTCCTCCCACCATACACGGTCTGGTCAAAGAAGTGATCCCACACTGGGATATAGTGATGAGCTCGTCTCATCACCAATCCTTCATTTGACCCTCTCTCCAAGCACGCTTGCAGAGGAACATGACATCTTGTGCCCTGATTCACAACCTCTAGAGGCTACCCAATCACAAGAAGATGACAGATGTGAACGGCATTTAAGGTCAAAGGAAGTAGTGGATGATGATGATGATGATGATGAGACACAGTTGCCATTAAATCAACCACTATTTCCGTCTCAAGACCTTGTTGAGGAGAATGTTATACAGTTGTCAATGACTGAGTATGTGGTGGGATCAAGACTTGAGGAGGATGATCAGAGTGAGGAAGTGGAGGAGGACTTGGTGGACGATGAGGTGACTGACCCCACCTGGGAAGGTGTAGAGCCGAGCGATGACAGCAGTCCTGAGGGTGAGCCATCTGCAGCACCGCAACAGGCTGGAAGAGGCAGTGGTGTGGCTACAGAAAGAAGGCGGACCGCACCAAACCGGCCCGCAAATGTTCCACGGAGCACCCCCTTGCGTAAATCTACCTTGCCAAGGGGTAGGTGTTCCGCGGTATGGCGTTTTTTTAAGGAAAGTGCGGACGACAAAAGAATTGTAGTTTGCAACCTGTGCCACACCAGAATGAGCCGAGGCATGAACACTAGAAACCTCACCACCACCAGCATGATCCGACACATGGCATCCAAGCACCGTAGTAAGTGGGAGGAACGCCTGGATCGCCCATCTGTGTCTGCAGGCCACACCACTGCCTCCTCTTCCCCTGTTTTCGGTGCCGGCCAATCGCCTGTCGAAGGCGCAGGCCCGCATACCTCCCGCCCTGCACCTGTACCATCTGAAGCACCATCAGCGACCACATCCACTTCCCTGTCCCAGCACAGCGTCCAAATGTCGTTACCCCAGGCATTTGAGCGCAAGAGAAAGTACCCAGCCACCCACCCACAGGCCATAGCACTAACCTCACACCTTTCAAAATTACTGGCCATCGAAATGCTGCCATTTAGGCTTGTGGACACTGAGTCCTTCCGCAGCCTGATGGCAGCAGCTGTCCCTCGGTACGCGGTCCCCAGCCGCCACTACTTTTCCCGGTGTGCCATCCCCGCATTACACCACCATGTGTCCCGTAACATCACCCGTGCCCTGACCAACGCAGTTACTGGGAAGGTCCACTTAACGACTGACACATGGACAAGTGCTTGTGGCCAGGGACGCTACATTTCCCTGACGGCACACTGGGTGAATGTCGTGGAGGCTGGGAGCGACTCGGACCCTGGGATGGCACGGGTGCTACCCACGCCGAGGATTGCGGGCCCTACCTCCATCAGGGTTTCCACCAGCACCTACGTTATTGGCTCCTCCTCCTCCGTTTCCACCTCCGAATTCTCTACACACACCGCCACTCCCCCATCAGCCAGTAGCTGGAAGCAGTGTAGCACTGCAGTGGGGAAGCGTCAACAGGCCGTGCTGAAGCTGATCTGCCTTGGGGACAAACAGCACACGGCCTCAGAGCTGTTGCAGGGGATTAGTCACCAGACCGAGCAGTGGCTCTCGCCACTCAACCTGCAACCAGGCATGGTTGTGTGTGATAATGGGCGTAACTTGGTGGCGGCTTTGGAGCTCGGCAAGCTCACACACGTACCATGCCTAGCGCATGTATTTAATTTAGTGGTGCAGCGATTTCTAAAAACCTACCCCAATGTGCATGATCTCTTGACCAAGGTGCGCCGCGTGTGTGCACATTTCCGTAAGTCATCTACAGCTTCGGCCGGCCTGTTGAAGCTGCAGCAGCGCTTACAATTGCCAGCTCACCGGCTGCTGTGTGACGTGAGCACGCGCTGGAACTCCACCTTCCACATGTTGGCCCGGCTTTGTGAGCAGCAGAGGGCAGTAGTGGAGTACCAGCTGTTACACGGTCGTCGCCTCTCCGTTCAACTTCCTGTAATCAGAAGTGAGGAGTGGGAATGGATGTCAGACCTCTGCGAGGTTTTACGCAATTTTGAGGAATCGACACAGATGGTGAGCGGCGATAACGCTATTATCAGTGTAACCATCCCACTTCTGTGTCTACTGAAACGCTCGCTGCTCACAATTAAAACCGACGCTTTGCATGTGGAAGAGGTGGAAATGGGGGAGGAAGAGCTTACACAAGGTGATAGCCAGAGCACCCTCACTTCGTCTTCTCAGCGACAATTGGAGGAGGCGGAGGAGGAGGAGGAGGAGGAGGAGGAAGACACGGTTGCCTCCGCTACAGAGGGTAGCCATGGAACTTTAGTTCCATCTCTTCAGCGTGGGTGGGCAGAAGAGGAGGAAGAGGATGAGGATATTGAGAGTCATCCTCCTGGTGAGGACAGCGAAATCTTGACTGTTGGTACTCTGGCACACATGGCTGACTTTATGTTAGGCTGCCTTTCCCGTGACCCACGCGTTATATGCATTTTAAACAACACGGATTACTGGGTGTTCACCCTTCTGGACCCCCGCTACAAAGAGAATTTCTCATCTCTCATTCCTCCGGTGGAGAGGACAAGCAAAATGGTGCAATACCAGAAGGTTCTTGTCGAAAAATTGCTCCAAAATTTTCCATCTGACAACGCTGGCGGCAGAGTACGTGCTACCTTGGCCAACAGAGAAGGGGAGAAAAGGGGAGCACACAGCAGTTCCGAGAAAGGCAGGGCAACACTCTCCAAGGCGTGGGACACCTTCATGACACCCCGCCAGCACCCTCACCCTGATGCGCAGCCTAGTGTCACAAGGAGGGAAAAGTTTTGGAAGATGGTGAAGGAGTACGTAGCAGACCGTGTCAGCGTCCTCAATGATCCCTCTGTGCCTTACAACTACTGGGTGTCCAAGCTGGACACGTGGTATGAACTGGCACTCTACGCCTTGGAGGTGCTGGCCTGCCCTGCCGCCAGCGTTCTGTCTGAGCGGGTATTTAGTGCTGCTGGTGGCATCATAACAGATAAGCGTATCCGCCTTTCCACCGACAATGCTGATAGGTTGACACTTATAAAAATGAACAAGGCCTGGATTTCCCCTGACTTCTCCACTCCACTGGAGGAAAGCCCCGGGGGAACATAAACTCACTTTATATATGTTATTTACAATGATGGGAATACTCTGTATTCCCATTCACCCCTTCCACCCAAAAAACGGGTATATGGTTGACTCTTAATCTTCTCATCCTCCTCCTCCTCTTCCATATGCCCTGTGCTATAATTTTTATATAGGGCCAGCTCACCAGCGGGCCCTGTGATATAATTTTTATATAGGGTCAGCTCACCAGCGGGCCCTGTTTGCCAATTTTTATATAGGTCAGCTCACCAGCGGGCCTTCTCATATAATGTTTTATTGGGTCAGCTCTCTAGCGGGCCCTCTCATATAATGTTTTATAGCGTCAGCTCACTAGCGGGCCTTCGCATATAATGTTTAGGATGGTCAGCTCTGCAGCAGACCCTCACCCATAATGTTTTAGATGGTCAGCTCAGCGCACGTTTCCCTCTTAATCATGGCCTCAGTTCTGAAAATCAAGGAAATTTTTGGGAGAATTTGCCTCTGCGCACGTTTCCCTCTTAATCATGGCCTCAGTTCTGAAAATCAAGGAAATTTTTGGGAGAATTTGCCTCTGCGCACGTTTCCCTCTTAATCATGGCCTCAGTTCTGAAAATCAAGGAAATTTTTGGGAGAATTTGCCTCTGCGCACGTTTCCCTCTTAATCATGGCCTCAGTTCTGAAAATCAAGGAAATTTTTGGGATAATTTGCCTCTGCGCACGTTTCCCTCTTAATCATGGCCTCAGTTCTGAAAATCAAGGAAATTTTTGGGAGAATTTGCCTCTGCGCACGTTTCCCTCTTAATCATGGCCTCAGTTCTGAAAATCAAGGAAATTTTTGGGATAATTTGCCTCTGCGCACGTTTCCCTCTTAATCATGGCCTCACTTCAGAAAATCGATGAAATTTTTGGGAGAATTTGCAGATGATATACAAGTAAATATACAGCAAATACTGTTTGGTAACAATTTTTCGCCTAAAGTCGTTTTTATTTTCCTTTTTGTGTGTTTTACGGTCAGTCTGTAAAAATGGCGTACTACGGGCGAAAGATCGTTCCCAGCAGCGATGTTGGAGTCCAAGGTGCATCCAGACATCCTCCCTATGCTGTCCCTGAACCATTTCTGTAGTGTTTCCATCTTTTTCTGCCCTTTTCCTATGGACCAGGCACCCTCCCCTCATCAGAGCAGGGGGTGCCTGGTGTAATGCTCGAGTCCTCCCATTGACTTCAATGGGGCTCGGGTGCTCGGCCGAGCACTCGAGCCTCAGGGGGTGCTCGGTCAGAGCACCCGAACATCCGAGCATTGGGGTGCTCGCTCATCACTAGTAAGGAGCAGTTGTCCCAACCAGTCTGCCAATTATCCTGTTAAAATGCTGTCTTACATAGAATTCAAAATACATATATCTATCCCAGGCATTTTCTAATTCGTTTTCTATATCATCCCCTACCATTTATGAAGAGAAGCTGTTCCAAGAATCTATCCCCCTACCCATAAAATGGTAGTTGCACACATTGCTTCTGAATTTTCCACTCTTGAACTCATGGGTGATGCCCTCTTGTTCTACTATTCATCCTTCTCTCCAGGACTCTATTAAACCCTTTAATGAATTTAAATATTTCTATCATATCCTCCTTTACTTCCTCTCTTCACTGTCATACATAGCAAGGTCTTTGTGACTATCCTGGTACGTTTTGTCAAAAATGCCCTGCTGCATTTTAATAGCTCTTCTTTGAATTGCCACCAAAGATCTACTGACCCATTGGTTTAAATGGATTTTTTAAGTGCATGAATGTCCAACCCATTAATATGTAATGCAATGAAGATTTTCCTAGCATTCAAGGGGTTAAAAGCATAATTTTGTACATTTTAATTTGTTGACTCCAAAAGGAACTGACAGCGCAGGAGCACGGACGTCACTATCGCAAGATGTCCGTGCTTCCTTCTACTGTCCGCCTCAGAATAAGTAGAAAATCTTGTAAACCGGGTAGTATTTCTGGCGACTAGCGCTACTAAGCAGCTAGTCGCCAGATGAAGACTTAAATAAGATTAAGTTTTTGTGGTGTGGTAGTTCCCCTTTAAAAATATTTCCTAACATAAAACCAAACTTTTATTTTTTCTTTAAATCTGTGGTAATTTGGGGACTTTGTATTTGTCCTCTGCAGTGCAGATTGTACTCCCCAGAATCACCCCAGTGTTCTTCTGTGCATGGGGCACTAAGGACCAAGTGTATTACACTGCAGTGGTGCAATTCTGGGGAGCAATAAGGGACACACAAAAATTCCACAGACTGACATTGAGTTAAATGGGGATTTTTAACACCTTGCATTACAAAACAAAGACTTGGAGATCTTTATAATTCAATGGGTTAAACATTCCATTAACATCAATTAGAATTTTTATTTACCCCGATGGTGATGCAAAAGAAAATATGATCAGTTATAGAACAGTACAACTACATCATAGGGGAGATATAAAATTCTACATTGATTTAAGTACATTTCAGTCAAGCATTGCACTTGGGGCATCTCTAGCAATCAAGGGGTTAGAAGTCCCATCTAGATTAGTGGAGTAAATAGAATTTGTATTACTTCCCTATAATGCATTTGGCCTGCTCCAGAATTGCTCATCTTTCCTTTTGTGGCTAAGGCCCTGCATTTGTAAAATGACACAATTGCTCATCCCAGCATCCCATCTTCCTCTTTCCTTTTAATATTTGCATGAGACACTGTGGCTGATGTTTTAAGAGAACTGAAGCAATTCCGGGGTATACCAACTCTACCACCACCAGCTGAAATTCCCCAACTTACCATTGCTTTAAATAATACTTTTAACCAATGCATTGCTGTATTTACCCCCTGTGGTGTGGTTTGTTTTGCACCAGAATTGCTTATTTTTTCATTTGTGCAAATGTCACATTATGATTTCTTTATAAAGAGCCAGCAGTTTCCACTGTGCTGCACAACAGAATGCAATTACAGACAAGATGACATACAAAATAACCTTATATGAGATATATAAAGGCATAAAAATGAGACAGAAAGGGTCTGAGGGCCCTACTATTGCAAGCTGACAATCTAGAAGGTGTATGGGTGGTAGGAAGAGAAGGTAAAGGGACAGCTTTACACTGGGAACATCCGATGGATAAGTGAGATGGCTATACTTTAGGAAATAGTGAGAGATAGTGAAGGCAAAGGACAGCTACAGGAGTCTGTATACAAGATTTTATGGGCCTAGATGGTAACAGGTGTTTTTCAGAGACTGTTAAAGCTTTGGAATAGAGTCGCACAGAGCAAAGTAGGGAATTCCACAGGTTGGGTGCAGCACCGGAGGTGTCCTAGAGATGGGAATGGGAGGTAGTGATGGTAGGAGAAGAGAACCACATGATGGTAGGAGAAGAGAGCCACATGATGGTAGGAGAAGAGAGGCACATGATGGTAGGAGAAGAGAACCACATGATGGTAGGAGAAGAGAACCACATGATGGTAGGAGAAGAGAGGCACATGATGGTAGGAGAAGAGAACCACATGATGGTAGGAGAAGGGAACCACATGATGGTAGGAGAAGAGAACCACATGATGGTAGGAGAAGAGAACCACATGATGGTAGGAGAAGAGAGCCACATGATGGTAGGAGAAGAGAACCACATGATGGTAGGAGAAGAGAACCACATGATGGTAGGAGAAGAGAACCACATGATGGTAGGAGAAGAGAACCACATGATGGTAGGAGAAGAGAGGCACATGATGGTAGGAGAAGAGAACCACATGATGGTAGGAGAAGAGAGGCACATGATGGTAGGAGAAGAGAACCACATGATGGTAGGAGAAGAGAACCACAGGATGGTAGGAGAAGAGAACCACAGGATGGTAGGAGAAGAGAGCCACATGATGGTAGGAGAAGAGAACCACATGATGGTAGGAGAAGAGAACCACATGATGGTAGGAGAAGAGAGCCACATGATGGTAGGAGAAGAGAACCGCAGATCAAAGAGGGCAGTTGGGAGAGTACTGGCTACATATATTAAAGCTATTATTTTTTTTTTAAGAAATAAAGGCTAATCGTTACACTAAGTTGTGACAAAGCAAAATTAAAAAGAAAACAATCAATTTATTTTGTGTTTCCATATATATATGTATATGACAAACTTTGTACCAAAAGAAACAAACAGAAAGTGTATGGAGCACTTAGGCCATATTAAATAAGATAAAGAGGTGCAATTCTGGAACAGACCAACTGCATCATATTGCACAAATTCACCAAATTTCCATTTTTTAAAATGGGTATTTTAACACTTTCAGTGTCAGAGGGGTACGCAACGCATTGTGCATCAATGCGTTGTGTAACCTTCTGGCACTCAAAGGGTTATCCTATCTAATGCTAGAGATATTTCCAATGAAATAGGCTTGATGGGGTTAAAAGCTTTAGAGGGACACGGACAGATGTCATAATGGAAGGAAAAGTAGTTTTTGGCTCCCACTAAATCCTCAAACAATATAGGGGAATCGTTGCAGTCTGTACAATATATCAGCAAGTCACCTCAATATACTTCCCCAACAGAGTGTGAGGAACACTCTAAGCCTTCTCTGGCATTGCTGGAATGCATTTTGTCACTTGTGCCCGTCTAGCCTAGCTATGATGCAAAGCTACAGCATAAATTCTTAACAGTGACCAAACACTTCCAGCTGGTACCTAAAGCTCCAAATAATCAACAGAACTTTGCATTTATAGCAGTTGGAATGGGTGGTGGTGGAACACCCTGCCGGCATTCCTGTACATATTGTTTTGGAATCTGGAATCCAACAGCAGCAGCTTGAACACTTCTCTGTTGTTATGTCTGCTTACTTTCCTCTGCTAGATGATGCCCAGTTTCAAGATTCTGCTTGATAGTCCAAATTACACAACTCCCACAGTACTGGAAGCCTCTAAGACCTGCCACATATAAATAACCACTGGAGCACACAGAGGACTTTACAGGTCTGACCCATTCATTTTAATATTATTTGAGTAGAAGTAGATTAATGTGCAAGTCAATATGAGGAAACTTGGGTAAGGACCTATATGTACACAGAGGGAATCTCTTTGACATTGCCATCCTGAGAATTTAACTAAAGTTAACAGGTATTGCATTCATTTATGTGGAGTGCAGTTGACCAATATGTCTAACAGTACCCATGACATGCTTGTCAACAAGGAATACGGACAGACTATCCCTGGCCTACATCTAGATGACTTACACTCTAAGCATAGCTACAGCAATAACAAGACAAAAAGAGAAAAAAATTAAGAAGGAGACTAAGCAACAATGCAGCAGGTCAGCAAACACTTGATGATATTGTACCGGAAGAACATTCTGATAAAGCTGAGTAAAGAGTTCGGGCCATAGATGAAGCCACTGCAGTAGTATTAGAAGACATTTTACCTCCCCTAACAGGTACGATGTTGGATGGTATCCAGCAGTGAGCTGACAAAATACTAAACTAAAATTACAAAACAATAAAATACAAGAGCTGGAAGAAAATAATCAATGCATGTAAATCAGATAAATCACTATTACAAAAGAATCTCACAACCTTGTCAGAAATTAAACAAGCTTGCTGCAGACTGGAAGACCTTGAAAAAAGAAGCACAAGAAACAACGTAAAATGAACAGGTATTTCAGAAAAAATAAAGGGACTTACTCAGTGTTACATTAACTCAGCTCCTCTTCATGGAAGGAGATTCAACACCTTATAATACTGAAGAGCACACATGTCTACCATCTACTTCTGTCATACAAAGACCAAGATCTGTTTTGTTCCGGATCCTCAACTTCAATGGCAAGAGTATTATGGCAGCATATGGGAAGCTGAGGACTTTGGAACAATAAGAAAATAAGCTATTACCGTTTCAGTACTTTTCTGCAAGAAGAAAGGATTTGCTTCTGTTTTTAGGGAATCAAAGTCATTCTCCAGTATCCAGCAAAACTCAGGATATACAGCAGGATGTGACAAGCAACAAGAAGCTGAGATCTTTCTTCAATCCAAAAATCTTAAATAATACTACAAAGTAGCTTTCATCTACAACCACTGGACCTTTGGGTTTATGTTGCTTTTGTGATGCAAGTGTTGTTTTGGCTTCTCAGATGTCTTGGGGGGGGGGGGGGGGGGCGGAGCACCGTTTCCTACTGATCCAGTTACTCCCTTGCCCTTGGGGTTCCTGGGGTGTGAGTACAGGAATAATGAGTGTTGTGGTATGTTGTATGTTTAAATTTTCCTGGAGCTTTTTACTGAAATTACTTATACAATGCTCCTTAGAGCTAAATCGGAAAAGCAGCATTGGTTTTGCCATGGCCTCTCCATCATGCAAAATGCAGTTATCCATAGAGTGATGTGCCAGCTGCCCACAAGCCCCCCCATCCTGGAATTCAGAAATAATAATGAAATTAATGAATCCAACTCAGTCATGTTTTGGAAAATTCTCAAAAGCAGTCATAAGAGGATGTAGATTTTCACACATAGCAAAAAATAAATTAAGTTGAAACTAAGTCAATGCCAACAAGCATTATCTAAAACATATAAAAACATTAAAAAAATCAGCTTCCAGGGAAACATTATACAAATCAGTCATTAAACGTCTCTCCATGTTGCAGCATAATTCAAGACTGGCAATCAGAATTGCAGTTAGATCTAAGAATCAAACACGGCAGAATCCAAGCCACTCTGCTAAAAACAGTAAAAGGTAGAAACACTATTACAAGTGTTTAGGCTGAGAAGAAAATTCTAACTAATCAACTAGAAATAAATACAAACAACAAAAGGTGTGGGAGCACTCGATACTGGGTGATTGAATCCACTCACTGTGTGAACAGAAATATATACAGTCTTTTCCTCATACTATAACTCACTATCAAGCACTCATCCTCTTCCACATAGACTACTGCAACCTTCTGCTGTCTGGCATTCCTGCCTCCCATCTCCATCCACTTCATTCCATACAGAATGCTGCAGCATGAATTATTCTTTTGTCACCTAGGTTTGTCCCTGCCCCGCTCCTCCTTGGATCTCTGCAATGGCTGCCTATTAAACTCCAAATATCTTAAAAAATCTTACTACTCACATTTAAAACTCTTCTCTCCTCCCCTTCTTAATTTTCCGATTTCTGATATCCCGCTATACCCCATCCCGCCACTTACGTTCAGCCAATGACTGTCTTCTCTCAGCTCCTTTTGTGTCTTCAGCCCTCACACTTATCAAACCCTTTTCTCTCATTGTTCTGTGTCTGTGGAATGCTCTACCTCCCACCCTGCACCCCTGCACCTCTCTGATGGTATTCAAGTCACGCTTCAAACTACTCGTCCTGGATAAAACCTTAACATGCTAGAAGGCACTGATGTTGTAAAACGAAAGCTCTTATAAATTATTTACTTTATTTGTGTCCCCTATCTGCACCAGTACTCTAGCACTGTATTCAGCACTTCACCCTTATGTACTCTGTATGTCTCCCACTACAACTTTAGATTGTAAGCTTTTGGGCAGGGACCTCACACCCAGTGTTTCACTCTACAAAGCACTTGTAAGCCTGTGTTGTCTAAAGCCTTAAATTGTAAAAAGCTCTGTGTACACTTGTGGTGCTATATAAATAAACATATTCATTCACTATTAAAGAAAGATACATATGATGAAACACCAGGAAAAACCTTTAGTCTATTTTTTGACACCTACCAAAAACTAGCTGTGGAACAACAAGAACTTATTAAACAACACAATCAGTGAGGATGTCAGAGTAGACATAGACAAATATAACAATGGTTAATCCCCAGCAGAATATTGCAAATTGCTATCCACAGAGATTATTAAATCTCTCTCAACCTTTCTAAATCATATTTATACAAACAAATCACTTCCAGATATGTTTGATCTTCCCAGGAAGATAGTCTTACTAAAACCTAAACTGGGACCACCATCTTGTTTCGGCATATCACCCAATCTCTTTATTAAAAACTGATTTTAAATTCCTGAATAAAATACTAGCAAATAGACTCAGCATAATAATCCTCACACTGTTAGCCCCTTATGGACCAGATAGGGTGCTCAACATATTGCAAAGCAATGGGTTTGGATCAAATTCGTCCTTAAGGGGATAACGAAAAGTTTCTTCAGGGCAGAGACATGAGGAAACCATTAGCTGTAGTAATAACTCAGGACTTTCAAACAATTCCATCCTTCTACTAATACTTGTTGAAGAAAAGGAAAAGTCTTGGGTTTTCGCATTAATTTAACAAATCAGAAGGATTATGGCTGGTAGAAAAGACTAATTCCAGACTCACTTGTAACTGGGCAGATATTTCCATTATGTATCTAGGTGTACACATAACCAAAACATTCAGGATTTATGTAACACAAACATCAAACCAAATGAAAAAATATGTCCTCAGACTTTACCGCCTGGAAAATATATAACTACGGATGGGCAAAAAGTCCAATTTTTCCTAGCGGGAAAATTTCACACCCCTTTTCCTGTAGTAAGTCCCTGTGAAATGTTTGCCATTGAATCCCCCCCCCCAGTTGGTTATTTAAGGCTGGAATTTCTCATGACATAGAATTTTCAGATGTTCTATACTATAGATTTTTGTAGGCAGGAATATCCCACCACATAGAAAAATGCCCCTTAATTTCCCGTAGGCCTATAGCCAAGCATTTGCAGCAGTTCAGTGTGGGTTTTGTTAGTAGAGAGGAGTAGAGGGGTTGCAGTAGAGGAGAGCTGTTAATAAGAAAATTTGCAATTACTGAAGTTTGTGGTGTGTGTGAGTTAATGATGGACATTCATATAGTGTGAATTAGTCTTAGGGCAGAGAGGGACATTCAAATTGTGTGAATTAGTGTTAGGGCAGAGAAGGCCAGGCAAATTGTGTGAATTAGTGTTCGGGCAGTGATTTTCAGTGAGTGTGAGTGACGTGGTTTTTTTATTACTTTTGTTTTATCATTTTTATTTCTTTATAGTACCACCCTTGTCACCAAATAATTTAGATAGTGGTGACTATTCCTCAGAACAGTCTTTCAGTGCACTCTAAATCTACTTTCACCAAAATAAATAAATAAACAATTATATATATATATATATATATATATATATATATATATATATATATATATATATATATATATATGAAGCTCCAACCAATTTTATATATCATGACAAAATAAAAGCAATTAATTTGCTGAATGTATGTATATATATATATATATATATATATATATATCTTTCTTTTTCATAGGAATAAATACTAGACAATGTATCATCTTTGAATCCACTTTAACATTCCATTATTACTATATTATTTATAAACTTTAATCAGTGGTCTTAGCAGCAGTCCAAACTAGGGTAGAACAACCTTTCAATCCTTCATTCTCCCCTCTCCTCTATGTTACTGTAATAGAAAATATGCCATGGGATTTCCTGCCTTGAGTGGTTTTGTCCACATCTACTGCCTGATACTCAGATGATATTGGATGCTGGCTCATTTTCAGAAATGTAAGACTCCCTACGCTACTGCTTGCTAGCCATGTCCTATAGTGATTAACAATATAACCAGCTGAACTGGAGACCGGCTCAGACTGTGTGCTTGCTGGTGGGCAGCTAAGTGTTTCCACAACAGTATGCATCAGTGCTGGCCATACACACTGTTTTGTTTGCCACGAGTCATAGATTTGCAAGTTTTACATAGATCTGCAAGTTTGCTGTAACCATCTGACATGCAGTGGTACCAGTCCTATGAGCTACATAGTGTTGTTCATGTGTATCAGTTACCCATCTATAATCTAGGAGCATGTCCCATAGAGATATGCCTCTGCCACTACCACCAAAAATGCTAGCGTGTTGTACTTTTGGTTACATCTTTTTCATTATGTTTCTGTTTTTCCCCCACCTTTCTCTCTCATCCTCCACAATGCAATCCTCCATCTTATCAGCATACCTTTTTATTCTTTCCCAGAATCTGATTCCTCAGAGAGCTGCTGCTGATCATGCCTTGGCAGAAATTCATAAATGTTATGTTTATGTTATGTTTAAAACAGGGGTTCAGCATATATGTATTCCTTATTGCTTTCAATGAAAACTATGAGAGGATCCTTCTCAAAGCATGCTAACATGTCATTCACTAACTGGTTCATTTCTGTGTTGTCATTATGGTAAGAGTCATCAGGCATGTTCCTCTATTTATCATGCAGTAAATATCAGTGGAGGAATTGTACTAATTTATGCCTCTACATGAATAACCAGCAAGATGAGCTCCTCAAAATGTTTCAATAGTTCATATAGGTCACAAATTTGTTGCCATTGCCCAGGTAACAAAGACCATGTCTCCAAAGCCTTCCAGGATTGCATTGTATACTTGCTAATGATCTTATTCTGGTCATGCAAATGCTCTAGCATGTGGGGAATTCCAATTGGTAGTGACCTCCATTCTGTGCAGAATATAACGCATAATGAGCACTGTAGGAGCAGCTAAAATGGGCACAGATTTGGTGGGCGATACTCTGCATCTCTTCCAAGAATCTGGTCACAACTCAATTTAGGACATGGTTAAAGCATCATACATGCACTATATAACCTATTCGCAAGGCAGCTGTTATATTTGATTCATTATTATTAGACACAAAACCGACCATCCTTGAAAAATAACTGTGCCTTGGTATGTGCCAGTGGGATGCAACAAATTTAGAAAACCTCTGTTTTCTACAAAAGAATAAGGCAGCATGTCAACTGCTAATATAAGGCAGGAGAAATTTGTAACTTTATTGCTTTTTAAACATGACTTGAGGAGGTGGGTGGTGGCAGTTGCATGTGAGGGCAGCCTATGACTCTTGTCATCTCCTAGAATAAATTCTGAGTCATAATCCCCTTCCGCAGCAGGCATAGATGTTATTTCAAAGAAAGGAAATCCTGGCACACTTTCTGACACATCAATGTCACTTCTATTATGTGCTGCAGAGCCCTGGGAACTTTTAGGAGTGCTTATGCTGCTGCTAAATTTGGCAACTGACATGTTGAGGGTGTGCCATCCAGACAGACATATGGTTGTACTTCAGGTGGGATGTCAGTGAGGAGGTGCCTAGGTGTGACCCTGCTTTCCCCCTGCCTACGTTCTTCTTACACAGACAACAGATAGCAACATGTTTAGCTTTTGGCACATGAGTGAAGTCTCTCCATACTGTAGACTTCATAGACTAAGGGGCTCATAATGGGCTACTACTTCTACTTCTTGTACTAGTTGTTGTCAAAGGAGCTGCACTTCCAACAGCAGCAGAAGCACTCATCATTTCTAGGGTTGAATCAGATGTTGATGACCTGTGTTGCTGGTGGTTACTCAACACTGGTGTCTGTGGCTGGGTGACATTTGGACTTCGAAGCAATGATAATGCTGATGATGACTAACAGGATGATTGTGTATTTTTAGGCATCTTTATTTGGCCAGAGTCAGACTTTCCTATTGATTTTAGAAGTGTTTATAAACTGGCACAGCACCTTTTTCAGTGGTGGAAGATGAATCCGTAGCCTTTCAGCTAATTTTCTGTCCATGACATAATCTCTCTTACTCACTCGTAGTAATATACTGTAGATCAACATTATCATTAGTAATTAGGTCAGCATCACCTGCCACTTATTCCCCACTACTTTTATATTCCTCTATGCTTTCTTGAAGTTTCACATTATTTATTTTTACTTTTCCCTTTACTGGGATTTTCACCACCTGCTCAGGCCTTTGCCCATGCCAGATTGAGGGAAATCTGAACAGAGATTGACTTTTATATGTTCCCACGCTCTCATTGGCAGGCATGTGGGATTACACAGGGTAATATAAAAGTATATAAAAGTATAAAGTAAAGCATACATGTCCCCCAGCATAGCACACTAAATTGGACTCAAGCTAGACATGAACCAATAAATTGCAACACTAAAAAGTATAAAGTATAAAAAAGCATAAAGCTTACTGATTGTGGTAAAATATAGCTTAACAAACTGATCAATATTACCCTACCACTCTTGAAGCATTGGAGAGAAAAGTCTATCACTTCACCAAAATCCACTGGCTATTCACCATCTAAGATACAGAACTAGAGGGGGGATATTTCATGTTCACATGGGAACTGTTCATAAAAACCCTAACCAGAAAAGCCTAAAATAATTATATACAATTTTCAAGAGATGAAACAATACAGCATATAACACATTTACGCTAAAAGCTCAAGTATGCTAGATTCAGTTAGGGGTTCAGTTTTGAGGTTCTGTTGTTGTTATTATGAAGGATATGTTTGAAAAACAAAAACAGTTGCTGACGAGAGGAATAAGAGGACACATTCATTACTGATTACATCTGCGGTACTGGATATACAGACAAACTAAATCACCCTCAAATAAGCATCACTGGGAATTTAAAGTTTTACCTTTTATGGTGCAATTGGTTTGCTCCAGAACTGCACATTTTATACCTGATGTGATAAAATATCCATGTTTGTGATGATAACTCCAAAAGCACAAATAACAATGTAGTAACTATAAAAATTTCACAAAATAAATAGACAGATGTGTACTCTATCATAAAGGTTATGGGCCTCTTTGAAGTAAAATGAGCTCACAGGGAAGCTCAACTCCTTCTTTTGATAGACCTTATCAATAGTACAGAGCTTCATCAGAGCTTCTTCCATGGGTCTGATGTGGGTTTGTTATGGCTGGAATTTGACTGTGTTGTCCATGTACAATTCATCTGAATTACATTTCAAAAATGTTTTTACAAATGTGTGTATTTTTTTGCGTAATAAAGATTCTAATCTGCATCAGAGTAACTTCTTTGGAAGCAATTTTCCCTCACCATTAAAACAAGCTAAATTACAAAATACACCTTTGAAATCAAAATGTTAATTCTAGAGTACCTCCTTCAGATATTAATTATGAATTAATATTGCTTTTCGATACACATTTAAAATGTAATACTCCTGTTTTTCCCATGCAATATATTGAGGACTGTTTTTATTATTAAATAACACAAAAACAGAAAGCAGTAATGACTCTCACTTACAGCCTGGGATGTCCTGTCTATCACCCAGAGTCTGGATGTGGGTACAAAAAAAATTAAATAACTACATACACAACCTCAAACAGAACTGCACATTTTAACTTATTGAGTATGGGCATCACAATATGAAATCAATGTAATTTATTTATACCAAGCCCATCTCGGCCTCAAGATGAATAATGTGTCTTAAAAGAGGAAATAATATTATATTCATATAATAGAGAAAATATTTTATTTGTAATATAAAAATCAAAGTGTTTCTGGTTCACTATCAGGGGGGGTGTCAATAGAACGCTGCTTTGCTGTGCTTCCTCAAAAAACAAAAACATAAGTCTGGTAGGACTCCAATTGCAAAGAACAAATTCAGTAAATAAAACAAAAGCATTCCTCAAAGTGCAAGAAATTCCTTTAATGTAATCTACTGATCAGATGGGCACTTTAAGAATTACACATACAGACAAGGAGGTTGAACTCCTGCCACAAAGTATAGCACACACACAACAGAAACAATGTACTTCTCGCTCATCTATTATTACTAGCGAACAGGTCATACTTTCAAATGATTAGATGAGTTCAGTTGCAAGTTGACTGTCACTGACCAAATAAGGATACATAAGTTGCCCTTTATTTTAATCACCTAGCCCACCATCTGTTTTATTTCCAAGGCATGCCTCTCTCCCTCCTCTCTCTCCCTCCTTTCTCACACACTCCCTTTCTCTCATTCATTACAACCTACTCTCCATTTTTCATCTCCCTCTCCATTTCTTTTTCCTCCTGTGTCTCTCTCCTTTGATTACTCACTCTCTAACTGATAAGCCAGCCCACCATCCAATTATAGAAGCTCTCTGCTCAGTTGTTAGTCTGCCACTCAGAACAATCAATCATTTTAAGATTACTCACACATGCCTTGTATTCATCATTAATATTTGGGTGGGGTTAATGTTTAAGCTTAGTTATTTGCAAATAGCTTTCCAAGCTGGCATACAGATAATAAGCATCCATGTTGTCAGGAACCACTGTCATGGACATGGACATTTTGCCTTTATAACTGTTTGAGATTGTGTTTTCTTACATGATTACAGCATTACATTTTATAATTAATAATTAAACAATGAAAAATACTAATTAAATGTTAAAACTTTAAACCCTGGAATGCTAGAGATGTCTCAAATGCTTTGCAAAGTGTTGGAGACCTTACTAGTATTCAAAGGGTTAAAGACTGAAGTAACTGAGGAGTGCATGTCTAGAGACGAGTTTCAGTCTTATTGCAGCAAAGGTAACCAGCCACATCAACCACAGACTATTGTTACTACATGTTAGCTGACTCCCACACCTACCATACAAAGTGCTACTGAGACAGACTATTGTTACTACATGTTAGCTGACTCCCACACCTACCATACAAAGTGCTACTGAGACAGACTATTACTACATGTTAGCTGACTCCCACACCTACCATACAAAGTGCTACTGAGACTGCTGTACTAAAAAAACTGGAGAAATTCAAGGGCAAGCCAACTGCACCAAAGGGGAGAGAGAGACATTTCTATTGATTAAATGGGAGCATTTAATCCTTTTAATGCTAAAAAGGAATATAATACTTTACTCTGAAATTCTTTGGAAACACTGTTAGAATTTAAGGTGTTATAAGACTCATTTTACCCTTTGAGTGTCAGAGAGGAATCCATTGTATTGCAAAACAAAGGGTTAAATCAGTGGGCACATTGATAATGTTTATTTGTTTCCAGTTAATTTGCCCCAGAATTCCTACACTCTCTCTTTTTGCATATGGCCCTTAATACCCTCCATAGAGTGCAAAAAGTCAATTGTATATAAGAACATCATATACTGGATGTGGGATATATTCATGTTGCTCAGGATTAGATGGTCCCATGGCTTATAGTAACTGCCAGTGGCTCCTCTATTCCCAGAACTGTCTTCCCAACCTCGCCTGACCATAGCAGGAAGCACTGCTGTAGGTGGGTGTATAGTTGACAGTGACTTTTAATTCACCTCATCTAACAGTAGGACACCCACTCTGCGTCCCCAGACCCACTCCCACCACATAAAACATGTTGCCAGTTGTGTTTGTGTGTGTGCCTGAACCAGCAATCAGGTAACCATGGTGCACAATGACAGGGAAATTATAATTCAGCACCATGATATGGAGAAAGAGGGAAGTCAGTACTTGTGAATGGGAAGTGAAAATAAATAGAGAAGTCAGTAACTGGGAGCTTGGAGTAAAAAGAGAGGGGCAAATAAGTACCTAGGAATGGGGAGTCAAGAGAAAGGGAAGTCATCACTGGAAAGTGAAGCAAGAGACTAGGGAGTCAAGAGAAACAGGGAAGTCGGCTCTCAGCTCTGGGGAGCAAAAAGAGCTAGAGGAAGAGAGTAGAGAGAGTCCCAAAGGGAAATAAAAAGAGAGGGATATCATCAGTACTTGGAACTGAGGAGTGATGAGACAGAGTCCCCACTTGGGACTGGGGTGTGAAAAGAAAGATTGATGACAACATGTGGGACTGGGAAGTAAAAGGAAAGAGAAGTCAACACTTACGGTTGGAGAATGAATAGAGAGAACTAAGTCAGCACTCTGCACTTGTGTGTGAAGAGAAAGAGAGAAGCCAAAATATAGGATTAGCGTGTAAAGAGACATGGGTGAAACATTCACTTCATAAGAGAAATATGCAAAAAAATAGAACTTCCTGCCTTCTGTGGTAATTCCTGCAAAACTGCAGTTTTTCTTTTTTGCGACAGATACAGATAGTCATAAGAGAGAGAGAGAGAGAGAGACAGAGAAGTCAGCACATGGAGCTGAGGAGTGAGCAGAGAGAGGGAAGTCAGAACAGGTATTAGGGAGTAAAGAGAAAGGGGTACATGATCACTTGGCACTGGGGAGTAAAGAGAAAGAAGTAAGTCAGCATTTGGGGCTGGGGAGTGAAGAAAATAAGTCAGCAGCTGGACTGGGGAGTGAGGAGGCAGAGAGAGAGAAGTCTGCATTCCTCTGGTATGGCAACAACACTTGAATGGGACGTAACATCTTTAGTGTTGTTAAAATGTTTAGTACTACTACTACTAATACTAGTAGTGGTTGAACTTTTCAGGAGGACATCATCATCATTTATTGCATATGCTGAAGCAACCATGGCCACAATTAGTATTTTTAGTACAAGTTTATTACCACCACCAAGTCCACACACCCCTCCTACTATTTTCCCCTTTCCCATGCTTTTGTCATCTAGCTCATTCCATTGAACTCAATGGGAAGATTGAATTTACACGTAACACATAGCAAATGTTATTTTATTTCCCAAAGGCATGGTATAAAAGGGATATGAGGGTACCTGTGTTGGTGGAGTGTGGGGAAAGAATCAGTTGAACAGGGAATGTTTTTTTTGGGGGGTGGGTTGTTTACTGGGAGTAGGGGGGGCAATTAATAAACAAATAAAAAATGAATACAATTAAAAACACCCCCATAAGACATGGTATAAAACGGGTCTGAGGAGGGTGCCTGTGTTGGTGGGTGGAGTCTGGGGAAAGAATTAGTTGAACAGGGAATTTGTTTTTGAGAGGTTCTTGACTTGTATTGGGGGGACCGTTAGTGAAAAAAATAAAATAAAATAGAAATTGGTACGCAACGTGATAGAGACAGGGGCCCCCGACATAAGCTGCCACTGGGGTAAACTGATACTTGACGTGACAGAGTATTTTGTAGACGATGATTTGTAAGATTTGTTTTTAGAGACCCAAGCCCTGAGGAAACATTGATTGTAGGACTTAGGCTTATTAGAAGCCCCCAAAATTGTTTATTTTTTTTTCTAGGCCTATGTTTTTTTTTTAATTTATAATTTTTTTTAAGCATATGCCCTACTGGCCTAGTGCCAGCAGGTCATGTTGTGCTGGCCAGGGCTTCCGGAGTGGCGTGCAGCCGCGCCGGGAACCCTGAACTCCATGATGTACCAGGACCGTCAGTGGTCCTTAAGTGCCGGACAAACAAAACATCCGGGTCTCAAAATTCTAACAGAACTCTCCTAGCTGCTATGTAACTATCCCCTGTAATCTATTGTTCTCTACCCCATTGCTATTTCTGGTCATTCAAACAAACAATTTACAAAGTGTGGAGGCATAATGACATATCGTTACATCAACAGAATCACTATATGCTGGCAGTGTTGATGGCAAATTTGTCAGTGGCAGTGCTGGGGAGGTGGACCCTAAGGATGCCAGGGACACAAATGGGATATTACTAGTAGTCTGGCCATGGGCCCTAGCACTAGATCACGGGTGATCAAACTTGTCCTCTTGCCCCCCCCCAACAATAGAAATTCTCAGGATCTACTCACAAGAACACTGGTAAATGAATCAGTGTCACATAAATCTGACAAATTTGCATGCATTATCAACATTCACTTCCATTGAATTGAGATGACCCTGAAAATATGTACTTGGGGGATTTTAAGGACAGGACCGAGCATGCAGCTCAGGGTGGTTATACTGTATGTGCTTTATATTAAGACTGATGTGGTAAGATGTTACACCTCCTTCCTCCTTTTCACAGCCTTACCACATGGTGTGCACATTGCATCTGGGGATGATATATTCACTGCCTCTAAAGAAAAAGTATTACCACACCCATGTTTTCAGATGAGAGGTATAGAATGCTCATTTTGACTTAACACCTTCTCCCCAGATGCATCTGAAGTTGCTTATTTTGCTGCTGCTGATGCTTGAGCTCTAGTACTAGGAGGATCCACTACCACTTGTCCTATATCACTGTTGAGCCTGGTACTTTCACCACCACATTCTGTGGTAGGGATGATCCCTCTCCCATCATTACTACCACTACCCAGCATATTGGACAAACCAGATTGATCCTGACATGATATCTGCTGATAACAATCAATGCACTGTATCTCTCTCTTCCCACTCCTGGTTGGTCTGAGCTAGAAAAGCTCTTATCTCTGAATCAACAATGCCACCCCCATCAGGGACACCACCACCAACAGATTCTTCCTCCATTTTTGCTGGTGATAGTGTTGATGGTGAATGTTACGTAGGTGTAGTCCAGGGCTGTCCAAGTTCAGTCCTCAACGGCCACCAACAGGCCAGGATGTATGAGATAATCAGTTTCTCATTCATCTGGCTAACTCACCTGTGCTTAAGCAGAGAAATCCTTAAATCCTGACCTGTTGAGGGCCCTTGAGAAATGAACGTGCACAGGTGTTGCTCCTGGTGTCACACACACAGCAGAAGGGTCAGGTTCAGGCATTTTGTTGATGCTGCTGCCTGCCACTTACAAAATATTCTCCTTTTCAAATTCAATCCCCAGTGCCCTGGGGAAGTGCTTGAAGTGCCAGCATAATCTGCTGGTCTCTGAGCTCCACTGCCACTTATTCCTCCTCATCAGCAGTCAGTCTTCCCACTCGTCAATGAACACAGTGCCTCAGTATACACATTGCACAGTGTGTCAGTCAATTGCAACAACATAGACTACAACAGCAAACATTTGTTAAACCTATAACTTTCTGCCTCTCTGCTTTCATTCACCAGTTTTTACACCTCACAGCATGGCAGAACTTTGGTGGCCAAAGAAAGCATATGCAAAAACTTTCACATTTTCCATGGCATTTCATTGATGGTAGTGAAGAGACACAAAAGTTTTGGTTTTTCAATTAATGGGAATTTTCCTGGAAAATGTGGCAAAATATGAATTTTCAATGAAAAGTCGCACAAAAATAAATTTACTTTTTGCCATCACTAGTATAGAGTGATCTATACCACAATCGGGGAGGAGGAAGAAAGCATGAGGGAGTGGCAGTTGGGAGGGAGGGCAGCATTAAATATGTGTAGTATATGGCAAACTACTTTGTCAGACAGCATAAATAAATATTAATATATTTATTAATAAAGATATATAGCTCAAAGTATTATTTTAATAACAAACAGGTAATTGTTAAAGCTCTTTCAAATGACATTAACTCCTTAAGGACAGCGCTGTCTGGGGGTGGGGTGCTCTGGAGGACGAGGGCGCATTTTTTCTTTCCATGTACAGGATCTGTGATCACAGCTTGGCGTGCTTAAGAGGTTAAGTTGACATAAGGTATAAATTTAAATTTAAACCTTTTAATAAATAAGAGGTTAGCATTCTTAATACAATTCCCACTATATTTTAACCAATAATAAATAAGTCCTTGTATTTTGTATTTTAACTTCTTTTCACATTTATTGTGTTTTCTAGCATCTGCTGTATTGGAGTGTTTTAACATAGACACTGCGCAGATTTGGAGTTACAGCTTGGACGGGAAGTCTCACTTTGGTCAGAAGGTGCTTCAGTACAGCTATGAGTCAGAGAATGGGTGAGGATTTGTATAAGTCTTCATACAATATCTGTGTCCTCTACAATGTAACGCTGCAGTCTAACAGAGCAGTCTACCCAGATTTATGCATAGGATTACCTGTTGATATGAAATAAAAAATCTCTCATTTACATTTTTCCAAAGATGTGTTTTCTAATTGTAATATGAACTACAGCATGGAAGTGCAGTTGTGCAGCCATTGTTATAATGGTAGTTATATCAAAGGTTATAATTGTAACATTAAAGGCATATAGTGTTAAGTAGATACTTATTTCACAGGCCAACTTTCAACCCTCTTCATGGGAAATACTTTTTACGTGTGTTAACCATGCTAACCCTGTATGTCTCCAAACTCCATCCAATAAAGAGAATAATATGCAAAGATTGATAGAACTAGTGAATAGTCATCCGACAGAATGGTCACACAGTGGTAAAATCAATAAAGCTTTATTAAGTAACAAGATTAATCTCGTTCATACCTTCCGAATCACATGTAGGCAGTAGTGGAGAATGACGGAGAGGCTGGATGATAAGGGGTGCAGGTATAGAGATTCTTAATCATAACCACACACGAGAGAGACCATCAAAGGACTGGCATTAAAATCTTTACAATCTCATTCAAATTTGGTCTTGTTTTATCCACAATACTTTTTTCAACCTTATCAACCTCAATTCTCAATTGTGTTTCAAAAGGAATTATCTGAGTATTGAAATCAAAGGTAACCAGTTTGGAATGTAAAGCCAAAATTTCATGTCTGACCTGCACAATGAGTGTCCTGTCATGCTCAATCAAAACCTGCAAGAGGTCAAAAGAGCATTTTGTGAGAATCTCTTCCCAACGACTTTTAAATTGGGAATCCGCTTCCCAAGTAGGTAATACCTGAATACGGAAACCTCTAGGTATCTATTGGAATTTAAGATATTGCTCTAAGCTAATCATGTTCCACCATAATGTAATATATTGATTATGCAAATGTATAAGATTGTTACATATATAAGTAAAAACATTATCACCAGTGATCCTGGATGGTGATGCTGGGATTGAGGATGCAACAAAAACAGAAGACAACTTATTAGTCCATACTTCTTGTAAAGAGTCAATATTAACCCCTTAAGGACCAGCGCGCGCATGTGCAGCTGGCACTGAAGGACCACGGAGCATTTTTATTTTTTATTTTTTGCAATTCCAATTCAGGGCTCCCTGCGCGGGGAGCCTTGAATTCCATGACGTGCCAGGACCGTCACTGGTCCTTAAGTGCCAGACAGCCGTGACGGTCCTGGCACGGCATTGGACATTAAGAGGTTAAAAGCCATGATTAAGTTCTCAAAGGGAAACCTGTCTGAAAAACAAAGCTATAGATAATAATGATAAAGACAGTGCAAAGCAAAGAAAAGGTCAATAAAATTACCTCAAAATATGGAGAAACAAACAGAAATGCTGCACGTCAGACAAATAAATATACTAAAAAATATGAATAGAAATATATAACCCTTTATGGACCATACAGGTGTGAAGAAATGTGCTGCTCAGGCTTGTTGTCATTAAAGGGTTAAGATTACCGTTTGAAGTTAGGTTCTGTAGTACTGCTAATAACTGCCATGTTTTACTCCATGGATGTGACCTCCAGGACTAACTGAAGGAGCATAGGAAAAATCTACTGGGGTAATAAGGATTTGCTGTCCATAGTAAGTGGGAGATTATTGTTAGGAGATGTTAGTTCCCCTTTAACACATGCGGTCAGTCAGTAAATTAGTCTGAGTGATAACCCCAAGCTAAAAGTGATATTCACTTGTGTTTATGTTAGGATATCCTTAAATCATGCAATTGAATGAGGAACCATGAGGACTGTAGTTGGGAACCGCTGTTCTACAAGACATGAATATGGTACAGTTTGTAGAATACTGGTTGCGGTACTTTGTAGAAAACTTGCATGCAGCCTTGTTATTAGAAAATGCTTACAAACTGCGTGTAACTAAATGCTGTCTGTCTCATTTCCTGTTATGACTCATTGCATACAGTAAGTAGAAAAGACCTGCTGTAATGATATTACTACCCTATACTGAGGTTTTGATGCAGGCGGTGTAGTTAACAGAGAAATATCCTTTTGTTCAAAGAACAGATCTGCTTGTCAGCAGGGAGGAGAAAGTATTAATCATGTAGCCCTTTAGAAGCTAGAGCACCTCCAATGCACTGCTTTGTCTGGCTGGACTCTTCCTCTCCCCATTGCCCTGTTATTTAAAAAAAAAAAAGATCAGACCTTGTTAGGTGGATATCAGGACCCCCCCTCATTATCACAGCTGGGAATTCTCTGTATTCGCCCCCTTTCTGACGCGAGTCACGTCATAGATCTCCCCCAGTAGCACAAGAGGACTGCCCTCCAGGTAGTTCTCATTGCAAAGTTCCCAGGAATGCTCATTATGTCCCCTCTGCTATTGATTTCCCAGCCAATAGCACTGGGAGATCAAAAAGAGGTGACGCAGAGTGACTTTCCTGCTTCCACTTTTACCCAAATTTCCTGGAATGATTGGGTGAAAATGGTGAAAGCCTTTCACATATTCAGTGATTTCGGTTATGTCACCTGTGCCATGGAGCCTCTCCCTAATCACACACATCCATGTTGCTCCTTTGTGTCACCTCTATTGATTTACCAACTATATTATCTAGAAGATAAATAGCTGGGGGTGGGGCATCAGAAGGAGTCCTGATGCCCCCCAGTGAGGTCTGACTAAAAATAAAATGATTAAAGTGGAATTTTCACCTTAATTCAAATTTGCAAATTTGAAGACTGCATTAAAAATTGCCTATATGTCATGTTAACCAAAAGTTCAGCAGATGTATAGTTTAGGAGCGATTCACACTTATTTCTGGGGAAGTGAATCTAAACATTCCCTGGTATTGCACAAAGCGCCATTAGCATATGAAATTACATCAAAACTAGTGATGATCGAGCACCCCAATGCTCGGGTGTTCGGGTGCTCTGACCGAGCGCCCCCGGAGGCTCGAGTGCTCGGCCGAGCACCCGAGCCCCATTGAAGTCAATGGGAGGACTCGAGCATTACACCAGGCACCCCCTGCTCTGATGAGGGGAGAGTGCCTGGTCCATAGGAAAAGGGCAGAAAATGATGGAAACACCACAGAAATGGTTCAGGGACAGCATAGGGAGGATGTCTGGATGCATCTTGGACTCCAACGTCGCTGCTGGGAACGATGTTTCGCCCGTAGTACGCCATTTTTACAGACTGACCGTAAAACACACAAAAAGGAAGATAAAAACGATTTTAGGCGAAAAATTGTTACCAAACAGTATTTGCTGTATATTTACTTGTATATCATATGCAAATTCTGCAAAAAATTTCATCGATTTTTCGGAACTGGGGCCATGATTAAGAGGGAAACGTGCGCAGCGTAAAGCAGGTGTTCAACGTGGTTATGGCCCGGGTAAGGTACAGCATTCAGGAACGGAGGCCGCAGCTACCACAGGTTTTACAACATGTCCGTTTGCCCTTGTTAAGTCCAAAATTTATAGTCGTAACAGTGGGGTCTGATCCATTGAGTAAAAGTGACGAAGTGACTTAGTGGATGAAGCCAAGAACTACCTTCTGCTCTGTCGAACACCCCAGCTCTATTTAATTCAATGGGAGGACCTGAGGCACTCCGATACAACCTGTATATCACAAAATGGAGGGCCTCATTCACATTGTGGTACAATAGTTCAGGTAATGGTCCAACACTCATAAAGCCTATGCACTAAGTGAAAGGGCTGCCAAAAATTAGACTGCAATGTCACTCCAATACACCCTTTATTACACATAAAGGAGGGCATCATACACACCCTTGAAAAATTAGGATTAATGGCCTGCTGGTGACCCTCTAAAACATTAGGGGCGAGGGCATGCCGCTAAGCTGACCATCTAAAACATTAGGAATGAGGGTCTGCTGCTGAGCCGACCATCTAAAACATTATGGGTGAGGGTCTGCTGCGGAGCTGACCATCCTAAACATTATATGCGAAGGCCCGCTAGTGAGCTGACGCTATAAAACATTATATGAGAGGGCCCGCTAGAGAGCTGACCCAATAAAACATTATATGAGAGGGCCCGCTAGAGAGCTGACCCAATAAAACATTATATGAGAAGGCCCGCTGGTGAGCTGACCTATACAAAAATTGTCAAACAGGGCCCGCTGGTGAGCTGGCCCTATATAAAAATTGTATCACAGGGCCCGCTGGTGAGCTGGCCCTATATAAAAATTGTATCACAGGGCCCGCTGGTGAGCTGGCCCTATATAAAAATTGTATCAGAGGGCATATGGAAGAGGAGGAGGACGATGAGAAGATTAAGAGTCAACCATATACCCGTTTTTTGGGTGGAAGGGGTGAATGGGAATTCAGAGTATTCCCATCATTGTAAATAACATATCTAAAGTGACTTTATGTTCCCCCGGGGCTTTCCTCCAGTGGAGTGGAGAAGTCAGGGGAAATCCAGGCCTTGTTCATTTTTATAAGTGTCAACCTATCAGCATTTTCGGTGGAAAGGCGGATACGCTTATCTGTTATGATGCCACCAGCAGCACTAAATACCCGCTCAGACAGAACGCTGGCTGCAGGGCAGGCCAGCACCTCCAAGGCGTAGAGTGCCAGTTCATACCACGTGTCCAGCTTGGACACCCAGTAGTTGTAAGGCACAGAGGGATCATTGAGGACGCTGAAACGGTCTGCTACGTACTCCTTCACCATCTTCCAAAACTTTTCCCTCCTTGTGACACTAGGCTGCGCATCAGGGTGAGGGTGCTGGCGGGGTGTCATGAAGGTGTCCCACGCCTTGGAGAGTGTTGCCCTGCCTTTGTCGGAACTGCTGTGTGCTCCCCTTTTCTCCCCTTCTCGGTTGGCCAAGGTAGCACGTACTCTGCCGCCAGCGTTGTCAGATGGAAAATTTTGGAGCAATTTTTCAACAAGAACCTTCTGGTATTGCACCATTTTGCTTGTCCTCTCCACCGGAGGAATGAGAGATGAGAAATTCTCTTTGTAGCGGGGGTCCAGAAGGGTGAACACCCAGTAATCCGTGTTGTCTAAAATGCGTATAACGCGTGGGTCACGGGAAAGGCAGCCTAACATAAAGTCAGCCATGTGTGCCAAAGTACCAACAGGCAAGATTTCGCTGTCCTCACCAGGAGGATGACTCTCAATCTCCTCATCCTCTTCCTCCTCTTCTGCCCACCCACGCTGAAGAGATGGAACTAAAGTTCCATGGCTACCCTCTGTAGCGGAGGCAACCATGTCTTCCTCCTCCTCCTCCTCCTCCGCCTCCTCCAATTGTCGCTGAGAAGACGAAGTGAGGGTGCTCTGGCTATCACCTTGTGTAAGCTCTTCCTCCCCCATTTCCACCTCTTCCACATGCAAAGCGTCGGTTTTAATTGTGAGCAGCGAGCGTTTCAGTAGACACAGAAGTGGGATGGTTACACTGATAATAGCGTTATCGCCGCTCACCATCTGTGTCGATTCCTCAAAATTGCGTAAAACCTCACAGAGGTCTGACATCCATTCCCACTCCTCACTTCTGATTAGAGGAAGTTGAACGGAGAGTCGACGACCGTGTAACAGCTGGTACTCCACTACTGCCCTCTGCTGCTCACAAAGCCGGGCCAACATGTGGAAGGTGGAGTTCCAGCGCGTGCTCACGTCACACAGCAGCCGGTGAGCTGGCAATTGTAAGCGCTGCTGCAGCTTCAACAGGCCGGCTGAAGCTGTAGATGACTTACGGAAATGTGCACACACGCGGCGCACCTTGGTCAAGAGATCATGCAAATTGGGGTAGGTTTTTAGAAATCGCTGAACCACTAAATTAAATACATGCGCTAGGCATGGTACGTGTGTGAGCTTGCCAAGCTCCAAAGCCGCCACCAAGTTACGCCCATTATCACACACAACCATGCCTGGTTACAGGTTGAGTGGCGAGAGCCACTGCTCGGTCTGGTGACTAATCCCCTGCAACAGCTCTGAGGCCGTGTGCTGTTTGTCTCCAAGGCAGATCAGCTTCAGCACGGCCTGTTGACGCTTCCCCACTGCAGTGCTACACTGCTTCCAGCTACCGGCTGATGGGTGAGTGGCGCTGCGCGCAGAGAATTCGGAGGTGGAAACGGAGGAGGAGGAGGAGCGGCCAATAACGTAGGTGCTGGCGGAAACCCTGATGGAGGTAGGGCCCGCAATCCTCGGCGTGGGTAGCACCTGTGCCATCCCAGGGTCCGAGTCGCTCCCAGCCTCCACGACATTCACCCAGTGTGCCGTCAGGGAAATGTAGCGTCCCTGGCCACAAGCACCTGTCCATGTGTCAGTCGTTAAGTGGACCTTCCCAGTAACTGCGTTGGTCAGGGCACGGGTGATGTTACGGGACACATGGTGGTGTAAGGCGGGGACGGCACACCGGGAAAAGTAGTGGCGGCTGGGGACTGCGTACCGAGGGACAGCTGCTGCCATCAGGCTGCGGAAGGACTCAGTCTCCACAAGCCTAAATGGCAGCATTTCGATGGCCAGTAATTTGGAAAGGTGTGAGGTTAGTGCTATGGCCTGTGGGTGGGTGGCTGGGTATTTTCGCTTGCGCTCAAATGCCTGGGGTAACGACATTTGGACGCTGCGCTGGGACAGGGAAGTGGATGTGGTCGCTGATGGTGGTTCAGATGGTACAGGTGCAGGGCGGGAGGTATGCGGGCCTGCGCCTTCGACAGGCGATTGGCCGGCACCGAAAACAGGGGAAGAGGAGGCAGTGGTGTGGCCTGCAGACACAGATTGGCGATCCGGGCGTTCCTCCCACTTATTACGGTGCTTGGATGACATGTGTCGGATCATGCTGGTGGTGGTGAGGTTGCTAGTGTTCATGCCTCGGCTCATTCTGGTGTGGCACAGGTTGCAAACTACAATTCTTTTGTTGTCCGCACTTTCCTTAAAAAAACGCCATACCGCGGAACACCTAGCCCTTGGCAAGGGAGATTTACGCAAGGGGGTGCTCCGTGGAACATTTGCGGGCCGGTTTGGTGCGGTCCGCCTTCTTTCTTTAGCCACACCACTGCCTCTTCCAGCCTGTTGCGGTGCTGCAGATGGCTCACCCTCAGGACTGCTGTCATCGCTCGGCTCTCCACCTTCCCAGGTGGGGTCAGTGACCTCATCGTCCACCAAGTCCTCCTCCACTTCCTCACTCTGATCATCCTCCTCATTTCTTGATCCCACCACATACTCAGTCATTGACAACTGTGTATCATCCTCCTCATCAAGGTCTTGAGACAGTAATTGTGGTTGATTTGATGGCAACTGTGTCTCATCATCATCATCATCCACTTCCTTTGACCTTAAATGCCATTCCCCTCTGTCATCTTCTTGTGATTGGGTACCCTCTAGAGGTTGTGAATCAGGGCACAAGATCTCATGTTCCTCTGCAAGCGTGCTTGGAGAGAGGTTCAAATGAAGGATTGGTGATGAGACGAGCTCCTCACTATATCCCAGTGTGGGATCACTTCTTTGGCCAGACCCTCTATGGTGGGAGGAAGGATGATCAGGGTGAGGATTGTGTTGACCAGACTCTTGGCTACTGAGAGTGGACTTGGTGGAAGACAGGGTGGTGCTTAACCGACTGGAAGCAGTATCAGCTGAAATCCAACCGACCACCTGTTTGCAGTGGTCTGACCTCGAGAGTGATGTCCTGCGACGCCCTGTAAACTGAGACATGAAGCTAGGTATGGTGGATGTCTTTCTTTCTTGTGCTCTGGCACCAGGCACAGTTTCTACGCGTCCTGACCCGCGCCCTGAACTATCAGGATCACGTCCACTTCCCCGTCCCTTTTTACCCGCCTTCTTCATATTACACGGAATATGTGCTGCTAATCTGCGTTTAGGCACACTAAACAGAATGTGCCGCTAATCTGCGGCTAGGCACAGTGAACGGAATATGTGACGTTTATTTTTTAAACTTTGCACACTAAACAATATGTGCTGCTAATCTGCGGCTAGGCACAGTGAACGGAATATGTGACGTTTATTTTTTAAACTTTGCACACTAAACAATATGTGCCGCTAATCTGCGGCTAGGCACAGTGAACGGAATATGTGACGTTTATTTTTTAAACTTTGCACACTAGTCGCCAGATGGGGAGTTATTGAAGTTAAATTGTTTAAGAGGTGGTAGTTCCGCTCATTAGATATGGCCCATAAAGCTATCACTCAAAAGGTTAACTCTTTTATTGCTGGGGTGCTAATCTTAGACGGTAACAGATGAGAGTTGGTACCATGTTAGATGTAGAAATACAGGAGGGGAATATAGTCAAGTTGATACCTTTAGAAAGGGACACTGAATACAATGTCCTGCCAAAGCAGAGAGTTCTAAACATCAGGGTAAAATTGCCTATTGATAACTGTGACCAGGGCTGGATTTGTAAATAGGCAGAATAGGCACTTGCCTACGGTGCCTGATTCTCAGGGGCGCCTAGCAATTGCCCAGTCACGCCCACCGACATGTCCACTTTAGGTGCCCACAGACTTTATTTCAAATATAAACGGCGGTGCCGCTAGGTCCTGAGCCTCCCCGCTTGGGCCGCCCCCGTGACTCAATAAAATACTCCCTGTCAGTCTGTCTACTTCTTATATTGCTTCTTCTGATGTGCAAGCTCCTCCCCTGCCTATCCTGATTGCCGGATCCAGTTGCGGCCTCAACGTGATGTCATGTTGCATATGTAATGTAAAACAGCAGAGCACTGCACGGCATAGTAACATAGTAACATAGTAATTTAGGTTGAAAAAAGACTTGCGTCCATCTAGTTCAACCCTTTTCCTATTCCTGTTTACCATCGTTGATCCAAAAGAAGGCAAAAAAAACCCTCAATATAGCTCGGTGAACTTAATGTGGGCAAGAGAGTCAGAGGTGCCTAGCGCATAGCAGTCAGCAGAAGTTATTGGCGGGCAGCATGGGTGGCAGCAGCAGTAATCCCCCACCAATATGAACAATCAGTCTGAATTTTGACTCCTGATTTTAAAGTTATCATAACACGTATTCTTCACACAGTCTGATAGGAAAAGTTAGTAGAAAGCGCTTTGAAGATTCATGGCAAACCAACATATACTGCTTATTACATACCCAACATTTCAAATGGCCACAGATGGACACTGGGGACATGGCTGGTGGGTGTGGCATTACCTATATTTTTTAGGTTATTTCATGACCTGTTGGCATCTCTTTCAGTAACTGAATAAATTATTTAGAGCAGGACCAAATCTTTTCATTTACACACTCACATACTGTTTTATAAACACATACAATGAAGTTTAATATGAGCTTTATTGCTGTAGAGCAGTGTCATACACTTATATACATACCACACAGTCTGATAAGTTGTTTGTGTGTTTATATCAGTGAAAATACTGCATAGTGAGCTTTGGGGCAGAAATAATATGGTCCTAGTATGCTATGACTGCTACCACATGAAAATACCCCAATAAGCAAGTCCTGACAGTAGTGGCTGTGGAGGGGGGTTGTAAAAGTTTCACAATGAAAACACTTTGACTGGAAACAGCCTGGCACAGTTTAAGTACTATTTACATGTTCTGGTTTTGTTCTTTGCATCAGATACGTGACTCTTGGTTAGTGGTCTGTGTAAAATGCTGGCATTGTTTTAGGCATGACATCTCCCATTTAACAAACTTTATAAACCTGGTTAGAAATGTCCCGAGTGAAAGAAGAGGTGAGGAGGTGATGTATGTCCTATTGCAATCTGCTGAGCAATTGAGGAGCATTATATGTTGAATTTGTATCTGTGTGCTTGTGTAAAAGCTGTTCCTTAACCCTTTGAGTGCCAGAAGGGTATGCAATGCATTGCAAAAGCAACGTGTACCCCTCTGGCACTCAAGAGGTTAAGGTCACGATTGTCCGTGGAGTGAAGAAGGCATAAAATGGCTCCCAGCTGTGCTGGATTGGGGGGGATGGCAAGAGCACATAATCTGGAGCAATGTGTATGAGCATTGGCATGCACCCCAGCTGGCCGTTAATTAAATTCTGAACAACTGCAAAATTAAGTTGTACCTGGTTAGGGGTGACTCCCGATTCTGCCAGTCACATTCCTGTTAGTCTTCAAAGTCAGTGACACTTAGCTCCGCCATGCAGTGACTCACTCTGCTGCTACAGAGCACCATTCCAGTGTCAGTCAGTAATTCATTGTGCTGGTCAGAGGAGAATGATGATCAGGAAGAGAGACTTGGCTTAGATCACTCAGGTACGTCGTCACGTTCTGCTCAGATGGAGCACTCAGGACTTATGCTTTGACACAGTAGGAGGCCAAAGGTGGAGTGAGGCGTGAACATCACTGTGTGCGTGCGCAAATATGAAGCGCAACACACATGTCAGTAGTCTCACTGTTCAGTGCTACACGGCTAAGGGCTCACATGAGAGCGTGATATAAGAATAATTGTACAAGCATACTTGGGAAGGCGGGATGTAAGCTAAATGAGGCAGGACAGCGGGTTTGAGCCCTAAAATCGGGCTGTCCCGCGTAAATCGGGACAGTTGGCTGGTATGTTATTACTTTATATGAGTCTTAAAGGAACAAAGGAATGTTTTTAAAATACTAAATATATAACTGCTTTAATGTAAAATATAGATGAATAATATACTGATATTTGATATCTCGTCTAGATGGTATTGATCCTCTTTGATATTGTCAGTAGCCACAAAACTATTATATGTACAGGTACCGCTCCAGTCCATTAAAGTTGTAGCGGGCAGAGCAATCTGTCTGTCCTGTCAGTGATGGTATACCGTATATATAACGTATTTTGCACTTTTGGTGTATATACAATTTTATTTTTATATTGGATTTGTGGGTTTACTTACATTAATGCAGTTATATATTTAGTATTTTAACAAACATTTATTATATTACTGTGGTCAATCCTTGTATACTACTAGTATATAGCTTTGTTCCTTTTAGACTCATGTATAGTTAGCACTATGTGTTGGTTTGCCTTATGTCTGCATAGTGCTCTCCACTATCTTTTCCTGTCTGGTATCCTTACTGTTTTCAGACTTCACACTGTTGTGGATGGTAGTAGTGTTGCAGATATACACATACATTCATTGGTTTACTTACATCTGCTTTTATACATTTTCTATAGATTCATTACCTATCATAGAACTTGGGATAGAGTGCCGTGCTGCGCCTATACCACCATTATAGATTTTCCTTTGCTTCATACAGTTTGAGTCTGATTTATTGCAAAAATATTTAAAAAAATATATATATATATATGCTTGACAAATTATTGAATACACGGGCCAAGGTCCGGGTGATGTTAACCCTTTGAGTGCCAGAAGGGTACGCAACGTATTGCTTTGTGGAGTGGTTTGAATTGTGGTCAGCTTTTGATGAAATTTAACCCTTTGAGTGCCAGATGTGTATGCACAAGAATGTGTTGTGCATCCCTCTGGCACTCAAAGGGTTAAATGTTATTTATAAGAAGGTATCCAGTCTGCACACTATTGGAATTTGGCCATGAGTGCAAAAATAAATAGGAATATTTCTGGACCAACTGCACCCCAGGGGACAAAGGCAAATTACCAACATTATAATTGATTTAAATGGGGATTTTAATTCATTGAATGTTAAAGAATTCTGCAAAATATTGCTTTGCTCTTGAATCTGAAGGACTAAAAGCCACATCTAAATGAATGCAAATTTGCATTTGTTCTATATGGTGTAGTTAGTTAGAGTAATATATTTTTTTGTACATATGGCTAGTGTTGAGCGAGCACCCCGATGCTCGGGTGTTCGGGTGCTCTGACCGAGCACCCCCGGAGGCTCGAGTGCTCGGCCGAGCACCCGAGCCCCATTGAATTTAATGGGAGGACTCGAGCATTACACCAGGCACCCCCTGCTCTGATGAGGGGAGGGTGCCTGGTCAATGCCCCCCTTCATCTCCACAATGCCCCTCTTCCACAATGTCCCCCTTCCACAATGTCCCCCTTCCACAATGTCCCCCTTCATCTCCACAATGCCCCCCTTCATCTCCACAATGCCCCTCTTCCACAATGTCCCCCTTCCACAATGTCCCCCTTCCACAATGTCCCCCTTCATCTCCACAATGTCCCCCTTCATCTCCACAATGCCCCCCTTCATCTCAACAATGCCCCTCTTCCACAATGTCCCCCTTCCACAATGTCCCCCTTCATCTCCACAATGCCCCCTTCCATCTCCACATGTCCCCTACCTCCAGTCCCTGGTGGTCCAGCGGAGCGTCTGTAAGATCTGTGCCTCCTTCGGCACAGATCCCTGCCACCCGAACATGGCGGGCGAGCACATGGCGGTACTCGTACGAGTACCGCCATGTGCCGAGCAGAGCGATGCTCGAGCCGATCCGAGCATCGGCCGAGCATGCTCGCTCAACACTACATATGGCCCTGTGTTATTTTATCTGGTAAAGGAAGCCGATGGGTCATGTTTTCCTTTAGGATGGGACTTTCTTTACCTGCTGGATATGATTTATGTGTATAAGTGATCTATACTCCCTGCTTGATTTTTCAATATTGGGTTGTTTTTGGTACCTGTATCTTCCCATTACTTGTGTCTTAAACATGGGGAACAGGCATGCTACGTATCTGCTCATACAACTGCACTAGCATGTAACATGTAAAATTTCACCTGGCAGGGACCTCAGTTTTTTTAGTTGTGATGGAGCAGGTTGTGAATCTCTTGTATTTAATACAATGTATTGTGACTTTGTGAGTACTGCCGGAGCTAATAAAATGGGCACAGATTTTGTGGGCAATTGCACGTCTCTGAGAGCTCTGTGAGGAATCAAGCCACAGCCACATTTAGGACACTTGCAAAGCAGTGTACATGTACCATTTCACTTATTCTCAAGGCAGCTATTACATTGGGGCTATTATCCACAGACACAAGCCATTACACTTTCACCTGCTCTAGTTTATTTAACATATCTGCAACTTTGTGGGATTGTCTCTGAAAACTCTGCATGTACAAAGTAGTGTGCTGATGGTATTGGCTACTCTGCTGCAGTCCTTTAATAATACTGACAGAGGCAAATGCAAGCTTACTCACTGTGACCTGATACTACATGCTGTGACTGCCCATTGGTAGGAAGGAAACCCAGTGAACAGCAATAGCCATATAGTCTGTTGTCTGACTGTTTGTCCACATATTTGCTGTTCGGTGATTTTTCTTGCCACATGAGGTTTCCATCCCTTTGCCCACAGCACTAACAGCCTACTTGTACACAGCTGTCCTTGAAAAATAACTGCATCTTGGGATATGCTAGCAAGATGCAACACATGGCATCTTTAAAAGCTCTATTTTGTACAAAAGTATAAGGCAGCACGTGAACTGCCAAGATTTTGGCAACTTTGTCATTCTACAGGCGTGCTTTGGGATTATTTTGGGGAAGGTTTTGAATCCTTCCCAAGAACTCAGTAAATGCAGGTTGGCAGTATGTAGCCAAAAAACTGTGTAACCTTTTTGCTTTAACATGACTTGTGGAGAAGATAGGGGTGGTACTGGCATGTGGGTGCACACAATGAGTCTTATCATCTTCTCTCAGTCATACTGTTCTGTGCTTTGCATTTGAATGACAGCAGAGGGAGCCATAGGTGTTTTTTCAAATGAAGGAATCTAGGAATGCTCTCTGACACGTCAACGACACTACTATTATGTTCCCAGAGAACCAGAAACTTTTAAGAGAGCTTTTGCTGCTGATAGTCATGGCACCTCTGACATGCTGATGGTGTGTATCTTAATCATAGCTGTGGTTGTGCTTCAGGTGGGATCTCAATGAGGCTGTGCCTAGGTGTGATCCTGCTTTCCCCGTGCTCACAAGCATCTTACACAGGCAACAGATAGTAACATGTTTACCTATTGGATCATGAATGAAGTATCTCCATACTGTATCAAAGGAGAATATGGTGCTACAATGCCTTTAAATACATTCAGATGCAGCTTAAGGAAATATTAAGGCACTCACCACTGTATGACAGTCCGGTTACTCAGTACCGAAAGCAGTAAGGATCATAGCACTCTGAATCAAACTCCAGCCAGCTTATAAAATCAAAAACTTTTATTGTTGGTAGTAAAACCATAAGTGGCATAAATTGAACAGAGATGGAACACAGGATACATGTTAAAGTGGGTATTCCGACATTGTCTTACGCGTTTCTCGCTTCATCGGTCTATATGTCTATGAGTAAGCACAAAACGCGTAAGACAATGTCGGAATACCTACTTTATTAACATGTATCCTGCGTTCTATCACTGTTTGATTTATGCCGCTTATGGTTTTACTACCAAGAATAAAAGTTTTTGATTTTATAAGCTGGCTGGAGTTTGATTCGGAGTGCTACTATCCTTACATTTTTTAATTTATCTCCATACTATATATATCATAGATTGAGGGTCTGTTATTACTACTGGGGCTAGATGTTAGAATTGTACTACTAGTAGGCATCAAAGGTGCTGTATTTTCAACAGCAGCAGCAGAAGTTTTCGTAGTTAAGGCTGTGGATGTTGATGACCTGTGTTGCTGAATATTCAACAATAGTGTATGTGGCTGGCTAGGGGCTGGACTTGGAAGTGGCGACACTTATTACTGACAGGGCGATTGTGTGCTTTTAGGCATCTTTACTTGTCCAGACTCAGTCTTTTCCTGTTGAGTAAAGCAAGGGTGCTCCCCCTACTGGAAGAATTCTTATTTAAATGCTATTATAGTTCAAACTTTGATTAAACTGATATCATGCACTTCTCACACCTCCTTGGATGCTACATAGATTTCCTGGCATAGCCTTAAATGTATTTCATATTTTCTAGCAACCAAGGAGTTAATACCATTTGGTTTTCATCTTTTTTTGTTTTTGTTTTTACAAGATTTCTGTAATTTTCTGAGTTTTTTCTGGTCTTTTAGTAATATTACAGGGAAAGGCAGCTATAGGGCTTTGCCAAAAAAAGTATGCCCAAGTCAGAGCCAGTGTTACCTTTAATCCAGGAATGTGCAACCTGCAGTGTGTAGCTTTTGTTGAACTGCAGCCCCCATCATCCTCCACCAGCTGAGGATGATGGGAGTTATTGTCTAGTAATAGATGATGTTCTGAAAACTGGCCACTCTTGCTTTAAACCAGATGTGGGTAATGCCGCTAGCCTACAACTCCCAGCTGCTGGTGGATGATTGAAATTGCAGCCCAATAGCAGCTTAAGAGCCTCGTGTTGCCAATCCCTGCTCTAAACTGTTATGTAAGCTATATGCACAAAGAAAGAGGAGCAATTCTGGATCATACCACCTGTTAGAGGGGACAAAATAAGAATTTCTAACATTTCCATTCATTTAAATGGGACTGTTAACATCCTAAATTCCAGAAGCTTCACATTTGTTGTCATTACATGTAATATAACAAAGCATATGAAAATCATTGAAGTGTAAAATTGACAAAAGTGACAAAATGTTGATAAAAGCTGAGATTTTGTTTGTAATCTCCACAACTAAAAGTCATTCCTTGTTCTATGATTATGTGGATTGTCTTTAGAATATATACAACTAAACTGTAATGTTGAATAGAAAATACCCATTACATGATCCTTTGCTCCTTAGAGTTTATGTCACCTCACCTCTAGAAGATATTGAGAGAAGAAGACCAGGAGGAATATACAAATGCTCAATCAGCCAACCAGGAAAGCAATTACATTGCTCAGAGGTGGATCTATTTAAAGGTACCTATAGACCTGCTTTGCCTGAGGGGGGATGCATATTTTGAATCAACAAAATGAGCTGTTCTTTGTATAATAGTTAACAACATAACATGCTTTCTAAAAGTATTAATAGATATGTTTTGTTGTCTTAGAAAAAAATTGTTTTTCTCTTCCCTGTTTGGTTGTATAAGCAAATTATTACTGTTTTGATTGGGTATTACAGACATAGATAGGGTTAAGTGCAGATAGGAGAGTGTGATGCATTGTGGATAAACCTAGGCCTGGATGAATTTAGGAGTGATATTGGGCGGTAATCCTGATTGGAAGGCTCACACTAAAATATGAAATAATTTAGAAGAATGAAGAAAAAGGAGGAAAATCTGGATTTTGATTGGTAGGGCAGGTGCTGAATGTGGGTTTAAATAGTCCTCCAGCCCCTCCCACAAATACAGGTGATGCCTTGTGTATTTAAACCAAATTCAGAGAGAGAGAGGATAGAGCCATTCTTATGTCATGAGAGGGGTTGCTTAGAGATGTATTGTGAAAAACAAGAGGACTGCCACCTGCCTAATTTCTGAATCATGTGAGGAGGGACTTATTTTTTTGGAATTCAGAGCTTATTAGCTTGGTAGCAAGGAGAAAGTCCCTGTTGACAGATGGAGGCGAGACATGGAGGGCACTCTGGGTGTTATGCTGCTGGGCAACAGGGAGTGTGGCAAATTAGAAGCACTTAAAACAAGCACAGGGCCATCAAGCATCATAGTGGTGGCAGGGCCGGATTTACATCTCAGGAGCCTGTAGGCACAGATATCTGAAGCACCCCCCCCCCCGGCCATCTCCACAATGCTCCAAATCTCCATGTTGCCCTCACATTGCCTCCCCCCCATTGTCCGTTTCCTACCTCCCTGGTAGGAGATCTGTTGTCTGTGCTTCCTTTGGCACAGTCCTGTAGTTACTGAAGCTCCCGCGCGGTCTCCTATTCAGGAATGCAGAGCGCTGGGAGATGACGTCATCTCCTAGCGCTCTGCATTCCTACAGAGTTGACGAGGGAGCTCAGCGCTTACAGGACTGTGCTAAAGGAGGCACAAACGACAGATCTGCTAGGGAGGTAGGAAATAGACAATGAGGTGGTGCAATGTGAGGGCAGCATGGAGTGGGCACCGGCGCAGCCAGCGAGGTGGCAATTTTTTTTTTTTAAGAATTAAAATCCCATTGGCAGGCGCCCCTCGGTGGTGTGCGCCTGTAGGCAGGTGCCTACTTTGCCTTATGGCAAATCCAGCCCTGAGTGGTGGGGAAGGTATGCATAGTAAACCCAGCGGTGAGGCCAGAGAGGAGTGGGTAGGAATCTTGACCATATCGATGGAGGTAAGATGTAGGAAAGAATTTGAATGAAACTGAAGATGAGCAGACTAGGGACCAAGATACAACAGGGAGAACTATGGCCCAATGAGGACTTACCGAATGGAGATTAGACACCGCTATGCTAGAATTTTGGGTGGGTGGGGCCAGCATGTGACTAGGAACTACGTGGCATAAGATTTGCTGATGACTAGGTGAAATCTGAATTACAGGAAAACAAGAATAGGGGAAAACACGGGGCACCCCTTGTGCAGATTCAAAAATGTTCAAGTTAGCTGTCACCAAAGAATCACCCCACACATGAGTACTCACAAATGAAGATGATGAAAACCTGCATATGTAGGTCACAGCTGGTATGACTTCTGGGGATATATCTGCTGCTCCAAACCAGCAAATACTTCTCAATGGTGCTCTGTAGAATAGAAGGCTGCTCCTCCTCTCATACTCTCCCAAAGATGGGCAGATATACAAATAAAAAAAAATTGATGGCGCCAAATAGGGTAGTAATTTAAACCAACTGATGAAAGAGTAATAAAAATGTCATAGGTTTCCAGCTGCTGTTCGTCCCCCCTGAAATTATATCTTCAATAAAGCTGCTCTTGTTGCAGCAAAACATGGCGGATTGTGGTTATATTTTATATATTTTTGTTTTATATATGAATTCGTATATAGATTCTTTATAAATGTATTTTTTATTTATTTGATGTTAATAAACCCCTGTAAAGGGTGTTTTACATTCTACTACAGCTGCGGGAAACTTGTGTCATTTAAATTTGGATGTCTAAAGAATCCGAATGGAGATGGGTATTTCTTCAAATGCACATTTGTCAGGTCTTTAACTATTCCTGCACCTGACCATTAACATTGTGAGTATATATATATACAGGGCTCAAAATTTCCACTCGCCACTAGCCAATGGCGAGTGAAAATTTAGCCCTGGCGAGTAGAAATTCAGCCCTGGTGGGTATGTTATGTCTTACAGTGGTGAGTCAGGTCTGGCTAGTAGCAAATTGACTTCAAGATTTAAGCCCATATAAAACCTATATTACAGTTTGATCAGATACCTTTAATTTATATACTATTGGGCACCCTCCATGTTTTTTTTGTTTTATTTTAGAAATCTGAATTAGAAGCTGTTGGGAAGGAGCTGAATGAAATTTTAAATAGCACTTCAGTTCCTCCCACAAATAGGGGTGATGCCTTGAACTTATTCATGACTGTTTACATTTTAGAGCAGTGATTATCAATTCAAGTCCTCTGGGCCACACCAACTGACCAGGTTTGATGGATATCCCTAATGAAGCACTGGTAGATCAGGCACAATACCTGATCCACTGATTACCCACCTGTGATAAAGTAGGACTATCCTGAAAATCTGACTTTTGATGTACCCTTAAGGAAGTTGAGAATCACTGTTCTAGAGAACAGGGGGAGATGCACAAAGTAGGCTTAAATGTGAGAGAATCTCTCCAGTGAGAACAATTCTCTAATGTGTTATTCTGTGAAGCCCATGCACTGACATACTTTTAACTTGAAAATGAGACTCCATAGAATAACATTGGAACTAGACAGGTTCTCTCACTGGAGAGCTTCTCTCACAGTTATTTCACCTTCATGCATAATCCATCTGGACTATACCAAATAAATATTGTGCCCTGTAGCCAACAAATGTGAGCTGGTGAACCACCAGTTTGTCAACCATTACCTGCAATACATGAATGTGGTAACTTCTAAATGAAATGAAGATTTTTTCCCCTATTTTCTAATGATTATTAGGAGGAAGTAAGCCATTTGGAACCGCCTATCCTATTATATCCCTCGCAAGACATTCAGATACAACCTTGGTAAGTTTCTGCAAATATGAGACAAGACACTGCACTCAATAACCGTTTCCAAGGTCATTAGTCTTTTAGGAATCAAAAGGGTTTGAGGTGTATTAAGACGCAACTTAAAGACTATAAACAAATTTAAAATGGAATGTGCCTAGGATTTACATTTGTGGTAGTGTACCACTGAATAAGGCTAATATGAAAGCCCATTTATAGCAGCTCTCTGTATTCTATCAATTTATAACAACGTTACTCCATATTCTGTCACTTTTTAACCAAGTCCAAATAGCTTCACCTAAGCCTACATTCTTTAATTCTTAAAGGGACAGGAATGTCCCATTAAAAATGCTTATAGTTTTATCTCTTAAACCGCTATGGTTTGAGAGATATTCGCTTTCAAAGGTCCTCCCCTCCCTCCTCTTCTCCTGAGGTTAGTGCTGTGCTGACAGAAGGAGATCCCGGTCCGAGGACCAGCCGGCGGCTCTGCAGAAGAGCCGAAATTGCATTATTGGAAAATAATTACTTCACTGGAAAGGTCTACAGTGTGTGCCTGGTTTGCAAGCACACTATGTAGACCGTTCCAATTAAATAGTTTGTTTTAAATAACGTGATTTCGGCTCTGCTGAAGAGCCTCCTCATGTCGGCCGACACGGATCTCCTGCTGTCAGCTTTACAGCTGACATCAAGAGAAGGGGAGGGAGGGGGGAACTTTGAATGTGAATATCTCTCAAACCATAGTGGTTTAAGAGATAGGATTTGTGGCATATAGTTTAATTTTTTAACCACTACAAAACTATAGGCATTTTTTATGGGAGATTACTGTCCCTTTAAAGTAATCTCCTGTATGTGCACTATAGCAAAAGCTTAAAAATATAAATAAATAAAATGAGGCCGCATGTACAGCAATATGATTGTCTAAATGTTATATGATCTATCCTACACAAACAAGCAAAATGTTTGTACCGTGCCATATTCATTCTTCTAGATCAAAGGTTTCCAACTTCATTCCTCATATATGTTAATCAAATGTAGGTTTTCAGGATCTCCTCACATAAACAAAGCTAAATAACCGTTAACGTAGGAAGATAATCCACTTATTTATACTCCTGTGTTAAAGAGTAACTAAAATCCAATGATATGTTCTATGGCCAGCAAGTCCATATGTTCCCTATGAATTTTTCCCTTCTTCTAGAGCATAGGTAGCCAACCCTGGTCCTCAAGAGCTACCAACAGTGCATGATTTCATAATATCCCTATTCAAGCACAGGCAGACCAATTAAAGTGACTGAACCATGAGTTAGTCCACCTGTGCTCCAACTGGGATATCCTGAAAACATGTACTGTTGGTAGCTCTTGATGACCAGGGTTGGCTACCCTGTCAGTCAGTCAAGAATATTGTTCATGGAGGAGGTCATGACAGCTGGTATCAGCACCACAAGAAACCAACTCCATAAATGCATATGATATTATTCACTAAGAACATAGGGGTGTAAAAATGCTTTGTTTCATAATATTCTGCACACCCCTCTGGTCCTTAATGGTTTAAGTAGTTGCATGCACTCTGCCTGGTTCAGTTTGGAAAAACTGCAAGCAACTCATGTCCACCTCCATGGACAGGACTAAAAGGTGTATCTATTGAACAGTGTACAAGGGCAAAACACATAGGAGCCATTAGGATTTAATGGCCATAGTAAGAAAAGTGGGGTTATTATTAGGAGGTGTTACTTTTCCTTTAAGCACTGGATAGATTAGTGGGGAGTGGCCTAAAATGCATTTGGAGGAGGAACATTACTGAGAAAAGTGATAATTTCCCCCAAGCTCGGGACAGCCATCCTGACCAACCCCATCCAAAACTCACTAATAGACAAGGTTTCTATATGGGAAATTAACTCAATGCCAAGCTAAAATACCAGTTACTTCAATCCAATATAATCTGAAAAGAAAAATCATGCAAATATCCCTCTGAAAGTTGTGATTATTAAGGATTTCCCATACACAAGTGAGTTACACTTGCAGAAAGTCCAGAGCTGTATTGTCTTAACCCTAAATGATAGAAGCGAGCCTCCTTGCACGCTGCTATCATTCATTGCAGGCTGAGATTGAGTGCTCTGGTACCAGTGCATTCAGTCTCAGCGCTTGTCACTTCTGCCGGTTCATGCGATCGCTTCAGGAGTGATCACATGTACCGGCATTTTGATTGAATAAGGCAGTATACCAAGCACACTGCCTTTGTGTCTGCGCTGTGCCTCTGTCTTCCTTATGATCAAAGTAAGGGAGAGAGAAGCAGAGAGGAGACACCTAGTGGTCAAAAAAATGCAGCAGCTGGTGGTATTAACCCCTTCAATTCTGGTGCTGTGGGCTGGCTGGATGCAGGTCCATTCCTGACCAGCTAAAAGCAGCGTTTTTTTTTAAATTCAAAACACAAAACATCTTTTAGTTAAATATTTTATTTATAGAATAAATATTTAGGTGTGAAACAATACAAAATGGGAGTGTGATTCTTGTGGAGCTATGAAATACACGTATACACACCACCAAATTTTAGAGATACAAAAAGTGAGAAAATAGGGAGGGAAAGAGGGACATGGGGATTTTCACCCAGGGGGAACAGTGCCTGCTTAAAACTGCCTATTTTGTAGGTATGACTGACAAGTCATACCTTTCATGCAGTCTCCATAAAAATTTAACCCATTGCTCCCAAGAGACAAGAGAAAAAAAAATGGCGTTTTTTTACATTTTTTTACCGTTTTATTTAATTTTAATAAAGTAAATGGTGGGTTATCCATGTAAATGTTGTATCAAAAGAAAGCCCTATTTGTGCATACAAAAACAGTATATAACTTATGTGGATGGAATACAAGCCTTAGAGGGAAAACACTGTTGAACAAAGACATAGTCAAAAAAGGTCAGAATTGCTCCGGGCCTTAAGTGAAATCCACCTCAGATTTTCCCGGTCCTTAAGGGGTTAAGAATGTTGTCCTAGCAGCTGGTATTCTGTGCTCCAATCCCAAGTCTCAGCACAGTATTTTACAGCTAGGAATGGGCAGACATTAATTTTTTTCCCGCAGGAATTTTTATGGAAAATAAACCATTTTGCCACTTTTCTCATAGAACTTCCCACACATTGAGAATACACAACAATTATGGCTTTCCAATACCACCAATTAATTTTTCACAGGAACTTTGCAGTCTCTCAACTACCCTTTCTATGACTGAGAGAATTCCCACACCAATACTATAAAAACTTGGAATTTCCTGTCATGCAGCAAGCTGTAGTTTAGTAGATAATCACTAGCGACTGGAAAGCAGAGAGAGGGGAGTGCTCAGCTATAGCTAAAAAAATAGTTTGCAGATGTACTCTATGTCTCTGCAGCTGCCTGCAGCACTGATTACAGCTTCTAGAGCAAGGTGAGTTGGGGGAATGATGATGTGATGAGGAATCCTCTCTCAGTAGCACAAGCAGAAGTGGGGATCTGAGCCTAGGAGCATCACCAGCAGATCATAATGCTGCCCCTTCCATAATCACAGCCCTGGAATAAGATTTTGAAGAGGGGAACACTGTTTTTTTTCTGCAGGTGGAGAGCAGCAGTAGCACAACAGAGCTGCAGCTGCCTCAGCCTTACCCTGAGCCTGCTGTGATAGCAGATGAAACACCTGAAGCTGTGTCACACTCATCACATAGGCCAGAAACAAGAATCTGATGGTGGTGCTGCTGATGCATGTGGCAACATTCTGATGTTGCACTTTTAAGTGTTGCTCCATGTAGCCTCCATCTGTGCCTTACCTTTAATCTTGCCACCACTGTCTCTGCTCTACTCTGCTCAGAGTACCCTCCATCTGAACACTTTGAGTGCCAGAGGCTGTCACTCAAAGGGTTAAACTATTTATTTACTGTTTTTTTTTTTTTTTAAATCTTTTAGACATAGTACAATGATTCGTACTGTATCCAAGATGATACAGCACAAATATCAAGCAGTGCAGAGAATGACCAGACAAAGTAACATGGAAATAAATCCTGAACAGTTGTAGTATATCAACTCACCACAGTAAATAATAAAAGGAAAAGACAAAAATACATACAAAATGAGAGAAAGAGTGATTTCCTAGCCTATGTCCTCTATACCACAAAAGGGACAGAACAAACAAGAGACATAACATGACACAGAACACAACACAAGGGAAGACGCCAACCAACCAACACACTCAACAGCAGGGAAGGAGGGGGTGTAGAGCATTGGGAAAGGTGGAAGGCCCAAGGCAGATCTGAAGTATTGCCTATGGCTTCCTTTGTCCCTGCATAATTGTTGCATAAGTTTTATCTGCATTTTAAATTAAATACTTAATACTTTCATTTCTACATTTATATTATTTCCTTGTTGAAGAATATATTAATTTGATCTCTGGTAATTACAATGTACATTCAGCAATCAGCACACCATATTACATGAACAATATAATAATGATTGATTAGTCTTACAAAATAGCTCAAATTAAATTTTTGAGCCAACAGGTTTATCCACAGACATGGTTTTGCTAATTAGCAACAAAGCAACTTATTTGCATTTCTCCAATGCTAAGCTAAGGCCTGAATTACATTAGCAAAGGATAGCTTATCGAGCAGGTAAGAGCCACAGAAAAGTTATTTCTATCAAGGTAAATTTGAGATACATAGCAAGTGAAAAAACACAATAAAAAAGTAACATTGGAAGCTTTCAATTTATTACATTGCACTAGAAAGGCAAAGTCGTTTTTGTAACTGATCCGTCCTTTTCCCTATCTAAAGCTCAAGGCTGTAGACAGCTGCAGGATTTAAGTTTTGTTTCATTTTTTTATTTTAATTTATGGATAACCAATAACCCTCTGAGTGCCAGAAGAGTTAAGGCACAGATGGAGGGTACTCAGAGCACGGTAGAGCAGAGACAGTGGTGGCAGGACTGAAGTTAAGGCATAGATGGAGGGTTCTCAGAGTGACACTTTAGTGTGCGACATCAGAATTTTGCATTTTTGATGCAGGTGACATTCTGATGTCACCCTTTTAATTTATATGACATTATGAGCTTGACGTTTTGATGGTCGCCCAAAACAGGATGACATTTCCATAGTAAACCCCAGTAGTGAATGTGATTCAGAGATTGTAATGTGAGCTTTCCTAGATCAGACCAACCAGGAGTGGGAGAGTGAGATTAAGGGCTGAGATGCACTATAGTTTGATCAAGGCGATAGTATCTTGGAACTGTGTCGAAGGCACAGCCAGTATGCATGTATTCGCCATTAAATCCCATTCAATCTGCCCCCAGTAGGCCGTCATAGCCATCAATCCACCATACCGTCTACCGGTTTAGAATTTTGGCTGAACACAATGACAATGGCTCATTTCCAAATGGAAATGCAAGATAATGAGCCATTGTCATATTCATGTGGGTGTGTTCATATGTTACAGTCGTTGTTCATAAATTATTGTGGCTGTTCGCCATATACAAAAAGAACAAATAACAGCCTCAAAACTCACAACCCCAACATTGCCTGCCTCAGGATGGTGATGTTGGAACTTCCCTATAGCTCTCTACGGTGCCAGACAACAGTTTGCCATCTCTGCTAAAGAGCAAAGTCAGTACCTACCCATACCCCTGTGGCACTGAAAGGATTAAAATCTGAACCAGTAACAACAATTTATATGAAAATATAGTCTCCAATATGTCCAAATGAAATAAATTGAACAATCTAAAAATAAAAAATGCTCCTTGAGTAAGGCATACCTCATAAAAAAATGGAATAACAATGTAGCAGTTCTTTGGGAATAACAAAAACATTTTATGATCTCTGTTAGATGGTAAATGGATTCCCAGTGGACGGCACTTAGGTGTAGCTGCAGTTCTCCGATTCCAGTGATGTAATGAATGATAAAATCCCCAGAGTAGAGGTGAGCAACTAAGATGGAAATATACAGTCTCCTTCCACATCTTAGTGGAGAACGATCATACGGGCAGAGGTCTCTAGTAGAAATTCGGGGACCTTTCCCATCTCTTGGAGGGTATACTTAAGCTATACGAAAATGTGCACTTATACCTGAATCCGTCATCTGTGATGTACAGAAGCATCTGCTGCCAAAGAAGACCCCACCTAAGAGAAGCAAACACCCAGCTTGGTGAAGCATCCAAGAAGACAGGTACAGACAGCAATGCTCATTTTCATAAAGAAGAGTCTTCTGGACATCTATTACAGACTTCTGCCCACAATATAGCACTCTATAGCAGGAGTGTATCCTTTTAGTTGCCCCTATACATTGTGGGGATCTGCCCTTCATCACATTATCAGAACCAAAGTATGACCTACTACACCTACTAAGGATGGAGGGGGACTACTAAATTCACTATACACCTCTACCTGCAGCAAGTCAACTATCCATCAAGCACAGGTGTAGGTGCAAGTGTACCCTGCAAGAGATGGGGGTGGTGCCAGAATAACCCTAGAGACCTCTGCCCACATCATTGTTCTCCACTAAGGCTAGTCAGGAGATGGGAGATTTCGACCTTAGTTGCCCAGTTATTTGCAGAGAACTGCTACATTGTTATTACATATTTTATGAGGTATACCTTACTCAATAAGAATTTGTAATTTTTAGACTGTTCCATTTATTTAATTTGGACATATTGGGGACTTATATAATATATATAATGAAAATATAAAAGTAAATTGTTGTTACTAGTGCAGATTTGAACCCTTTCAGTGCCACAGGGTTATGCAAATCACATCCATATGGGATTTAAAGGGTTACAGGAGAGATGTTGTTTGTGGTGGTGAAGTCAAAGAGGATCTTCTCTGCTGCCCCAGTGCAGTGGAGAGCAGAGACAATGGTCTTTGATTTCAGGGTTGTTGAATTGCTGGCAATGTGTAAGGGAGTGTATCCCTTCCATATCTCAAGCAGTTTGACAACCCTGCATGCTAATGAGGTGCTTCTCCCCCACACTCCTTGCATCCTTAATTCTTCATCAACTCCTCCAAAGACCATGGGGGTGAAAGTTCCAGGCCCATAGTAATACGGGTCCAATAGTAGTGAATCCTTCTAGTACTAGTGCTCAGGCAACAGTAGCAGCAACAGAAGACACTTCAGGTGCTTCTGGGTAGAAGGTGTGCTCTCAAGAAGATCCCTTTCAACTCACCCACCCCCAATAAAATCATGGGTGTGAGAATACTTTCTTTGAGGTCAGGAAGTATACAATCATTCCAACTGTAATGTGCACACTAATAAGGTTGTGAAAAGGGGGAAACAAGGATCACATCTTGGTACATCCACCCTAATAAAGCCACCTTAAGTTGTATGTGGAACTTGTTCAAGCATACCCACAGAAAAGAAATCAGGTTCTACTGTCATTCGGCCCCCTGTGTATCCTCAGTGATATCAGGGCACAAAAAAAAAATCTCATGAAAAAAGGCGTAAGACAACTGACCCACCAGCTCTGAATGTCAACATCAACGGTGTCATTGTCACCTAATACTAGCATCTGGAGTTACTGCTAATATTCCTTTTGTATCTCTGGTGCTCTCAGAGTCCTCTTCTTTATCCCCGATTCTGACAAATTTGACCACTACCAGCAGACACTGATCTGGCAATATGCCTCCACAAATAATACATTGAGTGGTTTAATGACCATGTAAGGCAAACTGGTGGAGACCAACAGAACACAGAAGACAAGGGAGAATCTGTAGACTGTCCCACCCTGAAGGACTACATGAGGTTCATATCAGGGAGTGCATAGTTATTTTTATGGAGTATACTAATGACCCATGGGAAAAGTTAGTCACCCACCAGCCCACTACCACCAGACAGAGCCACTTGATTTTTTTTGTGGAATGGACAAGTGATACAGTCAGTTACCGAAACCACACAATTTCTTGGGGGAAGGTTTAACATTGTCAACATGACTAATTAGAGAAGATGTGGCAAGCTGTGTCATCTCAGTCCTTCCCTCTCTTCACAACATTTTCACACACTTTGCACATTGCAGATGACAGTCCCTCACTTCTCTCAAGGAAAAATATTGTAACCCGCATGATTTTAGAGGTATATAACTGATTGTTGGACATTGGATATCTCTCCGGTACTCAAAGGGTTTAGCAGTTGCAGAATATAGTAGTTTTATAATGGGCCTTGAATGCCTGAGAGACCTATAAAGCAGTATTGCCCAGTTCTATTTAAAATCAATGAGAATTTACATTTGTCCCTGTGCTGCACTGGTTTTGCCCTAGGGCAGCACAATTTTTGACTAAATATGCATGAGACATAGATTTAAAAAGATAGTGTTGAGATTCACAAATGTAACGGTTACAACCAGCAGGTGTTGAGTGAAAAAAGAAGGAATAAATAAAAAGTGTGTACTGTCAGTTTTGCTCAGCAAAACACACCTGCTTATAACAGTCAAAAACAGAATATTTGTTAAAAAACAAACAAAAAATGCGAACATACAAAATAATGAGGTAAGACAACAGCCATAAAGAAAACAAAATTACTGATTATTATAATTATTATTATTTTAATAGATTGTGGAACCACTCATGCAGTAACACATCGGCATTGAACTAAAAGGGGAAACATGCCCTAGGGATGAATGACTCTTCATTAGTTTACTGGATTAAAGGTATAGTAATACTTAAAATGTTAAAACAAATATGTTGTAGGGTTTATCCCCCTGAGTAAAACAAGAGTACTCCCACTGCTGAAAGGTGTTTCATTCAAAAGTTATTAATTTTCAAAGTTGAATTTTTTAGGTGCAATATCACAGTGGCCTGAAATTGTACAGTGGCGCTGTTGCTACAGCATCCTATGGAGATTTATGGTCCCGGGACCAGAGCTGTCCATAGGACCGTGTAGCAGCAGCGCCACTGTACAATTTCAGGCCACTGTGATATTGCACCTAAAAAAATCAACTTTGAAAATGAATAACTTTTGAATAAAACACCTTTCAGCAGTGGGAGTACTCTTGTTTTACTCAGGGGGATAAACCCTACAACATATTTTTTTTTACATTTTAAGTATTACTATCCCTTTAAGGCCTAATTTACTTTACAGCTGAAAGACTGATCAGCAGTGAAACTATTTTTTTTTTTATTATTTTTTAGATTTGTGTCTAATTGAACGTTTATGTTCAGCTTGCTATGCACCCCAGTGTGGATACTTTGGGAAACATATGAAGCTGAATAAAACTCCCATAGAACATCTTTGAAAATTACTATTCTAGTGATTCCATTACATCAGAATGGCCCTTCCACAGTGTCTTTGGGTTCTGTCAGGCAATTTCTGCTTCTACAGCCTATAGAAGCAGAACAATGTGCCCAATTAAAACAACAACCCCCATCCCTATGTATCCCACCCCCACATGTCCTTATACACCTTTCCCACACTTAGAGTAGTCCACATTAACTGTTCCATTGCTATATGAGTTTGTAGTACACTGCTAATTTGTTGCCTACTTTGCACAAATATGTTTATAAGTTCTGCCACACTACATTAGTCTATCCTGACCTACAATTAACCCCTCCTTTGCCAGACTGATTTGAATCCCCTTGAAATAAAAGTATTTCAAACCCACCTGCAATGGTGGGGTTAATCTTTTAAAAAATATATCTTTTATATTTATTTAAGGCCAGAATGACCTAGCAGATGATTACAAGAGGTCAAATGCAAACAAAAAAGTATAAAAAAGGTATTACAAGATACTTATTTTGTTTGTTATTTTACACATATATATATATATATATATATAATGACCGCTGTAGTGATGTTTCACCTTTACCAGATCCCCTAGATTGAGATTACCTAACAGTGTTTACCAACTTCAGTCAACATGACTGGTTACTAAGGACTTTGGAGATGATGTGAGATGATGGCATGCAGTGACTTGAGTCCATCCCTCCACATGCAAGTCCCTAAGGCCTAAGTGTACTGCCATGGCCATCTTTGTTGAGCAGTGGGAAAACAAGCTCCCAAAACCAGAAATATCCGAGGAACACCAGGGGGACATGCACTTTATATTATGATAAAGTGTGTTTAACATTGTGTGGCGATAACTTTACTATAGAGAATAAGACATACTTGACCATATGCACCAAGAAGGTTTGAAAAAGGAGGAGGAGACACATTTGGATATGATGTTGGCATAAAGCTGGGAATATGTTATAATGGCATTTCTGCAGTTTAGTTAATTTAACTAGGTTAATATGAAATATGGTGAACTGTTCTGTACTGTGAAGTTTGGCAAACTGTACTCCAGGTGGAGATGCGCTAAGGAGCGATGCTATAGTGACATGTGTCTGGTGATGTCTGGTGAGCATATCACTTTGGCGATGGAAACACATATCACCATATGCAATACAAATTGGGGATATGGGGGAAGTGGGGGTGGATTCAAACATTAGCATGCATGGTTGTCAAGATGCTGGTGATGTGTAATGGATGCCTTCCCTTATACATTGCCAGCAGTTTGACAACTCTGAAGTCTGAGCATACTTGCCCTCCAGGGGAGAGGAGAAGATCCACTCAGACTTTGGCTACACAAACAACATCACTCCCTTAACCCTTTGAGTGCCTTAAGGATGTGGACTGCACATCCATGTGGCACTGAAAGGGTTCCAAAATGAGAGAATGGCAGAAAAGTCTTGCAAATTATGTGTTTAACTGAATCAGGTGATGAGCTGATACCCTGCTCAGCTGGTTCAGTCAGTACGGGAGGGCAGAGAAGCTGTGATATAAAACTTCTCTGCCTTTCTCTCATTTTGTAACACTTTCAGTACAACAGTGTGTACAATCCAAATATTATGGCACTCAAAGGGTTAACTGAGGACAGCTACTGTCTCTGTTCTCCAGTGCATACAGCAAACTGTCCCCTTGCACTATAGAGCTACAGGGAGAACCCAACATCGCTAACTTCAGGTTGGCAATGCTGCAACTGTGAACTCTGAGAGCAGAAGCAGCACTCAAAGTGTTAAGTTGTGTCACATTTCTTATGGCATTGTTAAACATATAGCTGGACAATGTAAATTTCTGTGTCAAGCGCTTGCAGTAAAAAACAACAAAAAATGTATGTGTCCTAAGCCCCATATAAGTATGGAGACAAAAACATGGGTGAAAGGAAACATTTTTTAACCCTTTGTGTGCCAGTGGGTTATGCAATGCATTGCAGAGTGATGAATACCGCTCTGGTACTTAGAGGATTAATCCCCCTAAAGCTAACACCATCCCATTAATATTAAACACTTACCTGGAAGTCTGAGGTCCAGCTGGATCTTCTACAGCCTGGTCTTCCTCTTTAATTCATCTTCTGTAAGCTAATTTCTTCTTTTTCTTTATTCTGTCCTCTTCTTCTTTCTTCATCTGTAATGTTCCTTGAGCCCCTATAAAAGAAGAATGATCATTACATCCAATGCCCGCTTTAAAGTCCAGCTGCCTGTGGCAGAAGAAAAAAACAAAAATTCCCCATTGCGCTACCTTTCAGGCCCTTGCCCAATCCAAACTGAGGGAAATTTGAATGGAGTGGCTTTTATATAGCCAATCTCTGTTCAAGATTGTTCCCACTCACCCACTGGCTGGGATGTGGGGTTACTCAGGGCATGGAATGTGCACTGCAGTAACCACAACTCCCTGCCAATCAACTTCTAGCTGGAGGGGTCACGGATGCACGTTTCGTCATCCCTCCAGCTAGTCAATCATTGAATAGCTGGAGAGATGATGAAACACGCATTCCTGACCCCTCCAACTAAAAGCTGATTGGCCAGGAGGTGTGGTTACTGCAGGGCATTTTCCATGTCCTGCATATCCCCACATCCCAGCCAATGGGAGCATAGGAACAATTTTGAACAGAAAGTGGCCATATAAAAGCCAGTCTCTGATCAAATTTCCCTCAGTTTGGATTGGGCAAAAGCCTGAAAGGTAAGGTAATGGGGAATTTTTGTTTTTTGTTCTGCCTCTGCCACTGCCATCAGTGGCTGGACTTAAAGGGGGCAATGGATGTAATAGCATTATTTTTTTAAAGGGGCACAAGGAACATTACAGATGAATAAAGAAGAAGAGGACAGAAGAAGAAAGAAGATTACATAAGACAAATTAAAGAGAAAGACCAGTCTGTAGAAGATCCCGCTGGACCTCAGACTTCCAGGTAAGTGTTACAGCTATGGGGTATGGGTGATTTGCATAGTGTTAGCATTTTAAAACTTTATTGTTAATGTTAGGTGTAGTGTAGGGCCAGGGGTAGGGTTAATGTTTGGGTGCTGGGTAGAGAGTCACTGTTAGCTTATTCACAATGCTTGTCATTGTGTCAAACACAGAGCGTTGGCTAGTTTACTTTGATGTTCCCAGTATTCATGCTATTTAACATGTGTTGTGGGAGCAAAAAGCTACAACGAATGTTGTGCCGCATGTCAAGTTCTGTCTGCCAACGCTCATTGTAGTTGATGTTGGTAGAGCAATTGAATTCCAACAGTAAAACCGTGTGTGTACCGTCAGGTACTCATTTTTTCCCTTCCATATGTTTTACCGGCTCAAATTGAATCGAGTCCCAGATATGGTAATCAGTAGTTTGGTAGTTTATTGGGCTTGAGAAGATATTGTACAAAATATAAATATAGTTTCCCTATATTTTCCACAGGTCTGCCAGCAGAGAAAGGGACGCAAGGCTAGGAGCACAACAGAAGAGTTAAATGGAGTCTGTACAATGTATATGAATGGCACCTACGGACAAGTATACACTGACCTTGCAAAAACTGGTATTGACTTAGTGAGGTTTGATAATTTTAAATACAGTTTATTTCAGAATGTGATCTAAACTCTCTCTTTTTTATCTGCAGCTCATAATTATTTGGTGGAGAAGAATAAAAACAACAACAATAATTGTAGAAGAAGCAAGCCCTTCCCAAATACAGGTTAGTTATGTTTAAGTAAGCGGTAAGTCTGGGTGGGCGTTCTGTAGCTCTCATCTGTTGTTGGATAATAACTCATTGAGGATGATGTACTAAGAAACTGGACTGATTTGGGAGCAAACCAACTCACCTTAAGGGGACAGATAAGAATCTCCCGAATTCTCATTGACTTAAATTCAGCCTTTACTCTTTGAATGCTAGAGAGGTCTCCAAACCATTGCTTTGCAACGTGTTGGAGACCGCTCTCATAATGAAAGGGGTTTATGTAATAATTTACCCTATTAATTGCAAATAATTTGCAGTGCAAAATGTGTTTGATTAATAAAATCAATTTGTGTTTGTGTTTATTGCATCCCCCAGATGTACACTGTGTGGCTATTTCATATGAAGATGCAGGAATATGTTCTCTGTGCATCTTTTTGCCATCAGACCTCTAGCGGCTACTTCCACATATAGTACCAGGTGAAACAATACTGTATTTGGCTGCATGACCCAGAAGCAGCCACTATAAAGGTCTACCAGATGTACAGAGCATGTCTCCTTCCAACTTCAAATGATATATCCAAACAGCATACATATGGGGAGGCAATAAGCACTGGATTTAACTGATGTTGTTAAAAATAGCTCCACAAAAGTTTGTGCTCTGCTGTAATTGTGAAAAACTATTCAATAGACCCAAGGAATATAAAGCCCTATTTAAATCAATGGGAGATCGAGAGTAACAGTTTACTCACTGTGTTATAGTCCTTACCAAAAACATGCGGGTAAAATGGACACTGGCTAAACTATAGGAAGGAAACAATAATGGACGATGTGGCGTAATCTGATGCGTGATTAACAAAAGAATGACTGACAGATTCAGTCGTAAAAGCAGCAAGTATTTCTGAAAGAATCTGTCCCTATGCTATCAAACTATATAGTCAATATGTTTAGGCCCCTACAAGTAGCCACAGTGATGATGAAGTTGAAGAATTTTATGATGATTTATTATGCTTCTACAATCATGGCAATTACTACTACAAATTTATAATGCCAGATTTCAGTGCAAGAAATGGTAAGAACTTATATGGTGAAAAATTCGATCGGACCACATGAAAGTAGAAAAAGAGATGATAGAGGCAACCAACTGATCTAATTTACAGAAGAACAAAATTTGTACTTCATGAATTCATTTGACAGGAAAAAGGCCTAGAAAAAATGGACAAGGAAAAGCCATAATGGCAATACTGGATCCATGTTCTAAGAGTAGCCTCTCATACACACAAATAATTATATATATCTGCACTCACTAACTCTTTCACAAATATTATTGGTTTAAATACACACACAAACACACATACACACACACATATGATACTTTCAATGTGTGGCATGAACAAAGCTGGCCTTGATCTAATAGCACCATGGGGGAGGAGCCAGTTGGTGCACATATTATAGGAGGTGGTGCGCCCTACATTCAAAAGAAAGTGAAGTAATTCTGAACCACAACAACACCAAAGGGGACAAATACAACTATTCAGTGATTTAAATGAGGCTTTTAACCCCCTGAATGAGGTACAAGTCTCCAGTGTATTTCTGCTGCCAATAAATAGGTTAAATACTCCATTTAAAACAATGGGAATTTTTATTTGTCCCAGTATGGTGCCTTGCCTTGGAATTACTTAAAGGGATAGTAATGTTTCACAAAAACAGCAGCTCCAATTAATCTTCATAGCATTTGAGCCATAGAGAGTGCCATTTCATTACTGTTAGAGTTGACGTTCAAGAGTAATTGAATGATAAAGTTTCCCCCTCATGTCCCTTTTACCTAGTGTAAGCCACTTCCTCTCAGATGTGGAATCTGATCACTTGACCAAACAGCTCACAGCAAGGGACAGTCTTCTTTCTGTGGGCATAAGGAAAACCCTGCCCCCATTGACAGGATTTTCAGGTTTTTCCTTATGCTCAATGAAGATTGTCCCTCTCTGCGATTCATCTGGACAGACTTGCTGCTCTGAGGTGAGCAGTGTTACATCAGTAAACGGGGTGGGAGGGGGATACTTAATCATTCAATTACACTTGAATTACAGCTCTGACAGAATTGAAATAACACTCTCAATGACCCAAATATTATGACGATTATTTGGAGCTGCTTTTATTGTGAAACATTACTATCCCTTTAATGATACAAAAGTGGGTAAAGACCTAATTTAAAGTGACACTATCATTTTGTATTAAATTGATGATTTTGAAAGAGCTATATAATGTAGCTGAATTTTATTTTAATTTAAAAACAATAGTTTGATATATTTTGATTTATTTATGCAGTCTGGGCAGTAGTGGCAGGCATGCCTACCAGGTACTAATGTTCCACACAGTTCACCATCTCATCTGCCACTTTCTGCTAGCCAGTTCAAACTCATTCACATAAACTAACACACAAATAAAACTAATAAACTATTGTTTTAAATGTTTTTTATTTGTATTTTCACTGCATGGTGTAGTTTGTTTGCCCCCAAATTGGCTCACTTGTACTTAGTAGATCACCCTCACCTTTTCCCATGCCAACATTTGATGCTCCTCTATACCATATAACTTTTTTCTGGTAGGTATCCATTTGATTGAAGAAGGATGTTCAAAGAAAAATAATGTGGAAGAAGTTAGCAAAAAAGCTCAGATTATCCTTTTATCATTTATCATATAACTCTGACCTACAATGGACCTGCTGCTTCTGAGCTGAAATAACCAAATAGTGTAACTGTAAGGTTGACAGAACATGTCAGGCTGGACTTCTCATTAGCCACACTTACATTCTGAGTTGTTGGTGTGGCCAGAGTAACCCCAATGTCCCTGCAGCAGATGTCTCCACCTTGTTTCTAGTGGTCATTTTATTTACTAATTTACAAAAAGAAAATCCTGATGCTAAAATATGAATATAAAATATAATATATAATATGAAAAAGTGATATATAATTAATGTTAGCAGCTAAAGGAAAGAAAACACTTCCACCTAGGTGTAAATCTAAATAATATAAAGTGCTAGCCTGCTAAGCTCCCTGTGTGCGTAACCGCACATGTGTAGTAGAGACTGCTTGAACGATGCAGTCATGCACTGTAGAGACTAGCCAAATATGCTGATCTGGAGCGGGGAGCTCCAAACGGCTCACTGCCTGTCTCTGCTCCCGGCCACTGGGTGCACTTTAGCCCTTGTATACGGGCTACCATACTAGTATTAAATAAATTGATAAACAGAAATACCTTAGCAACACTAGTAAGAGAAGGCAACAGCTCAGAATAGTCACTTAAAACAATCTATTAAAAATTAAGAACACCTACATGAACTGACTATAACACGCCATCCAAGTATAAAATAAGGTGAGTGTCATCCTATACCTTACTAGGATGTGCCCCAGTCAAACCCTGAACAAATCGTGGCCACGCCTGGGAAACAATACAGAGATGCACAGGGAGACACAACCACAGTTTGTTTGGGATTGGATTGGGGGCACATTTCAGTGGGGTAGAGGGTGACGCTTGCCTTATTTTAGATTTGGGTGGTGTGTCATAGTCCGTTCATGTATGTGTTCTTAATCTTTAATAAATTGTTTTAAATGATTATTCTGAGCTGTTGCCCTCTCTTATTAGTGGTGGTAAGGTATTATTGCTTATCAATTTGCCAAATGTATTTATTACTTTACATATAACGTTACTGGTAAGTATTTAACCCACTAGATGCCAACTCATTGAGAAGTCCACCAACACATTGAGAAGCATTGTGTTTTTTGTGCTTGTATGTTGCAATTTCAGGGTATTGTCTGTGATTGACAATGGTGGATTGGGCTGGGTGGAGTCAAGTCATGGGGGATGGTGGCCATGGATGAAGCTAAGATCATATTGGTGTCTTGCCTAGGGGAACCTGGTAAACCTCACCGTGTGAATGACTAAGTGAGAAAATGAATAGTCTCAAAATTAATACATATATTAATTGGAATCTCGCTAATGATTTCTACATTTTCTTTTAGGTATCAGTTTGATTGGAGATAGCCCTAAAACAAAGAACCTAGTTCAGGAAAACACAAACAACAACAACAATGTTGAAGAAGAAGATGGTAAGTAGAAACCTCAGTTTATCTTTGTATCTCTCTTTTGTATGATCTAATATTGCACCTGCTGCTACTGATCTAAAAGAATACAACATTATAACAGTCACTGTACCCACAACTCGACAGCTCATCCAGTCACATGAACCATATGTACCAGGCTATAGATACAGTTAGACAAGGTGCAAAATGAGGTTGATGTACTAAGAAAAACTGTATCAATTCTGGGACAAATCTTCCGCACCATATGGAACAATAAAAAAGTTCTATTGATGTGTTCCATGAAAATGGTTTGAGGGGATGGTGGAAATGTTTGGAAAGTAGGGTTCACCTAGTTAAACTTTAGTCAGAAATTGTGGTTAACTTGCTTGAATTCCTTTTAAATGCTAATTTATTTGCATTTACTGGGCTGCTGTGGCAAATCATTTAAATTAAAATCTACTAGATATTGCTCCTGAGGAAAATGTGTGGTATATAAATAAGGAGTTTTACTCCTTGAGCTTAAAAGCTCAAAGCTCTATCTATCTAATGCCCTCATGACTAAACTGACCTGCTTTCAGTTAGATATAACTTGCAGTGAGTGAGTGGGTGGTTGGGGACATAATGCGCTAGAACCTTTCCTCCAGTCCATTTATATATCTGTCCCACTCTTTAATATTATCTGCATGCAGCCTGTAAAGTACACCTAGTCAATCATCATTTACATTTCTAATTTTCATTCACTCAAATAACGGAGTGATTACAGGCAAACCCAGACTAGGCATTTTAGGTAAAATAATGCCATATACGATGCCTGCAAAAATCTCACGTGGAGTAATGAACAATAGGATCTGGAGGACCATACAGAGAGCTGGGAAGGTTCTACTTTTATAGCACTGCCTTTCCTGAGCGCATTGTGGATATCAGAGATTGATGCTGTTTTCCCCCAGAGGTATATAGAAGTCTGCACTCACTGGGCTCATTGGTTCATCTTTGCAGTAGTGTGGAACTTTGGATATATCACTGAGCAGATGAAGGGAAGGCAGTCTCTATACTGGATTGCCAGCTACTGGCTCTATAATTGTTATGAAGGGGTTGAACGGGTGAAAGGTATGCGACTGTACATCCTGAGACATGAGAATTTCGCACCGTCATGAAGTGTGAGATTCACATGTCGCCATTTGAATCATGTTTTATGTGGTTGCACTCTCTTTTGTGTGCCACCTTTTAAAAGGATACCGTAAATTTGAAGGCTAATGAAATAAAAAGAGTATTTTGGGGCAATGCAACTACACCATAGTTGACCAAACAAATCCTATTGATTTAAATGGGGATTTTAACACTTGATTGCTAGAGGTCTTTAAAGCATTGTGGAGGAATTTTATCTGCTCCTGTGGTACAGTTGCTTTCCTCTAGAATTACTCTAGTTCCTCTTAATACATCAGCCTCTCATTGTTTTGGCCCTGAAGGCTCAAATAGCCCCTTTGGACTACAGTCTTTACATACCCCACAAGGGTATCATAATTCCGGATTTCATTTGCCCTCTATGATGCAGCTGGTTTGCTCTAGAGTTTCACTTGATAGGCCTCACATTGGGTGGAATATGAGAAAGTGGAGCATTTGTTATTTTTTGATCGTCATAGATTTGTGTGCTAAGCTCACTTTTTGATGCAACAAACATAACATCACTGAATAGTACATACTCCTAAATTAACAACAAATTTATCAGGCTGTATTAAAATTGGTGCTAACTGCTTTGCTGAATTAGGTGCAATCACTAATTCTCTAACAACATTTTTCCATCAAAAGTACATTATAAAGTAAAAATATATTCCATAATTTAACCCTTTGAGTGCCAGAAGGGTACGAAACGCATTGCTTTGCAATGCATTGTGCACCCCTCTGACATGCAAAGGTTTTTTGCCACATGACCTGCTGCATGTTCTGAACTTTGTGAAAGGACTAAGGGACCCAGAGCTGCATTGCTTCTGATTATTCTGATGAATAGGTTCAGTCCCAGTGGGAGAGGAGAGCTGTGGTAACACAAGTTGCGAATCATCTCCAACACATTGTTCAGCTTTGCTTCCTGTTGATGATGATGATATGCCTATATGCCTGTATAAGTGCAAGTATTTCTGAAATTACTATCAATATAATGGTATAGCATCAGCCTTCAGATCCTACTGATTGATTTAATTTCAAAATAAAATCTGACACAGATGCACTTTACACACATAAAGTGATAGTAATGTTTCGCAAAAACAGCAGCTTCAATTAATCTTCATAGTATTTGAACCATAGAGAATGTTATTTCATTACTGTGAGTGTTGTAGTAATTGAATGATAAAGTTTCCTCCTCCCGCCCCTTTTACGTAGTGTAAGCCCCCACTCCTCAGATGTGGAATCCAGTCCATGGACCAGACAGCTCACAGCAAGGGTCAATATTCTTACTGTGAGAACAATGAAAGCCCTGCCCCCCTTGACATTTTTTCTCAGCTTTTTTCCTTATCTTAATTGAAGATTGTCCCTCACTGCAATCCACCTGGACACCACCTTTCTGTTCTGAGGTGAGCAGTGTTATATCAGTAAAAGGGGTGGGAGGGCGATACTTTATTATAATTAAATTACTCTTGAACTACAACTCTGACAGAATTGAAATAACACTCTCCAAGGCCCAAATACTATGATGATTAATTAGAGCTGCTTTTATTATGAAACATTACTATCCCTTTAAATGTCTGATATACCAGTGTTGCCACATCACAAAACTCTTTCTGTCCTTTTGAAGCAGCCAGTATCTTATGAACCTCAAACTTACAGAACCGTTTTGCTTATCTCTAGTTCTACTGCTGATTTTTATATAATATAGAAAAAAATCAGAGGCAAGTCACTATCAGGATTTGTAAAAAAGTGTAAGGTTTAATACACAATTACACTGAAGGTCAGACTTTTGGCTCTGCTTGTGGGCGAAGCAGAGCAGAAACATTAAACACCAGTGTATTTATGTATTAAACTTTACACTTTTTCACAAACCTTAAAAGTAACTTGCCTTCTATTTCTCTATATACAAATTCCCCACTACTACCCAGGTCTGGGAATGTTTCAAGTGCTTACCCAATTCATCTATATAATATAACTAGTGTAAAAGCCCGTGTACACGGGCCAAAGTCCAGATGATGTTAACCCTTTGAGTGGCAGAGGGGTACGCAATGCATTGCTTTGCAATGCATTGCATACCACTCTGGCACTCAAAGGGTTAAGAGGTCGGTCCTGCTCTGCGTCCTGCCGCCGACACAGTCATGCACTGTAGAGACTGCACAAAAGCACAGAATGCTCCCAGCACAGAACTCCCAGCATTCTGTGCTCCCAGCATTCCATGCTCCCAGAATTCTGTGCTTTCAGAATTCTGTGCTCCCAGCACAGAACTCCCAGCATTCCGTGCATTCGGGCAGTCTCTACTGCGCATGACGGCTTCTGACAAACATTCTAACGAATTATTATATAGGATATGTGTATGTATATGTGTGCATATGGATGTGTGAGTGTATCTATCTATCTATAATCATCAGCTTCAGCCATTGACGATCCATTGCAGGTTGAAGGCGCCTCAGCAAACCACCAACTTCTATCCTATATAATTTTTGTTGCCATTGTGTACCAAAAAATTTGGTAATTTCATCTACCCGTATTATCTTTGGTCTTCTTCTTGGGTGTTCAGTATTGAGTGAAATCCATTCTAAAATTAGTTTGTCCATCTACCATCAGTTCTTGTTATGTTGCCTCCCCATTAACATTTCAGGTGCTTTATTCTTTCAATGATATTTTAGAACTTTGCTGATGAATACATGCACATTTTTCAGCCTCTTTTTGTTATGTTAAGTAATTATATATATATAAAACAAGATTCAAACCTGCGCTCCTCCAGCCTAATTAAGAATAGTGTGCCCTGTATTGGGCATATTTAATAATACTGTTGATAAATTTGAGGCTGTGGTGCCCACATTTTTGCCCAAAAGAGGAGGGGTAAGCTTGCCAACCCCGCCAAGGTACCTTAAGTGTGGCAAGTACCTACTCTGAACACTTGAGATCCCTATCGAGACAAAATAAAATAAAATAAAATATAGTAACATCTATACTTATAATTTAAGTCCTTAATTACTTGAATGTAAAAGATGATTCCAACTCATTGTAAAGGATTGCACTGAAGAGATCTGCTGGATAATCTGTTTCTTTATTATTTTTAAAGTTGTATTTTTAGTGTCTAATTTTTTCTTTCATCTAATCAAATGTATTTTTATTCTTTTATTTTGATTTCTATGCAGTTGTTTTTTTCATTTTACTTTCCGGTTAAACTTAGTTACCTATTTCTCCTTTGTTGTTTAGGTTGTGTTAAAGGGATAGTAATGACCCTGAACATGTTTTTCTAATTTTATAGTGCTTAAGAAGTAGAGTTTAACGCAAAAAAAATATCTCTCAAACCGCAATGGTTTGAGAGATATATTCTTTCAAAAATTGACGTCTCCTGCTGACAGGAGACACGGAGGTTCTACAGCAGAGCCGGAGTCGCATTTTTTTAAACAGAATGACTTATTGCAATGATCTACCAAGTGTGCCTGGATTGCAAGCACACTTATTAGATCATTGCAATGCAGTCATTCTGTTTAAAAAACGTGATTCAGGCTCTGCTGCAGAGTGTCGTCTGACGCGGATCTCCTGCTGACAGCTTTACAGCTGGAGATGTCAAACTTTGAACGAAGATATCTCTCAGACCATTACGGCTTCAGAGATACATTTTTTGCGTTAAACTCCACTTCTTAAAGTGATAGTAATGTTTCATAATAATAATAAAAGCAGCTCTAATTAATCTTCGTGGTATTTGGGCCATGGAGAGTGTTATTTCAATTCTGTCAGAGTTGTAGTTTAGGAGTAATTCAGTGATAAAGTATCCCCCTCCCTCCCCTTTTACTGATGTAACACTGCTCAGCCAGAGCAGAAGGGAGGTGCCCAGGTAGATTGCAGAGAGGGACAATCTTCAATTAAGATAAGGGAAAAAACTGAAAAACTTGTCAAGGGGGGCAGGGCGTTCATTGTTCTAATAGAAAGAAGCTTGTCCCCTGCTGTTATCTGTCTGGTCTATGGACTGGATTCCACATCTGAGAAGAGATGGCTTACACGAGGTAAAAGGGGCGGGAGGGTGAAACTTTGCTTGTGAATATCTCTTAAACCATAAAGGTTTGAGAGATAAGACTAAGATCATTCTTCATGTTTTTTTAATGCCTACAAAATAAAATAAAGATAAAACGAAGTATTACTATCCCTTTAAGCACTACAAAATTAGAAAACATGTTCAGGGACATTACTATCCCTTTAAAAGAAAACTAACAGCTCCAAAAATAACTCTCCACTTACCTAACTTGGACCAGCAAATCATAATGGCCCCTACGAATACTGTCCTTGCATCATTGTTCAATAGGTAACATCTTCACTCAGTCCTGGATGTCACCTCCATGGAGGCGGACATGACTGTTGCTGGCAGTTTTTTTTTAAACTGAAGCAGACAGAGTTTGATCTTTCTAAATTCTTTGAGGACAATTGTGGTGCAAAATGTATTTCAAAGAGATGCACTTCACACTCCTCTGGGGGTTAAGATGGTAAGATTACCATGTCCAATGTGCAGAAATTGAGATCTTGGGGTCATTCTGCCACCTGTCATGTCTGCCACCATGGACATGACATCCATGACTGTTTGAAGATGTTACCTCTGCAAATAAGACATAAGGGCATAATTCATAAGGTCCATTACGATTTTCTGGCCATAGTAAGGTAAGAGGGGTTATATTATTAGGAGGTTTAGTGCTCTTTTAAAAAAACATCACCCTGCTACCAATCAGTGTCATAGCAAATTAGTGGAGGGCCCCAGTGCAAAAAAATGTGTCCCTCCTATCCTACAAGTACCCTACTAGGGGAATAAATATAAAGTATTACAGTTATTTATATGGTATTGAGTGTCTATAATCTAGTCTTAAACATGCCACAGTAAAACTGAATGAAGCTGAGATAACGATAATAGAAGTAACTAGTGAGAGAAATCTGTACAATTCCTATGTAATTCAATGGAACCTACTCATTAAAATCTCTCCACCCTAATAAACAGGCTTGATAACAAGGGAACTGGAGAGGTGTCTCTCACCGGATTGGCTTTTCTCAGCTTCCTATCTTTTTAGTAAATTCTCAAGTATGGAATTCCATTTTCAAAAACTTAACGGAACACTGATATTTCTTAATAATAAACCAGCACTTATTATAATCTTGGCAGAAAACCTAAATGCCAGAGTGAATAAATTCTGCAAATTGTATCTTTTAATAAGTACTGGATATTATATACATGGAGATAGACACGAGTCTATACCCAATCTCCCAAACATTTCCTACCAAAGCCTTACTCCCTAAGAAAACTTCAATGGGAGGAGTTTTGGGTCTTGTATACCAGAAAAGGTTGGAGAATCAGTGCATGGAGAATTGACTCATAGGGGCCCATAAGGATTTTCTTCCCAGATTAAGATAAGGGGAATTCATTAGGAGCAGTTAGTATTCCTTTAACTCCTTGGATGCCAGGGGCATCTTGTGCATTGCTTCGCAATATACTCTAGAAGTTTTTTAGCACCCAAGGAGTTAGGTATATTAGAAGTATCTCTGACATCAGGAAACCTAATGGAAATCCATAATTGGGGTAGAAAGCCAAGTGTACCTTGTATTAAATTGGCATTTTTTATTTTATTTTGAAAAAAGGATAGTAATGTAGAGCTTCCTATATTATTTATATGCATTCCAACCAAGAAGTGGTACAAGAAATAATTGTCTTCCATTTTGTATTTTGAGAAGCAAGATTGCTGCCAAATACAGACAAATCTACATGTTCTAGTGACATATAGAAACAAGGTCAATCTTCACAGTTTTTTTGTCATTTACTTTATATTAATGAAAAAATACTTTTTGACATTCTTGGTAAATGTTCCCTGCCACATAAATAGGAATCCACAAAAAGGGGGATACTCTTAACTCTTTGTGTGTCAGGGGTTGTATTGTTTAAAGTGAGAAAAAGAATAAACATGTATAGCTGAGTTTATCCCACTCAGTAAAACAAGGCTCCCACTACTGAGAAGTGTTTTATTCAAAAGTTAGTGCAGTCAGAGGCGTAGGAACCCCCACAAATCTGGGGGGGATAGCCCCCCTGTGTGTCACTTTGCCCCCCCAGCCCCTCTGTACCTTCTTTGTAGCGTGGCCAAGCGGACTGCGGGTAGAGGAGCTTCTGATCCTCTACTCGGCCTGACAGGAAGCTGCTCGTTGCGCTCCTCAAGCAGCTTCCTGTCAGAATGGGGTAGAGGATACAGAAGCTCCTCTTCAGTCCCCTCATCCCCCCACTCCCAGTTCCTACACCCCTGAGTGCTGCTCAAATGTGCAATTTTTATAGTGTAGTACATACATGACCTGAAATTTTACAGTTTTGCTGTTGCTACAAGCACAATATCTGTCCATGGACAGCTATAGCAACATATCTACCATGACATTTCAGGCCATCATAGTTCTGCAACCAAAATGCAAGTTTAGCTACAATAACTTTTGAATAAAACGTTTGTAAGAAGTGTGAGTACACTTGTTATACACTGCAGGTTAAACCCTGCAGTATATATTTTTCATAGTAATCAGTTGTATCACTTAAAAATTTCCAGGTCTGCTGAAAACAAAATGTAGAGCTTGTATGAGCAATTCACAGCAAAATCACCTAACCCTTTGAGTGCCAGAGGGCTATGCAACACATGTGCTGTGAAACCCTCTGGCACTCAAAGGAATAAGGGATTTTTTTTGTAAACAGCAACAACATTTTCAAAACTGCCTCAGAAAATGGATAAAAAAAGCCAAAACAAGGGGGATAAGAAACATCATTTTATTCTTCAGTTTAATGTTTGTTAGGTATTCTACATTCTGTTGTATTCAGTGGGGTATATGTATCAAGAAAATGTTGTAACTATCCAGCAAAACAACTAAAGTTGATGTACTAAGACTAACTGGTGCAATCATCTGATAAACTAACTGTACCAAAGTGACAACTAAAAGTGCCCATTGTTCCAAATCGAGCTTTGAAGTAGAATGCTATCTAGTACAATTTGTATTCTTCCCGTATGGTGTAGTTAGTTTGCTCCAGAGTTAACTTTAGTTTTTAGCACATCAGCCTCATTATGTATCCTAATTGATTGCTGTCTCTTTTCCTTTGATACATATTGTGCATTAGTTTTCCTACAGATTTACTAAACCTTTTACCATGATATATATGTCCTACAGGGGCATATATACAAATATGACAGTGCAGTCCCATGACACTAGTCTCTAATGCCATCTACTGCACTGATATCTATTACATCATATGATCACTGCAGTGCATACTATCTGAGACAGATTTAGAGTTTAATACTACCAAGCCCAGAACTCCTTCCCCATAGTGTGGGAAACTGACAGTGGCAGCACCAAAGCTCTCTGCTCCAGCCTAAATGGCCACAGACTTTCCTCTTGTCCTTCCCTTGGCAGAATCTGCATTAAGGAGAGGCATTAGGTTTATAGGTTAGTTAATTTGTTAGACCTGAAATGAAGTATTACATTCACCCCCCTATCTTTCCATTTTAGATGAATCCGGCACTGAGATTGCAATAGTCCTGGATGGCTCAGGAAGCATATCACCAGAAGATTTTCAAAGGGCAAAGGATTTTATTTCTAATATGATGAAAATGGTCTGGGATAAGTGTCTGGAGGTTTGTACATTTCCTCTAACTGAGAATCTGGGGTAAATATTTCTTCTGTGGATCCATATATGAGCAAGTAAGGACTGGAATCAATCGCCTGTGTGGAGTGTTCCTTTATTCTTACTAAATGACATTATTGAATAAGATTAGAAAATTATGTTAGGGAAAAAAAACAATAAATGTGTTTTGGGGAGTCACAATAAAATTCTAGGAGGCCAGTTTAGGCCTGGATTCAGGGCTGGATTTACATCTGAGGAGCCTGTAGGCACAGAAATCTGAAGCGCCCCCCCCCCCCGATTTGCCATCTCCACTGGACACCTCCACAATGCTCATAAGCTCCATATTGCCCCCATCAGCTCCATATCCCATCACATTGCCCCCATCATCTCAATACTGCCCCTCAAATGTCACATTGCCCCCATCATCTTAAAATTGCCCCTCACATTGCCCCCATCATCTCAATATTACCCCTCACATGTAACATTACCCCAATCATCTCAGTATTGCCCCTCACATGTCACATTGCCCTCATCATCTCAATATTGCCCCTCACATTTCCCCCATCATCTCAATATTGCCCCTCACATGTCACATTGCCCCCATAATCTCAATATTGTCCCCCCTTTTTCCTACCTCGCTGGAGAGGAGAGGTATGTGCCTCCTTTGGCACAGAGCTGTAGCTGTTGCCTGCTGGAGCTCCCGCGCGGTCTGTAATGCAGAACGCTGGGACGAGGGAGCTCAGCAGCTCTACATGTCTGTGCTGAAGAAAGCACAGACCTCTCCTCTGAGATCTCTCTATGTTGTTGCGGGCGCCAAGCGGGGGTGAGGCAGGGGTGACTGGCGAGGCTAATAGAAAATAAAAAAAAAACAAAACAAGGAAAAAAAGATCCCAGCAATGACAGGCGCCCCACTGTGGGATGCGCCTGTAGGCAGGTGCCTACTCTGCCTTATTACAAATCCGGCCCTGCCTGGATTCGTTTGCAATTGGTAACTTTATCAAGGGTTTTACTTACAAATCTCTCCATAGACTTCAATGGTAATAAGATAAAACCCGTGATAACATTTATCAACTGCAATGTTATCTTAGTAAGAAAAACTGGAATAATTCTGCGACAAACCAACTGCACAATAGGAAGCAAATTCAAATTCCCCTAACTCCAATTACATTTGCCTTTGCCAATGTTAAAAAAGCCTCCAACATATTTCAAAGCAATGTATTGGAGACCTCTCTAGCATTCAAATGATTAAAATCCCCATTTAGAAAGGTGTGAGCTTTTATTTGTCTCCTCTGATGCAGTTGGTTTTCCCAACATTTACTACAGTTCTAATTATTAAAGGGATAGAGTCAATTAATATGGAAAAATATTTGTTGCAGGGATTATCCTTACAAGGGCAATCAAATTGCTGAGAGATGTTATTCCAATGTTACTGCAGCTCTAACGTGCATATTGAATGTGCGGTACCTCCATTATGTGAAATATTATGTCAGCACTATTACTATAGTATTGTATAGGACAGCTATTGTCAATGGCTATAAGCCACCATAGGCTGCTGTAGCAGCAGTGCTACTGTAAATATCAGACCATGGAAGTACTGCACCCAAAAAGATGCAAGTCTGCTATGCAATAACTTTTAAATAAAACACCTCGCAACAGTAGTAATACTCTTGTTTTACTCGGCAGGATAAATCCTGCAATATATATAAAGAGATGATCTCCCTTTAATGCCTAGATTACATTTCAGACAAAAGATCTGTAAAAGGTCATTTTCCACTTGGGGAAACTTTGGAGATAGCAAAGTTAAGTTATTAAATTTCTTTCACATTTGGTTATAGTCCCAAAAATGTCAAGTTTTCTTTCTAATGCTCTGAGTGTTTTAACAACTTAAATTCTCCCAGACTCCCCAAGTTCGACTCCCTGAATGACCTGAAACCTTATGGAAATGCCTACCATTAATTGTAATTAGTGGCTCCACTTCTAAATAGAAATCCTTAGTGTATTATTGCAGAACTGTTGACATTGGTTTAAAGGAGCAGTAAACTTTTTTTATGAAGAAATATATTTTGTAGGGATTTTCCTATTGAGTAAAATAAGGGTACTGTCACTGCTGAGAGATGTATATTTCCAGAGTTATTACAGTTTAAACTCATGTTTTTTTTTTACATTAGCAGTGCCCTCTAGTGGCTAAATTCTAAATAGATTTCCTGTTAGATTCTAATGGAGAGGTAAGTCAGAAAAGTCAGAGACCTACAGTTCTCCATAGAATGTGATAGAAACTGCCTGTCACTTCCTGTCAGTTAGAACTATCAGGAAGTAAAGCACAGTAAATTAATTTCCTGATTATTTGAACTGTTATAATTTTTGAATAGAAAATCTGACCGCAGTGGGAGTGACCTTGTTTTATTCAGCAGGAAATGATCTATAAAATATGTGTTTTCATAAAAAAGTTTCCTGCTCCTTTAACTCCTTAACAACCGCACAATCCGGGGGTGAGGGTCCCTAGAGGACCACAGCACTTTTTTTGTGCAATTCATTCTGGAATGATTACTATAAGGTCTCCAGAGCAAAGAAAGTAGAATTTGCTAAAATTCAGGGGGTTAAAAATCCCATTGACATCATTGTGACATTTGGTGACTTAATTGTTTCCTATTTTGTAAATGGAGTACATTAAAATTGCTAAATTTTCAGTTGTTCATATAACAACAAGTTATACTGGATAGATATCACTACTTTCTATAGGACAGTTCAAATTAGCAACTTTTTTTAACTACAATTGTGTTGATGGCGGAAAAATCTTGCAACAAAGTTGACAATGTGAACTAGGCTTTAACAGCCTTTCAGATGACCATAGCAGGAGTCTGCCTGTTTTCATAGACAACTTCAAACTCCACACAGATGAGCCAGCACCATCATGGTTAATCAACACAGAACACCAGTAATATGTTAAAACAATCATCAGCTTTATTGTAGAAAATCTCCATAAAAAAGCACCTTTCGGTTGTTGCAACCCTTAATCCGAACCACGAATCACCAGTCAGGTATGTTGAACCTTCCCATCTGATCAACGTGTTTCATGCATCCAGCGCTTTCATGATCAAAGGCACTAAACACTTGCAACAGTTAGCTTTTTAAATTTGTATCAGTCAATCCGACTTCACCTTTATCAAGGGAAAGTCGGTCACTGTATATGTTACAGCATCCGGATTTCAGCAGAACAAAGTAACCCCTCATGTAGACAACATATTATTACTATCAAACCATAGAACATAGTGATAAAATATAGTTCAATCGGCAAGCACAATGATTCAAATAGGATAGCTGAGACAGAGATTTGTCATTAAAGACAAAAATGAAAGCCACGAAACTATAAACTTTCATACCGGCGCTCAAAGGGTAAAATAAATATTGTCAATAGTGTTGAGCGAGCACCCCGATGCTCGGGTGCTCGGGTGCTCTGACCGAGCACCCCCTGAGGCTCGAGTGCTCGGCCGAGCACCCGAGCCCCATTGAAATGAATGGGGCAACACCAGGCACCCCCTGCTCTGATGAGGGGAGGGTGCCTGGTCAATGCCCCCTTCATCTCCGCTATGCCCCCTTCATCTCCGAATGCCCCCTTCAGCTCCGCAATGTCCCCCTTCAGCTCCGCTATGCCCCTCTTCCACAATGTGCCCCTTCATCTCCGCTATGCCCCTCTTCCACAATGTGCCCCTTCATCTCCGCTATGCCCCTCTTCCACAATGTCCCCCTTCATCTCCTCTATGCCATAGAGGAGATGAAGGGGGACATTGTGGAAGAGGGGCATAGCGGAGATGAAGGGGCACATTGTGGAAGAGGGGCATAGTGGAGATGAAGGGGCACATTGTGGAAGACGGGCATAGCGGAGATGAAGGGGGACATTGTGGAAGAGGGGCATAGAGTCTATGCCCCTCTTCCACAATGTCCCCCTTCATCTCCGCAATGCCCCCTTCATCTCCGCAATGCCCCCGTACCTCCAGTCCCTGGTGGTCCAGCGGAGCTTCTTCGGATCTGTGCCTCTTCCGGCACAGATCCCCGCCACCCGAACATGGCGGGAGAGCACATGGCGGTACTCGACGAGTACCGCCATGTGCCGAGCAGAGCGATGCTCGAGCCGATCCGAGCATCGGCCGAGCACGCTCGCTCATCACTAATTGTCAACCATGAGTGGTTCATTCCGCTTAGTCCGGGTGCAAACATGCAAAAGGATACTGTGAGCATGAAAGAGCGGAATATCCATTAAACATGGATTAAGTAGACAAGTATTGAAAATTCATCTATAAATTAGACTGAATGATATATCCAGTTATGGATAGACAGATCTCCAGTGTTCACGTCCAAATAGGTTGTGATATAATATTAAAACTTGAAATTAAAAAAGTATATGAATACCATCATTTTTCTTATCAGAAAAATAAAAATAAAAATAAAAGGAAAGTCATACATGCAGTAGAATAGTAGATAATTCCATCTTTGATTATTATCTTAATTGCCATCTTGTCAAAACCTGTACTAATGTACGTAGACTTACGAATATGTTTGGGTTGTTAGAGATACATATTCAAACATGGTTAATACCTCACAAATACATAACCACAAACATAAATGTAATTCCTTACTGACTTACCAAGGCACTAAAATAATATTGTTCAGTCTGCGAACCAAAGAGGTAAGAGAAAAGGTAAACAGGAAACAATGATGAAAGGGGAATAAGTTATATGGATATTATATATAACAGCTCACATCATATTCTTTATTGAGCCCTAATGGTGATCTTGTGCCCAATTCAAATATCCAAAAGACCTCCCTTTTGCTCAATTTTAAATTCAAACTACCTCCCCTGATATTCATCCTCACTTTCTCTATACCCTGTACCTGAAAGTGAGCCACATTACAGCTGCCAGTCTTAAAGTGTGAGGCAACACTAGAGTGAAATTCACTGCTATGAATGTTGCTGAGATGTTCATTCATTCGCTCCCGAATGGATCTAATACTTTTACCTGCATCTTGTTTCTGACATTGTTTACATGTAATGAGGTAAATCACACCCCTTGTTCCACAGTTTATATAAGTCGATAATTCATATTCTTTTCCTGTAGCAGTAGAGGTGAATTTTTTGATTCATTCATAATCTTACAACAGCCACAATGTATGCCCCCGCATTTATAAGAACCTTTGGTGGAGAGCCAAGTTCTAGTATCCATCTCACACCCTAAGGAAAACAAACTTGGGGACAAGTGAATGGCAATCGTAGGTGCCCTTCTGGAATGAACTTAAACCCTTGTGCAACAGTTTTTGATGGTTTGATAGTAATAATATGCTGTCTACATGAGGAGTTAATTTGTTCTGCTGAAATCCGGATGTTGTAACATATACAGTGACCGACTTTCCCTTGATTAAAGTGAAGTTGGATTGGCTGATACAAATTTAAAAAGGTAACTGTTGCAAGTGTTTGGTGCCTTTGATCATGAGTAACTGCTGGATGCGTGCAATGCGTTGATCAGATGGGAAGGTTCAACACACCTGACTGGTGATTTGTGGTGAAGTCTCTCCTAGTTCTTATTAAGGGTTGCAACAACTGAAAGGTACTTTTTTATTGAGATTTTCTACAATAAAGCTTGTCATTGTTTTTACATTTTACTGGAGTTCTGTGGTGATTAACCATGATGGCGCTGGCTCATATGTGTGGAGTTTGAAGTATTTTATTGGATCGGAAGAGGGATCATTGAAGCAAAGCACATCAGGTTTCCACTAGATCAGGAAGACTGATGTTATTGTCACGGCAGAGATTATTTTAATATGGTCGCTACAACGTTCAATTGAATATATCATTTGTAAGCAGAGATTACACGTGAGATTGAAGTTAGAGCTGCTTATATTCTTCTCTTTTTTTTCATAGACATGCATTGTTACTTTGGTGAATGACTGGTTACAAAATGCTGTTTCAACAGCCTTAAGTTTCAGAAACAGAAAATGACCTACTGAGAAACTGAAATAACATTGTAAATCCTGGTGGGCTTCAGTATATTGTCTGACATATCCTTTTTTGTTGAATTTGAGCTGTATTTTATTAAGAGACCCAGAAATCCCTGGAGAGAGCTTCCAAAGAAAAGGAACTATTTATTTTTGATAGCTAAAGGTAAAATAAAAAAAAAATTCACAAAAAGGCTGGCATTTTCCACCCAATGAGCCATTCAGCTAGAACATTGTCTATTCTTTATTTATCCTCTCGATAGTGACGAAGAAGACAAATCAGCATCTGTCTGATTTTGAAAAGGGAATTGGGGAGGGTTTATCAGTTTTTATTTACCATCAATGTCTATGTTATTTACCTTATGTGGTTTTTATTGCATTTTTTTTGGCAGTGTGAGTTTGCTGTTGTACAGTATGGCTCTGAAATCAAAACAGTATTTGACCTGCAGGAGAGCCGTGAAAGCAAGACCATTTTAGACAAGGTTCAAAACATAAGTCAATTGGGAAATGTCACCAAAACAGCTTCTGCTCTTCTGCATGTCCTGTAAGTAAATTTCCGGAGCATCAACTTATCACACAAAGGGTAGGTTTTGGGCAACATGTGGTCATTCAACATTTGTTGGACTACAATTCCCATCCTCTGTCCAAAAAAAAACAGTGGGTAGAGAGTGGTACCGTGTTAGCCATAGAAAATGCAGGACACTAGAAGAGTAAAAATGATACCTTTATTGGCTAACTGAGTGGCTTTGGATGCAAGCTTTCAAGACAACTAGATTTCTTCTTCCGGGATAAGAATAAAGGCTGAATGCACACCACAATACATAACCTGAACCCACAGCTTGAAGTACTGTGTAAAATTTCCAAAGACCTCCATACAATACTACATATTAATTAAAAAGAATATTCCCAAGACCTCCCCTCCTCTCCTATAAACAGCCCCCAACCTGGAACAATTGATGGTGAAGAGCTCACTTACAAATACAACAGAAAATGGTACTTCTCCCTGTCTGCAAAGGACACATGGAACCTGTGCACACATGAAGCACAGATAAGGTGCCCGTACCACATTCCCACAGAAACCACAATATCAAGGGCAAATTCTCCTGTAGCATATCTAATGTTGTTAACCTTATCATATGTGAGAAATGTCCTCAAATAGGACTATATGTGGGTAAGACATGACAGACCGTAAGAAAAAGGATAAATTCTCCAGTGTGAACAAAAAAAAGAAGATACCCCAGTGGGTCAACATTTCTACAAAACAGATCACAGCATTAAAGATCTCAAAGTGGCTGTAGAGAGGGGAAATTTTAAGATACAAAGAGACAGAAAGATCTGACAACCAAGTTTAACACTCTAAATCAGGGGGTTGCATGTCTCATTGTAAGCTATAGGTTTTGCGCCCCTCTGGCATTTGGAGGGTTAACCCACTCATTCTTTTAACCTAGGGATCTCTGGTCAATTAAAAAGTTAATTAATCTTGTTTGCATTTTCTAGTGTACTTCACATAGCTGTAACTGAGCCTAAAGTATAATTTATGGCCCACACTGATAGTGTGGAATTTTACCCTTTGGGTGTCACAGAGGTATGCAATGCATTGTGTTGCAGTGTGATGGGTGTCTCTTTGGCAGTCAGAGTGTTTGATGTTAAAATTATATGCTCAAGCTTTAAAGTCATATATTGTACATTCAGCCTACATTCTTATTATGCCTGAAGAGGAGACCTAGTTGTCTTGAAAGCTTGCATCCAAAGCCACTCAGTTATCCAATAAATGTATTACTTTTACTCTACTAGTCTCCGGCAAAAAACATTGATGACTTGTACCCACTGCATGTTTCAAGGTCAAATATCACTTAATATGGAAAAATAATGTGAAGCTTTTCCTACCAAGCAACACAAGGCTACTCTTGCTGCTGGGAGTTGCCTCAGTTAGTAACCCTTTAAGGATCAGGGGTGAGCATTGTAAATCAATGTGTTGCACATTGCTCCTGTCTTTAATGGCTTAATTAAAGAGAAAAGTATGGAGGCACTTTTGCTGTTGCTGTTTACTGAAGGCTCTTGTCACTGACAATAGACAGGCCATACGTCTGCTGCACCCAAAAACATTGTTTTACTTGAAATAACTTTTAAACCACTTCCACTGATATTTTACTGACTACTGCCCCTTTAACAGGCCATTTCCTTTCACAGTTCCTGCAATTCAAAATCTTTGTGTCATTTTTCTTTGTTTAACAGAAACTCAATTTTCAGTGAAAGTCATGGGTCTAAGGAGAATGCCACCAAAATTATCTTGGTATTGACTGATGGCGATATATTTATGGATCCTGTAAATTTAACTTATGTAATGAGCTTGCCAGAGATGAAAAATATTGAACGCTTTGCTATTGGGGTGAGTTAATTTCATAGTATAAATGAAAGTGGTTATTTACAAGTCTCCCATAACAACCTCTTAAAGATGTTTGGGGGTCTTAAGACTCCAAAAATTATTTTAACTTTCCTCTCTACACATTTAGATGGGTAGAGTTTAGAAGGTTTTTGCCCCAACTCTTGGGCAAATTAATAGCTCAGTTGATTAATACACCAACTGTAATAAGTGTTACAGCCTCAGGTTCGAATCATCCTTTCATCCATCTGAGGATGATAAAATGCATACAACTGAGTTGGTACTAGTAACAACACTTTATCTGCCGCCTCCAGTTGGTTGATACCAAGGCCGTGCACAAAGAGCTCTGAGCTACTATGAGGAGAAAAGTTCTATATAAATAGGTTATGATTAATATTAATAAAATTTGGGGGCTAAACATTTAAATTCCCTCCTCACCCTGCAGCTCAGAAGGTACATGATAGAAGTGACGGTTTGGATGATTTTTCACTCTCCAAGTCGTCACCAGACTGATCATCTTGTAGGAAGAAGAGGGATGATCACGAGACTCTCAAGAGTACAGGGGTGCCCTTAAATGCTAGAGAGGCATCCAGCGCATTACAGAGCAATGCTCTGCAGACATCTCTAGCAGTCAAGGGTTTAAATGCCCCATTTAAATCAATGGGATTATGGAAAAGTGTTATTTGTCTCCTAAAATGCACTTGGTTTGACCCAGTATTGCTCCACTGCATACAGCCCATAGTATTAAAGTTCACAGATGCAATATCTCTGTCAATGATATCTCTCAAAATCTTTCCAAGAAGTGGCCCCATTTAAGGGGGAGGAAGCATACATGTTATAGAACTGCAATTAAAATTTTGATTATGACACTACTGGCATGAAACAAATAAATAGGTAGCCCAACATTAAACTTCCAAGGTATAAAGTATGACATGCTGCTCGGAGCAATGATAATGACATGAAAATCTATACTAAAAGCACACACGCATATATATACACACACACACACTATCATTAGTGGCACGGATTTTCCTGTGCGGTTAACTTGTCTGTTTTGTTTTTTTAATTCTTGGTATATTTTTAAAATCAGACCTTATGGTGGGACATCAAGATCCCTCCTGGAGCCCTCTCAACTACTGATTTCCCAGCTGATTTGGTTGGGAGATCAATAGAGGCAATTCAGGGGAGCAATAAAGCTGCCATCCTCCTCGAAACTGACGGACAGGAGTGGGCGGGAAAGGAAAGCCTTTCATGTCAATGTGACCCTGCCCACTCCTACCCAGTAGTTCAAGTATGATGGAAGCAGGGGAACCGTGCTGCTCCCCTGCATCATTTGCTGCCTCCTCAGCAAATCAGAGATATTGGATACACAAAGAGGAGTTTTATATAACTCCACCTTTGTAATGTCCTGGGTCGTGGCTGAAAGTGAACAAGAAACCACTTAGGTTTATGTATATATGGCAGGGCTTTGCCCATGCAGTAATACTTGCTGTTGTTTTTTAATTGTATTAAAAGTCAGACCTCATGATGGGGCATCAGGACCCCCTTCTGATGCCTCCCAGGTACTGATCTCACAGCCAATTCTGCAGATGGGGCATCAAGACCCCTTCTGATGCCGTTCAGCTACTATTTCTCAGCTGATTCAGCTGGCAGATCAATAGACCCTAAGCAGGGGAGAAAGAGAACTCCCCTGCATAATATAGACCCACAATAGACACCGATAATACAATAAACACACAATATACACAAAACACACACAAGACAAATTTACCCCTCTGCCTCAAGTAAAAGGTTTTATACCAATGTGTGCTCCCAGTCCTTTCATATGGACACTGCCAAAGCCATACAAACACTTAAGGTTATGCAGAGAAGTATGGAGCAACAAGTTCTAAATACAACAAAAAGAGACCTAAAAATGTGTGCATGGATTCATCAGCAAAGTTCTTTGACATCTTTGAAAGAGTAAAGTACCTGAGATGGAAACTGGCAGGCCACATAGCAAGAAGATCCAATGATAGATGGACCAAATGAATTTTGGAATGTATTCAGCACTCAATAATAAACACCCAAGGAAGTCCAAAGACAAAATGGGTAGATTAAATTACCAGACTTATTGGTACACAGTGGCAACAAAAGGCACAGGACTGAAGTGGGTGGCTTGGTTAGGAGGCCTTCATCCTGCAGCAGATCAACAATGGCTGATGCCGTTGATAATGATTAATATATGCACGAAAATCTAAAAGAGCAAGATGAATTGTAGGCAGGAGGTGCAAGAGATTAGCAAAGCTTTCAAGCTTCAGTTGATGGATTAGCCGGATATTGAGAAAATTTCAATTATGAATAAATTGATTTAGGATGAATCTATAGATTCAATAATGTATAACAAAAACGATGACTCTGCACCACTCCAAAAATTGGAAAAATATATTTATTACATCAGTATGAATATACAGCCATCAACCACATGTGCCATCCCCTTATAACCAGAGTACATCATCCCTATACATCTAAACTCTAACAAGAATAAATAGAGGGGTTTTCACTGAGGTGTGATAAAGATTGGTCAGATGTTCATCTTATATCCCTAGTGACTTTTTGGGTCTTAAGGGGCAGCTTCAGAAAGGGTGGACTAGCCTGATCCACGATTCTAGGGATAAAAGTTTGACTTCTGAGCAAATTCAACTTTTTTCATGAACATTTCCTATCTTTATTTTTTTATTTTACTGGTATCTTAAAGTTAGATTAGCAAATTGCCGGTTAACATCAAAGTCTCCATAAATAATATCTAATAGAATTGATGAGCCAACTATGCAAACCCCCATCCCATATTTTTAGTGATAAATACAGAACTAGGAGCCTTGAATCTGGCAAACCTTAAAGGTCCTATATAGAATAAAATTTTACTGTTGATGTTTGATATTTCCATCCTTCTCTGCTACTTTATATTCAGAGGACAGATCTGTGTTTTTTCTATTTACATGCTACTGTGTGCATGTTTAGGTACCCCTGTAACTGAGTGGTGTACTGGGAAGTAAATTATGCTGTCAGCCATCAGATGCTTGGAAAATGTGATCAAATACATGCTTATTTTAAGAAAGAAAGCATATATTGCATTCACATAATATCTAACAAGTATACAAAAATATTTTTTTCCTTGGCAGTTTCCCTTGAAATATTAGTAACAGTAAAAACTGATTTGTAATTGTTTTGCATCAACCCTGTTTTTACCCTCTATAACATTCACTTTCTTCTTCCTAGGTTGGAAGTGCATTTAATAGCACAAAGGCCCATAATGAACTCAAACTTATAGCCTCTTCTGGAGATGAACATCTCATAAGAGTGGGTGACTATTCAGCACTGAATGGCCTTCTTTCTGCCTTGCAGCAGAAGATAGTTGGAATAGAAGGCAAGTATATAACTCAGTGCCATTGAGGCAGTGTGAAGCAGGTCTGGAATATCCATAGCACTGACGTTTTATAAAATAACTCCATAACGTATTCCTTGGAGAGATTGATTACTGATTGGGTGTTGCAGTATGTATGGATGTGTTGATGGGTTGATGAGGGAAGCCCATACAAGGGAGGACAACCAAGTTCGTAAGTGCCATTAAAAAAAAAACAGGACATACTTCCTTGAGAGCAGGTACCTTAACCAAAATGACATGTTGACTGCTGAGTGATTTCCCTGGACGTACAAGGCATCTGTTTAACAAAAGGACTTACCTGTTGACAAATTCTATGTTTGACCTTCACACAGAAGTCAAACAGTTCTATATGTTTTCTTATTTTATTTAGCCAGATAATCCTCTATCACTATGCTATATTTTTGGACTTTTAGGGCCGTAAGTTCAAAAGAAAAATGGGGGAGTTCTGGGGTAAACAATTTTAACTGTAGGGAAAAACTAAAAATTCACATTGATTTAAATGGGTATTTTAACACTTTGAGTGCCAGAGGGGTATGCAACGCATTGCTCTGCAAAGCATTGCGTACCCCTCTGGTACTCAAAGAGTTAAACCTCTTGAATGCTAAAGGAGTTGGAGAACTCTCTAGCATTCAAAGGGTTAAACCCCCCATTTAAATCAATACAATTTTTGGGGATTTTTAGTTCTCCCCTACAGTGCAAATTGGTTTACCCCAGAACCCCTCCACTTTTCTTTTGAACATACAGCCCTTAGTGTTCCTGGGGCACTTTTTGGATTCAGACTGTTGGTGCTTTTTTTTGTCTATTGTTAGGACAAAATGCAGACTTCAAATACAGAAACATATTAAGGCTCCATAGGGCCTAGGTAAGGTACCAATCTGAGGCCCCACATCTCTTGAGCCAGTGCTTCTGACAAAGAGGGCTGCTAGCAGGTACTGGCATTGTGGGTCTAATGGAAGTGGGAGCAACTGGATGATACTGGTCTCTTTCAACACAAAGCGCATCTGACACATGATGCTAGTGTCAGCGACAGCAGGGCCTTTGTCTGTGAACCATCATTTGCAGCCATGGCCCCTCATTTTACCATGGGCCCTAAGCAATATACTAGGTTGCCATAATGGATGTTCCATCTCTGTTCAAATAGAAATCTGTAAATACAAACCAAAATACATAAATATATATATCATATTTCATTGTGAAGGATTTCTACATTAGTGATAATAATACCACTTATGTTACTCAGTCCAGAAAATCCTAATGGCCACTATGAATTTTGCAGGTTTTTCCTGTTAACTCGTCAGTCTATCCAGGATGTCATGTCTGTGTAGGTGGGCAGGACAGTCACCTGCAGAACTACTACACCTCAGTCTTCTCCCATCTCACATGATAATCTGCATCTTAGAAACTCCACTGGGCAAAGTTTAAAGTCCTGCAAACAGTTGTCTTGTCCCTCTATCATCACACCCAGGACCGCATGAAGATAATGGAAGTTATGCACTAAGGTGTGATAAAGAGGTGATAACGTGGAGATGACTTCTCCAGTGATATCACTAAGATGTCTCCAACTTTGTAGATCTTAGTGTATAGGCTCCACAGAATAACATAGGAACTGGAGAAGTGATTATCACTGGGAAGTTATCTCCGCATTATCACCTCTTTATCACGGCCAAAATCTCTTAAAGAAAGATGCAAAATGTAAAATTCAGTGTTCATTAGGAATTTCTGGCCATAGTAAGGTAAGTGGGGGGTCATTATTAGGAGTTGTTAACCTTTGCAATGTATTGTGCATCGTACCCCTCTGGCACTCAAATGGTTAAGTGTCCCTTTAACCACTTAAGTATCAGAGGGATGTACATTGCATTTTAAACAATGCTTTGCACACCCTACTACTCTTCAAGGCATTAAATGAATAACAGAATTTGAGAACCATGCAGAAGTCTAAGCCACTTCTGAAACACGTACTTATATTTACCACAACTGCTGTGTCTAAAATGCATTGCATACCGCTCTGGTCCTAAACAGGGGTAAAAATTACATTCAAAATACGGGGTATAATCCGCAAAGCACGTAACACTGCTATCATTCTTCATATCTCTGCTATTATCTGCTGAGATCTTCCAAATATTACAGATCTTTTGCTCTGTAATTACCATCTCTCACTCTTTTTTTCTAGGGTTTATCTAGTATTATAGAACTACCCTTCTCATACTTTTCCCTAGTCTCCAGGGGGAGATGCACTAAGCAGCGATGCTATGGCGATATACTTATGGCTATGTGCGGCTAGCACATCGCCTCAGTCTTGGAGACACACATCGCCATATGCACTAATAATTAAGTATGCGGGGGGAGGGGTGGAGGTAATTCACTCATTAGCATGCAGGTTTGTAGAACTCCTGTCAATGTATAAAGGACACCTTCCCTTACGGATCTCCAGTAGTTCAAAAACCCTGAATTCTGAGTGCATCCTCTCTACTCTCCCACCTGCCCACTGGGGGAGCAGAGGTGATTAGCTCAGACTTAAATGGATAGTAATGTTTTATAATAAAAGCAGCTCTAATTAATCATCATAGTATTTGGGACTTGGAGAGTGTTATTTCAATTCTGTCAGAGTTGCAGTTCAAGAGTAATTCAATGATAAAGTATCCCCCTCCCACCAATTTTACTGATGTAACGCTGCTCAGCTTAGAGCAGGACAGAGTGTCCAGGTAGACTGCAGAGAGGGACAATCTTCAATTAAGATAAGGGAAAAAGCTGAAAAACCAGTCAAGGGGGACAGGGTTTTCATTGTTCTCACAGTAGAATATTGACCCTTGATTTGAGCTGTCTGGGAATTCTCCAGATTTGCCCCAGAGACTCCGGGTTTGACACTGCATTACCGGGTCTCCAAGACAGAGGCTTAGTCTCTAAATAACTCATATGTGCACACACAATGAAATCCTAAAGTCCTGGCCTTATAATGGGGCCTGTGGGCATGAGTTTATCCCTTTAAGTGTCAGAAGCGTATGCAATGCATTGCTTCATAATGCATTACATAACCCTCTGGAAATCAATGGGTTAACACCACTGGAATATATAACATGGCACATTAGTGCCTGTTATTATGAATATAAAGTACATTATTAGACAGTGTTGGGATTGAAGACCATGGAAAACGCTCATTTATTTTGCCATCCAGGCCTTATTTTCATTTTTCTTTAAGTGAAATGGCTGTTATAAAATTACATAATTATTGTTTGCTAATTTGCTTTTTCCAAATGCCATATAATGCATGGAAAGATTGTATTTTCCTACATGCTGCCAGTTTAGCTTTAAAAGGAGGGATTCTTCTCAGAACATTACTACTTGAACCAGTGATCTGCCTATATTTGCCTATCAAAGGCTAATTAATTTCACTGAGTGAGGTCCATTCATTCTTTTGAGGTTACTTTTGCGTGAAGATGTGCACCATATCTGCAAGACTAAGGGCCATATGTTCAAGGGGATAACGACAAAAAATTGTCATATGAAAGACAAAAATAAGTAATTATGTGTATGAACGACGTATAATCTATAGTGTATACAACAAAAAACTAGTAATGTCTGTTGTGCACGACACAACTCTAGAATTGATGGGCAAAGGGGTGGGGCAAGGGCGTGGCTAAACAATTCTCCAGTGTCGTATAGTGGAAAAGAAAATTTGTCATAACTAATGACAAAAAAAAGTCTTTCAAAAGACAAAATTTGTACGTTAAGAAAAAAGTGGAGGGAATGTGTTCTGAATGTGAGAATTTCTGTCTTTAGTTAAGACATTTTTTCGTTAAGACATTTTATAAGACATTTTTGTCGTTAGTTAAGACACTTTTTTGCCGTTACATACGACAATTTCAGTCACGACAAACAACATATTTCCAGTCACAACCAGCACTCTCTGAAAATATTAATGAGCCTAACGGCACTGTACTTTGAAAAGTCGTTACAAACGACAAAAGCTATTTCGCTACTTCTTGTGAAATCGTGTGAAATCTGTTTGTCTTTACACAGTTCCTTGTCAAAACTGTACTCAAGTAATGAAATTCAATCATTTTCTTTTAAAGGAATAATAATGTTTCACAATAAAAGCAGCTCTAATTATCATCATATTATTTGGGCCTTGGAGAGTGTTATTTCAATACTGTCAGAGCTGTAGTTCAAGAGTAATTGAATTATAAAATATCTCCCTCCCAACCCTTTTACTGATGTAACACTGCTCACCTCAAAACAAAAGGGAGATGCCCAGGTAGACTGCAGAGAGGGACAATCTTCAATTAAGAAATTTAAGGAAAAACCTGTCAATGGAGGCAGGGTTTTCATTGTATCACAGTAAGAGATTGTCCCTTGCTGTTATCTGTCTGATCTTACAACCAGATTTCTCATCTGAGGAGAGCAGTGTTACACTAGGTAAAATGGGCAGGAGGGGGATACTTTATCATTCAGTTACTCTTGAACTACAACTCTGACAGTATTGAAATAACACTCTCTATGGCTCAAAATACTATGAAGATTAATTGGAGCTGCTGTTTTTGTGAAACATTACTATCCCTTTAACAAATCTTTACTGTTATAGGAAACAAAACACTGATTTTACACAGTATTTTTGTCAGGTACCAAAGGGGATGCACTGGAATTTGATTTAGCTGAGACTGGAATTGCAGTTCACCTAAAGGATAAGGTATGTGTGCAAATGACTGATATTTAACCAGTGATAAAAACAACATTTTTTTAGTCCACTTCATATCAGAATCTCACCTAAGAGATCACACTGAGTATGTATTGAGTTTATAGTGTATATTATTGGATAGAACCAAGCCTCTCCTCCTATACAAAATGGTTTTGACAATAACAGATATATGTGAATTGATCATATGTATCATGATTATTTTCATTCCTTAATGTGTACTTGATACCTTATAACAAATTAAGTAATACTGAAAGAACTTTAAAACCACTTGTTTACTGTATTAAAAATGTCTGTTCCCAGGCATATCTCAGTATCACCCTAAACTCTTCTTCCCATCTCCATATCTACTCGCTTCCCCAATCCTTCACAGAATATCTCACTTGCCTTCAACATCTTTATCTCCATCCCCATAGCATCTCTCCATCAACATTTGCCAAAATAAGAGGCTTTTGTGTCAATGTATCTCTCCCAACCACTTTAAAAAATACAGGTAATATACTGATCAAACACATTAGCACATGATCAATCAAACATAAGATTGATAATTTTGTCTATCAATCATGAGACTGGTCCAACACAGATGATCCTAAAGCTACTATTACAGGAAATTCAGGAAGCCTAATGTTTATGAACACATTTGTTCAACAAACACAGTAGTGGACATTCATCAAAACACAAGAACCACACTTCCAACATCAGACGACTCTGAAATAAATGTGGTCATTTTCAGGAACCATTCCTCAGTTCTCCGTGCTCTGATACCTTACAGTTACTATGAAACTGATAGGGTTGTGCCCATCATCCATGTTCATGTGATTGTTCAAAGTGCCAGAATATGTTAACCTTCTGAGTGCCAAAGTGGTATCCAACACAATGTTTCCTCCCCCTCTGAGACAAAGGGTTAATAAAGTATTGTGTGTGTGTTGTGTGTGTTCATGTCAATGGATAAGCAACACTGAATCTTTTTTATAGCTTTCATTAAAATTCAGGTACATTAACTATTTATTATAAATTAATCATGTCCTGAAGTTAATTGAATTAACAGACTTCTTTATCTGCACAGCATACTCTGATGTTGGGATTAGTTGGCGCCCTTGATTGGTCTGGCGGATTGCTAATTTATCAAACAGACAGCCAACCACACAAAGTGGACTTTCTCAGTGAACCCAAGGATATTTCAAAAACAAACTATAGTTATTTAGGTAAGAAAATAGGCAAATAGAATTGAATCCAAAGATAGTTATGTGTTTTGTAACTGTGCCTTAACCACTTGCATGTGAGAGAGGTTTCAGATGTATTTGCATTGCACTGGAGACATCTCAGGGGGGTAAATATCAAATACCAAGGTACAGACCACTTAGAGTAGAACAATAAGTCACTTGTAAGTGCACTCTCTGAATGATACATTTCAGATGAGAGAAAGGTAATACAGCTTTTATCTCAATGATAGTATCTCTCTGGTGTTTGTGTTTAGAGACTACACTTCTTGAATTGGAGGGATTCTAATTGTATTCAATTCAGTTGCATTCAAATGTCTGCCTTCTTCTTAAATGGATAGTAATACTTATTTATTACTAATCCCTATATTGTAGTCCTATTAAAAAAATGTATTGCCCTCAGTGTAATATCTCAAACCTTTATGGTTTGAGAGATAATCACTCCTAAAGTTGCCCTCTCCCTCCCCCTTCCACGAAGTCAGCATTGTAGCTGACTGAAGGGAAATCCGGTCTTAGATCACCAGGCAGCTCTGGATCAGATCCGTGATTGCGTTAATAAAAAAAAAATATTTCACTAAAACGGACTTCTACGCGTGCTTGCAAACCAAGTGAAAGATTTCTTTTTTATTAAAGCTATCTTGGCTGTGCTGCAGAGCCGCCTGAAAGTCATACGACTTGCTTCCCTGTAGTCAGCTAGAACGCTGACTATGGGGAAGGGGGAGGGAGAGGGCAACTTTAGGAGCGATCATCTCTCAAACCATAAAGGTTTGAGAGATGACACTGGGGGCAATACATTTATTTTTAATAGGACTTTAATATAGGGATTAGTAATAATTAAGTATTTAAGTATGAAGTGAAACTATCATCTTCTAGTCCCCCCTGGCTTGTTTAGTTTTGTGGGGCTGTATTGTAACAGCATAAACAGGACTTTTATCCCTTGACTTCAATACATTGAAGCCCTCTACAGTAATTAGGGATTAATAGCCTAATGTAAAGCAGTGGAAATCTTGGGAGTATGTATTCATCCCCTCTGTTGCAGTTGGTTTTCCCCAGAATTATTCTTTGTAGCTGTTGAACCTAAGACCCCAGTCTCGCAGTTCATGTTCCTGAGTCATCTCTTGTTAGGGTTTTAAACATAAGCCTATTCCCTGGATTTGAGCTAAAAGTCAAGTTCCCTTCTAATTTCCTTTTCTGAAAATGTAAAGGGATAGTAATGTTTCATAATAAAAGCAGCTCTAATTAATCATCATAGTATTTGGGACTTGGAGAGTGTTATTTCAACTCTGTCAGAGTTGTAGTTCAAGAGTAACTGAATAATAAAGTATCCCCCTCCCGCCCCTTTTACTGATGTAACACTGCTCAGCTTAGAGCAGCAGGGAGTGTCCTGGTAGATTGCAGAGAGGGACAATCTTCAATTAAGATAAGGGAAAAAGCTGAAAAACCTGTCAAGGGGGGCAGAGATTTCATTGTTCTCACAGTAGAATATTGACCCTTGATGTGAGCTGTCTGGTCTATGGACTGGATTCCGCATCTAAGGAGTGGGGGCTTACACCAGGTAAAAGGGGCAGGAGGGAAACTTTATCATTCAATTACTTTTGAACTACAACGCTCACAGTAAGGAAATAACACTCTCTATGGCTCAAATACTATGAATATTAATTGGAGCTGCTGTTTTTGTGAACCATTACTATCACTTTAAGGAGCACTAACTAGGGTAGTTTCTAGATTTACAAAAGAACTGGAGCTTGGGCCAACCAGATGCATTATGGCTGCACTTTGTAGCTAAATGTACTTTAGGAAAATTAGTACCATTACATGCCCAAGTTGATAATAGTTTGAAGTGGGGACTTTAGCCCCCTAAGTTAGTACCTAACAACACTATGACACTAGCACCTAATTATATCCCCCCACACACTGACATATCTACGGCCAGAAAATCGGAATGGTCACTATGAAGTATTTTATTAACCCTTCCCCCTCTTTTATATGAACTGAGGGATAACTGACATACATGTTCTCCACCTGTCTTCCTTGCACCAGGATATAGTGTGACTTATGCGCAGGGGAAGCACTTGTCCTTCTATGTTGCTGGTGCGCCACGGCATTCTAGTGTGGGAAAAGTTCTGGTCTTTGAGAGAGATATCACAAGTTACCACCTGATTCAGTATCTGCGAGGAGAACAGGTAAATTGTTATTAATGATGTTATAGACTAGAGCTGGACAGCGTTAACGTTCTCTACCTGTTCTGAACTACAAATTCAATCAACTCCATCCATCCAAATTCTGGATGGGGATGATGGCAATTGTAGCCCTGAACACCTGGAGGGCCCCAGGTTACCCACTACTGTTATAGACTGTGAGCAAGCTGTTCAATTTACTATAAATAACGAGGGTCCCGTTGGATGCTAGGGGGCTGCACTTCTCATTGTAAGCAATGTTTTGTGCACCCCTCTGGTGTTTGGAGGTTTATTCCATACACATTCTAAGTTATCTCTGTTAAATTTCACTAGAGTTGTTAAAAAAGGTAAATCATCTTGTTTGCATTTTCTAGTCCACTTCATTAAGCTGTTATATAAGCTAGAGTTTAATTTATGGACCACATTGAGTATACACATTCTACTAATGGAATTTGATCCTTGGGTTACACATAGGTATCCAGTACATTGTGCTTCAGTGTGGTGGTTGCCTCTTGGGCAGTCAAGGGGTTGATGTTAAAACTATGTGAATGAGTGTTAAAGTCATATATTGTGCATTCATCCTTCATTCTTTTTATGCCTGAAGAAGAGACCTAGTTGTCTTGAAAGCTTGCATACAAAGCCACTCAGTTTATCACTTGTATTCTACCAGTCTCCTATAAATAACTACAGCCCATGTACACTATATTAATGCTGAGGTGCTAAGAAGAACTAGGTTAATTCTGGGGCAGATGAACTACACCATGGGGGACTATTGAAAAAATCAAACATTCATTTAATGTAATTTTTAACCCCTGGCTCCAACACATTACTAATTACTCCAAGGGGGGCTGTACTAAAGGTCGATAAGGGACCAGGATCTGGATTAAAATGCAAGAGATAAATGTTACCTCCTGTTTTATAAAAAATGTTCCTACTGAAGTCTATGGGGAAACCTGGAGATAAAAGCAGAGATAAAATTAGCACCTGCATTTGAATCCAGCCCCAGGATGGCTATATGGTGGAGTATTTGTGTCAATGGAATATTGACAGCAGACAGTAGGATGTCTTTGGAGGTGATACACAGGTGATAAAGTGGAGAAGACAACACCAGTGATATAATTTCTCCAGTTCCTATGCTATTCTATGGAGCCCATACACTAAGATCTCCAAAGTTGGATACTACTTAGTGCATTGGCTCCATAGAATAACTGGAATTGGAGAAGTGATATCATTGGAGAAGTTATCTCCACTTTATCATCTCTTTATCACCTCTTAGTGCATCTCCCCCTTGTCATCGTGTCCCTGTGAATTTGCCACCAATCCGACACAATCTGCCAACATAGACATGAATCTGCCATGCCTTTGACTTGTTTGGGATTTAGAACTCACTGCCTAGACATTGGCTGGTTTGCATTTGAAAATGTAGGTTAATGCGCCATTATCATCTTCCTATGGGTGTATTTATATGTTAATGTGGCTTTTTGCTGCTCTAATAGCAGACTTTCCTGTCAGAGTTCATATTCCCAACCTGAGGTTGGTGATGTTGGGGTCTTCCTGTAGCTCTCTATGGAGCCAGAGGGCAGTTTGCTATCTCTGCTAAAGAGCAGAGAAAGCAGCTGTGCTCCTGTAGTGCTTCCAGTACCATAGGGATGTGCATTGCATACCTCTGTGGCAGTGAAAGGGTCAGGACCAGACCTATGAGAGAGCACACACAACAAAACCCAAATTCATTTTTATGGGACTCTTTCCAAGACATGCGGCATATGAGTGCATTCAAAGGGTTAATTATGGAGAAAGAAAGGAAGATCAAAAGAGAAGCTTCTTTGAGCAATAACTTCAAACAAAGGTGCTCTCACACACACAGCCACAACCAGAGGAATGGCACTCACAGGGTTAATTGGTAGTTACACACTTATGTGTTAGCTAGCCTTCAGGCTTATGATATATATATAGGTGTATCCCTTCATCTTCTTTACTCCTCTCAGAGTTGACTGCTCACCCAAACTTCCTCTCACGGAGCCAAATATGAAACCCAATAAAAACAACAAGGGGGCGCCAATAGTGCCTTATCAGACTTATAAATGCAATATATCAATGAGTAAAATCAATACACTCACATTTCCTCAATGCTGTGTATATACATATGCATAGCTACAGCAATACAGATATGCAGATATCTTACATCAGTTCTGCTCGATGTTCAAATGGGTCACTTGTGTCCTCGTAGATCTTGCAGGTACATTTTTTTTTGCATGTCCCGAGAAAACATTGATCAGTTAAGAGAACAAACTGGAGAAGTTTCTTTCTTCCTTTTATATTGGATTGCTGGATCTACATGTGAACTCCGAGCAGAGACGGTGGTAAGATCTCTGCAAATCTGTATTGCTGTGGCTATGCATATGTATATACACAGCACTGAGGAATTGTGAGTGTATTGATATATTGTATTTACAGGTTTGATAAGGCACCATTGGCACCCCCTTGTTATTTTTATTGCATTTCAAAGGGTTAATTATTATCAGTCATTTTATGAGCATTTAATATATAAATATTAAAGTAAATTGCTTGCATAGAAAATAACTTCCTACATTTATATACTTCAATTTAAAACAGGGTAAGAATTATATTATTATAGTATATTATACTAGTGTAAAAGCCCGTGTTCACAGGCCTTAGAGCAGTGAGGAAACGGCAGTACGCAGAGCAGGTCCGGATAATGTTAACTCTTTGAATGCCAGAGGGGTATGCAAAGCATTGCTTTGCAATGTGTTGAGTACCCCTCTGGCACTCAAAGGGTCAACATTACCCAGACCTGCTCCGCGTACTGCCATTACCTCACTGCTCCACGCGATTGTGCTGCCTCACTCATGCAATGCAATCATGTGCAGTAGAGACTGGCCGAATGCGGGCAGTCTCTACTGTGCATGACCGCATCGTGACAAACGTTCTGGCCATTTATTATATAGGATATTATTTCAGATGAAACAGCATTTGCCTTTATATTACAATGCCAGGCAAAACACTCAAGATTTCTATTCTAGTTTTGGTTTAATTGTATGGGTTCTATGGACAAATTTTCTAAATGTCTGCTTCATTCATTGCCATAGCATAGCCGCTTAGTACATCTCTGCCCATGCGTTTCTACTACATCAGCCTCTCAGTGTTATTATGGTGAAAGACAGCCAGGGATGGATTTTTCAGTAGGTAGAATAGTCATCTGAATTTTGGGGTGGCTCTTTAGCTGTGCTGAGTCCTAATGATACTGCATCACTGGACAACTACTGGGTTATGCTGCTTGGTTTATTTAACCCCTTAAGGAATAAAGGTGGGAACAATGCATTTTGAAGCAATGTGTTGAGCACTCCTATGGTCTTTAAGAGGTTAACAGCTTTCATATTCATTTAATGCCTTTATCATATACTATTTTCACCAGTTAATTTAAGAGCTTTTTTCCCCTGTAGGTTATATATTAAGTGCTTTTTCTGTTCCAGACAATAGTCATTTAGTTTGGGGAAAGGGTCAAGGGTGACATATGGGGTGTGGTCTTGTGTATGGATAGGGGTACCAAGGATTACGTTTTTAGGTGGGCCTGAGATACGATCAGGGACAGACTGCGAATAAACACCAAACCTGACATTTTATCAGGCTTTTTCCTTAACCATTAAGGCCATCAATGTTAGATCAGCTGAAAATCACAAAATCATGTGAACTGTGTATTAAGAATGGCCCGATCGGATTGGAGGAGAGGGCCATCCTGACTGGAAGTTAGGTCCAGCAGGAGGACCCTCTATTCTGGTCTTGGGCTTGTGGGTAGTAAGGGGGGTGGAGGGTATAGTAAGCCAGATCCCTGGGGGAGGTCTTCCTCTTGGGATCTGGCTTGAGGTTGAACGGCACGAGCTGCGTTTACTAGCAGTGAGAGGCCGTTATAGATCTTTCCCCATTGAGTGATGGTGTTGGATCCACTGATAGAGGAGATGGATGGTGTTGAGTGGCTGCACTCCCTCCTCAGCACGCAGCCGCCTCCTGCTGAGGTGTCTCCCAGAACCAGGCGCCAGTCTGCAGATCAGCTTTCTGGTGCTGCCGGACGACCTGCTCGCAGATCTGTCCCCCCGGATAGGCTGTCCCCCAGTCCAGTCTCACAGAGGAGGCGGCTGCGGGGCCTGGCCGGGCTGGCCATAGGGAGCATCACAGGGTTGTGATGGAGCGGAGTTCCTGCGAGGGAAACCAGAGCAGGTGTCACAGCGTCTCTCCCGCGGGGCGCTTACGCACCAGCAATGTAGATCGGGAGCAGACGTCATCTCACTGTGGTTGTCGTGACTGTCGTACCTGTTCTTCCAATGTTAGAATGTTTAGAGATAGGTGTTGTAGTCCTAGAAGGAGTATAGGACGTGCTCTTTCTTCTTGTTGCAGTTATTCTAGGTCGCCTTCCCCGGAGCGTCAGGAGCCTTCCAAGGAACCCAGGTCACCTTTGCCACAGATAAGGAGCGCGGTGCAGGTTCTGTTACCCAGGACTGGCGATGGTGAGTATGATTGCACAGCAGTGTGGCCCGTGGCGGCTGATGGCAACGGGAGTGTTCGGGGCTTGCTTTTATCTATTCTGGGAAAACTTGACACCCCACGCTCATATAAGCAATTGGTTAGCACACCGGCGTTAGTGGCCAGAATGCACTTAGAAGTGTACTTTTGCGGCGTTAGCATGCTAGGTTTGCATTTGAGTCAGGAGACTTGTGCTAAGATAGTTAAAAACGAATATGTGGACATTTGGTCCTTGATTTCCGCTGACCAGCCTACGGTGGACAGGGAGCGGAGGTTTGAGCGCGGTGAGGAACAGAAGCCCAAGGTGGCCAGGACCTTTGGGAACTGGTTACAGGCTTTTTGCTTCCTGGCGTGAGTTTTGGGCCAGCAGTCGTCTGAGAAATGTTCGGAGTTCTGGACTTGGTTTGGGGTACGTACAAAATGTACGGTGGTTCTGCTTGGTGGTGGTACAACGAACAGTTCCGCCAGAAGCTTGAGGTTGTCCCTGGCCTCCGCTGGGATACAAAAGCTATGGATGTTTGGCTACGCCTCATGGCAGGCCAGCGAGCAAGTTCAGTGCCCCCTCCCTTTTGGGAGGGGTCCGGAGTTTCAGGGGGGACGTCGGCCAGGCACAGGCCAGGAGTCTGTTGGCTCTTTGATGAGATCCGATGGCTCTCTTCTTGTCAGTATAGGCACGAATGTGCTTTCTGCGGGGGCAGCCACCCAGCTGCCCACTGTTTCAGGAAGGCTAGAGTGGCTGCCAAGCCTTCCAGGCCCAGGCGCGCTGGGACATGGGGGAGACACCGGTGAATATGGTACAGATGGAGCATTGGCTCGAGTTGCATCCCAGGAAGGAACAGGCCGACTTCCTCAGGTCGGGCTTCACTGAAGGCTTTTGGATCCCATTTTCCCCTAGTTCCTGTTTTCTGAGTTTGACAATTGAAAGTCTGTTTGCAAGAATCTCTGCGTTGTGTGGGCTAAACTTGCTAAAGAGGTGGACTTGGGAAGGATGGGGGCCCCTTTTCGGCCCTCCTTTTCCCGATCCTGAGAGTATACCCTCTTGGTCTGGTTCCCAAGAAGGAGGGGGGCAAGTTTTGAATCATACACATCTGTCCTATCCTTGCGGTTCATCGGTGAACAACATCCTTTGATAGAACGCTTGCGCTAGTTCGGGAGGCCGGCGCGGGGGCTTGGATGGCTAAATTGGACATTGAGTCGGCTTTCCTTCTCCTACCGGTTCATTCTGAGTGTTTCCACCTGTTGGGCTGCTGCCTCAACGGGCGTTATTATTTTGAGAAATGCCTTTCCATGGGGTGCTCGATCTCTTGCTTTTATTTCGAGATGTTATGCACCTTCCTGGAATGGGCTGTCCATTTTGAGGAAGGTTGTGATGCGGTCATTCATTATCTGGATGACTTTCTGGCTCACGCTAATGGCGCTGTGCTGACGAGATACCAGTTTTTGGCGCTGTTTAGGTGGTCTCTGGAACGTTTGCAGGTTGGACCCCTTGGAGTTTGGCACTCACTCCTTCTGTCTCGGGGCTGCAACGCAGGCTCATTTATCGGGTTTGGGGGATAGGTCGGTTCAGCTGCTGGGTCGGTGGATCACGCTGCTTTCCTAGCTATGTTCACCCGAACTTAGCTTGCTAATCTTTGTTATCCTTGCTTGTAGATTCATTGCCTCCATAAGCCTGGATTATTGACCACTCCTTTCTCGTCCAAGCTGCGCATCGGGCACATCCCCAGCCTATTGGTGAGAATTTGAGCCTATCTTCTGTCAGGGTTACGTGGCGGGGTGTGAGTGGTTTAAAATGGAGCAACATGCTGCCACGGGTTGCTTTGTAACAGGCCATGGTACTGGGGCCACTGGTGTTGGTGGTGCATTGTGGGGGGAACAATTTGGGGTGGGTCAAGAACATTGACTTGATTAACGTCATTAAGTATGACGTTGATCGTGTCAATGCAGTGTTTCGGTGGGTTGTTTTTGTTTGGTTGGAAATTATGCCGAGGGAGATTAGTAGTGGTGCGCCACAGGCAGTTGGAAAATGAGCGTAGTGGTTTATTTGACAGGGATGGAGTCCATTTGTAAGACATTGGACACAATATTTTCTTGTGTCGACTGCAAGACGGAGTGGAGAGGGCTTTGTTTTTGTTGGGGGGTCGGAGTCCTTGCTAGGCGTAGCACATTCTCCTGGTGGTGGGTTGGTGGGGTCTAGGGCCAGCCTTCCAGGAATTTTTGGCCCCCACTAGTGCATTGGTGGGCAGATTAGGGCTGACCGAAAGAGGGTTACATGCTCACCAAAGGTGGCTAGCATGAGTTTACGCACTCACCTACCCTTACCGGGAGGGGGCTGAAGCATTATAGGAAGGTTAGGTGGTTTAAGGGCTGGTCCTGGGGGTCCTTACCAACCATGCCATGGCCTTTACCCTCCAAACACTGGTGAATGGTCTTATTGGGGGTAGTCTATGGGGTAGCTGGTATGAATCTTACAGTCATGAGTATAGAGCATCTGAATGCCACAAAATCATGCAAACTATGCATTGCAAGTATAGAGTATTGAAATGCCACAAAATCGTGCAAATTGTACATTACTAGTATAGAGCTACACAATACCACAAAATCATGCAAATTGTACATTACTAGCATAGAACCACACAATACTACAAAATCATGCAAATTGTACATTGAGTATAAAGCACCTGAATGTCACAAAATTATGCAAACTGTACATTACTAGTATAGAGCAACACAATACCACAAAACCATGCAAACTCTATATTGCAAATGTAGAGCAACAGAATAGCACGTGACACTCTGGGGCTTTTAACCTTTCAATGTGAAAGTTCTAAAACACAGGTTGGAATTTTTAGTTCCCCCTACAGTGCAACTGATTTGTTCCAGAATTAGTCAATTTTTCTAAAGTAACCCTTAGTGTTCCAGAGAGGTGTAAGGATTCTGGCACTAGTTAGGGGGATAGGAGTCTCATTTTTGGTATGTTGATGGGGTGGGGGATCTAATTTTAAGTATGTTGGGGGGAAGCAAAGGGAGTTTTATTTTAACTGTGGGGCATGGGGATCTCAGTTTAGGTATTGGGGTGGGTCAGGGGTTCTCATTTTAAGTATGTGGGGAAACAAAAGGAGTCTTATTTTAGGTATGGGTGTCTCATTTTAGGTATACAAGGGTATGGGGGGCTCACTTTAGGTATAGGGGAATCAGGGGGGAGTCTCATTTTAGGTAAGGGGGTGGGTGTCTCAATTTGAGTATGTATAGGAAGATGCTGGTCTCATGTTAGGTATGTGTGTAGTTATGGGGGATTAGGGTCTCATTTTTGTATGTGGAGTAGAGATATCATTTCAGGTATGTGGGGAGGGACAGGGGGACTTATTTTAGGTACGTGGAGGAAGGATGGGATATTATTTTGTCTATGTGGGGGAAGTGACAATATCATTTTATGTTTGCTGGAGGAAGAAAAAGGGAGTCTCATTTGAGGTATGGGGTGTGGGTAAGTCTCTAGAGGGAGTAGGGTTAGTTTTGGGTTGGTTTGGGTGGGTTTTGGGTTGAATTTGGGTTGGTTTTTGGTTGGGTTTTGGGTTGGGTTTGGTGGGTTGGATTTGGATTGGTTTTTGGTTGGGTTTTGGGCTGGATTTGGTGGTTTTTGGTTGGATTTGAGTTGGTTTTGGTGGGTTTTGAGTTGGATTTGGTGGGTTTTTGGTTGGATTTGGGTTGGTTTTTGGTTGGGTTTTGGGTTGGATTTGGTGGGTTTTGGATTGGATTTGGTGGGTTTTTGGTTGGATTTGGGTTGGTTTTGGTGGGTTTTGGGTTGGATTTGGTAGGGTTTTGGGTTGGTTTTGGTGGGTTTTGAGTTGGATTTGGGTTGGGTTTTGGGTTGGATTTGGTAGGGTTTTTGGGTTGGTTTTGGGTTGGATTTGGTAGGGTTTTGGGTTGGTTTTGGTGGGTTTTGAGTTGAATTTGGTGGGTTTTTTGTTGGATTTGGGTTGGGTTTTGGGTTGGATTTGGTAGGGTTTTTGGGTTGGTTTTGGGTTGGATTTGGTGGGTTTTGGATTGGATTTGGTGGGTTTTTGGTTGGATTTGTGTTGGTTTTGATGGGTATTGGGTTGGATTTGGCTTGCACCCATATTGCATCCTTAATGCACCGATATTGCACACATGTTGCGTCCTTAATGCACCCCTATTGCACCCATAATGCATCAATATTGCACCCATATTGCATACTTAATGCACCGATATTGCGTCCTTAATGCACACCTATTGCACCCATAATGTGTCAATATTGCACCCATACTGCGTACTTAATGCACCGATATTGCATACTTAATGCACCCATATTGCACCCATATTGCTTCCTTAATGCACCCCTATTGCACCCATAATGCATCCATGTTGCACCCATATTGCATCATTATTGCACCCATATTGCGACACGTTAACGCATGAAAAGGTGAATTCGGAGCGATGCAAAATGTAGAATCTGCATCACTCTATGACGCAAAACTTTAAATTCAACACTTCAAATGATGCGGCAAAACACATGCGTCATTTTATGACGCAAGACTTTACATGCAACACTTCAATAGTAAACCCAGTTGTGCCAGTGCTCAGCATGCAAGGGGGTCCTATCTGCCCCAGGGTCCAAAAGGTTCTAGTTATTCATCTGTAAAAGTATATTTGTGTTGGGGGTGGGGGCATAACATTACATTGCACCGGGGCCCTCCAATGACTTATTGTGCCACTGGCTAGACCAATTCTGCTGCAAAACAGTTGTGCCAATGAACAAATAAACAATCCTCAAATTTCCACTCAATTAAATGAGTTTTGTAACTCTTTAAATGCTAAAGTAATTGCAAATGCATTGCTTGACAATGCATTTGAGACCATATGAAACCTAATTCAACTGTAAGTATTAAGGAAAGTATTAAATATTAAGTATTAAGGAAACTGTAGTTTAGTTTGCTTCTATACTTCTTATGACTGGTATAGTATAGAATGGTAGCAGGACTGAGGATCTCACTCAGTACGCATATTGTCATTTGTATTCACAGATACGAAAGATAAAAAAAAACATACAACTAATCTTTATTTTTCATGTGTTTCCTACAAAAACATTGAATACGTCAGAACATAAAAAAGTGTTCACTTGTTCTTGTTTATCCATAAAACAGCTTGGATCATACTTTGGTTATGAGCTCTGCTCTTTGGACCTCACATCAGATGGTACCACAGATTTCCTTCTGGTGGCAGCCCCTTTTTACCACATCAAAGGAGAAGAAGGAAGAGTCTACATTTATGAGCTTACTGATGAGGTAATGAAAATACAAGAGCAGGAATGGTTTAAATATTTTGTTTAAATTGACTTGGTCACCTCACCCCAAAAAATACATAAAGTAAAACATATGTAAATAGTTTATTTTATCTACATTAGTACATTTTCAGTTTCAAGGATATTTATATATTTTTGTATTTCACATCCTTCAGTGGAGAGGTCACCTCCACTCTGCAGTGTGACACTTTATGTAAGCAAGCTTATGGTGCCAGCCAGAAAGTGTATGTGATTTCTTGAAAGGGGTGGGGTGATAATATATTGAGTATCAATATTTTTAATACTTAAAGTTTGATAGCATTTTGGCTACTGTAAAGTGAATATAGACAGTTTTTTCTGCATATTGAAAATATACATGATTTTTGTGGTAGACAGTCATTTTTTAAAATGTTTCTTTGGTATTGTTCAAGAAGCAGAGATAAATTGTACCATAGTAGATAGGTTGAAAAAAGACATGTCCATAAAGTTTAGCCCTTACCTCATAACCCAAAAAAATGAGATTTATATAAGTCTTCCTGCTCCAAAATGAGTAATAGTCTATTTACCAGAATTTCTGGTTTTACCTACTAATACACAGTGCAGCTAGTATTCAACTAGACTGGGTCTTCAGTTAGTAGCATCCCATCAGTTATTCTCAAATTGCACTCTTATAGTTTCAAGTGGAAGTGCATATTAGATACTGTAGATCTCCTGTGAGTTACCATACTATCAATCTCAAATTATTTGGACACTAATCGATACCTGTAATTTAAGACTAATTTATTGTCATTAGCTAAATTCATTTTAGGAGGCTAACATCCATAAAGTAACAGTTAACAATTATAATTGCAACTGAAAATTATTTTGTAGTCAGACCATAGATTGGACTAGGTTATAGAGCTCATTAGAAGATAATTGTCAATTAAACAACATTGCAGAATTGCAGTATTTTAATCTCCCACATAGCAGGTCACAGAACCACATCTACACTGTTTACCATCCCAGCCTTTTTACCCTGTCAACCATTACATACGTTTGTTTCATGGAACCTCTTGAACTGCTTCAGCAAACCATAAGGTCCCACAGAACACAGTTTGAGAAGCACTACTATAAATAATAACAATCTGAAATTGTTCCTACAGAGCAATTTTGTACCTGTTTCCACCCTGGAGCAGCAATACTATTCATTTGCACGGTTTGGATATTCAATAGCCAGTATTGGTGATATAAATCAAGATGGCTTCCAGGATATTGCCATTGGAGCTCCTCTTGAAGGACATTTTGAATTGCCTGATTCTTTTGGAAGTGTTTATATCTACAACAGTCACATCAGTGGTATACATTGCACTCATTCTCAGGTGAGTAGGTTTAGCTTATACTGCGCATATCATCTAATCATCACTTAAGACTATGAGACTGATTTAATAAGAATTGGGGCAATTACAGAACAATCCAACTACACCATAGGAAACACATACAAATTCCAAATCATTTAATTTGAGATTCTGACCCCTCGAATGTTAGAGAACTCCAATACATTGCAAAGCAAATATTAGTAAATCAATGGGTCTTTTGGGAATTATTTGTCCCCCATGGTTTAGTTGGGTTGCTCTATGACTGGAACAATGTTTACTATGGAATGAAATACCTCTTTGTACATAAAATATAAGGTGAAAACATTTTCCATGATTTTCCCTATATTGTAGTTTTCATTAAGGGGATTTTGTGAGAAGTTTGAGACACCGTTGTCTACGCCCCAAGTAACCACATTTCAGCCAGTGGAAAAAGGTTCTTGATTGATCCGGGTTGAATGGAGCCAAAAGGCAAAAAAAATGTTTTCCCTAACTGGAGCCATATCTCTGTTACAATTTAAGCAATGTGTAATGTTTAATAAAATGCCCTTTAAACTGTAAGTTTTTGTGAATGTGTCATGTGAAACCTTGCCTAACCTTATCATTTACTTCAATTCCTTTTATGTGAAAGAGATGATACCATCAACTACACACAGAGGCTAATATTACCCTCTGTCTTAGCTTCAGCATGTTAGAAATGGGAGCTGCGACTGAAGTCTCAAGCTCCCATAGAGCCAGTACGCTTGAACAGAGCCAAAACCCTGCCTGCTTCTGCCCTAGTCTTCATTTTAGAGATCGGTATTAGTCATGTGGTTGGTTATCTATTGACCCCTGAGTTGCTGGACCCGGTTGGTGTTAGTCAGGGACACTTAGATATTTGAAAGGTATAGTATTCCTCAAACTATAGCTTACTGTTGCCACTAGGCAAGGTATCTGAAATATGTTCTAAATCCATTGGTGTCGGACAGGAAATGCAGTAACAAAATGTCTAGGGACTGAGAGTTTTATGCTTCCTTTCTCAATACCTTGGGCTCAATTCTATCAGGACTGTTATAACCTTCGTTAGGGCCTAAATGAGTTCTGGCAGGTAAACACATTGTTGTACAGTTGGAATTCTATTCCTTCCCATCATCCTCCACAGTGAGCGTTAATCTGAAGAATTCATGTTGTGGCCTAATGCTCATCGCAGCTTTCCCACAACTCACACTAAATAGCATGAATGTGGGAACATCAAAGGAAACAAGACAAAACTGGAAGTTTGACATAGTCAAACATTGACTGTGAGCTGTTTACTTAGTCACCCACACCAACACTAACCCTAACAGTAACCCCTAGCCCTCCACGACACCTAACATTACCAATAACATAAAATAAAATTCTAGTCTTAACACTAACCAATGGCCCACTCCCCACACCTGTTACAATAACACACTTACCCTGAAGTTAGCGGTTCTGAGATGTCTTCTTCACAATGGTCCTCCTGAGTCTTCTCATGAAATAAATAAAGTAAATGAAAGAAAAATGAATATCCACCCACTGCCATCTCCGCCATCTATAATAAAGTAATAAAAAATAAACTTCTTGCTTGTCCTGATTGGGCCATTGCATGAGCTAGTGCAAGGGAAATATGGACAGATATTTTTTTTTTATTTGGCCAATCTCCTTCAAATTGGTTCACACACTCTCATTGGCTAGGATGTGGGGGTTACGCAGGGCATGAAATTTCTCCTGCAGTAACCCCAACTCCCAGACAATCAGCATCTACCTGGAGGTGTCACAGATGCACATATCATTATCCCTCCATGAAGCCAATCATTGCATAGATGGCAATATGACGATATGTTCATTTGTGATCCCTCGAGCTAGATGCTGATTGGCTGGGAGATAAGGTTACTCCAGGGCACATTCTGTGCCTTGCGTAATTCTACATGCCAGCCTATGAGACCTTCGGAACCAATTTGACTGGTCAAATAAAAACCAATCTCTGTTAATATTTCCCCTCACACTGGCTTGGGCAATGGCCCGAGAAGGACCAGCAAGTGTGTGTGTGGGGGGTATTTTTCATTTTATTATAGGCATGGCAGCTGAGATGGCAATGGGGGGATATCAGTTATTTTATTTACTTTTTTATTTTAGGAGAAGACACAGGGTGAGGAAGACACCGTGGACCTCCGAATTAAAAGTAAGTGTGTTATTATATACCAGAGGGGTATACAATGGTTTGCAAAGCATTGGTACCTGTCTTGCACTAAAAGGGTTATTTATTTTTTGGGTTCAATTATGTTTTTTGCAACTTGGATGCATTGCCTTGCTTTAGGTGCTGTATCGCCTGCAGAAGAGGTAATCCCTAATCTTGTGTTAATAGCCATGGCATGTAATAGAATGGGACATGTATGTTCCATCCTTTTGCTTTGAAAGGCTGCTAAAGTTGCGTCCCTCATGCTTATCTAACTGATGGTAGTTTGTCGCAGCACAGGTTGTAGCATACCAAACAGTAACTTAAAACTTCTTCCCTTAGTTTAATTTCACTAACGGCACTAATAGAATTGAGTGGCTTGTTTGCATATCTATCACGGTATCCCTAGGCAGCCTAGCGCTCCTGTGCTTCCTACCTCTGTATGGCCGCCAGCCGGCATAGCCTCCGGCCACTTCCTCATTCTGACATCAGGTAACAGGCACTAGCACGGACGCCTGTTTATGGGCCTATTCTGGGTGGCCTATTTGAGTCCAGCCTCCTTCTGCTCCTTTATAATTCTCCTTGGGTCTAGGAGTCATTTCCCTTACGTGGTGCTCCTGTTAGTTACTCTTGTACTCCGTTGTGACCTGTGCTTATCTGAGAATCTGAATTATGTATGACCCCAGCTTGTCTGACTACCCACATCGGTTCTAACCCGTGGCTCTGGCTGACTTACTCACTCCGTGTTTGACCCCGGCTTGTCTAACTACCCACATTAGTTCTGACCTGTGGCTCTGGCTGACTTACTCTCTTCATGTATGACCCTGGCTTGTCTGACTCCCCACATTGGTTCTGACCTGTGACTGACTCACTCACTCCATGTAGTCTCTGGTTTCTCTGTCCTCCGGCTTCGGCTCCTATCTCGCTCCGTGTAACCCCGGATTGTCTGACCTGTGGCTCTGGCTGACTACTCGCTCTGTACGCTCCTAGCCTGCCTGACCGTTAGCCTCTGTGTCCCGCGGCTCTGTCCAACTCTCGCTCCCTGTTGCCTTTAGTCTCTGGTACCTCGCAGTAGTGCAGTGCATAGCACAGTGTTTAGCTCAGGGTAGGCACTTGGGTTCTATCATCCGGTGGTCTGGGGTTGTGTGGCATATTATCATCGCTATATCTCATATATTATTATCATTGTATATTCTAATAAAGGTGGTTATATTTTATCACTGTGTCTGTCCTTCTTTGCCTGACTACCGTGACACATCAATCAGTCTCACAGTTCTGCAGGCAGGCTTAGTACCTTATTACCACCACAAGGGAAAGTCACCTTTGTTTCTGTGTTTAACATTAAAAATAATATTAGGGATTTGTTTTAATAATTTTCAGAGTGACACTTCAGCCAGTCTCACAGTTCTATAGGAAGGCATAGTACCTTATTGCATCCGCAAGGGAAAGTCAACTTTCTTCGTGTGTAAAAAATTAAAAGTAATATTAGGGCTTTGAATAATTTTCAGAGAGACACTTCAGCCAGTCTCACAGTTCTGCAGGCAGGCCTAGTACCTTATTACCACCGCAAGGGAAAGTCACCTTTGTTTCTGTGTTTAACATTAAAAATAATAGTAGGAATTTGTTTGAATAATTTTCAGAGTGACACATCAGCCAGTCTCACAGTTCTATAGGCAGGCCTAATACCTTATTGCGTCCGCAAGGGAGAGTCACCATTGTTCTTGTGTAAAGTATTAAAATAAATATTAGGGACACTTCAGCCAGCAGCCAGATACAGCCAGTTGTGTATGTGTATTGTGTAGGCAGGCAGGATGCCTTATTGCTACATCCATAGTTTAGCTACTTCATCCATAGTACCATAAGGCTAAATGCCCACCTTACCCTGTTCCACCCTCTTCATTTAGACCCTGGAAATGGTTCCATTCATTTAATTTTCATTTTTTATTGTAATTTTAAAGGTATTTTAAAGTCGCCGAAAATAATTCGGACTGTCGTCCGAGTCGAACAGGTCGGATCCGAATTGTGGAGTCGACGAATGAAAAAAAAAAAACAGATTGCCGGAGACCCATTCTGAACAAGGAACGTCCATGGTCGCACTTATCTATTGATTTTATGGTGGAGTTGCCTGTCTCAGAGGGTTACACAGTCATCCTCATGATTGTGGATAGATTTTCTAAGATGGTCCATTTTGTAGCACTTAAGGCCGACGAGATTTTTGCCAAGGAGGTGGTTCGTCTTCACGGTATACCCAAGGTGGTAGTCTCAGATCGTGGGCACCAGTTTGTCTCACGTTTCTGGAGAGCATTCTGCGTATGGGCATCCAGCTCTCGTTCTCCTCTGCTTACCATTCACAGTTGAACTGTGCTGCAGAAAGGTCTAATCAGGCATTGGAACAGTTGCTCCGTTGTTTTATCTTGACAATTGGGCGATCCTGTTACCATGGGCAGAGCTGGCCAGAAATAGTGCAGTCAATTCCTCCACTCAGAACTCTCCCTTTCTGATTAACTATGGGTTCCAACCTTCGCTGCAGCCAGTGTCTTTCAAGGCTCAGAATTTTCCTGCTCTGGAGGAGCACTTGAGGGTGCTTCGCTCCACATGGGTATGGGTTCAGAGATCCCTGCAGAGTTCCTCATTGCACTATAAGATATAAGCAGACCGTAGATGACTACCGGCTCCAGTGTTCCAGATGGGGGAGAGAGAGTATGGCTGTCCTCACACAATCTCCATCTCCAGGAATGCGCATCTCTAATGCATTCCATGTGTCGCTACTGAAACCATTGGTCTGTAACAGATATACTACTGCTCCTGTCCGGCCCAGACCTGTCCAAGTGGGGGACCACGAGGGGTATGAGGTGCAAAGTATTTTGGACTCTCGCAGGGTCAGAGGCCAGGTACAATATCTAGTACACTGGAAAGGTTATGGGCCTGAGGAGTGTTCCTGGGTTGCCAAGAGAGATCTGCATGCATCTGCCCTGCCCTGTGAATTCCACTCCCGCACTTCCTCTGGTGCTAGTCCTCTTCCATGGGGGAGAGGTCGTTAAAGGGGGTATTATCACTGTATTCCTAGGCAGCCTAGTGCTCCTGTGCTTCCTACCTCTGTATGGCTGCTCATTCTGAAATCAGGTAACAGACACTAGCACGGATGCCTATTTATGGGCCTATTCTGGGTGGCGTTATTGGGTCCATGCCTCCTTCTGCTCCTTTATAATCCTCTTTGGGGCTAGGAGTCATTGCCCATATGTGGTGTTCCTGTTACTTACTCTTGTACTACGTTGTGACCTGTGTTTACCTGAAAATCCGCTCTGTGTATGACCCTGGCTTGTCTGACTACCCACATCAGTTCTGACCGATGGCTCTGACTGACTTATTCGCTCCGTGTATGACCCCGGCTTGTTTGACTACCCACATTGATTCTGACCTGTGGCTGACTCACTAGCTCCATGTAGTCCCCGGTTTGTCTGTCCTCCAGCTCCTATCTTGCTCTGTGTATCCCCAGCTTGTCTGACCTGTGGCTCTGGCTGACTACTCGCTTCGTATGCTCCTAACCTGCCTGACCATTAGCCTTTGTGTCCCGCGGCTCTGTCCGACTCTCGCTCCCTGTTGCCTTTAGTCTCCAGTACCACGCAGTAGTGCAGTACGTAGCACAGTGTTTAGCTCCAGGTAGGCACTTGGGTCCTATCATCCGGTGGTCTGGGGTTGTGTGGGATATTATCATATCTCATATATTATTATCACTGTATATTCTAATAAAGGTGGTTATATTTTATTACTGTGTCTGTCCTTCTTTGCCTGACTACCGTGACAATATCATGACCCTTATTTTTAAAACGGAACTACCACCTAAACTAAAGTCACACTGCAATACTTAGGCAGGTGGCAACTAGCTTAATAGTCATTATTTTACCCCTCAAAAGTGCCCCCCAAATAAAGTTATTCTTAAGCTCCCAAGACTGACGGCCAGGTTACTGCAGCCTGTGCGCCTGTGCTGTCAGTCTCTTCCGGAGCCGTCTGGGCCAGTGCAATGCCTATGAAGGGTGAAGAGGACTGACAGCGCAGGCATGCATTCAAGATGTCTGAGGTGCTGCCTGGCTTCCGCTCTCGGAAGCTTAAGGATAACTTTATTTGGGGGCACTTTTGAGAGGTACAATAATGGTTATTAAGCTAGTCGCCACCTGCCTAAGTATTGCAGGGTGACTTTAGTTGAGGTGGTAGTTCTGCTTTAAACTGTTAGGCAGCCAACATATTTCAAACTGCATGCCCCTACCAAAAGATAAATCACATGTTCTATATTGCTAATACATTAATGTATCTCTCTGTATGTAGAGAAAAGAATTGGCTACATGGTCTGTGTACATATAAGTTACACAATTAGTTCTTCCATCTGTGATTGTCATTGATACTTGTACCTAGCAAACAGTGTAGTCAGTCCTTTCTTTATCTCAAATGAAATGGTCACTAAAAAGTATTCATGAAAGTTTTCCTTTCTGGGATGTTCACTAAGATTCTGTTGGGAGATAGACAGAAATAGCTGATCGGTAAAGAAAATAGAAACTATAATAATTCAATAAGGGCTTTCAATCTATCCTATAAACAAAAAGCTCTCAAAATAACCCAGAAAATTGCAATGATTAAAATGATTGTTCTTATCTTTTTTAAGCGAATTAGGGCAACTGATCTCTCCATGAAGTTGCAGTACTTTGGACAGTCCATTGATGGGGGTATTGATCTAACAGATGATGGATATCCTGACCTATCAGTGGGTTCTCTCCGGAATGTCACGGTGTTACGGTAAGTAAAATCCAGTGTCACAATGAGGCTGATGTACTAAGCAGGGATGTCTGCAGAAAATTTTCCGGGGGGGGGGGCAAAGCCATAATATGACCCTCAGGCCAGCCCGCCCCCCTGTGCCCCACTTTCCCCAGATGCCCATGGTACTAAGATAATTGGAGTAAGTCTGGAGTAAACTAACTACACTATAGGAGACAAATAAAAAATTCCCAGTACCTCTGAGACCTTTCTAGCATTCAAGTCCCATTTAAATCAAAGAAGATGTTTATTTGTCCACTCTGGTGCAATTGGTTTACTGTAGAACTATCCTAATTATCTTAGTATATCAGCCAAAAAAGCCTGTCCCAGATATTGCTTTGACCAAAAAGGTAAACTGGAAAACCCACTCAAACCCCATTAATCCTGCAGTGTTTCAAATGGTCCCACTACAACATCCCACCCCATATATAGGGTTGGAAGGAATGATAGACTTCCACTCCTAACTCATAGTCCCCAGCCACTATTTGAGGTAGGGAGAAGTGGTACAATTGTATGGGGTCAGATGTCCCCAAAAGGGAGGATCTAAACATGGCCCCCAACAACCATTAGACAAGGCTTTGCAGAATTAAAAACATTCTAAAAAGGCTGCCCTGATCCCTGTTATAAGACATAATTTGAGCATCATGTAACACACTGCTAAACAATAAATTGTTCTATCATATGTCAGTCTTGACCCCCTTACCTTATGATCTAATTCAGTGGTCCTCAATCTTTATTTTTGCTTAAGACACATCTAACATGAATTCTTGAATTTTCATGACACCCCTAACATTTTATTGGTAATGTATTAAGGATGTAATAAAGGGCACAAAAATATATTCTCAGGTCCACCAATTAAATTGCAAAATAGCATATTGTGTGTAGAAGTGTCTATAAGTACACATTTTTGTTAAATTCATACAAGATTAAATGTAGAAGTCTAAGCTGAGTCCATGGCGCACTATAGTGACACGACACAACGGTTGCAAAACACTGATCTAACGACTGAGGAGAAGAGACTCATCCTTAGAGCTCTATGTTTTGGCAAGTAAACCACTTCAGGAATTTGGGGCATTATTTGACATCATACAATTGTATTGTTCAACCCCAGGTCTAATTTTCATAAAATAATGACATTCTAGAACAATTATCTAATTGGAAAAAATCATATATTGCATTTCTTTTATTTTTCTACAGGTCTCGTCCAGTTGTAAAATTGCAGACCTATGTGACTTTTTTACCGGATAAAATTCCTCTCATCAATACAATTAAAAATATGAGTGCCAGTGTATGCTTTGACATAAAACCATTTAATTACAAAGGTAAAGCAGAAAAATCAAATCACTCTCATAGTGATCAGAAAATAACAATGCACTAAAGAGAGTGTATCAGTCCTAGAACTTATTACACTTACAGGTACATTCTCCTGCTTTTGTACTATGTATGGAATCTGTGTTGTATCACAACTGAAGCCATACTGTTCCAGAGAATTGTGGCAGCATACATTTTAAAGGGATAGTAATACTTAAAATGTAAAAATAAATATGTTGTACAGTTTATCCTTCGGAGTAAAACAAAGGTACTCCTACTGCTGAATGGGGGTTTATTCATGTTATTACAGCTCAAACGTTAATTTTTAGGTGCAGTATCTCTGTGGTCTGAAATTGTACAGTAACACTGTTACTACACCATCCTATGGACAGCTCTGGTCCATTGACCATAAATTTCCATAGGATGCTGTAGCAACAGCACCACTGTACAATTTCTGGCCACTGTGATATTGCACCTAAAAAAATAACTTTTGAGTAAAATACCTTTCCGCAGTGGGAGTACCCTTGTTTTTCTCAGGGGGATTAACCTTGCAACAGGGGTGTTCAAGTTCAGTCTTCCAAGGCCACTAACAGGCACAGGTGAGTTAATCAGTGGATCATTAATTTTGACTGACTCGACTGTACTTAATTGGTGAAATCCCTAAATCCTGGCCTGTTGTTGGCTCTTGAAGCCTGAACTTGGACTTCCCTGCCATACAACATATATTTTTTCATTTTAATTATTACTATCCCTTTAAGTGCCTATGGACTGAAATGTTTGGGATAAATACTCCAAGGTCCGGGTAATGTTAAGCGGCCGCTACCTCACTGCTCCACACCATGCAGTCTTGCTTTGTCTCACTCACACGATGCAATCATGCGCAGCAGTCTCTACTGCGCATGACAGCTTTTGACAAACATCCTAGCTAATTATATATATAATTATATATAATTTGCTAGGATGTTTGTCATGATGCAGTCATGCACAGTAGAGACTGCCCGCATTCGGCAACACAAGACTGCATGGTGTGGAGCAGTGAGGTAGCTGCCTCTTAACCCTTTGAGTGCCAGAGGGGTAAGAAACGTATTTCAAAGCAATTCGTTGCGTACCCCTCTGGCACCCAAACGGTTAACATTACCCGGACCATGGCCGTGTACATGGGCTTTTACACTAGTATAAATATATATAGAGGGCTTAAAATTTGAAGTCCTTTGCTACTTGCCACACCTGAAAAGTTACTCGCCACTGCAAGCCGTAACATACGCACCAGGGCTGAATTTCTACTCGCCAATGGCGAGTGGAAATTTTGAGCCCTGATATATACATTTTGTGCTTACTTTTATTTTTTGGGGGCTCTTGTGATGATCACTCTTTGCCCTCAGCCAGAAAGTGATGCCTGTTTTAGGCTACAAGTAAATGTACATCATTCCCAAAGCCTTAGATTAGCATTACACTACAACACATTTGCTCAACAGCTCCTGTTTGATATCAAGATCAAGGCTCAGGTCTGTCTCTAGTGTTTAGATCTCTGTCTGAAGGCCATTTTCTTGTAGCCCAGCAAAGGCCTCACTTTCTTTCAATGTAGGCAATGGGTTGTGAAATAGAAGGGAAACACAACTTCCCAAAATCTAGGAAACTAATTCCAGCTCTTCTGATGTCTTTTTCAGAATTTATAAAAACACATCTTTCTTATACTGTGGATCTAGATGTCCATGCAGAACAGAAGCGTGTTACTTTTGAGAAAGAAGATTCTCCTAAAGGAAAGCTGCACCTCATTGCAAAGAAGTGTGCAGACCTTATTCTATATGTGCTGGTAAATATTTACGTATATCAAATTACCATCTGAGAGTCTCAAGGTTAGTAAATCATCTCATGCTGTATAGCTGTGGTGCACCTGTTCATTCACCCAAGTATACTCCTCAACTCTGAAGTGCAGGATTGCAGACAGAAAATGTAACCACAAAACACGCGGTAATACTGACAGTAGGCAATAGAATGCTACTTTGTTTTTAGTTGTTTTTTTGACTGGTGGTGCATATAATTACCACTGGTTTTGTTTTAACTACTCTGATAATAGGATACTAAAACCTGACTTAAAAAAACACGCCTTTTTTTTTTAGCGTTGGTAATAGAATCGAGCCCCTAGTGAATACTTTAAGATAGTCATCTGTATAACTACTTAACTACCGCACTTACTGTATCCCCTCTATACTAAACGTAAACGCTAAAGTTCTAAGTACAACTGTTGTAAATAAAAATATACCAACATGCTCACATTCTGCTAGTAAAATAGATTATCCTCTTGAATACTGCAATGTTTCCATCACATGCTTTGCATCATGGGTAGTCAATTGCTGCGCCACTAGCTGGTGGGGATGATAGGAGTTGTGTCCACAAGTGTTGGCGGTCCAACAATTAATTACACCTACTTTAGAGAATTCTTTGTTTCCCAAGGAATATATTGACTCCATTATTTCTGTTTTGCTGTGATATTTCACTTCAATTAATGTTTCATTAATTTTCCTTTTCTCTATCAGCCTTGTAATTATGACTGCTTCAGTAGCGTTATAATTAAGATTTCGTATAAGCTTGAGTCAGACTTAAAAAGGGATCTTCCTGCACCCATACTGGACGTATATAACACAGCCCACACTTATGTTGAGGTATGACTACAAAAATGTATTGTGCTTCATGGGAAAATATTATATGGGAGGATCAGGGATAAAATATAATGTAAATTTTAGCTTGCAAATAGTTATTTATTAATGTGGGATAATTTACTTTATAGTATGATTACATGTTAAACGTTGGATGCTAGGAATCATAAACATACTCTAATCCTTTGTATGTTAAAGAGGCCTTTATCATCCAAAAGGGTAAACTAATAGGTGCATATTTTCATAGTGTAACAGTGCTGGAATGTGCTGAACGCAATCCATGTGATTTTTGTTGAGTGCTGCAGAGAAAACAGCACTGTATGTAGCATAAAAATAATGTAGTTGTGTGTAAAATTTTTGTCCACAACAGGAGAGTCAGCCATTTTTTTTCCACTGAAGGGATAGTGAAAGGTGTGGACATTTAAATGGGTGTCTGTATGTTGTACTGGAGTCAAATATAGTTTTTGATACCTTTTATTGGCTAACTAAGCAGATTTAAATGCAAGCTTTCAAGACCTTAGGTCTCTTCCTCAGGCATGTTGTACAGATAAATATGAAAACATCTCTCTTAAATACAAGTACACATCACATTGTTTAGCATGGAAATCAGATAACAGAATGCAGTCCAGATCCAGATATCTTTGATCAGTCAGTGGTAAATTGCACTCTTCCTCTGAGGCTTTAGAGGTATTTATGATGCTCTTGGGTCTGTGGAAAGGTCAGTCAACTTGGATGGGAGACCGCCTGGGACTACCAGGTGCTGTAGGCTTTTGCTTAGAAATTATATTTTGTCATAAATTCCTTATCCCTGTTCAACCCACTACAAATTGCATTAAATTTTAACATTAATTTTACCTCCCATACCTTTCTGTCCCTCTGAGTGCGAAACAGTCCCATCAATACAGTTAATTTAATATCCTTGACACTGTGCCCATTTTGGCAAAAATGTTCTCCCACTGGTGTCTCTGTCTTTTTGTTATTAACACTGGATCTGTGGGAATTAAATCTCCTATGTAGTGCTTGTCCAGTTTCTCCCACATACAGAGCTGTTGGGCATTTTGCACACATGATAAGGTATATTACATTGGATGATTTACAGGTGAAGGTACCATTGATCTTATGGTGTAACTTGGTGTTTGGAATTGGTATGTTGTCCGTGGTGTAAATGTGTGCACAAGTTTCACATCTCTTTTGTAGGCAGGGAGATGTGCCATTTTTTGTATTTTTACTCAGGGCACTCCTCACCATCAGTTGTTTCAAATTTGGAGGCTGTCTGAATGAGAGTAAGGGAGGCTGTGGGAATATGTTCTTGAGTCTTTCATCTGTATGTAGTTTCTTTTGAAGTTCTCTTGAAATTTTGCGTAGCACTTCAACCTGGGGGTGGTAAGTGACCACCAGTGGCACCCGGTTTCCCTTATGTTGTTCTTTGTAGTGTAACAGATTTTTTCTTGGTATTTGGGTAGCCTTCTGTATCTGACTGTCAATAATAGTTGCGCTGTAACCATGTTTTATAAAGTCTCCTCTGAGTTCCTGGAGGTGCATGTCACGGTCCATCCTGTCAGAACAGATGCGGTGGTATCTGATGGCCTGGCTGTATATGATGGAGTTCTTTGTGTGTTTTGGATGGAAGCTATTGCTTTTCAGGTATGTTGGTCTGTCTGTTGGTTTGCGGTATAGGGATGTGTGGATGGAGTTTTTCTGAATACTGATAGTTGTGTCAAGGAAGTTAATGCTTGTGCGTGAGTGACTGAGTGTTAGGTTGATATTGGGGTGGAATGTATTGTAATTCTCATGGAATTTGAGTAGTTCCTCCTCACTGGCGGTCCAGATGATAAGAATATCATCTATGTAGCGGAGGTAGACCAGGGGTTTGAATGGTGGTGAATGGGAGTTGTAGTTCAGCAACAGTTTGAGACAAGCATGCTGCAGTTACATGCTCTAGTTTAGGCATGTCAAACTCCAGTACGGTTGAGGGCTGCATACTCAACATTTATCTCCAAGGAGAGCACAACATTGGCTACTAGGGTAGGGCATACACACCTATCTATCTATCTATCTATCTAATATTAGAGACTGTAGAAGCAGCGGTGTCAGGACTTTTCCAAGTTTAAATCGATTACTATTTATCTAAAAAAGATCAATGTTTTCATCTTCACTGGGATCTTATTAAAGAGAATCTCATAGTGCAACAACCCCCTTAAATATCTGGTGTTACCCAGAAAAATTTTTTTTCAGAAAGTAAAAAATCCAAAATAAAGTCACATTACCACAACATGCCAAACCTCATCCAAGAAAAATAAAGACAAAGCAAATTATGGCATAAAAAATCTAAAAATAATAAGTAAAATAATCATCTTGTGCAAAATGTCCACACTCTGTTTACATCTGGCTGATAGACAGAGCATGTAACAGCATTACACATATGCAGATGTAACTAGTTCATCATATAATTGCAGGTGTGTTCCATTTGCATATGAATACTCAGGGCCGGATTTACAATTAGGCAGAGTAGGCATCTGCCTACAGGCGCACCCCACAGAGGGGCGCCTGTCTTTGTGATCTTTTTTTTTTTTTTATTAGCCTGCCAGCCTTGATCCATGTCTGGGTGGACTACAAGAGGGGGAGGGGGTGTCAGTCAGTGTTTGTGTGGTCCTGTGACTACCAGGTGAGAGTGGAATAAGGCTGGGGTGTTAGACACTTTATGTGTAGTTATGTGATTACCACTGGTCAAGGCTGCCATGTCTGACAGTGTATGTGTAGTTCTGTGACTGTATGGCTGTATGTGTATACCTCTTACACTGTTACCTGACTCAGATGACTGTATGTGTATACCTCTTACACTGTTACCTTACTCAGATGACTGTATCATACATAATTTTTTATGGCTGAATAAAAAAATATTTGAGTCAAAACTTTTTGTCCCACATGCTGATTGTGTCCCACAGACCACATGTTTGACATTCCTGCTTTAGATGCTGAGGCCTTAGCATTAATTAACATTATACTATTATCTTGTTGATTATCATACTAATGTAAATTATTGTCCACTGAACCTATTAATATATTTTGATAGCTACCTTATGAAAAGGACTGCGATAACAAACCCATCTGTGTTCCCAACTTGCACCTGAACACCAGTCTGTCTGGGTAAGAGACTAAATAATCATTATTCTATTATTCATTAAACCATTGGATGCTAGAAACATTTCCAACACATTCCTTCACAATGAGTTGAGACGTCTCTAGCATAAAAAGAGTTGATACTATTGTGTAAACTAGAGATGGGATGGATGACAATTTCTGAGCCTTACTCATCAAGCTAGAGGTGTAGCTCTGGAGGGAACCATCTGCACCATGGGGGGGTGGTAAATACACAATTATTTAAATGGGGGGTTTAAAGCAGTGAAAGCTAGAGAGGTCACCAAGACATTAAAGGTGCTAATAGTTCCATTTAATTTAAAGGGAATTTGCAGAATTTTCAATTCAACCTTGTGGTGTAGCTGATTTGGTCCAGAACTGCACCTCCACAGGATGGTGAATAAGACCTTCTATATCTGTTTATTGTTCTAGAAAAGAGCTGGTTGTTGGAGACACTAAATATCTGGTTATGAATCTCTCCCTTGCCAATTCTGGAGATGGCTCTTACATGACAAACGTACTGGTAGTATACCCAAAAAACTTGAACTTCAAAAAGGTAGAAACGGTAAGAAAAATACAGTACTGTGTGTGCGTGTGTATATGTGTGTGTGTGTATGGTATTTGTGTATGGTACGTATGTATGTGTGGGTATATATGAGTGCAAAATGAATATCGCATTATCATTTGAAAACAAATGAGAACAAATTATCATTTGAGAATAACATCCTCCCTTTATCAAGTAAGGGGAATACTCAGCATCAAAATGAAACATCCACATTGGATGAGAAAAGCAATACATGAATTAAGAAAATGGATAAGGGGTTTATATCTTTCCCCCTCTCTCTGTCAGTCATCCATCCCTCTTCTCCACATTCTTTACAAAATGACCTAGGGAATTCATTGTCCTTAAATTGGAGTGTTCTGTAGCTTTTGTTTTTTTAAGCCATGTATTGCCTCTTTCATCTGAATTGGATGTTTCATTTTGACGTTTAGTATTGCTTTTGACATAGAAGGTTGTTACTCTCTAAAATTGAATGTTAGCCCAGTAAAAAAGGCATTATCACATACTGCAATGCTCTTTAACCCCTTAAGGACCATTGATGTACCTGGACCGTCACACTGGTCCGGCACTTAAGGACCAGTGACGGTCCTGGTACGTCACGTACTTTTACTCCTGCAGGAGTGCGGTGATTAATACCGGGGACTGAAGATCATTGATCCAGGAACGGAGCGATCTCTTTCAGTCCCTCGATCGGCGTGCCGGCTCACGTGATCAGTCAAGTGGGGTGGCACGTCGAACTTCCCTATCTGGTCCTTAAAGAACCACACACCCCGGGACCGCTGGTCCTTAAGGGGTTAATATATAATATTTTTATTTTTTTATTTCCATGGATACCTAGGTTAACCCTTTGAGTGGCAGAGGGGCACGGAACTCATTTCTTTGCAATGCGTTCCATATCCCTCTGGCACTCAAAGGGTTAAAGTATATTCCAGTACATTTTGGAGCAATTCTGAAACAAACCAACTTATCCATAGGGGGAATGAAAAATCACCATGGCCGAAATGGGACTTGTAACATTTTGAAGTCTGGAGGGGCAGTGGTGTAACTAGACATTAGAGGGCCCTGGTGCAAACATTTTTTTGGGGCCACCTAACACAAGAAATATATTCACAGATGCATAACTAGAATATATTGGACTTTGAGGCAGATGGGGCCTGGGCGCAACTGCACCCCCTGTAGTTATGCCCATGTAGCTGGGGGAGCAGCAATACGTTGGAGCCATCTCTGGCATCCAAGGGTTACAAACCTCATTTAAATCAATGAGAATTTTTGTGATTTTTATTTGTCCCCTATTGGGAATTTGGTTTGCTCCTGAATCTGACCCCTAATTTCCTAGGGTGAGTTTAAAACACATAAAAAATAAAGAATGAGATGGCAGTTTCCCTTTGCGATAGAAAACATAAAAGTCTCCTTCTATGACAGAGATGCTGGGAGATTTTTCCTAGCAACCAAGTGTCAATATACGATCCCCAATATATAAAAAAGTTAGATTTCAATGTATAAATATCTGTTATCATTTGAAATATCTGTTTGTTTTTTTTTCTTTGTAGCCAAATTTTCCCAGTATCAAGTGTTCTGATCCCACAGTGATTCTGCCTTTGGACTCATCATTAAACTGCAGCATCGGCCATCCTGTCTTCAAGAAACCTACGGTGAGCTCCACTCATTTATAAACAATGGGAGGTATCTATACAGACTCAGTGTTTTCTGATTGTTATAGAGATTTATTTTACCAAATTGCTTATACCTATAAAAGACACAGTAAAACAGCATTTCTGTATTGTATTATTTAAAGGGATAGTAATGTTTTTTTTATTTTTATGTTATTTTGTAGGCATTAAAAAACATGAAGAACGATATAAGTCTTATCTCTCAAACCTTTATGGTTTGATAGATATTCACAAGCAAAGTTTCCCCTCCCGCTCCTTTTACCTAGTGTAAGCCATCTCTTCTTAGATGCGGAATCTGGTTGTAAGACCAGACAGATAACAGAAGGGGACAATCTTCTTCCTATGAGAACAATGAAAGCCCTGCCCCCTTGACGAGTTTTTCAGGTTTTTCCATTATCTTAATTGAAGATTGTCCCTCTCTGCAGTCTACCTGGGCACCTCCCTTCTGATCTGGCTGAACAGTGTTACATCAGTAAAAGGGACTGGATGCTAGAGACGTCTTAATATGTCTGCTTTTGATGTAATGTGGTTCTTGGGTCTGGCTGGCTGTACACAAACAGCAGCTCTGCTATCCTGTGAAAACATAACTTATGACTTTCTCTGTAGAGGAAAAATGACACAGCTTGCCAAAAAGAAAACCTTTTAGACAAATGTATCATTCACACATAGACACTTGTGGTCAGGGTCAGATTTACATCCCACATTCCGCTAGGCAAAGCACTCTGGGTTCCCTTAGTTCTACTCATGGTCAGAGACCCACTCCTTACATAACCAGAGCTGGATTTACATTCCAGGCGCCCCTAGGTAAAGCACTCTAGGCACCCTTAGCTCTGCCCATGGATACACCCCACTCCTCATATAAACTGCCTTAATCCTATCTACTATCCTTTCCTGGATATAACAAGCAAGAACAAAAAATGATTTAAAGGGATAGTAATGTCAGAAAAAAAGTATTAACTATATGGTAGATACAATTAAAAGAGAGTACTTGCACTTATTTGTTGAAAGATATAGGAAATTAAAATTCTCAGCTCCCTCCCCTTTCTGCTTGACGAGCTGTAAAGCTGTCAGAAGCAGATTCTGGTTCCTGGATCAGACGGCGGCTCTTCAGCAGCGCCAACATAGCGATACCTAAAAATAAATACTTAATCTGAATGGTCTACAACGTGTGCCTGGTTTGCAAGCACATGTTGTAAACCATTCCAATGAAGTATTTATCTTTAGATATCGTTATATTGGTGCTGCTGAAGAGCCGCATCTGGTCAAGCGACCAGACTCTGCTTCTGACAGCTTTACAGCTCGCCAAGCAGAAAGGAGAGGGAGCAGAGAACTTTATTTTCCTATATCTCTCAAACCATAACTGTTTGAGAGATACAAATAAGTGCAAGTATTCTCTTTTAACTGTGTCTACCATATAGTTAATACTTTTTATCTGACATTACTATCCCTTTAACCTTGGCTGCAAGAGAGATCTCCAGTGCATTGCTCCTCAATGAGTTGTAGATTTGTTTTTATCATCCAAGGGCTTAAATAATAGCCTGCAACGGGTTATAAAACTGGTGCAGAGACACTGAGATTTTTCTGGCCACACCCACAATTCCGAATGCGGGCGTGGCCAGTACAGCTGAAGAACCCCTCAAAATTTGGAGCTCTAGGCAGTTGCTTCTCTGCCTATTTGGAAACCCGGCCTTGCACATAACCTCATCCCGGTCTAACTTCCAACTACTGTTTTGTGGTGCAGAAAACAATAATAGCCAATAGCAAAAACGTTTGAACCCCTTGGTTTCTTGAGAGATCTCAAATGTATTGCTTTGCTATGCATTGGAGGTCTCTATAGAATCCAAAAAGGTTAAATATTAGTCTGTAAAAAGGTATAAAATGAGGGACAATGAGATTGCTCTGACCAATCCCACAATGCAGAATGTAGGTGTGGCCAGCACAGCTGAGATGTCCCTCAAAATATGGAGCTGTAGGCAATGCCTACTCTGACAACTGGGAAATCCAGTCATGCTTGTGGCCCTCAGGCTAAAATAATTGCCTACCCCTGATCTAAGGTAAGGCTGGGCAATGTGAGGTATTCCAGTTGCCGAGGACTACAATTCCTGTCATCCCCTGCCAGCCAATTGCTGGCCAGATATGATAGAAACTGAAGCCCACAGCAGCTGAAGGGCCTCTGGTTGCCCATGCCTGATCTAATGGGTTAAACAATTGCACATAATAAAATAAATAAAGCTATTTAATATCATTTGTAGTAATTATTTATATATATATTTTATTTCCATAGGCAGCCTTTTCTATCATTTGGCAACTAAATGAAGAGAAGTTTCCTAAAGAAAAAGCAATAATTTCTCTTAATGTTAGCAAGTAAGTAAGATTTATATTAAAGAATATAAATGCTAAAAAAACAAAACATTTTAAAGGGTGTGTTGTTACTCACAAATGTGTAAGACATGTAAGAGATATCAATAACCTGGGAGACAAATAGCAGCCAGAAGAGGAGAGAAACAAACAGAGAACCCAAATATAGAGCTGATCATGACTTAACCCTTTGATTGCTAGAGGTGTATGCAAAGCATTGCATTGTGTACCCCTTCGACACTCAAATGGTTAATCTGAGTAGCGTGGAATAAATCATAGGGTCCCCTAGACCTGTGTTTCCCAGCCTACTCAGAGACAAGTATCTCGTTGGCTGTAAACATTTTCATAAGCTCCCCTACATACAACTGAATTATATTAAATTAATATGTACAAATCAGTAAAACCCCACCATATAACTGGAAAAGGGGTCCACCGTGAACATGAACATGCATTTTCATACAAAATCACTGAAACATACACAAACACACACACCATCTTACATACTCTGACACGGGAAAACATTTTTTAGTTTCACACTCATATGCATACACCCACACAACGCTCCCTTCCCATACACACAATCTCACACACATGCATGGTGTTTTTTTGCACACATAGTTATATCCACTCTCGCACAGACACTGAGGTACTTACCCACTGTCGCACAGATCCATATTCAGACACACAACCTCACACAGACACATTTACTCACATACACACATGCAGATTCATACACATTCTCACACACCCACTCTAACACAGAGACACCCATTCTCACATACATACATACATACATACATACATACATACACATGCACTCAGGAACAAAGTCACTCAGGTACTTACCCACTCTCACACAGATACATATTAAGACACACACATCCACTCTTACACATGGACACATTTACTCACACAGACACACACCAATTCTTACACATACATTTATTCTCTGACACACATACATGTTCACGCATTCTTGCACAAAAGAGACCCATTTACTTTCACACAGACATACAAACTCAGGCACGTACCCACATTCAGACACATTTATTCTCATAGACATACACATACATATACTCAGATAAATTTACTCTCACATAAACAGACATTCAGGCACAAAAACACTTGTGCACATACAGAAACATTAACTCTCACATAGACAAACAGCTAGGAATACACCCAATTTCACATACACACTAGTGATGAGCGAGCATGCTCGGCCGAAGCTCGGTTCGGCTCGAGCATCGCTCTGCTCGGCACATGGCGGTACTCGTACGAGTACCGCATGTGCTCGCCCGCCATGTTCGGGTCTCCTCCCCGCACGTTTCGCGGCTGCTGCGCAGCCAATAAACGTGCAGGGAGGCTCTGACATCAGTGTAATGCCAGCAGCCATGTTGGCTGCTGGCATTACACTGATTGGCTGGCCAGAACCCGTGATCGGGTGCTGTATAGCACCTGACCAGAGAGTTCGGCTCAGTCTTAGCCAGGGAGAGATGAGGATAGGAAGGGAAAGTCAGTGTAGGGAGAAGAAAAGCTATTTAAAAAAAAAAAAAAGACCCAAAAGTCCTTTTTAGGACTACTGTGTGTGGGGGCAGCAGTTTATTTTGTGTGGGGGGGCAGAGATATAAAAAAAAAAACTTCACATATTCTGTTCACTGTGCCTAGCCTCAGATTAGCAGCACATTCTGTTTAGTGTGCAAAGTTGCAGATTAGAGCACATTCTGTTCAGTGTGCAAAGTTGCAGATTAGCAGCACATTCTTTTTAGTGTGCAAAGTTGCAGATTAGAGCACATTGTGTTCAGTGTGCAAAGTTGCAGATTAGCAGCACATTCTTTTTAGTGTGCAAAGTTTCAGATTAGGAGAACATTCTGTTAAGTGTTCAAACTGTAAAATATCAAAGTCACATATTCCATTCACTGTGCGTAGCCGCAGTTAAGAAGAACATTCTGTTTACTGTGCAAAGTTTCAGATTAGGAGAACATTCTGTTAAGTGTTCAAACTGTAAAATATCAAAGTCACATATTCCATTCACTGTGCGTAGCCGCAGTTAAGAAGAACATTCTGTTTACTGTGCAAAGTTTCAGATTAGGAGAACATTCTGTTAAGTGTTCAAACTGTAAAATATCAAAGTCACATATTCCATTCACTGTGCGTAGCCGCAGTTAATAAGAACATTCTGTTTACTGTGCAAAGTTTCAGATTAGGAGAACATTCTGTTAAGTGTTCAAACTGTAAAATATCAAAGTCACATATTCCATTCACTGTGCGTAGCCGCAGTTAAGAAGAACATTCTGTTTACTGTGCAAAGTTTCAGATTAGGAGAATATTCTGTTAAGTGTTCAAACTGTAAAATATCAAAGTCACATATTCCATTCACTGTGCGTAGCCGCAGTTAAGAAGAACATTCTGTTTACTGTGCAAAGTTTCAGATTAGGAGAATATTCTGTTAAGTGTTCAAGCTGTAAAATATCAAAGTCACATATTCCATTCACTGTGCGTAGCCGCAGTTAATAAGAACATTCTGTTTACTGTGCAAAGTTTCAGATTAGGAGAACATTCTGTTAAGTGTTCAAACTGTAAAATATCAAAGTCACATATTCCATTCACTGTGCGTAGCCGCAGTTAAGAAGAACATTCTGTTTACTGTGCAAAGTTTCAGATTAGGAGAACATTCTGTTAAGTGTTCAAACTGTAAAATATCAAAGTCACATATTCCATTCACTGTGCGTAGCCGCAGTTAATAAGAACATTCTGTTTACTGTGCAAAGTTTCAGATTAGGAGAACATTCTGTTAAGTGTTCAAACTGTAAAATATCAAAGTCACATATTCCATTCACTGTGCGTAGCCGCAGTTAATAAGAACATTCTGTTTACTGTGCAAAGTTTCAGATTAGGAGAATATTCTGTTAAGTGTTCAAACTGTAAAATATCAAAGTCACATATTCCATTCACTGTGCGTAGCCGCAGTTAAGAAGCACATTCTGTTTACTGTGCAAAGTTTCAGATTAGGAGAACATTCTGTTAAGTGTTCAAACTGTAAAATATCAAAGTCACATATTCCATTCACTGTGCGTAGCCGCAGTTAATAAGAATATTCTGTTTACTGTGCAAAGTTTCAGATTAGGAGAACATTCTGTTAAGTGTTCAAACTGTAAAATATCAAAGTCACATATTCCATTCACTGTGCGTAGCCGCAGTTAAGAAGAACATTCTGTTTACTGTGCAAAGTTTCAGATTAGGAGAATATTCTGTTAAGTGTTCAAACTGTAAAATATCAAAGTCACATATTCCATTCACTGTGCGTAGCCGCAGTTAAGAAGAACATTCTGTTTACTGTGCAAAGTTTCAGATTAGGAGAACATTCTGTTAAGTGTTCAAACTGTAAAATATCAAAGTCACATATTCCATTCACTGTGCGTAGCCGCAGTTAAGAAGAACATTCTGTTTACTGTGCAAAGTTTCAGATTAGGAGAATATTCTGTTAAGTGTTCAAACTGTAAAATATCAAAGTCACATATTCCATTCACTGTGCGTAGCCGCAGTTAATAAGAACATTCTGTTTACTGTGCAAACTGTAAAATATCAAAGTCACATATTCCATTCACTGTGCGTAGCCGCAGTTAAGAAGAACATTCTGTTTACTGTGCAAAGTTGCAGATTTGCAGCACATATTCCGTGTAATATGAAGAAGGCGGGTAAAAAGGGACGGGGAAGTGGACGTGATCCTGATAGTTCAGGGCGCGGGTCAGGACGCGTAGAAACTGTGCCTGGTGCCAGAGCACAAGACAGAAAGACATCCACCATACCTAGCTTCATGTATCAGTTTACAGGGCGTCGCAGGACATCACTCTCGAGGTCCGACCACTGCGAACAGGTGGTCGGTTGGATGTCAGCTGATACTGCTTCCAGTCGGTTAAGCACCACCCTGTCTTCCACCAAGTCCACTCTCAGTAGCCAAGAGTCTGGTCAACATAATCCTCACCCTGATCATCCTTCCTCCCACCATAGAGGATCTGGTGAAAGAAGTGATCCCACACTGGGATATAGTGAGGAGCTCGTCTCATCACCAATCCTTCATTTGAACCTCTCTCCAAGCACGCTTGCAGAGGAACATGACATCTTGTGCCCTGATTCACAACCTCTAGAGGGTACCCAATCACAAGAAGATGACAGAGGTGAACGGCATTTAAGGTCAAAGGAAGTGGATGATGATGGTGATGAGACACAGTTGCCATTAAATCAACCACTATTACTGTCACAAGACCTTGATGAGGAGGATGATATACAGTTGTCAATGACTGAGTATGTGGTGGGATCAAGACATGAGGAGGATGATCAGAGTGAGGAAGTGGAGGAGGACTTGGTGGACGATGAGGTGACTGACCCCACCTGGGAATGTGTAGAGCCGAGCGATGACAGCAGTCCTGAGGGTGAGCCATCTGCAGCACCGCAACAGGCTGGAAGAGGCAGTGGTGTGGCTACAGAAAGAAGGCGGACCGCACCAAACCGGCCCGCAAATGTTCCACGGAGCACCCCCTTGCGTAAATCTCCCTTGCCAAGGGGTAGGTGTTCCGCGGTATGGCGTTTTTTTAAGGAAAGTGCGGACGACAAAAGAATTGTAGTTTGCAACCTGTGCAACACCAGAATGAGCCGAGGCATGAACACTAGAAACCTCACCACCACCAGCATGATCCGACACATGGCATCCAAGCACCGTAATAAGTGGGAGGAACGCCCGGATCGCCAATCTGTGTCTGCAGGCCACACCACTGCCTCCTCTTCCCCTGTTTTCGGTGCCGGCCAATCGCCTGTCGAAGGCGCAGGCCCGCATACCTCCCGCCCTGCACCTGTACCATCTGAAGCACCATCAGCGACCACATCCACTTCCCTGTCCCAGCGCAGCGTCCAAATGTCGTTACCCCAGGCATTTGAGCGCAAGCGAAAATACCCAGCCACCCACCCACAGGCCATAGCACTAACCTCACACCTTTCCAAATTACTGGCCATCGAAATGCTGCCATTTAGGCTTGTGGAGACTGAGTCCTTCCGCAGCCTGATGGCAGCAGCTGTACCTCGGTACGCAGTCCCCAGCCGCCACTACTTTTCCCGGTGTGCCGTCCCCGCCTTACACCACCATGTGTCCCGTAACATCACCCGTGCCCTGACCAACGCAGTTACTGGAAAGGTCCACTTAACAACTGACACATGGACAAGTGCTTGTGGCCAGGGATGCTACATTTCCCTGACGGCACACTGGGTGAATGTCGTGGAGGCTGGGAGCGACTCGGACCGTGGGATGGCACAGGTGCTACCCACGCCGAGGATTGCGGGCCCTACCTCCATCAGGGTTTCCGCCAGCACCTACGTTATTGGCTCCTCCTCCTCCGTTTCCACCTCCGAATTCTCTGCGCGCAGCGCCACTCACCCATCAGCCGGTAGCTGGAAGCAGTGTAGCACTGCAGTGGGGAAGCGTCAACAGGCCGTGCTGAAGCTGATCTGCCTTGGGGACAAACAGCACACGGCCTCAGAGCTGTTGCAGGGGATTAGTCACCAGACCGAGCAGTGGCTCTCGCCACTCAACCTGCAACCAGGCATGGTTGTGTGTGATAATGGGCGTAACTTGGTGGCGGCTTTGGAGCTCGGCAAGCTCACACACATACCATGCCTAGCGCATGTATTTAATTTAGTGGTTCAGCGATTTCTAAAAACCTACCCCAATTTGCATGATCTCTTGACCAAGGTGCGCCGCGTGTGTGCACATTTCCGTAAGTCATCAACAGCTTCAGCCGGCCTGTTGAAGCTGCAGCAGCGCTTACAATTGCCAGCTCACCGGCTGCTGTGTGACGTGAGCACGCGCTGGAACTCCACCTTCCACATGTTGGCCCAGCTTTGTGAGCAGCAGAGGGCAGTAGTGGAGTACCAGCTGTTACACGGTCGTCGCCTCTCCGTTCAACTTCCTGTAATCAGAAGTGAGGAGTGGGAATGGATGTCAGACCTCTGTGAGGTTTTACGCAATTTTGAGGAATCGACACAGATGGTGAGCGGCGATAACGCTATTATCAGTGTAACCATCCCACTTCTGTGTCTACTGAAACGCTCGCTGCTCACAATTAAAACCGACGCTTTGCATGTGGAAGAGGTGGAAATGCGGGAGGAAGAGCTTACACAAGGTGATAGCCAGAGCACCCTCACTTCGTCTTCTCAGCGACAATTGGAGGAGGCAGAGGAGGAGGAGGAGGAGGAGGAAGACACTGTTGCCTCCGCTACAGAGGGTAGCCATGGAACTTTAGTTCCATCTCTTCAGCGTGGGTGGGCAGAAGAGGAGGAAGAGGATGAGGAGATTGAGAGTCATCCTCCTGGTGAGGACAGCGAAATCTTGCCTGTTGGTACTCTGGCACACATGGCTGACTTTATGTTAGGCTGCCTTTCCTGTGACCCACGCGTTATACGCATTTTAGACAACACGGATTACTGGGTGTTCACCCTTCTGGACCCCCGCTACAAAGAGAATTTCTCATCTCTCATTCCTCCGGTGGAGAGGACAAGCAAAATGGTGCAATACCAGAAGGTTCTTGTCGAAAAATTGCTCCAAAATTTTCCATCTGACAACACTGGCGGCAGAGTACGTGCTACCTTGGCCAGCCGAGAAGGGGAGAAAAGGGGAGCACACAGCAGTTCCGACAAAGGCAGGGCAACACTCTCCAAGGCGTGGGACACCTTCATGACACCCCGCCAGCACCCTCACCCTGATGCGCAGCCTAGTGTCACAAGGAGGGAAAAGTTTTGGAAGATGGTGAAGGAGTACGTAGCAGACCGTGTCAGCGTCCTCAATGATCCCTCTGTGCCTTACAACTACTGGGTGTCCAAGCTGGACACGTGGTATGAACTGTCACTCTACGCCTTGGAGGTGCTGGCCTGCCCTGCCGCCAGCGTTCTGTCTGAGCGGGTATTTAGTGCTGCTGGTGGCATCATAACAGATAAGCGTATCCGCCTTTCCACCGAAAATGCTGATAGGTTGACACTTATAAAAATGAACAAGGCCTGGATTTCCCCTGACTTCTCCACTCCACTGGAGGAAAGCCCCGGGGGAACATAAAGTCACTTTATATATGTTATTTACAATGATGGGAATACTCTGTATTCCCATTCACCCCTTCCACCCAAAAAACGGGTATATGGTTGACTCTCTTCCATATGCCCAGTGATATAATTTTTATATAGGGCCAGCTCACCAGCTGGCCCAGTGATATAATTTTTATATAGGGCCAGCTCACCAGCGGGCGCAGTTTGACAATTTTTGTATAGGTCAGCTCACCAGCGGGCCTTCTCATATAATGTTTTATTGGGTCAGCTCTCTAGCGGGCCCTCTCATATAATGTTTTATAGCGTCAGCTCACTAGCGGGCCTTCGCATATAATGTTTAGGATGGTCAGCTCCGCAGCAGACCCTCACCCATAATGTTTTAGATGGTCGGCTCAGCGCACGTTTCCCTCTTAATCATGGCCCCAGTTCAGAAAAATCGAGGAAATTTTTGGGAGAATTTGCCTTTGCGCACGTTTCCCTCTTAATCATGGCCTCAGTTCAGAAAAATCAAGGAAATTTTTGGGAGAATTTGCCTCTGCGCACGTTTCCCTCTTAATCATGGCCTCAGTTCAGAAAAATCGAGGAAATTTTTGGGAGAATTTGCCTCTGCGCACGTTTCCCTCTTAATCATGGCCTCAGTTCAGAAAAATCGAGGAAATTTTTGGGAGAATTTGCAGATGATATACAAGTAAATATACAGCAAATACTGTTTGGTAACAATTTTTCGCCTAAAGTCGTTTTTATCTTCCTTTTTGTGTGTTTTACGGTCAGTCTGTAAAAATGGCGTACTACGGGCGAAAGATCGTTCCCAGCAGCGATGTTGGAGTCCAAGATGCATCCAGACATCCTCCCTATGCTGTCCCTGAACCATTTCTGTGGTGTTTCCATCATTTTCTGCCCTTTTCCTATGGACCAGGCACCCTCCCCTCATCAGAGCAGGGGGTGCCTGGTGTAATGCTCGAGTCCTCCCATTGACTTCAATGGGGCTCGGGGGCTCGGCCGAGCACTCGAGCCTCCGGGGGCACTCGGTTAGAGCACCCGAACACCCGAGCATTGGGGTGCTCGCTCATCACTAATACATACTCATCCACTCTCATACAAAGGCACATTTACTCTCAGACCGACACACCTTCTGATATGCTTCCACTCTCACACAGAAATCATAGACAAACACCCATGCTCACACACGCTCATATAGAAGGACACATTGGGGGGGATGTATAATTTTAGTGGTAGGACAAAGTTAGCAAATAAAATTACACAAACAAAAAGCTGTGAAAGCTATATCCACACTTGCTCCACCTGTGCCATTAGTAAAAGCTTGAAAAAGAGACATTTTTATGATGCAATTGAAACATAAATTATAGCCAGTTGTGCCATAAATTGGAGCAAACTGCACCCAAGTTTTACTCCCTTGTAACATACACATACTAGCACATCTAACATACAGAAGTGATCCAGTAACTTTTATACATTCACACTGTTACACTCATACCTAGGCATAGTAAAATAACATAGTAACAAAGTTGATGAGGCTGAAAAAATAACATGATCTCATCAAGTTCAGCCCATGCCATACCACCCCTGTTTATCCAGGGGAAGGTGACCTCTTCCCCCCATTGAAGCCATTTCAAATCCCCCCAGTAGAGCAGCCTTAGTAAACATAATTGTGAACAAAAGACATAAAAGAGAGAAGCGCACACGATCTAAGTGTAGACTGTAATGTCAATATATGGAATCCTCCACCAAATAATCACCTGTGAGCTAGCAAGACGTCTACTCACATTTACATGAGGCTATACCGGCCTCTCAGTGAATAAGCCTTCACTGGATCACCCCCAGTGCGGGTATCTGTATCACTCCCGTTCCAGATCGTCCACTTGTCTTCCCAATGTATCCCAGTATTCCGCCTCACCCAGAGTAGATGGAGATGATATAATACTCCAAAGGCTCCAGCTAATACTCTATATCTGATAAGGACTAATATATATACAAGCGGGGATACTCAATTGGAGTAATACAGTAAAACAGATACCCGCACTGGGGGTGATCCAGTGAAGGCTTATTCACTGAGAGGCCGGTATAGCCTCATGTAAATGTGAGTAGACATCTTGCTAGCTCACAGGTGATTATTTGGTGGAGGATTCCATATATTGACATTACAGTCTACACTTAGATTGTGTGCGCTTCTCTCTTTTATGTCTTTTGTTCACATGTATTGGAAGTCGAATACCAGCGACTGATATTGGGAAGCGGCACCGTGAAAGTGAAAGGAGAAGTTTAAAGAAGGCTGGACTAGAGACTTTGGTTTTTTTCTCTTTCGAGGGAATTTTGATATAATTTTTATTTTTTATTTTTTATTGTGTATTATACTATTGTGTGTTTATATTTTAAGTAAAGGCCTCTCAATAGTGAGCGCTGATACATTTAGAAGTGTTAGTAAACATAATTGCCCTTTAATGAGCACAACAAACTTCACTACAATGGACCTCAGTTCTGTGACTTGCCTGAAAAATATACATCCTGGACTGGTCAAATCATGCATACACAGCCATTGTCACTGCTTGTAAAATAGTGCTTATAATAGTGCTGGTGATAACACAGACACTTATGTACTGTGAATAGGTTCTCCTTATTACAAGAAGTGAAATACCCCCTGCCTGTGTGCAGGGGTACTTGTGCCACAGTTTAAGAAATTAGGCCATAGACAAGGCATTCTAGTATACCTCACCATGCTCATGACCATACACCATTCATCACACGACTCACTCTTCAGATTAGATGGATAAGGAACCAAGCAAACCAAGTAATGGCCTTAGATGCCATCCTTTATGATCAGTGATGTATTTAAACATTCTACTTCTATACCCCAAATGAGATGCATGCACTCCCCCCCATAACACTTTGCCAAATCCTCACTTTAGCAAGATCATGATGTCAATTCAAATAACTATCATTTAAGGGGCTAAAAGAGAGTGAAGATGTATGATGAAAGACCATTTGCATATGTTCACTGTGGGAAGGAGGTACCTATCAGGAGGTGTTACCGGGGAGCATAGCTATGATTTATCTTTCAATTTGTTATTAGGTAATAATGGTTATGGTATTTAAATAAACACATCCATAAATTTATTTGTGCACAGGTGACTAATAAATATATTTCTTCCAACTTCCAATAAATGTATAATTAATTTCAGCATTAACAATGGCTCAAGGCCTCTGCTCCAGCAACATGTCCTTCCAGTGAAACATTCCTTTAACATGGTCCTGGCAGTGTAAGTGTTTTGAAACAATAAATTATGATTATTTGTTTAAAACTTAATTAATTCAATTGATAGTTATAGGACACACAAACACACAAACGAATGCTGCATGGCATTGCTTGAGGGATTTGGTGTTCCGTCTTTGTTTTAGATCAAATTCTGCAACTCGGTGATGTATCTCATTGCAGTTATTAGCCCCTCTGGCCACTACTGTCCAAATCACCACCCTTGTGAATATCGGTGGATGCAACAACTCAATGGTGGTGAATCTCACTACAGTGAATTGGACAGAAGTGGCCAGGGGGCAGACAATGAATCAGAAACCGTTTATATATATAAACTTTTTTTTTATTTGTTGCATGCCCCTCTGGGCAATCATGTCTTTGTGAATCAAACCCAACATAGTCATTGGCGTTCTTTACCTTTAATTGGACTATATGCAAAATATTTTTCATAAATTATAGTTATCTACATAAATATATATCAAAACATTTTAACCTGATCTAGCTCTTATCTCTCAGTAGAAAGAGCACAGATAACAGTAAATAAATGGTCACTGAACAGGACAATTTACATGTGTTTAAAGAGCAAGTTTAAACTTATATTTTAGGGATGTAGCATATGAATTATTATTACATGTGCTAGCTCTAAGAATGTGGTAATTAAAGATATTTAAATTTATTTCATTTTAATTCCAATATACACATAAATATTGTATAGTATATAATTACTGAAACCACATGCCATTCTAATTGCTTAATTATAGTTTATTGGTTTTCTACAGGTCCAAGCCAACAATTTATGTCAATGTAAGCCAGGAGTCAACACAAAACAAGGAGATTCAGTACACCTTTAACGTAAGTGTATCTAGATGTTCCATAATTATGATTATTATTGTTGTATTTTACTAGATTAGTCTGACATCTATATTATCAACAGATTAATGGAGAAAATCAGTTTGAAGCTGAATTGTTTCTGAACCTCCAGATGCCTATTCAAATACAAGGTTCCAACATTGCAACAGTAACACACATCCAAAAGACCCAGGTATGTTTTTTCTTAAGAGGGTGCGTGATGCATTGCTTTATAATGCAGTGTGTGCTCCTCTGGTATTCAAGTGATTAATTGCTTTATTTTGTTCACACACAACCCGATTAAAGGGTTAGTAATGTCCAAAAAAGTTTTTTACATTTAAAAGAGCTTAAAAAGCTGAGCTATATGCAAAAAAATATCTCTCAAACCGCTACGGTTTGAGAGATACAGACATTTAAAGTTCGATGTCTCCTACTGACAGCTGTAAAGCTGTCAGCAGGAGATCCATGTTGGTTGACATGGAGGCTCTGCATCAGAGCCGCAATCTCGTTAATTACAACAAATCCCTTCATTGGAATGGTCTAAAACATGTGCCTGGTTTACAAGCACACATTTTACACCATTCCAATGAAGGGATTCGTTGTAACTAACGAGATTGCAGCTCTGCTGCAGAGTCTCCTTGTCAACCGACACGTATCTCCTGCTGACAGCTTTACAGCTGTCAGTAGGAGACATTGAACTTTAAATGCCTGTATTTCTCAAACCGTTTGAGAGATATGTTTTTTTTTTGCATTTAGCTCAGCTTTTTAAGCTCTTCTAAATGAAAAAAAAACTTTTTTTTGGACATTACTAACCCTTTAAGAGAATGCAGCAAAATTAGTTACATCTAATGTGTGATTAACCCCTTAAGGACCAGCGGTCCAGAAAAGTTACCTCCCCTTAAGGACTGATTTGATCCTTGCTGACGCTCTGGTACATGTGACCTGTTGCTTGTACCAGCGTGCTGAGTGGGGGTCTGAGAGACACTGCTGTGGAGCAGACAATTTCAGACTCTGTTTTTCTTATAGTTCTCACACAGGAGTGATGTAAGTAAAAAGTAAGTGACATTCCGGGACCGTCACTGGTCCTTAAGGGAAAAAAACGGTGACAGTCCTGGCACATCACACAGTCCTTAACTGGTTAAGGTTACTCATTGAGGAGGACCTAAAGGAGGGGATGTTGCACTGAATACAGGTGGTACATTCACTCTCTGGGGTCAGTGGCACAAAAAAAGAGGAACAATTCTGGGGCAAACCAATTGCAGCACTGGGGAGAAATTAAAATTCCCTGAACCCCCATAGACTTAAATGCAGATTTATCCCTTTGAAGGCGAGAAATGTCTCCAATGCATTGTGAAGCAATGAACTGGAGACCATTCTAGCATTCAAGGGGTTAAAAGAGTCTTATAAATCAACATAACATTTTGTTTGCCCTCTTTGGTTCAGATAGTGCAGTTCGTTTGCTCCAGAATATCTCCAGTTTTGTGCACAAGGGTCTGTGTTGGTGGCAGTGCCGTCATACTAACGGAACTGACATCATTAGTCATTCTCCAGAGCTGAATGAAGGATTACTAAACTGGCAAAGTAAGTGACCTCCTTCACTCTAGTGCAATAACATTCTGATGTGTTGTGGACACTAGCCATGTGGACTACATTTTTCTGTGAAGACTCAGGCACAAGCTTTGTTACAACCCACTTTCAGTTGTGTGTGTTTTCTTTAAAACATAAATTTTAGGTTTGAGTAGAAATTTATGAAAATGTTATAATTTTGTTTTTCTCTTTTTTTTCAGTCTGATTGTGGGACCTAGAAGTACCTATTTATATATATGTACTTTTCATTACACCACTTTCAAATCACAAATAAAAAGTTAGGGGTGCCTAAAATGTCATATTCTGTATAGGGTACATTGAGCTAAAATGAGCTGTATTTTAATACATGTGCCAGTAGTGCTTCTTTCAATGGAAAGCTTTGGGAAACCGGTAACTCATTCAATAATCATTATAAATTTATATATAGATGTATACCAGCAGAGGGCAGCAACTTTACACCAGATTTTATTAACTATGTGTATGATACATATCACCAATATTACAATACATTTACTGAACCAAAACACATCTTACATTTTAGCACTGTCTACAACAGATGAGTGTAAACTGAATCTGCCAACTATTGTTGAACTACAACTTGCATCATCGTTCGCCTATTGAAGAACATAGGCCTTGTAGTCTAGTCCAACAAAACTTGAGAAGATGCCCAGTGCTGAGCTGCAGTATTTTCTTAAAGGGATAGAAATACTTAAAATGTAAAACAATATATATTGTAGGGTATATCCCCCTGAGTAAAAAAAAGGATTTTGCCACTGCTAAAAGTGTTCTATTCAAGTTATTACACCTCAAACTTGAATTTTATAGGTGCAGCATTTCAGTGGCCTGAAATTGTACAGTGGTGCTGATGCTACACCATCTTATGGACAGCTCTGGTCAGTTGACCATAAACCTCCATAGTATGGTGTAGCAACAACGCCACTATACAATTTCCGTCCACTGAAATACCGCACATAAAAAAATAAAGTTTGGGCTGTAATGACTTTGGTATAAACACCTTTCAGTGGTGTGAATACACTTGTTATACTCAGGGAGATAAACCCTGCAACATATATATATATATATATATATATATATATATATATTTTACTTCCTAAGTACTAATATTCCTATAACCCTTTATGGACAGTGGGCTGTGTAATTTATTGTCTCAAAAACCCCTGGTCCTTAAAAGATTAATGAGCTCTGTGTCCTCGGACACATCCTGAGATGAGGGGCCCTCTGAGAAGTGCAACCTGATCACCCCAAGTATGTGACCCATTATGTATTGATAAATTAAGGTGGCAACATACCCCTTTAATTCAAAAAAGCTTATGAAAAATTAATTCTTCAGGAGTGCACATGAATCAGTATAATTCTGCAGAGTGTGTTTTTATAAAAGCTTCCAATTGAAAGGGATATGTGGTTACCTAACTGGTATTCCCTTCACCCACTTGAATTCTAAGGAGCAGTGGTAGGCAACATGAGGCCATCCAGACTCTGCCAGACTACAATTCCCATCATTGCTCACCAATCCATTATGGGAGTTGTGCTGGAAGGTCTAACATTGCCCATCCCTAAGTACTGAGAAGGTTTTAAAGGAGCAGTAAACTTCACTCATTAAAAAATATGTTTAGAAATTTTCTGATTGAGTAAAACAAAAGCATTGCCTCAGCTGACTGATCTTTAATTCTAAATATATCACAGTTCATAGTTTTTGTCTTTACATTAAATTGCATTTTCTGGTGTGGTCACCAGGTGGTGCTGTTCCAATCATTTATTCACATACTGCCCAGTCTATAACTCAAGGTGGGAGATGCAATTAGGTATGATAAAGAGGTGATAAAGCGGAGATGACTTCTCCAGTGATATCACTTATCCAAGTTCTTTATTATCCTATGGAGCCAAAGCACTAAGATTTCTCCAAAATTTTAGATCTTAGTGCATAGGCTCCATAGAATAACATAGGAACTGGATAACTTATATCACTGGAGATGTTATCTCCACTTTATCACTACTTAATCACACTTTAGTGAATCTCCCCCCATCATCTCCACTTTATCACCTCTTCTTCATACCTTAGTGAATGTCTCCCGTCATCTCCACTTTTTCACCTCTTTATCATGCCTTAGAGCATAACCCCTTAGCTCTTTCAAAGGGTGCATTATGCAATATAAAAATAATTTTGTGACATAAATACAGTATATATAATGCTTTCCACTGTGAATCAGATAAAGACAGGCTACTTTCTGTAGAAGTGAATATATCCTGAAACATGAGGATTGCAATTATTATTTATATTTTAATAGTGCCTTGGAACTCAAAATATGATATGTCTTATAGTTGTTTTTTCTTATAATTTTATTTTGTGGACATTTGTGAATCGAGGAAGAAAACAATATTTTGTTACTTTTCTTTTTTTCAAACATTCACAATATTTGCTTCTAACTTCTACGATATTTAGCAATATTTTCAAATAATTTTAGAAAAATTATTCTAAACATTATACCATGAAGCCATATATGTGATTTAAAGTTGACTGCTGAAGAAAGTGTTTATTTTCTGTGGTCAATAAAACAAATTGATTTTTACACAGAACTCAACTCGATGTAAAGAGGAAATTCGTTCTTGTGGATCAGAAAATATATTCAAAAGCAAGGTGAGCCTTTTTTAAATAATTGAAATGAATATCAGCTGGTTGACCCATTAAAATTCATATAACCTGTTGAGCATCAGAGGGATGTGTAGTATATTGAACAGCAATGATGTTGTTGATAATCCTATATAATAATTCACTAATGTATGTTTGTCAGAAGCTGTCATGCACAGTACAGACTGCTGTGCGCGCTGCAGTCTTGCTCAATACAGACTGCCCGCGCCACAGCTGATAATGGAGCAGGGTGCTTCGAATACAGACCGTTGTACTAGGACTATGGTCTGAATTTGGACGCCCTGCTCCGTTATCAGCCACGGCGCAGGCAGTCTGTACTGCGCATGACTGCACCGCGGCCATTGCTGTCTGGTACTGTGGCACATGTACACGGGCTGTTCAACTAGTTTTGTTAGTAAATGTTTTAGATATGATAAGCAAGCTTATGTAATTTTTTTACACAAAATAGAACAAAATAATTTATGTAAGGAAATTATGGGATGTATCTGAGATTCATTCTTGGTGTGTTCATATGAGTGACATTATTGTGTCTGTTACACTGATACATTGAAGCCATCAGTGTTTGTTACCTGTGATGTACTGCATTTCCCTGGAAGACCTCAGTCTGAGGAGGACATTTGGAGGAGTAACTGATGGCCAACTCACCCTGGCATCTACCATATATTATTGGCTAATGCCCACATAGGTTGACTAGTTGACTAGTTGTTCATTTGTTTCCAAGGGGATGGCCCCTCAAGCTAATATAACCTGGGTTCATCACAGTTTCCTTATGTTCAATTTAGTAGTCAGAAGAGAAGGTGTGGCACAGCCAGTGAGATAATCTCATCTTGCATTTTTAAAAAAAAACAATAAAAATTACCTTTAATTTATAGTTTTTCTGAACTAGTTTAGTACCCCCAAAAAATCTGTCTGTTCATCCAGTCCATAGCTGACTGTCCAGTCCAGTGAACAACTATATACGGCGCAAAGAATAAAATCCACTAAGTGTTGTTGTGTTAAAATTGATTAAAAAAATAAATATATATATATATATATATATATATATATATATATATATATATATATATCTTAGAAGAATGAAAGAGGGCAGCACCCGTGGGACTTATGAAACAGCTTTAATGTATTCAATTGATAAAAAATAAAGGCAACATTTCGTTCCCTCTTAAGGAACTTTTTTAAGACCATATATATCTATATATATAATAGTAGTTCTTCTAATAGTTAAAAACACATAAAAAGTATAAAAGAATTAGAGGCTGGGTAGCCTAAAAACATACAGAAGATGCTGCTATCTTTTACCCATATTGCAGTACACACGTCTCCGATATGGTGTAGGTGGTGTAGTGAAAAGATCTCCAATTACATCAAAATCTGTGATAACTCATATACACATATATATTGTGTTAAAATATGTCAAAGTGCTTGAGATGATTGTCTTTATGCACAATATATGTACGCAAACTGTGGACATATCTGGGACACAAACTACGACAGTGGCATGATAATTCCACATATTTTTGAATGGGCATCAGCCAGGCATAGAGTAGGCTTTTATATATCATCAAATATATTACCCAAGTGATTACATACACACACACACACACACATCCTATATAATAATTTGCTATAATTTGCTCCCAGAATGCTGTGAGTTCTGTGCTGGGAGCATTCTGTGCTTTCGGGCAGTCTCTACAGTGCATGACTGCATCAGCGGCAGGACACAGAACAGGACCGGCCTCTTAACATCACCTGGACCTTGGCCCGTGTACATGGGCTTTTACACTAATGTGTGTGTATATATATATATATATATATATATATATATATATATATCTACTCTTACTTCACATTTTATTCTACCCAGTCTATCAGTCAGGTAGTCTATTGTAATGGTTTTTCAAAGGTCCAAAACACTTTTCCATCTCCAGTGAACAACTATGTCTGTTCCAGAAAGTGTTCATTCAAAAAAAATGAAAAGTAATTTTTTTAATCTACACATAGGTAGCACGCACATGCAGTTCCAGACACACCACTGCTGTCTCCAGCAACCACATCTGTTCCTGAGTGTGATAATTAAAAAAAAATTACTGTTCCAACTTATGTGCACATCAGCAGTGTGCAAGAGCAGTGTTCCAGACATGCCACTTCTTTCTCCATCTCCTACTCCTGTTACTGAGTGTGTGTTAAAAATGAAAGCTGGAGTTACTTAAGTGTCCATAGGCAGTGTGCATGCGCATTGTTCCAGACATGCCACTGCTGTCTCCAGAAATTGCATCTGTTGCAAGTATGTTAATTACAAAAAAATTGAAAGTACATTACTGCATTTTCTGTTAAAAAGTATTTGTATGTAGGCGGTGTCCATGAGCAGTGTTCTAGATATGCCGCTGCTGTCTACATTTAAGGTTCAGACATAAAGGGGTAGTAATACTTAATATTCAAAAAATATATATTGTACTGTTTATCCCCCTGAGTAAAACATGGGTACTCCAACAGCTGAAAGGTATTTTATTCAAAGGTTATTAAAGCTCAAACTTGAATTTTTTAGGTGCAGTATCACAGTGCCCTGAAATTGTACAGTGGCACTGTAGCTACACCATCCTATGGACAGCTCTGGTCAATTGATCATAAATCTCCATAGAGTAGTGTAACAATGGCGTCACTGTACAATTTCAGTCAACTGTAATACTGCAACCAAAATCCAAGTTTGAGCTATAATAAAATTTGATTAAAACACCTTTGCACCCTTGTTTTACTCAGGGAGATAGACCCTGTAACATTTTTTTTTATTTTTTAAGTATTCATACATTGGGCACATGCATGTTCAGTGTTCCAGAAACCCCACTGCTGACTCCTGCATCTACGCCTGTTCCTGGATGAGTTAATTTAAAAAATGTAATTCTTTTTCAGACTGAAGTGTACATAGGTGGTTAGCCTGCAAAATTTTCCAGACACACCACTGATGTCTCTGTCAACTATGTCTGTTTCTGAGTGTGTTAATAATAATAATAAAAAAAAGTACATTACTTAATTCACTTTTCGAACGTAAGTGTACATAGGCGGTTTATATGCGCAGTGTTCCAAACACACCATTACTGTCTCCAGCAACTACAGCTGTTCCTGAGTGTGTTAATTTGAAAAAATACAAAATGTAATTACTGTTCAGTGTACACTGTTAAGTGTACATAGGCAGTGTGCACGCACATTGTCCCAGATGCTCCACTGCTGTCTCCAGCAACTGCGTCTGTTCCTGAGTGTGTTAATGAAAAAAAATGATGAGTACATTATTACATTTACTGTTCAAACCTAAGTGTACATAGACACATAGACAGTGTGCATGCCATTGTTATCTCAGCAAGTAGGTCTGTTCCTGAGCATAGGTTATGCAGTGTGTGTAAGCAATGTCATGAACTATGCCTGTTGTTTCTGAGTGCTTTAGTGTAAAGAAAAAAATGTACATAAAATAGACAGTACAATATTTATTAAGAACATTCTTTATTAACAGAAATTGGAATGTCTGAGAGGGGACACAATAGTACATCAGCCCCTTCAAAGCAGAAGACCTCCTCCTTAGCTATGCTATTGGCTACAGGCATGAGCAAGCTGTGAACATCACCTGTGTTCATTCATAGAGACAGAATTAATATATGACCTGCTGGAGGTACCTAGGACAGAGCTAGGAAGCACAACATAAAATCTTATGTAGACTAATCTTGATTTTACTCTCTCTCTCTCTCTCTCTCTTGGACAGGGAGGTGAGGAATCCATGTGTATCAACATCCATTGCAATATCACAGCCAGCCGAGAAGATGTCACTGTTACTGCACAGTTACATTTGTCAGCTTTAAATCAGGTAATAATCTCATCTGTATATTCACCCCTTCTGTAACATAATATAGGGGACATTGTGGGTAAGAGGAACAAAGGAAAGTGTAGATATTTGGGTGAAAACCAGCTGCACCACATAAGGACAAACCAATGTGTTATTTCCAGTTGCCCAGAAACCCACTTGGACTCACTTACCACATCATATTACAGAAAGACAACGCTTTAGCCTCCTCAATACCAAGAAATATTTTCTACAGTTGAGTGGACGTTCCATTCCCCATCTGTTGTATGAGTACAACTCCCATCATCCTCAGATTGCTGTTAGCAGTGTGAGGATAATAGGGATTATAGACCACCATCAGCTGGAGCACCACTGCTTGCATACTTTCATTTGACACATTTGCTGGAAATTTTGTGGATCAATTTGCATCTAATTTGCCTCCTGGGAAGCTCAATAAAATGGATTTCCATTGGGTTTTAATCCCTTAACCCTTTGAGTGCCAGAGTGGTATCTAATGCATTGCATTACAATGTATTGGACACTTATTCAACACTCAAAGGGTTAATGTTAAAGAGGTCTCCCGTGCATTGCTTTACAAATCATTAGAGACCCATCCAGTATTCAAGTGGATGAACAGAATTTTCCCAGGGCCAAACCTTTTTTTTTCTCTTTCTGTATCCTGGTGAACATATGGTTAATGTACAATTGATTTTTGTTATGACGTTACATACTTATGTGTTTCAAGCAGGGACCGCTGTAGGTTTTTGGGCACCCTAAGTGTACAATCCATATTGGGACTCTCTTTACTCCCAGTTCAGTATTTCTAATAAGATAGTGCCATCTGATTTTGTTTACATGCAGTGGTGGTACTATATAAGCTTCTGGGCCATCTGAGCAAGTGGAGGATCCTAAGCAGCCGCTTAGTCTACTTATATTGTAGCTAATTTAGATCTAATTGCATAAAGAAATTGGAGCAAGTGTGGGGACATGCCAACTGCACAACAGTGAAAAAACAAGAAAGAAAAAAGTGCATACACTAACTGTAGACGTATCAAAAGAACAAATAAATAGACACCTCCACCAAGCACCCTACAGGTGGGTACTCACTTCACTGAGAGGCTATAATGACCTCCTGTGTTGTACACTACTCTGGTATAGACCCCAGCATGGTCAACAGATCCCAGGAACAATGGTCAATGTGCATATAATGACAAAGAAAAACAAATACCAGAACATTCCTCTAAGTGCAGTATGTAGATAATAAATATAATGCCACCACCAAATAAAACACAAAAGTACATTTACAAAAATAGTAAAAGAATTGTAGATATCCAAACCCTATGAGTTTTGCAGCTAATAGATAACTTCATCAGAGGTGAATATTAGTGTTGAGCGAGCACCCCGATGCTCGGGTGCTCTGACCGAGCACCGCCGGAGGCTCAAGTGCTCGGCCGAGCACCCGAGCCCCATTGACTTCAATGGGGCGACACGAGCATTACACCAGGCACCCCCTGCTCTGATGAGGGGAGGGTGCCTGGTCAATGCCCCCTTCATCTCCACAATGTCCCCCTTCATCTCCGCAATGTCCCCCTTCATCTCCGCTATGCCCCCTTCATCTCCGCTATGCCCCCTTCATCTCTGCAATGCCCCCTTCATCTCTGCAATGTCCCCCTTCATCTCCGTTATGCCCCCTTCATCTCTGCAATGCCCCCTTCATCTCTGCAATGTCCCCCTTCATCTCCACAATGTCCCACTTCATCTCCACACTGTCCCCCTTCATCTCCGCAATGCCCCCTTCATCTCCGCAATGCCCCCGTACCTCCAGTCCCTGGTGGTCCAGCGGAGCGTCTTCAGATCTGTGCCTCCTCCGGCACAGATCCCCGCCACCCGAACATGGCGGGCGAGCACATGGCGGTACTCGACGAGTACCGCCATGTGCCGAGCAGAGCGATGCTCGAGCCGATCCGAGCATCGGCCGAGCATGCTCGCTCAACACTAGTGAATATCTCTGTACTTTTGTGTTTTATTTTACTCTATTAATATTTATATTTATTTTGTTTTCATTTTGGTTCTGTTTATTTGATTATTTGTGTATTTTTTTTATATTTTCCTATTTCCTTGTAATGTTGCTGTGGATTTGTCATTAATATTTTAATATTTGGAAAACCTTTTATACTTGGAGACTCCAGTTTGCCTTTCCTGGTGGCTTAATTCAGGAAATGCTGTTCACCACCTGAGACAATGTTTTTATCTACATTCTGAAGAGTTTTCTGAATTTTTTTTTTCTTTACCATTATCTGGACGTTGAGCACTGATCTGTTAACTGTGCTGGGGTCTATACCAGAGTAGTGTACAACATGGGAGGCCATTATAGCCTCTCGGTGAAGTGAGTACACCCCTATAGGGTGCTTGGTGAAGTTTTCTATTTATTTGTCCTTTTGATACATCTGCACTTAGTGTGTGAACTTTTTTCTTTCTTGTTTTTTCACTGCAGAAATTTTTGCGTGAAGGAGAGGACCCACTGGATGAGAGCGGCACCACTTATTTATACCTGGGACAATATTTATTAATATTGGGACTTTAATGGACTTATTTTCACTAATCCTTTAATAATAGTTTGTCTTAAAGTTTTTGAGTGCTTATAGTTTTGTCTGTCAACTGCACAATAGAAATAAATACAAACTCTCAGAATGTCCATTGATTTAAATGAGACTTTTAATCCCTTGTATGTTAGGTCCCTTTCATGTGGGTGATTTCAACAACACACATTAGTAATAAAGCTGTTGTGAAAGGCCTTATATTGGGCTAGTTGAAGAGCCCGTGTACACGGTCACAGTGCCACCCAGCAACGGCCGCGGTACAGTCATTCACATTAGAGACTACCCGCGCCGTGGCTGATACGGAGTGGGGCCCTCCGAATTCAGACTGTAGTCCTCTCTAAAGCACTATGGTCTGAATTTGGAGCCCTGCTCCATTATCAGCCACGGCGAGGGCAGTCTGTAGTGCACATGACTTCAGCGCGCACAGCCACCTCTACTGCGCATGACGGCTTCTGACAAACACACATTTAGAGAATTTTTATATAGGATGGGCAGCTATGGCTTTATGTGAATGCTCCAAAGACCAGCAAGCTGCATCTTTATTGTTTCCCCAAAGGAACACAGTAAAGACGTAGGAAGGAAGGTTGGCATTGTGGCCTACTTGCTGCTGACAGATCTTTCACATCAGCATTGTTGGAAGTTGTGTGGCCCATCTTAATCTCCAATGAATGGCCGATACACATGGGCCATCTATTAGATCCCCCTTCTGCATCTGGATTGGCAGTGGAACACAGGAGAAGGTGAGTGAAAGACCAGAGAGACAAGACTGCAATGATCTGTCGTTCATGTGAAGGAGCCCATAGAAAGATCTACAATGGAACAGTGGATTACTTTGCAATGCATTGGGGTCATTTTTCAAGGGGCCACATTTATATCAATAGGAATTTTTATTTGTACCCTACGGGACAAGCGTTTCAAGTGTTCCAAGTATTAAAATATTTGGGGGCATTCAAGCAATAAAATAATGAAGATGTTGTTCTGGTTGTAAAATTAAACATAATAAAAAATATCTAATCCTATGTTTTGTATTGTAGCTAATAGAAGACTCAGAAGATCTAATGGTTACTGGAAAAATTAGTTATAACGATTTATTTGTGGATTTGAAGCAAAAAGACCACCAAGCACACGTGAGTCGAGTTTATATCGTCAGAGTCTTACATTATTGATGTTGAGGTTGAAAAAACAAATATAAATAAACAAGTCTATTAAGTTCAGTCTTTGCTAGGTCCCAGCCTGTTGATCTAGAGGAAAGCAAACAGGACTCCAGTGAATCTATTTCAAATATGACTCAAAAAACTAATTTTTCTGTAAAGTTTTATTATGAAAAAATAAACACAAATTGTTAGGCTCTTTATGCTGATAAAACAAGGGTGATACTACTGCTGGGAGCTGCTTTATTGTAAAGGTATAGCCATGCAAAATGTCATAAAGTGATAGATGTTTCTAGGCAAGTGGCTCATCTTTCCCATAGAATACAGCATAATCCCTCTCTGAAAGCCTAGTAAACAATATTTTCTAGACTACAGGTGCTAGATTAGATAAAAATTATATTAAAAACACATTGAACTGTAATAATGTTGGAATAAAGCATCCCCAAGCTGTGGGAATACCCCTGTTTTGCTCAGCAGGAAAGTTATAAAATATGCTTTTTATAATAAAGGCATAGTACTCGTTTAACCACTTCACTGCTAAGCCTTTTCATACCTTCAGCTAAGTGTGTTTTACACCTTTACAGTTTACAGTTAAATTACAGTTTTAGGTATTTTTAGATGAGCAACCCAAATGTCCAAGAGTATATTGTTTCTATATTCTACTAGAAAATGCTTATGGGTCTAAGTTTAATACCAAACCATCTTTCTAAAACATCAAAGTACATTTTTGTGTGTGTGTGGGGGGGTACTTAATTGCTTGTGCATTTTATGCAAACTAGCAAATAATACAAAAATCACATGGTAGCAACAAGTACTCAGATAGTACAACAGCATGGCAAGAATGATAAAAACAGTCACATACAATGACATTACCTAAAGAACCTGTGGCCCCACTTATAATGCACTAATATATCCATCTGAATAAAGAGTACAACGAAACAATAAAACAGAGATTATAGCAGAACTAGAAACAGAAAAACAGAGAAAATAAAGGAAAAGAAAAAAATTGGCTGGTGAGTTGTTTAGCATATGGATACAGAACAAGAGGGAGGGGGAAACACAGGTTGGGGGTGGGACCAAGGCACTCATTACATGATTAGATTATAGCATGTTATTGAAGAGGACCAGATTTTGTGATTTATGGTTATTAGAACCCTAGACAGACAAGTGAGTTTCTCTGTATATTAGTAGCATCGGTAGCACAGAGAACTGACCTACATACATGGGGATCAAACCACTTCCACTTTCTGACTATTGCTAAACATACAGCTAAGAGGATATGGGCAGCGAGTAACTGAAAACACAGCCCCTCCAGCACATATCTGATACATTACAGTACATTTTTATGAAGGTCTGTGGGAGTAAAGTGTAATCTAAATTCAAGCTTAATTGCTAGCTCTGGATGTTAGATACTTGTCAAGACATACTTTGGTATATAAAGAGCTGTGGACAAATATGAGTCCTGAAATGATGCTCCCATCTCCCTTTCCCACTAGCTACCCAATAATAAATGTATACATTTGGGAGCCTGTGCTGGAGATAGATGAGTGAAACTAAGAGAGAAATACAGGAAGTGAGTTTATTGAGGTCAAGACAGGGCCAATCATAAGTGCTATATGGATAGTCAGGTAGGGGTGAGCATTCTTAATAAAGTCCTTTACAAGGGAATCATGGGGCCAAACATGGAGTGAACTCCGCCTAAACCAACTGGGGACTCTATCGTAGTTTGAGGTATATTCAGTGGATCTCCCAGATTTCATGTGGTTTACTTTTTAATAACAGATATGAGACTGAAAATTGGTAAAGAAACTAAAGGATTAAAAATAGACAGAAAAAGATAATCAGCAAAAAGTCTATTCTTTTGCTCTTCTTGACCAATCATAATTCCTGAGATGTCTAGGGAACATCTCTTTTCTTGTCAATGAGTTCCATTATGAGGACAAAAATGAAAAGGCAAAGAGGGCAGCCTTGATATATACTTTTTGTGAATATGACAGATTTAAGGCCAGAATTCATATTGTTGCACATTAATTAGAATAAAGTGTTAGTACTGATAATAAATTAGGAGAAAATGAACATTTTTTAAGGACTCCCTCCAGAAAGTCCAAGTGTACCCAGTCAATTGCCTTCTCCATGTACAATGCTAAGAGAATATATGAGACCAACATTGCTGGAGAAAGAGGTAATGTCAAACAATTTTCTCATGCTGTCTGAATCCTGATGATTACTAATAAATCCAACTTGGTCATTAGAGATTAAATGGGAGAGGAGATGTTCCATCCTGGTAGCCAGGAGTTTAAAGGGATAGCACAAAAACAGCAGCTCCAAATGTTCATAGATACTGTCAGAGTTGGGGTTCAAGAGTAATTGAATAATAAAGTTCCCCCCTCCCGCCCCTTTTACCTAGTGTAAGCCATCTCTTCACAGATGTGGAATCTGGTTGCTAGACCAGACAGATAACAGAAGGGGACAATCTTCTTCCTATGGGAACAATGAAAGCCCTGCCCACCTTGACAAGTTTTTCAGGTATTTCCCTTATCTTAATTGAAGATTGTACCTTTCTGCAATCTACCTGGGCACCACCCTTCTGCTCTGGCTGAGCAGTGTTACATCAGTAAAAGGGGAGGGAGGGGGATACTTTATCATTCAATTACTCTTGAACTACAACTCTGACAGAATTAAAATTACACTCTCCAAGGTCTAAATACTAGTATGATTAATTAGAGCTGCTTTTATTAAGAAACATTACTATCCCTTTAATGTAAAGTTTGATAACCATTAACAGAGAGATGGCCTGTAATTAGCTCTATGGGAGGGGTTTGGTTATGGTAGTGATCCTCATATGCCAGATGATTTGAGATAGCCTGGCATAAAACCCTTCCCATGTTGAAAAGGGCAGACCCTTCTATTTCCAACAAGGGCACTATCAAGTTTATAAGTGGCAGGTTAGCTAATTTTCTCCCCCAAACAAGTCTTACTCCTGACAGACACCTTAGTTTTGGAAGGAATGTTAAGGGTGTCTCCCATAACATCCTTACTAGTTAAGTTGTTCATCTTAAAAGATTACCTCTTGTTTTATATATAGCCCATATAAGAAAAAAACAACTTGACCAGTCATTCTGTAAGTAAAGTTTTTCATATCCCATTTCAAACATGTTACTTGTCTGTACACTTTATAGATTCATAATTTATCTTTCATGAGCTGGTGGTCAAATCAAACTCCATATTCCAGATGAAATCTTACCAAATATTTATAAAAGGGTAACATGAGGAGAATTGTAGTACAACAACCGCTGGAGTCTTGCATATTGATCATCCTTGCACTGAGCTATTTTACTTTTTTTAATAAGAGAGGGATTCGGCTGCACCACACTGACGAGGCTCACATAGGCCGAAACGTACGTCTGTGGTTTTGCCGTTTCTCTCGTGCGGAGAAGATTTGCCTGACATTTCGGAGCTGGACTGTCTGTGGGCGGGACCAGTCTGATATGGACATGGAGATTTCCTCTCTGTAATGGCACATGGGAGTGAAAAACGTTAGTTGCAGCACCATTGAGAGGCTACCATGCCTTAGAACAAGACACTTAATCTTGTTCGTGTTTGATGTGTGCTCCTCACAACTCTTTTTGTCTCCCTAAGTTTAAGGGCATCCCAGGCATGGGCCCTTGCTTCCATGTGCCTAGAGGGATTCGGCTGCACCACACTGACGAGGCTCACATAGGCCGAAACGTACGTCTGTGGTTTTGCCGTTTCTCTCGTGCGGAGAAGATCCCAGGCATGGGCCCTTGCTTCCATGTGCCTAGAGGGATTCGGCTGCACCACACTGACGAGGCTCACATAGGCCGAAACGTACGTCTGTGGTTTTGCCGTTTCTCTCGTGCGGAGAAGATTTGCCTGACATTTCGGAGCTGGACTGTCTGTGGGCGGGACCAGTCTGATATGGACATGGAGATTTCCTCTCTGTAATGGCACATGGGAGTGAAAAACGTGAGTTGCAGCACCATTGAGAGGCTACCATGCCTTAGAACAAGACACTTAATCTTGTTCGTGCTTGATGTGTGCTCCTCACAACTCTTTTTGTCTCCCTAAGTTTAAGGGCATCCCAGGCATGGGCCCTTGCTTCCATGTGCCTAGAGGGATTCGGCTGCACCACACTGACGAGGCTCACATAGGCCGAAATGTACGTCTGTGGTTTTGCCGTTTCTCTCGTGCAGAGAAGATTTGCCTGACATTTCGGAGCTGGACTGTCTGTGGGCGGGACCAGTCTGATATGGACATGGAGATTTCCTCTCTGTAATGGCACATGGGAGTGAAAAACGTGAGTTGCAGCACCATTGAGAGGCTACCATGCCTTAGAACAAGACACTTAATCTTGTTCGTGCTTGATGTGTGCTCCTCACAACTCTTTTTTTTTTAATAAGAAACATAGAGACGTTAAATTTGACTGCAGATAAGTACCATTCCGTCCATTTAGTCCGCCTATTTATCTTTGAAACCTCAAACCTTACTTGGTCCTTGGTCTTGTCTTATGTTCAGGGTAGCTTTTTGACAATCCCATTCATACTTAAATTCCCTCACTGTATTAGCCTCTACAACTTTTGCTGATAGGCTATTCCACTTATCTATGCTCTCTCAGTGAATTAAAACTTTTTTACATTACATCTGAGCCTCTGACCCCCTAGTATTATTAATAATAATAATAATTTAGTAGTAATATAATTGCACATTGAGTAATAAATGTGCCATATGTATCAACATGACACAAAGCAGTTAGTGTTAAAAATTGTATTTGTGAACATTTACGCTTAGTTAATAAAGTTAAATGATCTGAAAGTTTGAAAATAGTGACCTGATTGATGTTAAAGGGATAGTAATACTTCGTTTTAACTTTATTTTATTTTGTAGGCATTAAAAAAACATGAAGAATGATATAAGTCTTATCTCTCAAACCTTTATGGTTTATGAGATATTCACAAGCAAAGTTCCCCTCCCCGCCCCTTTTACCTAGTGTAAGCCATCTCTTCTCAGATGTGAGTCTGGTTGTATGACAGGACAGATAACAGAAGGGGACAATTTTCTTTGTATGAAAACAATGAAAGCCCTTCCCCCCTTGACAAGTTTTTCAGCTTTTTCCATTATCTTAATTGAAGATTGTCCCTCTCTGCAGTCTACCTAGGCATCTCCCTTCTTATCTGGTTGAACAGGGAAGGGATACTTTGTTTGTGAATATCTCTTAAACCATAAAGGTTTCAGAGATAAGACTTATATCATTCTTCATGTTTTTTTAATGCCTACAAAATAAAATAAAGTTAAAACGAAGTATTACTATCCCTTTAAGAATGTTATTTCTAAAACTAGATTAGTGACTGTTTGTTATATCTCATTATTTAATCAAAATTTGACGTTTTGTAGTTTTTTTAAAGGCTAGTTTAAATTTCTCTAAAAAATAATTAGTTACTATTAGCCCCTGCCATGACTGAAACATATGGACATGTCACATTCACTGATGGAACATTTTATATAAATATATTAGTGAACCTGTAGTGGCACATTGATACATATGATACGACAAGAACCAGTCTTGAAAGAATTATACTTAGTAAGTAACTAATTGACGTTTTATTTAATTGTTTTCAACTCAGGTTTCCATCACACTTCTCAAAGTAAAGGATATCAATATTTTGCCGGTCGTCATTGGGAGCAGCATTGGTGGAATTTTGCTTCTTCTAACAATTGTTATAATCCTTGTTAAGGTATGTTAATTACTGGAAGTCTAGTACAGTGCTTCTCAACCAGGGTGCAGTGGCGATGTGTGGTGCACAGGGCTGGATTTCCCAATAGGCAGAGTAGGCGTCTGCCTAGAACTCCAAATTATGAGGAGAACCACAGCTATGCTGGCCACACCCACATTCTGAAATGTGCATGTGACAATAACAATCGTAGTGTCCCTGCACCACTTCTATACCTATATACAGGCTTTTATTTAACTCCTTGGATGCTAGATATATATCCAAGGCATTGTGGAGTAATGCCTTGTAGACCTTTCTAGCATCCAAGCAATTAAAGCTTTTTTTTTTGTTCTAGCTTGTCATATGCCATGATTTCTTTCCTGTTGTAACAAATTGTACTCTTTTTTTGCAGTGTGGTTTCTTTAAAAGGAAGTACAAAAATTTTGAGCAAGAATAATAGCTTGACATTACGACCAAATCAGATAAGGATGTGGCAAGTTCCAGTGTTATTTGTATACCTGGCACTCCTATGGTTTCGTCCCACATTTCCAATACAACCTGTTCACTCTTCTCCCTCTGTTATATCCATTCCCATACATCTTTAAAGCTCATAATCTGGACCTGCAGTGCTCACCCCAAGATGCAGTACATGGAAACACTGATCTGCCGATCTTCCCAGATATGGTTACATGGAGCTAGCTGATAGTGAAATCCAAGTGTCTACTTTACAAAGAATGTATTGATTTCTTGCATATTGTATAGAAGTCAGAAACATCAATCCTTAAAGGAGAATTAACACCTTCTATTATTAACTCACCTCTTGACTTACTATGGCCAGAAAATCCTGATGGCATTATGTATTTGCCCTTGTTTCTTTGTTGAAGAGAGGGATGTGCAATACAATTATTAGCAAAGCATGGTTTACTCCTCTGAACCTTAAAAGGTTAAGAAGGCTCATACTCACTGCCTACTCCAGTCTGAAAAAACAGTCACTGTCATGTCTGCCTCTATGGACTGTTTGAAGAAAGGGCAGAAAAGCAAAATTCATGAGAGTCTTTGGATTTTTGGCAGGTGTTAGTTTTCCTTTAACATGGGGTCATAGGTATGTGGTATATGTAAAAGAAAATAATTTACAACATAGGGTCCCATTTATCAAAGAAAAACAATGGAGCATAACTGAAGCAAGCCCACAGTTTCATATTTATCAAAGAAAACGTTCAATTGAACATCCCAATTGCTCAAATTCCAGCTTGATAAATATGACCCAGTGTGTAATAAATAATTCAGCACTGATACTGATTGAATCACCCAAGAGTAACATGTGAGTTACTGCCCACAGTGCTACTAACACCTTCTTATATAATAAGACCTAGAACTCCAAAAAATGTAATTGTAATTGTGCCTGTACAAAGTTATATAGATGTTTATAATGTTTACTTTGATTTTACAGCAGTTAGTGGTGATGTCACTTCCCCTCACTATTTGACACTTTGTTATTAATGGCGGGGGGGGGGGGGTTCAAGAAACGTTACGCATGTGCTAAAGGCATTTTCCCTGCGCAGATGGATATATTGCACATTCTAATCCAGGACGCCGTATACCAAAAGCTTCTGGAATTGAGCATAAAAGGATTAGTTTTTATAACAACATAAAATCGTTCACAACAAAACTTCCTGCATTAGGCACATTCACTATTCCACTCTGACAGATTGGTTAATCCTAGCCATGCCTACCACAAAAATATGCGCAGCTGTTCGCTAATCTTGATTTTTTTTCTTGTGCAATTCAAAAACATCATCAGCAAATTTATTCACTAGTGATTTTCACACTGGAAATAGCGATTGCACATATTTCCTGCATCATGCCATAAGTGACAACATACAGAGGCTGACCTACTAATAATAATTGGAACAATCCACAAAATCGTCATTAATTTAAATGGGCTTTTACAATGCATCGGAGACCTCTCAGGGGATTAAAAGTGTCAACTAAATCCAAGTGACATTTTTTTGTCCCCTATGTTGCAGTTGGCTTGCCCCAGAATTACTTCAGTTCTCCATAGTACATCAGCCATACAGTGCCAGGCAGAGAGCGGAAGTGCCTTTCACCACAGTATACGGTTCCCAGATCATCCCTTTAAAACTGGACTTGTAAAAAATGCCTGCTATATAGGAACCATGGAAGCCTAGTAATACCCACTGCAGTCAGAACCACATGAATCTTGTTTTAAAGGGATGATCTGGCAACCCTAACACAACAGGGTGAGGAATAAAAATAAAACCGTGAAATATTATTAATAGAATATAAATTTGGATAAAAATGCGCAAAACAAATTTTGGGTGGTGAATGCACCCCCTTTATTAATATTCCCATTATATATTGAAGAAGTTATACACCTGCTGAGATTTGTTTTTTTCGAAAGTTATTGCAGCTCAAACCTACATTTTTTATTAGTCACAATGCCTCCATAATCCATGGAAATAGCCATATGTTTTCCATATTACATGATACTGTCCCTCTACTGTATTATATTGGTATCTATTTTCTTTTACATGTACCTATGATCCCATTCCGAAATCTGTGGCTTTTAGTTTCTACACAATTATATTTACTTGTTTAGATGGAATACTAGTATGTAGAATATATTTATTTTATATAATATATTGTATTGCTCCTCTTTAAGCACTATTCTGTTTGTTTTTTATCTATCACTTTTTTCGTATTTTCGTTTGGATATGACTTTGCAGGTCATTGAATTCCTCTCTGTCAATCAAAGGGCTAACTTTTAGTTTCTGCATATGGCTATACAGTCTGGAGGGTGCTACTACGTGCCCCACAGATAACATAGGAAACAAAATTGTAGTGAGAGTGAAACCTTTATTGGCTAATGGAAGTAATGGAAATAGATAAAGGTGGGTAATCTGTTCAGGTTCACCTGTTGAGTAGAACTGCAATCAGCTGGTCAGTGACCACATACATAAATATCACAGTAACTGAATAAGGACAAATGTGCTTCTTGCTGGTACCAAGTACTTGACTGTAGGCTCTACAGGGTAGGGAGGACTCAAAAGCATTTAACAGGCCATGGGTTGTTGTGCACTAAGGTGTGATATAGAAGTGATAACCTGGAAATGAATTATCCGGTGTTCTAAACTCTCCAAGACCTATGTTAATCTAAGGAGCCTATGCAAAAAGATCTCTAAAGTTAGAGATAATTTAGTGCATCAGCTTCATAGAATAACATAGGTGTAGAACACTGGAGAAGTGATATCACTGGAGACGTCATCTCCTCTTTATCGCACCTTAGTGCATCTCCCCCATGTCTATGGAATTTCACTGCTTAAGTGTAGGTGAGTTAATCAAGGGCTCAGACTCGTTTAAGTTAACTCATCAGTGCCAAGCAGGAAAATCCTGAAGATAAAGCCTGGTAGGAGTCCAAAGAGATAGGGTTGGGGACAACTGACATAGGAATCTAAATCATTCCCAACATTTTCACTGATTTAAATTCGGCTTTAACTTCTTGATTATTAGATTTTTTTAAAATTTCCCTATAGTTCAGTTGTTTTTTTTCCAGATCTCCGTCACATTTCTTGGTACATCAGCCTCTCTGTGTTCAGGAGGTGGACCATCAAGATAGTAGATAATTACACTGCATATTCGTTCTCTGTATAAAGTAGCTGCATTTGATTTGTACATCCTGCACCTTATGTGTGAAGACAAAGTGGGAATATGTCTGTGAGATAGCTCAGTTGATTAATGTACCAGCTATAGAATCTGTTCAAAATTCAGGGCTGTGGGTTCGGCGTGGTCAACTCAGTCTTTCATTCTACCAAGGTAGATAGAATGGGGACCATTAAATTGGGTAATAATAACATCTCTACCCCAGGACATATACCAGCTATAGAATCTGTTCAAAATTCAGGGCTGTGGGTTCGGCGTGGTCAACTCAGTCTTTCATTCTACCAAGGTAGATAGAATGGGGACCATTAAATTGGGTAATAATAACATCTCTACCCCAACGGCAAAGAAATGATCAGGCAGTGCAGAGCAGGGCTTCAGCTGAGCTGGTAAGTGGCAGAGACATGGGTGTGACTGTATTTATATATTGCACAACAGAGAGAGAAAGAGAGCAGATTGTTTGTCAGTCTGTCTGTAAGTTGAGGTGCACTCATCTCCATACTGTACATAGCTCACTGTATAGCATGTATGACAAACTATATATATAGGACATACATAAAAATGAATGACAATCTAAATATATCCTGCATAGTAAAATTTTTTGATATTATTATTATATTTCTGCAGAACCCCAATTGCAGGGGGCAGCTAAACATTCCCAAAATACCATTGATTTAAATGCGGCTTTTATCTCCTTAACCCTTTGAGTGCCAGAGGGGTACTCAACGCATTGCGGCTGGTTTGCTCCAGAATTGCAGCAGTAGGTCTTAATACATAGGGTCCATTGTTTTTGAGTAAGCTGTTTTAAGGTCACTTTACCCTTAAGAGTGCTGCTAATTGTACATAGTGCCCTTACATTCTTTAACCCCATGGATGATTTTTAATGCATTAGACATGTCTTTAGCATCCAGTGGGTTAACATAGATTGCACTGACTGTTTGGTTCCAAAAAAGATGTATGCACCGAACAGACTTCTGTGTCGAAAAACATTCATGTTGGGTAACTACAGATTTTTAAGGGAAAGTTCATTCATTTTAATTTCACAACTACATCCAGGGAAAATGCAATCCTATGTTAGGACAACTTGCTTAACTGCATTTTTACTATAACTCATCTGATGCTGGAATAATCTGACAACACATTGGGACATACAGATGTTGCCTCACTTATTGTCTATGATTTTCCTGTTTTATCTGTAACTTAAGCAGCTAAAGATCCCCATGTAAATCGATGGAAATTGTGAACCAGATCAAGATGGCAACAGTTAAGGAGGGCTACATCTGTATGTACTTACCTGGGCACTGTCCCTGGCTCCTGAAGAAACACACAGGGCTGGGAACAGAAGTGTCCAAATGACGCACTTTGTGTCATATTATAGGTTGGGATAATTGTGTCGGTGGAGTTGGAATGTAGAGAGGTAGGTTTGCCATAAAATGGGTGGGTAAGTTGGTGGAATGGGCTGTAAATTAGGCAGAGTTACCACTAATCTAACTGAACCAGAGAATCAGCTACTGTTCCTGGAGACCTGGTAATTCAGTCTGAAAACAGGGGGGACATTCACTAAGCGGTGGTAAAGAGGTGCTAAAGTGGAGATGACTTCTCCAGTAATATCACTTCCCCAATGTCTGTTATTCTATGGGGCTATGCACTAAGATTTCTTCAGCTCTTGAGATCGTAGTGCATAGGCTTTATAGAATAGCATAGGAATTGGAGAAGTGATATCACTGGAGAAGTCATCTCCTCTTTATCACCTCTTTATCACCGCTTAGTGAATCGCCTCCCTGGAGTCTCAATGGCAGATTCAAAGAGTTCCCGGGTATGTGTATCAAGATTAAAGCTGAAAAAATAGGAATCAAAACAGTTGCACCACAGGTCATATAAAGAAAACATAGCAAAAGCGATATCTATTTTGTAAACTTAAGCTGATAACTTTACAACTTCACAAGTTTGCATAAATATCAGTAGGAATCTGTTAGATAAACCAGTGATTTCACTTATAAAATGCAATAGAATCCATGCCTTAGTTAGCAATTATCTGACTCAATGAAGAACATGTTAGTACTGCTCATACAAACCTCTAATGAGTGATGAGTGCAGTAACATAGACTAATAAATAGGAGATAGGAGTCTCTGTGAAAAAAAATGAAAGCTTCTAAAAGCAATACTCTGATGTGGGTTATACCAGTTTTACCTAGGGTGCCTTGCTGAGTACAGAAGGTGCTTTAGATGAACATATGGCCGTGTATAAATAATTTCCTTTTTCAATTGATACTGTTTCTTTAACACACAGAAGGAACTAGTTTAAGTTATATATGTCAGATTTATGTTCCACTCTGCAAAGGTCATAATGTAAAGTAGAGCCCCCCCCCCGTGACTTTCCAGCTGCTGTTGGATAGCTACTCCCATCTTCTTCAGGTGCCCGCAGGTCTGCTGGGGATGATGGGAATTGTATTCAGACAGCTGGAACGCTGCTGAATACAAGCTACTGATACAAAGCCAGGTCCACAGTTTCCAATAGGCTGAGCAGCCAACTGCTTAGAGCACTGGCAACACTTCAGCTGTTCAGGACTACTCTCCATCATCTCCAGTCATCCAGCCTGGCAGACAATGATGGGAAATGTAGTAATGAGGATCTGGGGTTGGTAACAGGTTGCCCCGTCCTGGGTTAAAGAACCAGAGTTTGAGAGATGCCTGAGCTTTGCTGGCCACACCCACCTTGTGAGTTATGTCTACTAGACAGACACTACTGATTTATGGTGACTGGTTTATTTGTCAGTTTACTGGTTATTATTTGAAACCCTTGGATGTTAGAATGCTCCTCAAGGCATTGCTGCACAATGCATTGGAAAACTATAGCAAAGAAGGGGTTAATAACTTTCTCAACTTATACTGTAGGCTAAGAGTATTTCTCTGCCAGTGCAGCAAAAATGGAGAATATCTGTGCAAATAGCCAGCAATCTCTAAAATGTATTTAAAGCAAAACAACAAAATGCAATGTTTCAGGAGCTCCAGGCCTCCCTTCATCAGGTAACAGGGGCTGGGAGAGGTTAGGTGAGGCCTGGGGTATGGCAATGGATGGGTTAAGGATGCCTTGACTAGGGACACCACAAATGTAACTTTCACACTGCGCAAATCATCAAATACTGTATTTTGTCACCAACCTTTTATCTGTTTCAAGAGCAACTATCAGATCAGACGTACAACATGCCAATGCTAATAAAATTGTATCTAAATATGAAAACACAGTGACACTGAGCTATGTATTAAATAAACATTTAGTTACATTACCTGTGGCTTATTCATCTGAATTTATTATGAGTTTGAAACTGATATTTCTTTTAAGCCTTTGGGTGCCACAGAGATATCCAACTCATTGAAAAGCAATTATTTGGATACTTCTCTGGCATTCAAAGGGTTAAGATAGCAGCAAGCCTGGGCAGTCCTGGCTGCATTCTGTTTAAGTCCTGGGCCAAATTTACCAAGCTAAAGCAGATCAGTTGTGGAGCAAACCAAGTGTGGCACCAGAGGGGGAAAATTAAAAACGCCCATTGATTTTAATTTGTGCTTCTAAAGCTAGAGAGCCCTCCATTAAAGTTCAAAAGACCTCTCTGCCATTCAAGGGGTTAAAAGTCCCCCCTTTAAATCAATGTAAATTTAGAGACATTTTATTTCAACCCTATAGGTTGCTCCAGAATTGCACTTCTTTGGCTTGAAAAATAAGATCCCTTGTTTCCATGTTCTGCAGGACAATATCTCCCAATTTAATATGCATTTTTGGTAATGTATTTATTCTGTGATGTTCAGTGGTGCAATTCTAGTAACTAACATGAGCACAAGAATCCACCAGGAGCAGGAGCTGAAGAAACCATTATTACTCCCTTAACACATTGATTGACTAATGGGTATGCAATGCATTGCATAGCACTACAAAAGGTTCATACCTTGAAGATCAGAGGGGTCTGGTCCTTTGGGGGTTATTGACCCTTATGCCATTTATAAATGGCACATATGGCTGCGCTATGTGTCAATGAGCTGGTTATAAATGACTTTGCCATTTCTACAAGCAGGGAGCACTGTCAGTGACTTTTGTGTGTAGAAGGCACGAGCAGGCTGTTTCTGACCGATTTCCTGTCAGGGCAGGGAACCAATCGATCAGAAATCTCCTCTCCATTAACAAGTTAACGTGTTGCAGTCCTGTAGATATAACTGAGTTATTACATGTGTGGCACTGTTACCAGTAAAAAATATACACTTTCATTGATCTTTCTGGTATCTGTGAATCAAGAATTATGATGTTTCATTGACTAGAATTGTACAAATTTACCTTTTACTTTCAATTAGGTTAAAGGAACAATTAATCCCACTCTTAAACTTAAAAACTTGTCCACGCGTACCTGATTACCACTAAAGTGATCTGGAAGATCTGGGGTTAATACTGACCTAACCGCTTGCTCAATACTGTGTTATTTCTTGAAAGGTAGGGTTAAGGCTGCTCAATTTCCAGCTTCATCAGGCACTAGCTGCTATGGGGGCACATGGAAAAGTTTTTTTAGGATTGATATTTACTGTTTCTTAAAGCATCTTTCAGTGAAACATCCTCATATAGAACAGAACTTACTTGCACCACCAATATCAAATACTGCCTAACAGGAATAGGCAAATGGGTGATACACAGTGGCCAAAGCTGTTATGTTTTACAATTTTATGAGGAAAAAGGGAAGGGATATGGAAGGAAAACTAGAAGAGAAAATAGAGAATGACATGAGGGGAAAGGGAGATGGAAGAAATAAGGGCAACAGAGTTGGAATAAAGCATAAGTATGTAAGGTATTCCCATGCAGTTATATGTTGAAGTGATATAATATCATGATAATTGATTGAAGATTAAGGGGTATTGATTGTGTCTGGTGGCCCCCAACACTGAGCTGCTAGATAAGAATACAACGGATTACTAGATTTATCAGAGTGTTACTGGGAAGCCCCATAACTTGGCATGGACTGGGAATAAAGTTATTGCACTAAAAGGTTAGTAGTAATGTGTTGGGTTAGTGCCAATAAATCAGTCTAGCACTGAAGTGAAGAAAAGGGGAACCCCTAATTCCTACTTTTATAAGCATGACATTGATTCCCAGTTTATTAACTGCAGGATATTTCAATCATTGTAACATTATGGTACAGGTAGATGAGTCAGAAATTAGGCATCACTTATGGATCTTTTGTAGTATGTCAAGTGATTTCTTTAAGGTGCATTGGTTTTAAGAATAAAGTCTGGCAAGGACTCACTCATGAAGTGAGGATGAGAGAGCTCGGTAATCTTTGTGATCATTTGTGGTTTGAAACATGTATCAAAAGGCTTTAGGGTCACTATGCAGTGGCCCCCATTGCTGATATAAGAGTCCATGTCTTTTCTGGAGTTTCAACAGCTGACACTACTTCTTTGCCAAGGTGGCCACTATAAGTGGAAGAAGGTGATTTACTTGATCTGCTGTAAGATGTGTGAGATCACAATGGACATTGTCTTCACAGTGGAGACAAATGCTATTATAATGCATTTGGACACTTTATTTACATGGCTGCGTTGATGATGTTCTAATGCCACGATTCCTTCCTCTGGTGGTGCAGAATATGGTGAATGCTCATGTATTGGGCTTTCTGGCATTTTGCAGGGAGTTTCCATGGGATCGGCAAGTGCTTAATTAAGAAATAAAGACTTACGTGGGTACACTGTAGATCCAGGTTAGCTGTCTCTCCCAGTTTAAACAGGATGGTGCTGGATCTTCATGCTATAATATGTAACTGTAGGGCTGAGCTGCCGTTTTGCATGGTTTCATCCTGAATACATGCTAAGTAAATGAGTTTAAGAGGATGATAAAGAATTATAACATACATTAAAATATAGAAACATACTGGTAACTCTTTACAGGTCATTTGATAACATTCCACTTAAAAATGTTTGAAATAAATAACCTTACTACCACCGCATCATCCACCCCCCACCTAAATCTTTCAGGTACCATTTAACTAATTGTATATAATGTAATCAAAATCAAAAATAAACTTATGATCAGATCACCCACCAATCATCATTAAATCCTTAAGGCCCCATGACGGTCCTGGCACATCATGGGTTGAACATGCAGTAAGGACCCATGACATGACAGGACCTCCATGGATTTCAGGGTTCCCCGCGCAGCTGCACACCGTTTGGGGAGACCTGATTCAGAGAGGGAAAAAATGCTCTGTGGTCCTTAAGTGCCGGCCGCGAGTGTGCCTTAAGTGGTAAAACAGATAAATGCTACCTTTAAATTATTCTAAACATTCTAGCGTATGTTTGGTATTTGATCTTTGTTTAACCCTTTTGATGCTAGTGACAACTTGAATGTTTTGCTAAGCCGTGTGCTGGAAACCACTCTAGCATTCAAGTGGTTAACTTGGAATATAAATAGGACATACAAATCTGCTTTAATGATAAGCTTGTTGTATCTTGCTACCTATAATTATTTCAATTATTCACTTGACTGACAGTGGAGACCTGAATATCTAGTTCCTATAGGCAAGAATGAGGAAAGTCTGGCTCTAATCCTTGTTTATAAATACATAAATAAAACCATTTAACCCTTTGAGTGACACATGGGCATGCAACACATTATAAAGCAAATCATTGCCCACACCTCTGGCACTCAAAAAGTTAAAGTGGTAGTAATAATTTGTTTTAGGTTTATTTTATTTTATAGGCATTAAAAAAATCATTAAGAACAATATTAGTCTTATCTCTCAAACCTTTATGATTTGAGAGATATTCACAAGCAAAGTTTCCCCCTCACTGACCGAAATGGTCAAGTCTGCCATATAGCTGTCATATTTGGAATCAGGTCCACAGACCAGCTGGTAGCTCTTCAGCAGAGCCGAGATCGCAAGATATAAAAATAACTACTTCATTGGAACGGGGTACAAAGTGTGCTTGCAAACCATTTTGCGATCTCGCCTCTGCTGAAGAGCCGCTGCCGGTCTGCGGACCGCATTCCAAATCTGTCAGCTAGCACTGACGTCACTGAGGGGGAAACTTTGCTTGCGAATATCTCTCAAACCATAAGACTAATATCTTTTTTAATGATTTTTTAATGCCTACAAAACAAAATAAACCTAAAATGAAGTATTACTATAACTTCAAGTGATGTTGGCATGTTCAATGCACTGGATACCCCAATTGCAATAAGGGGTAAGCGAAAGGTCCCGTCAAAAAACAAGTTTTGTTCACTTTTTTTGTGGGAAAATCAGCTTTAAATACAGTGATTAAAATCTTAGCTGTTTTTGCCCATTAGCAACGATTCTCCATTTTTTTAATGGCTAGAAAGTTTTCGCCCCTTGAGTAACATATTTTTCGCCTTTTCGCTATAAAAACGTGCTTTTTTCCATGAAGAGAAATGCAATAGAAGCAGCTACTGAATGAGAGAGACATGCTGTGCTGTTCTGCTGTGAGTTAGTAGCAAAATTGAGGCAAGTGAGGCTCATAGCGACTGCTATCACTATGAGCAAGTTTAAGAATAATAAAAGGAGGAGCTGAAAGGACCCTTATGTGTCCACTGAGTCTGAGGAGGAGGAAGTGACCACTACAGACCCAATACTGGCAAGTCCGTCTAAATCACCACTAGGGATCTTGGGGAAATTAATCTCAAGGGAGGAAGAAGAGGGTAGTAGTGAGAGCAGGACAGGTCAGCTGTCTGTGCCTGCTGCCAGACATGCTGCGCCTGCTGTCAGACGCACTTCCCCTGCTGCCAGAGCTACCCCTGCTGCCACCAGTGCTGAGCCTGCTGCCAGTGCTGAACCTGCTGCCATTGTGTCTTGTAATTCTCAGGAGGGGGGAAAGGAGAAGATGATGCCAAGTGTGGCAGCAGGGGACCCTAAGTCACACTTGCTAGAACCAAGTAGTCCTGCCATTAGTACTACTACTATGAAGGTCCAGCAGCTTAAACAGAGTTTTAGGAGTGAAGGAGGGGGTGATCATCATATTACTAGTGACTGTGAGAAAGAAGACTCAGAGGCTGAAATTGATGTGCTTGGTGTTAGTTGTAGTAACACTGATGGTGAAGCAGCTGGTGGGACTAGCTTTAGGGGAGTGCTAGAGGAAGCAATGCAGAGTGTCCAGACTAGTGGTCAAGGGAGCCCACACCATTACCCTGACCCTGGGAGTCATATTCCCCTCTCTGCATTGTAAAGGTGTAACATGATCCTGAAGAAGTATTAGGGACCAGGAACCAGACAGACACAAAAATGTAAAATGCAAAACACCTTTATTAAAATAACAAAAGCAAACAGAGCAAAATCATGATCAGAAGCGTAAACCAAAAGACAAGCCAGGGTCAGGAACCAAGACAGGTACTCAGCCAAGCCGGGGTCAGAAATAAGGAGATCAGCGATGTCAGGAACAAGCCAGGAGTCAGGAGCCAGAAGGGAGATCAGAGGAAGCCAGGTCATGCACAGATAATCAGCATCTGAAGAGAACGTGCTTGCAGCAAGAATCTGACACAAGGGCAATCAGGAAGTGAGCGAAGCTGCTGTAAATACCCTGGGAGGGTTGTCTGATAACAGTCAGGTGAGTAATCACAGAGAGGTCAGCTGATTCAGGCTGACTCAGAACAGGGAAGGCAGCAGCAGTGGATAACAGACCTCTAGATTAGCTCAGAAAGCAGAATCAATAGCAGAATTAGAGCAGCTCAGCCAAACCTTGACAAGAAGGCAGAATTGTTGCAACACAAAGTACATTGCTAAATTCTATGAACAACTGAAATGCATTCCAGTACAGATGTGGCACCTTTCTCTTCACCCACATATCGTGCCTCAGTGCCCCCAGAGGCAGATAGCAGAAGGTTACTGCAAGGAAGTATAAGAACTTCATTGATTACCTAATTCTGGGAAGGGGTTTCACTTGCATCTCAGACTACCCTCTTTATGTGACTTGGAGCAGAGCTCACTCTGGCTGGATTTTCATCAAGATCAGAGCCCTCTCATTGTAGCCATGTTGCTCATCTCTACAGGGAATGTACTATTAGTTATAAAGTCAGTATATCTACTGATTGTGGAACTGAATTTGGAAAGCCTTACAGCAGGGGCTTTAGATTGTTCATTCATCTTCATGAGCACCCCATTTCTCCTTTTTTTTTAACCATGGTTCAGTTTTGCCATGGATGATGAAAATATGGAAGAGATGGGTGGGGGCTGGTGTTGGGCACTTGCCATTACTTAGCTACCTTCTATGCACATACTTTGCTGTGGATATCCACCTTGTCTTCACATTTGGATACAAAAAAGTGCAGAAATTGTTCATCTAAAAGTATTATTACAGGACTCCAATTATCAGCAAGCATGCCACACTCAAGCCCTAAAAAGCCATGTGCTGTCTTGCCCAGAAAGTCCAGCACAGGTGTCATTGGTCATTTTTTACTCCAGCAGCTATATGCTCCATTACTTTCTGGGGTACTTGGACCCCTGAAGAAGTGGAGAGATACTCCAAGGTACACATAGGGTTAGACAGGTCAGACAAGTTCCGTGTATCCCAACATACCTCCCAGCTATGTCCCCTGTGAGGTTGCCCATGTTTGGTGCTAGAGGTGGCATCAAATAGGCACTTCCATTGATAGCTCTTTCTCTCCTCAGTATACCTTGGCTGTTTGTTGAGAAATTGAGTATCTCCATTGGATTGGAGGTGTTCAAGATTCGCAAGAGTGTGTTTCTGTGAGGAGTAATGAAGATTACAGCTGCTGGAGGAAAAAATGACAACTGACAACTATACCAAACTTTCTGGGCACACAGCTCTTTCAGCTTTAGAGTGTGATATGCTTGTGGATAATGGGAATCCTATAAGTGTTCAATTTTTTTTAATTTGAACTCCATTAAAGATAATCCTTTTAGATGTCTGCTTTCTGTGCTTTTTTGTACCCAGATATTTTCTACAAGGTCTAAGGCACCTGAAAAGAAAAGTTGTGACTGGGATATCATACAAGTTTTTATTGTGACCCTAGTTTCATCCTTATTATTTGTATCTTCTGTACTTCATCATTCAATCTTCTTCATTATTCCATCCATCGGAGAGACTGAAAAGAGACTGCCTTTATTTGTTTCTGCCTTGTGTTTATAGCTGGTTTATTTTATTTGTTATATTCTATATTAGAGGTTTATACTTCTTTTTATTGTATGTTATCGGAAAGACTGTTGAGTAATTGTTCCATCATTTCCTCCTCACTGGGATGATAGATATATTTTGATATGGTGGGTGCTTGACTCTACCACTATCACATTAGGTTCTGTATACTCTACAGGTAGAAATCAGCATATCTTCCTTGAGCAGGCACTAAATAAACTTTTGTGCTTCCAGTCAAGAATATTTATAGTGGGTGGCAATATCAATAAACCAGTGGATCTTGGTCTGGATTGTCTGTCTACTATGACTTCTTATTCTGCTAATACTGTTAATTCAATTAACAAATCTTTGAGAACCTGGGAGGAAAGGACCACACCTTCTTCTCTTCCACATATGACTTCTACTCCAGAATAGATCACATCTTTTTTGGGTTAGGAGCACCTCCATGACATAAATTCAGTGCATACACACAATATTACATGGTCTGATCATGCTCTTTTACAGCTTACTTTGATGATTCCGCTTTTTCCCCCCAAGTCCAATACATTGAGGTTGACTACAGGGTTGCTGAATGAATCTTCTAACTATAACTGATCAATCCAATATTCCAATAAAGACAATTTGGGAGGTCTTTAAGTGTTGTATTGGCAGGAGGGCTGTGTCAAATAGTCAGCAACTATGATGCTGGGCTAAGGATAAAGGGTTCAACAGCATTTTCTCACATATTGACCATCTGGAAAAATGTCACAAAACAGACCATGGCAATTTAACATTGTGGCTCAAACTGTTTCCACTCCATTCACGGGCTAGGGGGCTCCTTTTGGATGCAGTAGATTCTGCAATCAACTGGTTGAAACAAAACTTTTGTAAATTTAACATCAAATGTGGTAGGTTACTAGTAATCCAGATAAAGGGACAATTTGAGCCATCTTATGCGCATACAATTGAAACAGCCCTGAATCAGATATCATAGGAATTTCCCATTATAGTTGTTAAAATCCTATTATGACAAACTTTACAATCTGCCAGGAGATTATTCAGCCTATCACCTATGGAAAGCACATCAGAATAAAATATTCATCCATCCCTTGACTTTTTCCTTGTCATTCAGAGGTGTTGAGGATGAAATTTCTGGGGAAAGGATATGGACAGGCATTAAGCAGATGCTGGTAGGGAAGAGTCCAGGACAAGATGGTTTCCATATAACATTCTCCCACACTATTTCCCCTATACTGATTCACTTATTTATTATTACCAAGTCAGGTTTGGGGCCACAGATATTTAACTAAGGCATATATTACTGTACTCCCTAAGGATGGCAACAACCCAAAGTTTTGTTCTTTGTTAACCTATATATTTAGCTTTAAGCAAAGTTTCTAGTCTCCAGGCTTAAAACATTCATAGCTTAGCATAAGCAGGGTTCATCCCTGACAAGGAGGACAGAGATAATTCTACTAAACTGGTACATTTAATAGCCCAAGCCCATCAAACTCAACAGTGCTCCCTTCTTTTATCTGTCGATGCTGAAAAAGCATTTGACAGGGTGGATTGGATTTTCCTGGAGGAGACTCTTAAATATGAAGGATTAGTCCCCTTTCTCAAAGCACAATTGCCTAACCCTACAGCAAGAGTCAGTATTAATGGTGTAATTGGTGTAATAATGGTGCAAGACAGGGATGCCCCCTTTCTCCCTTAGTCTTCATTTTGATGAGAAAACCTGGCTGATAGGCTTAGATAAAATGTCAATATTTGGGTCATAAATACCAGATCAATAGAGAAAAAGTTACCTCAGTTTGCTGATGATCTCATCGTGATGGTCCCAGAGCCTGCCAATTCACTCTTTAAATACTCAGTGCATTGCAAGCATTTAGCCTGGTCTTGAACTTTAAGCCACATATTACAAAATCAGAGATTCTTACTATTAATATCCCTTTGTTTCAAACTATGCAGTTACTCAAATCGTCACCTTCATATGGTCCTCTTCTAAATGTTATTATCTTGGAGTGCATTTGAATGCTCACTTCCCAAACATCTTTTTCAAGAAAATGGTTTACCTTTATTTGGAAAAATTACTCATCATTTTACAAAATGGTCCCATTTGTATGTATCTTAGATATGGCATATTCATTTGATTAAATTTGTGGTTCTCCCATGCATTTTGTATCTTGTTCAGATGACACCAATCAGACTCCCTCAGTTCTTTCTCAAAAGATTACAATTGGTTTGTGCATCCCTTTGGAATTTCTATATTATCAAACCATTCATTTATCTATGTTGTGTCATTTGTAAAATTCTAGGACCTCAAAAGAAAATGTCGGTTTGATTTCAACCCTTCTCTCTGATTGCCTAACTGAATCTTCGTCCCTTTCTGGTTACCTATCCCCTCTCACTCCAGTGATTTCTAATACAGCTTTCCCTCCAGGATGAAGAAGTTTTATTATGGTCATTCATTGAAGGATGGTGCAGTTTTGGTACATGATATCACTAAAGATAGAAGGGCTTGTCACCCACAGATTGGTTGAAGTTTATGCAAGTTAATTTATTTATAGCCTCTCCTGCCCTCAGGGATAGCCTTTTATGTCTTCTCTGGCCCTTTGAAGTGGCCTTTCTGCACCTTAACAAAAATCATAGAAATATATCTGCTATATAGTACATTCTTCTGACAGCTCATTATACTACGATAGATGATGGCTTAAGGTCGAGGTGGGATAGAGGCTTGCAGTTTATCTGTTTTATGTATAACACTTGCACTGAAACATTGACTTAAAAAAAAGGTTGAAGATAAATACATTTAAAAATATAGAAGAAGAAAGATGGGAAAGATAAGAAGCACAAAAATAATCCAGCAACAGATATGAGAGAGAATGTGGAATGATAAGGTTAAGGTATATTTAGAATGAAGGCTGAATACAAAATATGTGACAGGTTACTCATGCAAATTGTTTTTACATTAAAATTCCACTGAAAGTAGAATTCTCATCTCCCTTGTCAGTATAATTAATTCCTTAATGTGGATGTATCACCTATGCACAACATCCTCTAAATAGTTAGGTGATGCATCCAATAGCATTAAAACGTTATTATTATTTCTTTTTAAGCTTCTGTTTGGTTTAAATATGACTTATAAAAGTCTGGGCTATAGCCACTTCCGTATAGACTGCAACACGACGCACTGCCTCTGCTCTCCTGCTTCCTCACACCCCCGGAGCCAGCACGATCCACCTTCCACCATAGTCTCACTCACACTCACTCACACCCCGGAAGCCAGCACGATCCACCTTCCACCATAGTATGTGCAATTACCACATGCATTTCAACTGCATGAATGAATGCCACTCACTCACACTCACTCACTCACACTCAGTCCAACCCCGGGAGCCAGCACGATCCACCATCCACCACAGTATGTGCAATTACCACATGCATTTCAACTATATGAATGAATGCCACAGTGGAGGCATAAGTACAAACACAAACTCATTACAATGACACATAAGTCAGCCCCTTATGACTCACTTCTGTGTGTGTCACTGTGTGCCTGTGTGTTCCTCACTGTGTGTGTGTTGCATGTCTGTATCACACTCTATGTGTCTGCATGTTGTGCATTGCATGTATGTGTGTATGACGGTGTCTCTCTTTATGCATCTCACTGCATCCGTGTGCATTTGCGTGTGTGTCTGTGTGTGTGTGTGTGTCTGCATCCATGCGTGTGCATTAATTCCCTATATATCCTGACGGGCAGCGCAGTCCCACATTGCTAGTTTATATATATACTAGTTGAACAGCCCGTTACACGGGCCACAGTGCCTCTGGCAGCCGGTCACGGGGCAGTCACACGCGCTGATACAGAGCTAGACGCTCCTTTGGAGTGCCCAGCTCTGTATCAGCCGCGGCGCGGGCAGTCTGTACTGCGCATGACTGCCGCACGCGCAGCAGTGTCTACTGCGCATGTCGGGTGTTACACACAACTTAGCGAATTATTATATAGGATATATATATATATATATATATATATATATATATATATATATATTGCACTATTTCTGCAGTTTCCTGTATATAATGGGTAAATAGTCTATCAGATTGTAAACTGAAACAAAGAGCAGTGGAATAAAAAAGAGACTGCACGCAAATGAAAAAAGTAGCTAGATAAGAGTGTCTGCTGACACCTATTAGCAAATTAAGGCTACTTATTCCCAGGATAGATTTCCCCTTTATTGACAACTTTCTCAAAGATTCTATGACTCTCTGCTAATAAAATTGACACTTAGGGCATTCTTAAATAACTTTTTATTGTCTACATATGTTAAGTAATATTCCTTTTAACCCCTGAAAAGCCTTAAGTTAAATTGACAATATGTACCAGGTCATACTTCATCAGTATTCAGGAGCCTAATTTCTGATTCTTCTTTTCTCCTCCACCCAGTTTAGTTATGATCACCACACCCAAACGAAACTACATTTATTTAGACAAGTGAGTGTCTCATAAACAACTGCAATTAATTTGGTTGGTGACCTAGAACACCTTAACAAGTTGGGCTGTTTATAGGGAAAACTGCATTGATAGCTGAAATGTATTTATGTATCAGGCTCCAGTGAGAGTAAAAGTGCAAAAAGAATTAATATAAATAAAAATAACAAACAATAGTAAAACAGGTAATTTACAGAATCTGATTTATTAAGAAGAGTTGGAGCAACTTGGGGGCAAGCCAACTGCACCGCAGGGGAAAATAGTAAACCAATTAAATTCACTTGAATCCTAGAACCAGCACATTCAAGGGGTTAAGAGCCCCATTAATTTAATGAAAATGTGAGAATTTTCCCCCTAAGCTGAAGTTAGTTTGTCCCAGAATTGCACAAATTCTTCTAAGCAGATCAGACTGCCTGTGAGCTAGCACAATTCTGTATGAAATAAAATAGTGCAAAATATAGAATCATTTCCCCTGTACCACATATATCTAATAATTCTTCCTTATTAGGAAAAGCTAAGATTCTGGCTCAACCAAAACTGAGGTGAGACATGGTTTGGCTCTATTTAGCTTTGTAGCCTCTCATACTCATGATACAAGTGTTCACAAGGTTATACCATTGACCTCTTCTGAACTTTTTTAAACTTTTGAATGCCAGAATGGTAGCCAATGAATTGTAAATCAATGCATTGGATACCCTCTGGCATTCAAAAGGTTAAATCTTTCCTACTAGAAATCAGAGTCCACAGAATCCAGTGATTACCTTTATTCGCAAAACTATGACTTTAGTAAAGGCAACATTCAATGCCTCCTAGTAAAAACTGATTTTAGTGCAATGGCAAAGAAGAAATTAAAACATGGTTTTAATTTGGTCTTCATATCTCTTATTCACATTAACATATTATAGTATATGAAACTTCTTGGCTTATTATAGAATGCCTTCTCCTCTGGTAATGTCAGATGCTGAATTCCACCTTAGCCATCTCATCTCACGCTGCTCTTTAAAATGTATTTCAGTTGGCATATGTGATCTTTCATTGAAAACTTATAGGAAGAAAAGCACAGAAGTATGAGTAAATGTGAATTAACTGACTCAGGTAGAAATGCTAAAAACTAACATTTTGAAACTTTTTTGGGTCACTTAAGATTGTCAGGGGTAAGATACACCATTACACCATGCTTTATTTATTATTAAAGGGGATCTCTCACCCCTATACAAGTTAGGCTTATTAGTAAGAGTATATAGCGATAATGTTTAACACGTTATTTATTTAAAATGTATTTCAGTTATATTTCAGCATTCTGTCTATAAGCTGGAGCGATCTCATTGGCAGAGATCAATATCTAGCCAATGGGATTGTTCTAGCTTACAGACAGAAGCCACCGTCATCAGAAGAGGCTGGGTAGTGGGAAGGGAGCAGAGGCAGAGCGGCAAACTGCGGCAAGAGCAGCGTATGCGGAAGTAGGGTACAAAGCACTCTGTAAGCAATAATTTTAGCCCAAATAGCATTTTAAAAAAAAATATAAATAAATAAATAACGTTTTAAACATTATTGCTATATATACTCTACCTAATAAGCCTAACTTGTATAGGGGTGAGAGATCCTCTTTAACAATTTTTTTACATCTAGGAAATATTGCCCTTTAAAAAGTGAACGATGGGGGGGAGTGCAAGAAACATGTGCAATCGTTATATTTAAAAAGCCATACCTTTATGTGCCATTTGTGATTGATCATGTTTTGATGCAAGAAACCTATTAACCCTTTGAGTGCCAGAAGGGTACACAACACATTGCTTTGCAATGCGTTGCGTACCCCTCTGCCACTCAAAAGGTTAAAGCCTTGATACTGAATAGCACCTGCTCCTAAATTAATGGCAAAGTTAGAAAATTCTCGTAAATTAATGGCACAGACATATTTTGCTGAATTAGGTGTAATTGCTAATCTTCTCATAAAATGGCGGACATTGTAGCCATGCCCACTATTCGAAACGCATTCTCTAAAAAATCAGCAAGCGTTCACTGATTGAGAAAAAACATGAGCAATTCAGTAACATTTTGGTGCTGATCATTTTGCCATGAAAAGTACACTGCAAATAGTGATTCCACGCGTTTCTTGCAGTCCGTCCTATTTCCTTGAATCTTAATTTGTTTAAAACTAAGACTTAGGAATTTGTACTTTGGTATTTACAAAATCATGGCCTGACAGAGCCTATCAGAAGAAATTTCCTACATAACTCAACTCCCCAGCTTTTTCTACTATTTTTCCACTTTGTTGATACTATACCATTTTCATATTTCATGGGGTTAATTTACTAAACGGATAAAGAGTAAAAAGTCAGATATGTTGTTCTCATCTGATCATCAGCTTTATAGTTGATAACGTTATTTGGGGATCTAATTATGAAGTTCTTTTTCTGATATAGCACAGCCGTAAGTAAGAACGACCAGGAAATATAAAAAGAAGAGAGTAAGAGTATGTTAATAACCCTTTGTAATTTCATTTATAAAGTTACCCACAATAAATATGTGTCAAATGTTATCCTTGCGTATGGAGCATATTAAACCCCTTGGTCTTTTCTCTGTGTTTTCTTTTGCATATGTTTACTCTTTGCTGAAAAACTAATATGGGCTCCATCAACCAGGATCTGGCATAACATAAATGACTGGCTTTTCTGTGTACTTGCTCATCGATAAATGACTGATTATACTTTTTCTACTGTTCATTGATTATGTATGTATGTATGTATGTATCTTTATTTATATGGCGCCACACAGTGTACGCAGCGCCTTACAATAGACATATGTTACAATAAATAAGAGGGGATGAAATAAGTGCGACATTCATAGAAACAATGGGAGAGAATTCCCTGCCCCAAGGAGCTTACAGTCTAAATTAATTAATCACTGAATCACGAAATTGCTATAATTTTTAATTGGTTCCAATCTGACAATTAGAAAAATAAATTGCTAGTAACTGTTCAGTCCAGATTCAATGAGTAAGCCCTTCTTGACCAATCCAACAGAACTTTGAGTTCATTTTCAGATTACATTGCCTGACAAAGTCCAAAACAGTGAATCAAGTCATATTGAATCAAGTCTGATGACCCCCATAATTCTACCATTTACTGATTTGCAAATTCTCCATACTGAGGAGTCAGGAAGCAATACCCACACAGCCATACAATAGATAGAAATTGATCACTCTAAAAAGGGATTTGGATGCAGGATATACTGTGTTCTTTCACAAAGATAGGGGTGAATTGGAGGAGGCAGGGGGCTGTGAGACTGATGTTCTAATAAAAACTTGGGCAATTCTAGGCATACCACCTACAAGGAAAGAGAGAAGTAAACATGCAAAGCAATGCATTAGAGAACTCTTTAGTGTTCAAGGGTTTAGAAAAATGTTCTTTTAAATCAATGGAAAGGTGAGGAATTTCTATTTGTTCCCTATGGTGCAGTTGGTTTGTTCTAGAATTACTCCAGTTTGTCTTAGTATATCAGTCTCATTCTGTTAACCTCTTGGATGACAGAGATGTATGGAAGTCACTGGCTCACAATCTGTCGAGGACATTTATAGCATTCAAGGGGTTATGAAAAACAAACAATGATAAAGACTGGAAATCATGATTGTATAGGCATAACAATAAATAAATACATCTGATCCATACAAATCTATTGATTAAATTGATCCATACAAACAGTGGCATAACTAGTCATTGGAGGGCCCTGGTACAAAAATGTTGTTGGACACGCTGTCACAGAAACATTATGGGAGGTGTAACTAAAACCTACTGGATGCTGGGGAAGATGGGGCCCCCTTGAATGATGAGCCCTGGAGCAGCTGCACCCTCTGCTTCCCTTTAGTTATGACCTGAATACAAATATAGAAACTAAACCATTCCTACTTAAAGAGATAGCAATACTTCATTTTATCTTTATTTTATTTTGTAGACATTAAAAAAAACATGGTTTGTGAAATATTCACAAGCAAAGTTTCCCCTCCCTCTCCTTTTACCTAGTGTAAGCCATCTCTTCTCAGATGTGGAATGCAGTCCATAGACCAGACAGATAACAGAAGGGGACACTCTTATTCCTATGAAAACAATGAAAGCCCTGCTCCCTTTGACAAGCTTTTCAGGTTTTTTCCATATCTTAATTGGAGATTGTCCCTCTCTGCAGTATACCTGGGCTCCTCCCTTCTGATCTGGCTGAACAGTGTTACATCAGTAAAAGGGGCAGGAGGGGGATACTTTAACATAGAATTACTCTTGAACTACAACTCTGACAGAACTGAAATAACGCTCTCCAAGGTCCAAATACTATGATGATTAATTAGAGCTGCTTTTATTATGAAACAATACTATCCCTTTAACCTCTATGTTGCACATATCTCATGCACATTGCTTCAAAATGCATTGAAAACCTCTTTTGCATCCAAGGATTTATGGTTAATTTGGATAAAGTTTCTCCAATATGGTCCTGAGTTAGCCTTGACAATGCATATTAAAGTGGACCTGTCACCTTAAGAGAAGTTTATCTCATTTTGACCTTTAAAGTGGAACTATCACTCAAATTAAAATGCCCCCAAATCATTAGCATATAGCAATACACATATCCATACTAGTATTATCCTGAATAAATCCGGCGTTATTGAGAAATCCAACTCGATCTGAGACGCACAGGCAGGCATCTTGCTGTACACCTGTGTACCTGCACTGTCAGTCCCTTCCTGTACCTTAAGGTACAATGCAACTCCTCCTCACCAATCCTAGAGGAGACTGGCACAGACAGCGCAGACTCATAGATGTCTCTTTGGGAAGACGTCTGCGCTGATGCCTGCCTGTTCATCTCAGAATGATTTGGATTTCTCAATAACACCAGATTTATTCAGGATAATACTAGTATGGATATGCGCATCGCTTTAGCCACACTGATTTGGGGGGCACTTTAATTTGGGTGATAATTCCGCTTTAAGGATCGAAGTGTATGAAGTGCATAGCTTTGCAATGCATGCAATGCACTGTTAAAGAGAATTAATAGCTGTTTATATTAGAGACGGGCTAAAAGTCAGAGACATTTCTCTCAAAAGTTTCCTGAAAAACACAATTTCCCACTTCTTTCAAGAGAATCTCTGCCCATAGAAAAAAACATAAAATGTTTGCTTTTTCGCCAATGCCAATACATTTCCCACAAAAACGTTGCTATTTTTCGCTTATGTTTTCTATGACAGAAAGATTTCCTGCAGCAATATTATTTCTTCTGAGGGCTGAAGTAGAGAAATAAATAGCTGAAAGTAAAGGTTGTGAGTCATACAGCAACATATGCCTTGAAACAATTGTTAGCAGGTTGAGTGCCTTTATTCTTTGCCTACAACACTAACTTCCTGCTCAAGTAACATTGGCACAACCATTCTTGAAAAATAACTGTGGCTTGGGATATTCCAACAGCGAGTAACACATGACATCAGTTCTTTAAAGTTTCTGTTTTCAACAAAAGAAAAGGGTAGCATGTCAACCGCCAACATTTTGGCAAGATCATTATTACATAGGTGTACTTTTGCATTATCTTTATTAACCCCTTCAGTGCCAGAGGCTTGGGCCATTTCCTGTACCCTGTACTTGTCTGTACACAAATGGTTATAACAACTACAGAAGTAAAGAAAGGGTACACAAACCATACCATTTTGGAAAGAAGACAACCTGCCGCATCTAATGAGGGGTGAATTGCCTTCTTACCCCAAGCCTGTTGTGCCCAAATGCTTCCAGAAGTTGGCACTATAGGAAAAAAATGGCATTTTCTTGCATTTCTGCCCCTTCATCTGTACGGAAATCTGTGAAAACCATGGAATTTCCAACTGTATTCATTAGCTAGTGCTCTTAGGAGAAAAATGATACCTCATTGGTATGAGTTCACCTACCGTAGGGGGCACTACAAGTACCAAACTACACCTATTGCAACCTCTAATTTTGCTAACATTTTCTCAAACATTACTTGTCTGTACAAAAATGGTTAAAACAACTAGATAAGTGAAGAAAGGCTACACAAACTATACCATTTTAGAAAGAAGACAACCTGCCGCATCTAATGAGGGGTGAATTTCCTTATTACCCCAAGCCTGTTGTGCCCAAATTCTTCCAGAAGTTGGCACTAAAAGAAAAAAATGGCATTTTCTTACATTGCTGCCCCTTCATCTGTATGGAAATCTGTGAAAACCATGGAATTTCCAACTGTATTCATTAGCTAGTGCTCTTAGGAGAAAAATGACACCCCACTGGAATGAGTCGACCTACCTTAGGGGTGCCAGAAGCACATCACTACACCTACCTGTTTGCTTCTTCGAAAATGGCGGCTTGTACTAAAATGTCCATAACTGTTAGAGACATGAAGGAAAGGTATAAAAGGTATACCATTTTGGAAAGTAGACATCAATTGAGGGGTCACTTGCCTTTCTACCCCCTGGGCTGAAGTGCACAAATATTTCCAAAAGGTGGTGCTATGGGAATAAATACATGTTTTTTTACATTTCCACCACTTCAAAGATACTAAAATATTTGAAAACCATAACATTTCCTGCTGTATTCAGTACCTGCTACCAACATGAGAAAAATGGTAGCCCATTTGTGTGGGTTAACATACAATATGTGGGTGCTAGGAACACATACGTAAAACTGACACTTTTGTTTTTGAAATTATCTGCTTGCACTAAAATGGTTATAACCATAATAGATATGGAGGAAAGGTAGAGACACAATGCCATTTTGGAAATAAAACAACCTTCCGCATATAATGAGGAGTCACTTGCCTTCTTACCCAAAGGATGGTATGCACAAATGCTTCCAGGAGGTGGCGCTAGTGAAAAAAAAGGCATTTTCTTACATTTCTGCCCCTTCAAATGTATGGAGCTCTGTAAAAACCATGGAATTTTCAACTGCATTCATTAGCTAGTGCTCTTAGGAATCAAACGACACCCCATTGGTATGAGTTGAGCTACCTGAGGGGGTGCTAGAAGTAGAAAACTACACCTACTACAATCTCTGATGTTTCTAACATTTTCTCAAATGTGACTTGCCTGTACAAAAATGGCTATAACACCTTCAGAATTGAAGAAAAGGTAGATAAACCATACCATTTTGGAAAGAAGACAACCTGCTGCATTTAATGAGGGGTCACTTGCCTTCTTACCCTAATACTGATGTGCATAAATGTTTCCAGAAGGAGGCGATATAGGAAAAAAATTGCATTTTTTTACATTTCTGCCCCTTCAAATGTATGGAGCGCTGGTACTCCATTACTGTGGGTTGACATACCAATTTACGCTACAGGAGCGTAGCTACCAGTGAAACAGAAATGGGAAAGCAAACAGTGTATGTGTGATTTTATGGCTAACAGATGAAAGAAGCTAGGGCGTCAGCCGGTGTGCGTGCTGACCTGTGACTACAAGTGTAACAAAGTATGTGGGAGGGTGAGGGATTAGGCAGTGTGTGTGGGTATGAGCAGAGGAGCAAGGATGGTGGTGATGGTGGAGCAGTGTTTGATAGTGTGTATGGGAGATCTGTGACTACCAGTGTGCAATGTATGTCCCTTCATACAAAGCACTGCGTTGGACCCCCCCCTCCTGTGGCACGTGCATTTTTTGGGGCTTTTTCCCACAATATTTTTGTGTAGACCTCGTTGGGGGCATCAGAACCCATACAATGAGGTCTAAATAAAAAATAAAGGGGGAAAAAAATCCTTTGTGTGCCACAGGGGTGTCCAGTGGATTGCAAAGCAATGCATTTGGGCCCCTGTGGCACACAAAGGGTTAATTTTTTTAATCGTTACTTTGTATTCAGATGGCCACCAAACAAGCTCTGATCACAAAGTAATGATAAAAAGTCCTGTGTGTGCCACAGGAAGGGGGTCAGCATTGAACCCCCCTCCCAGTGGCACACACAGGGTTAATTTTTTTAAAATTTTTTTATTATATACCTCATTGAGGGGCATCAGGACCCCCTGATCCCTCCCCAATGAGGTCTTAGTAAAAAAAAATATATATATGTCCACAAACAGAGTGACCCTGTGAGTGCCACAGGGGTCTCCAGCGCAATTAAAAGCAATGCATTGGATCCTTGTGGCACTCAGAGGGTTAATTTTTTTTTTTTTATCATTACTTGGTAATCAGAGCTTGTTGGGGAGCCATCAGGACCAATCATGATGCCCCCCCAACAATCTCTGATAACGAAGTAATGATAAATGCCCTGTGTGTGCCGCAGAAGGGGGGCTGCATTGGCCCCCCTTGTGGCACACACAGGGTTAATTTTTTTTTCTTTAGATTTTTTTTTTATTATGGACCTCATTGGTGGGTATCAGGACCCCTCTGATTCCCCCCAATGAGGTCTTAAAAAAAAAAAAAAGGAATCAAAATAAATGTCCCTGTGAGTGCCACAGTGGTCTCCAATGCATTGGACCCTTCTGGCACACAGAGGGTTATTTTTTTTTTTATTATTACTTTGTAATCAGAGCTTGTTGGGGGGCCATCAGGACCAATCCTGATGCCCCCCCAACAATCTCTAGTAACAAAGGAATGATAAAAGCCCTGTGCGTGCCACAGGAGGGGGGGGTGCATTGGACTCCCCCTGTGGCACACACAGGGTTAAAAAAATATATATATATATATTTTTTTAATAATAGACCTCATTGAGGGGCATCAGGATCCCCCCTGATTCCCCCAATGAGGTCTTTCAAACAAAACAAAAAAACCCCAAAGAAATGACCCTGTGAGTTCCACAGGGGTCTCCAGCACATTGCAAAGCCTTTCACCGGTAGGAGTGAATCGGCTAAGGGAAACTTCCCTAATGTCATCGGTGATCATGTCACCGATGACGTTAGGAGGTTTCCCCCGGTCCCGCCCACTCCTACCCGGAAGTTCGGGGTAGGAGGGCGGAGGAGGGAGAAGCTCTGTTTCTCAGAGCTTCTCCCTTGGCGATATTGATCTCCCAGCGCGATCGGCTGGGAGATCAATACCTGGGAGGACATGAGGAGTAATCCTCATGTCCTCCCAAGAGTGCCGGGCTGCATTTCAGCTGAAATGCGGCCACTGCCAGCCGGTTATACCGGCTTAAGCAGTGACCGCATTTTAGCTGTCAAATGTACGAGCGTGGCACAGCAGGTACAGTAGCTCACTCGTACATTGTACCCACCTGGCACTCTAGGGGTTAAGGTATTGACTTTTTTCTAAGAACTTAGTAAGCGTGGGATGGCAGTACATAGTGGAAGAACTGTGTAACCATATTGCATTAACACCATCAATTGTGGAGGTGATGGGGGTGTTGGCATTATGTGTGGGCACTCTGACTCTTGTCATCTCCAAAAACAAACTCAGAGTCATACCCTTCTGCAGCAGGTGCAGAAAGTCTTGGCATACTCTTGGACACATCAACAGCACATCTATTGTGTACTCCAGTGCTCTGGGAACATTTAGGAGTACTTCTGCTTCTAGTTGTGGCACCTCTAACCTGTTGATGGTGTGTCTCCCTGCTAGACCTGTGGTTGTGCTTTAGGTAAGATCTCATTGAGGAGGTGCCTAGGTGTGAGCCTGCTCACCCCCTGCTCACATGCTTTTTATGCAGACATCAGAAAGCAACATGCTTAGCTTTTGGATCCTGACTGAAGTATCTCAAAACTGTGGACTTCATAGACTGTGGGGTTCCCGAGGAGCTGCTACTACTAATACTGGCGATAGATGTTGATGAAATTGTACTACTAATACTGGGTGTCAAAAGTGCAGCACTACCAGCAGCAGCAGCAGAGACACTAATCATAGCTTTGGTTGCAGATGTCAATAACCTGTGATGGTGTTGATGCTGGTTACTCAACACTAGTCTGTGTGGCTGAGTGGGACTTGGACTTGGAAGCGGTGACAATGCTGGTAATGACTGACAGGATGATTGTATTTTTCAGAATCTTTGCTTGCTCATGGCTAGACTTTCCATTTGTTTTCTCAAATAGTTTACACAATGCTCTTTTCAATGCTGGATGATTAAGACTTTGCCATTCAGCTAAATTTCTGGTCATGTCATCATCTCTCTCACTCTCCACTTCTGTATCTGAAGAAGAGGAGGATGTAGGAGGGACATATTCTAGATCTACATCATCATAAACATTCATCATTAGGTCATCCTCAGCATCACCCACCACTTCTTCACCACTACTTTTATATTCCTCTAAGCTTTTAGAGGTCTCAGACATTTTCTTTTTATTCTTATTTTCACAACGTTTGCAGTTACTTTCAGGACAGATATTTTTGTGCTTGTTTGTCTCATTGTCAGATGCAGCTCCCTATCCCTATCACTGTCAACAAAAAAACAAATTAAAAAAACCCTGTTCAACTACTTTCCCCAGGTTGCCCCACCACAGAGATAGTAATAACAGCCATATCAGGAAGGAACTTAGATCACAGCTACCTGTGTCTTTCCAAACAGTCACACAGAATGTTGGGGTATTTGGGCTCAACCTCCTTTGCTTCCTTCTCACAGCTCAGGATGGGCAAAACGTTTTGCCTCAAACTGAAATTGGCGAAAAATGGCACTTTCCGCTTCGTGAAACATTTCCAGTGAAAAGTGCCGATTTTCTGTTTTTACCACTTTTTCGCCTAGCTCATTCCATTGAAATCAATAGGAACATTGAAGTTACACACAACACATAGCAAATATTATTTTATTTCCCAAAGATATAGTATAAAAGGGGCATGAGGATGCCTGTGTTGGTGAGATGTGGGGAAAGAATCAGTTGAACAGAGGATGATTTGGGGGTGTTGTTTACTAGGTTTGGGGGGCAGTTAATAAAAAATAAATCCTAAATACAGTTGTGTGAAAAAGAAAGTACACGCTCTTTGAATTCTATGGTTTTACATATCAGGACATAATACCAATCAACTGTTCCTTAGCAGGTCTAAAAATTAGATAAACACAACCTCGGCTGAACAACACATGACATATTACACTGTGCCATGATTTATTTAACAAAAATAAAGACAAAATGGAGAAGCCATGTGTGAAAAACTAAGTACACCTTATGATTCAATAGCTTGTAGAACCACCTTTAGCAGCAATAACTTGAAGTAATTGTTTTCTGTATGACTTTATCAGTCTCTCACATTGTTGTGGAGGAATTCTGTCCCACTCTTCTTTACCATGTGCTTCAGTTCATTGGGGTTTGCGGACATTTGTTTATGCACAGCTCTCTTAAGGTTCCGCCACAGCATTTCAATCGGGTTGAGGTCTGGACTTTGACTGCACCATTGCAAAACATTGATTCTTTTCTTTTTCAGCCATTCTGTTGTAGATTTGCTGGTGTGCTTGGGATCATTGTCCTGGTGCATGGCGCAATTTTCGGCCAAGCTTTAGCTGTCGGACAGCTGGCCTCATATTTGATTCTAGAATACTTTGGTATACGGAGGAGCTCATGGTCAACTCAATGACTGCAAGGTTCCCAGGTCCTGTGGCTGCAAAACAAGCCCAAATCATTACCCCTCCACCACCATGCTTTACAGTTGGTATGAGGTGTTTGTGCTGATATACTGTGTTTGGTTTTCGCCAAACGTGGCACTGTACATTATGGCCAAACATCTCCACTTGTCTGTCCAAAGGACATTGTTCCAGAAGTCTTGTGGCTTGTTCAGATGCAACTTTTCAGCTGTGCTGCCATGTTCTTTTTAGAGATGAGGTTTTCTCCTGGAAACCCTTACAAACTGTCACAGTAATCAGGCAAAGAAGGACAGACAACAGTAATAAAATATAACCACCTTTATTTATAATACACAGTAATGATAATAATGCCTGCACAACCGCAGACCACTGGACGATAGTCCCCAGTCTACTACCCGGAGCTGCACACTGTGCCGAGCACTGCACTACTGCACCAGCAGAGCACTGGGAAAGATCCCTGAACACAGGAGCATATATTTTAACCAATTCCTCAATAGTGTCCAAGAGGAAATAGACTAAATAAATGTGCACTAATTATATATGCTCATCTAAATCAACCAGATCTAAATACTTGGCATAGTAATTGTGCTCATTCACATTCCACAATTCACAGTTTACCAGTTGGTGAATTCTTAAGAATTAGTAGGAATTGTTCTAGTCTGAGTTTATTTAAATTGCGAGATCGCCTGGTACAGAGAGGTTATTCTAAGAATTGCATCAGAAAAGCATATAATAGGGCTTTTGAGAATGGACACAGATACCCTACTTGTTCCTAAGATAAAATCTAAATCAGACAATACAATTAGGTATATTACCACATTTGGATCTGACACTAAATACATTCAGCACCTTGCTTCTAAGAATTGGAATATTCTTAAGTCTGATCCCAGTTTGAAACTTCTGGGTGAAAAACCATCATTTTGCTTCAGACGCAGTAGGAACTTAGGTGATATGCTGACACAAAGTCATTTTGTAAGTAAGAAACCCAGTTCTACTAGATCTATACCAAAGGGATCATTCCCATGTGGCCACTGTAACAACGGCACGTATATGCTTAAAAACTCAGAGACAGTGGACAGATTTGGCAGAATACATAAATGTAATGAATTTATTACATGCCAAACAATAAGAGTGGTCTATTGTCTCCAGTGTACGTGCAATCTCAGATATGTGGGTAAAACTTCACGTAAATTGAATATCAGAATGGGCAAACATATCAATAGAATCAAAAATGCAGCAAGCTACTTTAGGAATAAGAGCCGCCCTCTCACACCGATTGCGAAACATTTTTATTACACCATGAATTCAAGGGGAGGGAACAGTTGGAGAAGAATGGCATCTTTCTTCTTGTCCTCCACATTCCCCTTCACTGTCTGTGCTGGCAGTGGATGATGCTGCTGCTGTTGCTGCTACTGCCTCAAAATCAGCACTGCAACCAGGAGTATTGCTGGCGCTGGCAAGTGGAACCTTTCCCTTGTTCACCCCATTCCCACTGTATTCACGGTTGTCGGTGACATACTAGCTTGCTCCTCAGCATCCTGCTGCCCTTGCATCTCAGCAGCAGCAGGAATTAGAGTAGTTGCAAATTCAGCCAATTCCAAAAGCTGATTGCTAGTGGTGGTGATGCCCATCCCCATTCCTGTCTCCCATTCCTTCTCAGTTTCTGATAAAAAGGCCATCAATGTCTCCTCCGCCCCAACTTCTCTACCATTATCATCACCACCACCACTAGTTCCTACGTGCTGCTGCTCTATCACAGATATCTCACTGCTGCTTGGAGTAGGTGACAAGCAATGTGAAAGAGGGTCCCCTAATGTCACAGTTATCATTTCTTTTTGACCGGAAGAAGGCAGACTGGCAGCACATGTAGCAGGCACAGGCAGCTGATCTGTGCTCCTGCTGGTGGTGATGGTATTAATTATGAGCCTGCTCTCCCCCAGTACCAGTTCTGGCCTCTTCAGGATCATGTACCACTTGGACACTGTAGTGAAGGGAAGGGGAGGATGACTCCCAGAGCCAGAGGAATGGTGTTGGCTCCCTTGACCGTTAGTCTGGATGCTCTCAAATGCTTCTTCTACCAATCCCCGAACACTAGTCCCACCGGCTGCTTCACCATCACTGTTACTACAACTTACATCAACCATATCAAGTTCAGCCGCAGAGTCTTCCTCCTCACAGTCACTAGTAATATGAGGATATTGATTACCCCCTCCTTCATTCCTAACACTAACAAGCTGCTGGACCTTCTTAGTAGTAGTAGTACTAGCACTTGTGGGACTGCTTGTGGATGGGAAGTGTGACTTAGGGTTCCCTGTAGTGATGAGCGAGCGTGCTCGGCCGATGCTCGGATCGGCTCGAGCATCGCTCTGCTCGGCACATGGCGGTACTCGTCGAGTACCGCCATGTGCTCGCCCGACATGTTCGGGTGGCGGGGATCTGTGCCGGAAGAGGCACAGATCCGAAGAAGCTCCGCTGGACCACCAGGGACTGGAGGTACGGGGGCATTGCGGAGATGAAGGGGGCATTGCGGAGATGAAGGGGGACATTGTGGAAGAGGGGCATAGACTCTATGCCCCTCTTCCACAATGTCCCCCTTCATCTCCGCTATGCCCGTCTTCCACAATGTGCCCCTTCATCTCCGCTATGCCCCTCTTCCACAATGTGCCCCTTCATCTCCGCTATGCCCCTCTTCCACAATGTCCCCCTTCATCTCCTCTATGGCATAGAGGAGATGAAGGGGGACATTGTGGAAGAGGGGCATAGCGGAGATGAAGGGGCACATTGTGGAAGAGGGGCATAGCGGAGATGAAGGGGCACATTGTGGAAGACGGGCATAGCGGAGCTGAAGGGGGACATTGCGGAGCTGAAGGGGGCATTCGGAGATGAAGGGGGCATAGCGGAGATGAAGGGGGCATTGACCAGGCACCCTCCCCTCATCAGAGCAGGGGGTGCCTGGTGTCGCCCCATTCATTCCAATGGGGCTCGGGTGCTCGGCTGAGCACTCGAGCCTCAGGGGGTGCTCGGTCAGAGCACCCGAGCACCCGAGCATCGTGGTGCTCGCTCAACACTAGTTCCCTGCTGTCACACCCAGCTTCTGCACTGGTGGCAGCAGCTTCAACACTGGCAGCAGGCACTGCACTGGTGGCACTGGCAACAGGGGCAGCACATCTGACAGCAGGCACTGTATTGGTGGCAGCAGGTTCAGGACTGGCAGCAGGCACAGCAATGGTTTCAACAGGAGCAGCAATGGTGTCAGCGGAGGCAGCACGTCTAGCAGGCACAGGCAGCTGACCTGTCCTGCTCTCACTAGTACTACCCATTTCTCCCTCCATTCCCATTAAATTCCCCAAGACCCCTTGGGGTGATTTAGGGGGACTGGACAGCATTGGTTCAGTAGTACTCATTTCCTCCTCCTCAGACTCAGTGGACACGTAAGGGTCCTTCCAGCTCCTCCATTTAATATTTGTAAAACTGCTCATAGAGATAGCAGTCACTATTAGCCTCTACTGCCTCAATTTTTCAAAAAGATCACAGCAGAATAGCACAGCATGTCTACCTCACTCTGTAGCTGCTTCTGTTGTGTTTGATTTCCACAAATATGTCATGTTTTTATAGTGAATAGGGGAAAACCGTGGATTTTCCCACAAAAAACAGGAAACAACAAGGTTTTAGTAGAATTTCTTGAGGGAACACGGCGAGAGATTTCGCCCACCCCTACTCACACCCCCAGAGATAATACCAGCCAGATCAGGAAGGAAACTGGATCACAGGTGCATGTGTCTTTTAAATCACTCACACAGAATGTTGGGATATTTGAGGTAAATCTCCTTTTGCTCCCTTCTCATACACCCCCAGACTACCTCAGCAAAGAGATAAATATAGCCAGATCAGGAGAAACTTGGATCATGGCTGCCTGTGTCAGTCAGTCACAAATAATTCTGGGGTATATGAAGTCAATCTCCTTGGCATATTGTAGGAATGTGACATCCCTTTTATATTATGCTTGCAGGAAAATAAGGGAAACCTGTCACATGGTGAGTCGAAATTCAGTCTTGCCATTGATTTCAATGCAATGAGCTAGGCAAAAAATTCTGAAAAACTGCGCTTTCTGCTAAAAAGTTTCTGCATAGCAAAAAGTGCCATTTACCTTCTGTTTTGCTTTTGAGGCAAAATCTTTCACTCATCCCTAATCTATATGTTGTATTAGCTATAGAAAGAAGTGGGCAGATACTGGTGATGGTTTTGCTTATCGGAATCTTGGTATACCTTCACCAGGCTGTAGTGTTATTTTTGGGACCTTCCTTATCGATCTGAATCCATCTGGACATTCCACAGTCCTCAAGCAAACATATGTAGACTAAATTATGCACACAAGAGGATTGAAAAACAAAGAGGAATGTGAGTGTAGAAGCCAAGCTGTGTTTCCAACTGTTCAATGTCACACTGGTCATCTGGGATATGACACATTTCTTATGGGGACTCCATGTTTAATCCATGTTTAATCATAGATCATAGAGTGCTTAATGTGTAAGAATTAGATCCCAACTGACAGGTGTGGCATTTAACCTTGTAGGAATTAAAGCTTTGCTTTTGCACTCATACTCCTATCCAATTTCCTACGTGTGTACCATGTATTCTATACATATTTGTTTTGTTATCTATCCAAACGTAATCTAGCCTGATTTTGAAAAATGAATCTTTATATGTCAGTGGCATAGTGTGGCACTTTATGCTAATTAGTCTCTGTGTTGGGCCAGTATTACCACACATTGTGATATGTTTGAATCTAGACAGAGCTCATACCCTGGGGCATTTCAAATAACGCAGTAAGGGGTAAGTTTGGTATTGAACAGCACTAATTAGCATACTGTTCATGGAATTAGCTTTAAGTGCCATACACATACCATCACAACATAAAGGTTACTTTCATGAAAAGTATTTCTTTTACAGAAAATGACTAGTACAAAATATAGTAAGAATTCTCTGTAACGCAAACTTGTCTTAGGTAGACCGGTCCACTGTAAGGATCTCCTTGCTTGAGCACAGGTGAACTAATTCTATACCTGTGTGCAGGCAGAGCAATACAGAAATCAGGCACTATTAGTACTCGAGGTCCATATTTAGGAAACTACGCTTGAAGTCAATGAGTGATACACATTGCTTCTGATGTATTCTCTCTGGCACGCAGAGGATTAAATGGTACCAAGGGAGAGAAGCATGATATGTAAGGAATGAGGTTTGCAGCTTTATTATAATTGTTTATAGGCTAGAGTTTCTTGATATGCATGTATTGCTCTATATCAAGTTCAATGTCTTAACATAGTTTCAGCAATAATAAATAGAGAAAACAACCTGAGCTTCCTTCTCTAGTAATCTCATTACTGCCACTTAGTAAATCTTACAGGAACGTAACATTGGAATTACTAATGCCAACAACATACTGATTCGTACTGCATGGAAGCCACATCATACTGCTACAAGATCTATGGCTGAGTTTGGCAACGTGAGGCTCTTGGGCTGTTGAGAACTATAACTTCTATAATAGTTTGTCACCCATGAGCTGGTTGGGAAGTTTTTGCCCTCAGCATCTAGGAGGGGCTTCATCTTGTCACTCCCTGTACAAAATCTTCTAGCAGCCTGCTGTGCCTGCCATACAAGTTGAATCAAGGTGTTGGCTATATACTTAGAAACACCCTGTTTTCAGGCACAGAACCTGAGAATGAGTGTTTTTTTATTTCATTATAAATTCTCTTGGTTCTCTTGAAATGGGTTTCATGATGCATTTTTCATAAGAATATCAAAATTAATAGAATAATTTTGTTCACCCTTATTTCTTCCAAAAAGGGACATCAACAAGTGAAAAACATACCTGGCTTCTTGGACTGAAAAACAACAGAATTTTGCACCTTAGGCACAAAGGAAAACAGCAATTCTGAGACAAAATCAGTTGCATCATAGTGGAAAAAAAATAAAACATTTCCATTGATTTAAATGTGGCTTTCAACTCTTGAATGAAAGAGAGGCCTCCAGTGCATTTTGTTCAGGAGGTTAAAATTGGAACTGTTTACCCCCCCTCCCCCATGTACAGTTTGCCCCAGAATTGCTCTGGATTTAAAGGGATAGTAATACTTAATAAGTTAAAAATATATATTGTAGCATTTATACCCCTATTGCTGACAGATCTTTTATTCAAAAGTTATTACAGCTCAAATTGAATTTTTTAGATGCAATCTCTGGTCAACTGACCAGAGCTGTCTATAGGATGGTGTAGAAACAGCTCCACTGTAAAATTTCAGGCCACTGAGATACTGCACCTAAAAAATTTAAGTTTGAGCTGTAATAACTTTTGAATAAAACATCTTTCAACAGTGAAACCTCTGGAGATAAAACAGCTCATCAAAAAGAAAATGCCAACAGGTATTTGATCAATCTGTTAAGAAATGGTGGTGAGTACTCACTTTCTGTACCCATGAAAAAATGGGCCACTGTATGATCATGAGGAATACATGAGTAAAGTGACACTAAGTTCATGGTTTGCCTCATGTATCTCAAACTCTGTGTTACATGATCCATGACCTGTATTACTTTTGTTGTTTTCAGGAGATGTGTGCTGAATTTTACTACCAAGGGTTGAAGACATTGGTTAAATAAATTGGACAGATTTTCATTTAGGGAACTTTGTCTGAAAACAAGTGGCCTGCCTTCTGGCTGCACCAAGGATGTGTGTGTGTTTTATGTAGATTGTGGAAAATAGGTAAAACTGGTTACTTCACCAACAAACTATCCACCTCCTTTTTAGTGATGTGGCCACTGAACAGGTTAAAATCCATGGAGTCCCCCAAACCATACTTAAATACAAAGGTGGTATCCCTCCTGTAAAATGTGTAAGTATACATATCACCAAGTTAAGGTATAGCTTCTGTATGCTAATCTGCCTTGTCAATTACCACCTCCCTTGCTCACATTTTTTATAATGATAGCCTCATACTCCTTAAGAGGTCTTCTTGCCTTACATTCTTGGTTGGAAATGTTAATATATCTATGGGTGGACTGAGCAGATATCTCCTGTGCAAGAGCTGTCAGTCCCTGCTCAGCATTCTTCTGAAACACAGTAATATGACATCCCTTAAAATGTATCCTATTTATTAGAGTCACAGCTAAATTGCCTAGAAAAAAATACAGAATTGCTCATTAAAGAACCATACATTCCTATCCCAGGGCACAGATAGAGGATGGATAAACCATATCTCCACCAGCCCAGCACACTGGGAAAGATGTATTGATACAACATCAACCAAAGTATCAGCTTGTGAACTAACCATCCCTTCAATACAAGCTGTAGCAGATAGGAAAGACCTAAAGCTAGGATGGTAGAACTTTCCAATTGTCAGTGTATGAACAAATCTATTCCTATCCAAACTCGCATTAAACAGATTTAAATGTGAAGTGGCTAAATAGTAAAGTCCGTTTAGAGCATAAACTAAGCTCATAGCTGTCTAACTCTCACTTATTAATTAATGACTTTTAATGGTGTCCTCCTGTGTAGGCCCGTCTGTTCACTTGGTTGGTTTGTTGTCTTGTATACATATGCTTAACCATTGCCCTCCTTATAGGTTTTCCAAAAAGAATCATTACTTAGTATTGGATAACTGGGTATTATGTTCGCTGAGGCAGGCATGATTATCTCCTGGAAGACTTCAGGAACCATAGCCACCTCCAGTCAAGTCCTTTGAGTACCAGAGGGGTATGCAATGCTTTGCTTTGCAATGCGTTGCATACCCCTCTGGCACTCAAAGGGTTACATCTTTATTTCTTCTTTCAAGGAGGATAAGGAGTTTGTGGCCCTGGACTCCTGCCACAAGAATCATCCTCGCCTTTTGTGGATATTTATTACTAATAAGAATATAATTAACTTGGTAATATGGAAGCCATGGTACCTAATACAGCTTCTCCATGTAGGGGGTCACAATACAACAAGTAGCATGATCCAGTACTGCAGAGCACAGGCTTACCCCTCTGGCACTCAAATGGTTAAAGAGTTAAAGACTGATTGCTATACAGAAGACAGTTACTAGAGGGAGTATGTGCATGTGGTATGATTGAGAGTGCGAGAGAGAATGAGATAGAGAGAGATAGAGCAATAAGAATATTGCTCATAGCTTGATTATTGTATTTAAGTCTTCTGCTTACACTGTTCTGCTGAGCATTTAGCATAGTTCCCTTTTAAAGGAACTCTAACACCTAAAGTGTACATACATTTGATAACCATGTACTACAATCTATCTTTTTTAAAAATATATTTAATTATTGGTCCCAATACCTAACACAAACTGGTTTGCATTTAATAACAGGGAGGTGCTCTGTGTAGCACACTATTATATATAATTACAGCAATTATGAATTCTTGATTGGGTAATAACTGGCAAATACTTTAACATCCATAACGAGGTTACAGTGAAGTGTCCTTAGAAAATTCTAGATTGTTTTTTTCTGCATGTTACACAGGAGTATAAATACTCATCTTGCATTGTGTCAGGCACACAGACCTGTACTGTGGGTGCAAGAAGCTGCACTTTAACAAACTAGCACTGTGGTTCAAACACCTGGATTTAAATCAAGGTAAGGGTTCCAGTTTACTTGTTGAATCTTTTCTAAATTAACTGACTGATGCATTCTGGGATGGCGGTACGGTTAAAAGGTTTCTTAACACACAATTCATACTATTGCTAGAGTAGTTAAAACAGAAGCACAACAGAGGGGAGATGCACTAAAGTGTGATAAAGAGGTGATAAAGCAGAGATCACTTCTCCAGTGATAACACTTCTCTAGTTCCTACGTTATTCTATAGAGCTTATGCACTAAGATTTCTCAAGTGGGAGACTTGTTCGTGTATAGGCTCCACAGCATAACATGGGAACTGGAGAAGTGATATCACTTGGTAAGTCATCTCATCTTTATCATCTCTTTATCACACTAGTGCATAACCGCCAGGTGTTACAGGGGAACTGCAATGCAAGCGAAACAGAACTCCCTGCAGTTCTAGCACTCAGTGTGGCTCTGCAGGAGAGAACTCAAGGGGAATAGGTTATTAAATGGGTCATTAGGTAAAACTTAAGCTTTATTGATTCTATATAAAATGTTAATTTGGAGAAATAGCAAAGAAAGAATGATATATAGCATGGATATTACCAGGGCAACAATGGACCAGTTCCCCACTGGCATTGACTATAAAGAACAATCTTGCCTCTTGAGGTGGCAACAAAGGACTAGCTTGCACTTGCCAGAGCAAAAGAGGACCAGAGAGAATGTATCAAAATGCTATAGGAGAGAGAGGGGAGTCCGAGAGAGAGAGAGAGAAGGAGGGCTGGAGGAGAAAGGGGGAGAGGAGGAAAAACTGTGAATCAGAGAGACTGGTGACTGGAGAAAAGAGAGGAAGGGAGAGGAGAAAAAATTTAGTAGAAAGTGGAGATAAAAGACTGGGTGAGTGAGAAACAGGCTGGAGTTGGAGGGCTAATTGTCCCAAATAGAAGGCACGTGTACACAAAGACACCAAAGGGGGCTTGAGCACCTGCCCTTTTTGTCCAAAGTGCCCTCGTGGACTTTTAACAAAAAATAAATAATAATAATTATGAGAAGTGCCCTTTTTTTCATTTGAGCCCCTACCCCCCAAAATGTATGTGCACATCCCTGCCAAATAGTATGATATTTCCCTATTGAACTGCTGGTCACTGGTGATGGTAATTTAAATGCTGGTTTACTGTGATAGTGTGTTGCTCTGCTGGCCTTCTGTAGTGATGTATTGCCCTCCTGGTCTCCTGTAATAGTGTGTTGCCATGCTGGTCTCCTATAATGTAAATTGCTCTGCTGGTCTCATATCCAAGCAGGCAGACATGACAGTTGCTAAAAGGACCAAATTACCTCAAACTCTGCTTAATGGAAGCTGTAATCTTAACCCTTTAAGGACCAGAAAGGTGTGCTGGGCATTGAGAAGCAAAACTTTGCACCTCTCTGGTCCTTTAAGGGTTAATCAGTCTTGGTTTAGACTGAAAAAATTGCCATCATGTTCCCTCCATGGACATGACATCCAAGACTGATTGAAGATGATATCTATTGAACCAAAGAGGAAGGCAAAATTCACACTGACCATAAGTATTTTCTGGCCATACTAAGTAACAGGGGGGTTATTATTAGGAGGTGTTAGTTTTCCTTCTAATGCCTTGCTTAGCTAAAGACATGCAATTCTAGAGCAAATGACATGCACAAAAGGAGACAAGAAAAGCATTTCTGTTCATCTAAAAGGATGTTTTAACACCTTGAATACTTTAGAGCTCTCCAGCACATTGTTTCTTTTTGTTCTGGACACTTGTCTTTCACTAAAGGGGTTTAAATCCCCATTTACATCATTTGGAATTTAGGGATTGTTTTATTTTCCCTCTACGGTGTAGTAGCTCTAAACCTACATATCTTTAGCTTCCTGAATCTGACCTAAGTACACATAATACATCAAAACTGCCCTGTTGCTTTTGAAGCTTATGGGAATTTTAGATATGGAATCCATACTTAAAGTGTGAATTATAGAAGATTTTATTTTAATGGACATACATGTACTGGAGACTCATGTTTTCACATTTAATTACTGGGTCTTCATGGACAGAGGTTTGGTGAGTTCCGTGGATACCCTGCCCACTTCACTGACCATTCCATCTTGTTCTGCCCATTTCTACTACCTATTTCGGGGCAAACACTACCTTTCTTTTTCCCCCAATCCTACTCACCCTGATTGAGAAAGAGTGAGAGAAAGAGAGAGAAAGATATTTTTAATTTTTTTTTTTTTTTTTTAATTCCACCATTATATGGATTTCATTGGAGAACAGACACACACTGGGGGAGAGATGCACTAAAGGTTGAAGAGGGCTCATAATGGCGATGTCCTGCTGGAGCAGTGTCGACGGCACATTGACAATATGCACTAAAGTGTCTTTGACATAATTTCCCCATCAACCCAACAAAAATCTGCCCACAATGACATCAATCTGACATGCCTTCAACAGGTTTGTGAATTGTTACTCATCATCTTGACGATGGCCTATTTCCATATAGGAATGCAGCATAATGAGTAATTTCCATAATGAAACACAGGATAATGAGACATTATTGTATTCATGGGGCATGTTTATATGTTAATGTGGCACTTCGCCACATGCACTAAACTCCAATAGCAGTCTCTGTTGTCGGAGCTCACAGTCTCAACTTCACCTACCCGAGGCTGATGAAGTTGGGATCTCCCTGTAGTTTCCTGTGCAGTAACAGCCCTCAATCAATCATAAGCATGGAGGATTGTCTAACTGCTGGCAATAAGGAAGGGATGCAATCCCTCATACATCAACAGCAGTAGACAACCCTAAAGTCTGAGAGCATGCTCTCTGCTTCCACACGTGTTCAGAGGAGAGGAGAGGAGAGGAGAGGATGCTTTGAGCACCACAAACAGAATCACTCCCTTAACCCTTTGCACATCCCTGAGGCACTCAAAGAATTAAAAAAAGCACACCAAGCAGTACACAATCATCCCCTCAACTCTGTATCATCCATCGTCCACAAATCCCCATGGATGCTGCCTCACCCCTATCCTTTTTCCCTTGGGGGTGCACAACATGTATGAAATATGAAACAGAGCTGGGGGAATGATTGTGTACTGCTTGGAGCACTTTTTTAACTCTTTGAGTGTCACAAATGTGCTCACTTCACATCCCTATGGCACTCTAAGGGTTAAGGGAGTGATGCTGTTTGTGGTGCTGAAAGAGTCCTCTTCACTCCTCTACTGACCAAGCAGGGAAGCAGAGAGATTGCTTTCAGACTTCAGGATTGTCGCACTGCTGGTGATGTGCAAAGGAGGGCATCCCTTCCACATCGATAGCAGTATGACAACCTTGTATGTTACTGGGGATCTTCTCTTCCCCTCCCCTTGCATTCCTAAATTGTAGTGCATATGTCGATATGTGTCTATATCAAAAATCTGAGTGCTTTGAACACATCAACAAAATCATATTGCTACAGCATCAACCTTGAATGCATCTTCCCCTATATGTATTAGTATATGTGGTGGCTCATACAATAAACAATGTGGAATAATGCAATGTAAGCGCCGTCTTTTAGCATGTGAAAGAAATGAACCATAATATTAGTATTTCTAATCTATAATAAGAAACATTTAAAGGATTGGTAAAGCTTTAATATGAAAATATAGAGCTGTACCTGCAGAGCAAAACAGAGGTACTTACTTCCACTACTGGGAAATGCTTAATTCAAGATTTATTACAACTCAGATTGTCACTATGAGGTAGAACTGGTACATCATATTATACAAAGGGCTGGTACATCATATTATAAAAAAAGGCTTACTCTCTCCTACAGAGAGCTATTGAAAAAAAAATTATGTCTGTACTCCAGGGGGGCATGCTACTAGCAGTTTAATTGTAATAAAAACCTGTCTGAGCTGTAATACCTTTGGAATGAAGTATCCCCTAGCACTGCAAGAACCTTTGTTTTAATCTGCAAATATAGTTGCAATTTATAACATATTTAATACTTTCAATATTACATATTGCATATCAAAAATATGTTACATTTTTCTCAATGTTTCTAATGTAACTTTTCTTTTTAGTTAAACATGCAGATCTTTGTAAAAACGCTGACTGGAAAAACCATCACTTTGGAAGTAGAGGCTTGTGATACCATTGAGAATGTTAAAAGCAAGATCCAGGACAAAGAAGGTATCCCTCCAGATCAGCAAAGATTGATCTTTGCTGGGAAACAGCTGGAAGATGGCCGAAGTCTTGCAGATTACAATATCCAAAAAGAATCCACTCTTCATCTAGTGCTTCGACTGAGGGGTGGTATGCAAGTGTTTGTGAAAACTCTAACAGGCAAAACTATAACTTTGGAAGTAGAGCCAAGTGACACAATTGACAATGTTAAATGTAAAATCCAGGACAAAGAAGGCATCCCTCCAGATCAGCAGAGACTGATCTTTGCTGGCAAGCAACTGGAAGATGGCCGCACTCTCTCTGACTACAATATCCAGAAAGAATCCACACTGCATCTAGTGCTTCGCCTGAGGGGTGGTATGCAGATCTTTGTGAAAACTCTAACTGGCAAAACTATCACTCTTGAAGTAGAGCCTTGTGACACAATAGAAAATGTTAAATGCAAGATCCAGGACAAAGAAGGCATCCCTCCAGATCAGCAGAGACTGATCTTTGCTGGCAAGCAGCTGGAAGATGGTCGCACCCTTTCGGACTACAATATCCAGAAAGAATCCACACTGCATCTAGTGCTTCGTCTGAGGGGTGGTATGCAGATTTTTGTGAAAACCCTGACAGGAAAAACCATAACTCTGGAAGTAGAGGCAAGTGACACCATTGATAATGTGAAATGTAAAATCCAAGATAAAGAAGGCATACCTCCAGATCAGCAGAGACTGATATTTGCTGGCAAGCAACTGGAAGATGGCCGCACCCTCTCTGATTACAATATCCAGAAAGAATCCACTCTGCATCTAGTGCTTCGTCTGAGGGGTGGTATGCAGATCTTTGTGAAAACCCTGACTGGCAAAACCATCACGCTGGAAGTAGAGCCTTGTGACACAATAGAAAATGTTAAATGCAAGATCCAGGACAAAGAAGGCATCCCCCCAGATCAACAAAGGTTGATATTTGCTGGAAAACAGCTAGAAGATGGCCGCAGCCTAGCTGACTACAATATCCAGAAAGAATCCACTCTGCATTTAGTGCTTCGTCTGAGGGGTGGTATGCAGATATTTGTGAAAACCCTGACTGGCAAAACTATCACTCTCGAAGTAGAGCCTTGTGACACAATAGAAAATGTTAAATGCAAGATCCAAGACAAAGAAGGCATCCCTCCTGATCAGCAAAGGTTGATTTTTGCTGGAAAACAGCTGGAAGATGGCCGCACCCTCTCTGACTACAATATCCAGAAAGAATCCACTCTGCATCTAGTGCTTCGTCTGAGGGGTGGTATGCAGATTTTTGTGAAAACCCTGACAGGAAAAACCATAACTCTGGAAGTAGAGGCAAGTGACACCATTGATAATGTGAAATGTAAAATCCAAGATAAAGAAGGCATCCCTCCAGATCAGCAGAGACTGATATTTGCTGGCAAGCAACTGGAAGATGGCCGCACCCTCTCTGATTACAATATCCAGAAAGAATCCACTCTGCATCTAGTGCTTCGTCTGAGGGGTGGTATGCAGATCTTTGTGAAAACCCTGACTGGCAAAACCATCACACTGGAAGTAGAGCCTTGTGACACAATAGAAAATGTTAAATGCAAGATCCAGGACAAAGAAGGCATCCCCCCAGATCAACAAAGGTTGATATTTGCTGGAAAACAGCTAGAAGATGGCCGCAGCCTAGCTGACTACAATATCCAGAAAGAATCCACTCTGCATTTAGTGCTTCGTCTGAGGGGTGGTATGCAGATCTTTGTGAAAACCCTGACTGGCAAAACCATCACGCTTGAAGTAGAGCCTTGTGACACAATAGAAAATGTTAAATGCAAGATCCAAGACAAAGAAGGCATCCCTCCTGATCAGCAAAGGTTGATTTTTGCTGGAAAACAGCTGGAAGATGGCCGCAGCCTAGCTGATTACAATATCCAGAAAGAATCTACTCTTCATCTAGTGCTTCGCCTGAGGGGTGGAATGCAGATATTTGTGAAAACTCTAACTGGCAAAACTATCACTCTTGAAGTAGAGCCTTGTGACACAATAGAAAATGTTAAATGCAAGATCCAGGACAAAGAAGGCATTCCTCCAGATCAGCAGAGACTGATCTTTGCTGGCAAGCAGCTGGAAGATGGCCGCACCCTTTCTGACTACAACATCCAGAAAGAATCCACACTGCATCTAGTGCTTCGTCTGAGGGGTGGTATGCAGATCTTTGTGAAAACCCTGACAGGAAAAACCATAACTCTGGAAGTAGAGGCAAGTGACACCATTGATAATGTGAAATGTAAAATCCAAGATAAAGAAGGCATCCCTCCAGATCAGCAGAGACTGATATTTGCTGGCAAGCAACTGGAAGATGGCCGCACCCTCTCTGACTACAATATCCAGAAAGAATCCACTCTGCATCTAGTGCTTCGTCTGAGGGGTGGTATGCAGATCTTTGTGAAAACCCTGACTGGCAAAACCATCACGCTGGAAGTAGAGCCTTGTGACACAATAGAAAATGTTAAATGCAAGATCCAGGACAAAGAAGGCATCCCCCCAGATCAACAAAGGTTGATATTTGCTGGAAAACAGCTAGAAGATGGCCGCAGCCTAGCTGACTACAATATCCAGAAAGAATCTACTCTGCATTTAGTGCTTCGTCTGAGGGGTGGTATGCAGATATTTGTTAAAACACTGACAGGAAAAACCATAACTCTTGAAGTAGAGCCAAGTGATACCATTGAAAATGTAAAATGTAAAATCCAAGACAAATAAGGTATCCCTCCAGATCAGCAGAGGTTGATATTCGCTGGCAAACAGCTGGAAGATGGCTGCACGCTCTGTGACTACAACATCCAAAAATAATCTACTTTGCATCTTGTTCTTTGTCTGAGGGGCGGTATGTAGGATTTTGTGAAAACCCTGAAAGGCAACACCATTACATCTGGAGAGCCTAGTGATCATATTGATGGTATCAAAGAAAGTAAGCCTATAGATGAGCAGATATTGATCTTTGCTGACAAGCAGCTGGAAGATGGCCACACCATTGCTTACTACAAAATCCAGAAAGAATCTGCACTCTCTTAGGGATTATGAACCAAATATAATATTCAGTTTTAAGATTCATATCAAGACATACCCAAAACAGAGACAGGTATTAAATCTTTGAGTGCCAGAAGGGTACATAATGCATTGCTTTGCAATGCGTTTCATACCACTCTGGAGCTCAAAGGCTTATAGACACTATCCTGAACTTGAATATCATATGATTTAAAGGGATAGTAATTAGTGTTGAGCGAGCACCCCGATGCTCGGGTGCTCGGGTGCTCTGACCGAGCACCCCCTGAGGCTCGAGTGCTCGGCCGAGCACCCGAGCCCCATTGCATTGAATGGGGCGACACGAGCATTACACCAGGCACCCCCTGCTCTGATGAGGGGAGGGTGCCTGGTCAATGCCCCCCTTCATCTCCGCAATGTCCCCCTTCATCTCCGCAATGTCCCCCTTCATCTCCTCTATGCCCCTCTTCCACAATGTCCCCCTTCATCTCCGCTATGCCCCTCTTCCACAATGTCCCCCTTCATCTCCTCTATGGCATAGAGGAGATGAAGGGGGACATTGTGGAAGAGGGGCATAGCGGAGATGAAGGGGGACATTGTGGAAGAGGGGCATAGAGGAGATGAAGGGGGACATTGTGGAAGAGGGGCATAGCGGAGATGAAGGGGGACATTGTGGAAGAGGGGCATAGATGCCCCTCTTCCACAATGTCCCCCTTCATCTCCGCTATGCCCCTCTTCCACAATGTCCCCCTTCATCTCCACACTGTCCCCCTTCATCTCCGCAATGCCCCCTTCATCTCCGCAATGCCCCCGTACCTCCAGTCCCTGGTGGTCCAGCGGAGCGTCTTCAGATCTGTGCCTCCTCCGGCACAGATCCCCGCCACCCGAACATGGCGGGCGAGCACATGGCGGTACTCGACGAGTACCGCCATGTGCCGAGCAGAGCGATGCTCGAGCCGATCCGAGCATCGGCCGAGCACGCTCGCTCAACACTAATAGTAATGTTTCATAATAAAAGCAGCTCTAATTAATCATCATAGTATTTGGGCCTTGGAGAGTGTTATTTCAATTCTGTCAGAGTTGTAGTTCAAGAGTAATCGAATGATAAAGTATGCCCCTTCCGCCCCTTTTACTGATATAACACTGCACAGCTCAGAGCAGCAGGGAGGTGCCCAGGTAGATTGCAGAGAGGGACAATCTTCAATTAAGATAAGGGAAAAAGCTGAAAAAGCTGTCAAGAGGGCAGGGTTTTCATTGTTCGCACAGTAAGAAGATTGTACTTTGGTGTTATTTGTCTGGTCAAGCAACCAGATTCCAAATCTGAGGTGAGCAGTGTTACACTAGGTAAAAGGGGCAGGAGGGGGAAACTTTATCATTCAATTACTCTTTAACTACAACTCTGACAGTATTGAAATAACACTCTCTATGGCTCAAATACTAAGAAGATTAATTGTAGCTGTTGTTTTTGTGAAACATTAATATCTCTTTAAATTGTCTCTATGTTTGTTTCTCTAGTAGCCAAAGGAGTTTCAGTTTTTTTGCAACAAGACAAAGTCAAACTGTTCTAGATTAACAGCAGTATCTCCTCTGTATTAAATCTAATAAATATGGCACAGGTTTTAAAAATAAATTTGATTCTGTAAACCTTTACTTGTCTTGGATTTTTCTGAGCTTAGCATATGATTAGAATTCTAGTGTAAACCAGGCAGTTGCTGTGCGAGTAAGTGATTGATATACTAGAAATAAAAGGCAATGGTATCTACATTTGGACCCATGTAGAAAAAAATTGTTTTAAGGGCGTTTCATTTTGACTACACTTTTCAATGAAATATAAACATGCAGTAAAGTAAAAAAGTAAAAGTTGTTTTGAAAGTCTGTCCTTACCTAATAACACACACAGACACACACACATACACACAGACACACACACAAACACACACATAGACGCAAACACAGACACACACACAGGCACACACACAGACACACATACAGACGCAAACACAGGTGCGCACACAGACACACACACACACACAGACAGAGACACAGACGCAAACACAGACACACACACAGACACACACACACAGACACACTGACACACACACAGATACACACACAGACACACACACAGACACATACACACACACATACACACAGGCACACACAGACGCAAACACAGACGCACACACAGACACACACACACACACACACTGACACACACACAGATACACACACAGACACACACACACACACACACACACACACACACACACACTGACACACACACAGATACACACACAGACACACACACACACACACACACACCTCATTGTCAAAAATGCAAAAGTTTCTTTGCAACACAACTCAAAATGCTTATTCAGTTGGTTAAAAGGTGTAACTGCCTTCCTCATAATATTTATTAGTTCCGTATAAGCATGCATTTACTAAAATTATACAACTTTCTTTTGATACCACATTTATGTGTATAGACCACCATTTCTTTTGTTAACAATAATAAAGAAAATAGAAAAAAACAAAGAACATAACATTTCAAAGGTTTTCCTGTTATAATTTGTGCTTCATTGGTTAATTTTTAATAAGAACTGGATAAAAGGTATGAACTTTTATTCATACCTCCCAAATGTCCCTTTTTAGGGGGGTCCTGTCCTTCTAAGATAAGAATTCCTATGTCCTTTCCCACCCTGGTGTCTCTCTTATAGGAGATCAGACTTAATGGTGTGTATATAAATGAATCACATTGCTCCACGGTAATAAAACTCATACTTTTTTTTTTTAAACTTCAGTTTATATGTTTATATATTAGGCTGTATAAATAAAATACTTGGGCTTGCTCTAAATTATTATTCAGTAGGGTCAAAGTGATATATATATATACTTTTTTATTTATTTACTTAACTCTTCCACCCCAATCCTGTTTCCAGTACCTCAAAAGGGCCTCTGATCTCTGCCCCTCTTTCTCACGATCACAGTGTATATGCTGCCTGTGTCATTGGCTCAACCGGCATGTGATCACTGTAACAGAGATCACATGTACCGGCTTGCGGGGGAAAGGCTGGAACTGATTGCTCCAGTCGTTGAGCAGTTGGTTATATGCTCCCAGCATGATCAGAACACGCTATGATCTTTGATGTGCCAGGATCATCACCAGTCCTTAAAGGATAGAAATGTGTGATGGTTCTATTTCATCACTCGTCACAAAGAGGATAAAATGACAGATGCCTTCCTAAGCATAATTATTGAAGGGATAGTTTTTTGTAATATGGGGTTGATATATTTTTGCTAGATTATCCTGCTGTGTATGCTGTGTAAAGCAAGGGTACTCCCACTGCTAAGAGATTATTTATTTAACCGTTATTGCTCCTTAAACTTGCATTTTTGGATGCAGCACCTCCATAAAGTGAAACATTATGGTGACACTGTTGCTACTGGCTACAACAGTCTATGGACAACTATTATGTGACAATATCCCTCCATAGGCTGCTTTAGTAACAGCTCCAATGAAATGTCAAGCCATGAAGGTTCTGCAACCAAAAAAGTCTGAGCCACAATGGTTTCTGAATAAAATATCTGCAGTATATATATTTTTTTCTTATTATGCAAAACTCTTCCTTTATGCAAGGGTTTACTGTTCAAATTAGAGGTTTTCAGATAATTTTCTAAAACGTATATAAAACTTGCACTTTTCATAAGTATAAGATGCAATCTACAGAAGAAGTGACCAAACTACAGGGAAACTGACCTGTGGTGTACAATACATAGAGATTAGTCCACAAAGCTTGCAATTGATCTACAGTGTATATATATATCCATACAAACTGAATTAAAGAGCTTTCTCTATATTAAATAACACTAACATTTTTAATTTATATATTTTCTTATACTCACTTATTTTCTGATTATTAACAATAAATGTTTTACCTATCCCTCTATATACATTTCTGCGACAATGGAAGGAGAATCCTCTTCCTCTGCTGATGATGGAAGACATTGATGTGTAACTGCATAGCACAAGCAAGAAGAGGATATAGTGATAGTGATGAGGTGACTCCATAATTAGAATTACCTTCATCAAGTAGCTGATCAGGTTTTATTTACATTATCTAGTACAAACTTTATCTAATAAATGGGAGGGAAGATACATACAGTTTTTGTTGGTGGCCACTAATATCCCTCTCCCCAAGACACATATACACACACATATACACACATACTTAATATATGTCAAGGTACCCCATGCGGTGGCTGCTCGAGCCAACCGCATCTGTCGCCAGCGGCTTCAGCTGCATTGTCCGCCCACATGGTTTGCCTCAGTTGAGGCTGGATCCTCATCCTGTTGGTGGCGCAGCCACCAGTGCTGTCTGTTGCTGCTCCAGCCGCTTCTGCTGCTGGCTCCCCGGCGGCGGGTGACATCATAATTGGGTGCACGTCCAAAGGTATGGATGTGCGCTCCATTTAAAGAGACAGCCATCTGTTGGCTGCTCCTCCTCTTCCTCCCTTTTTCTACTATTTAAACTGCCTGGACACAGGGCTCAGTCACCCTTTCGTTGGTGTCCAGTGCAGTTCTTTATTTTGCGCTCTGTGTATGGTCTGGCTTGTCTGACTAACTGACCTGGTGCTGACCCATGGCTCTGTCTGATTATCTGCTCCATGTTTGATCCTTGGCTTTGTCGGACATCCATTCTGGTGCAGACCTGCGGCTCTGGCAGGCTACCCATTCTGTGTGTGACTCCTGGCTCTGGCTGACTACCCGCTCCGTGTGTGACTTCTGGCTTCTCTGACTACCCATTCTGGTGTTGACCTGGGGCTCTGTCCACTGCGCATCCAGCATACCAACACTTCAGTGGACATCCTATCTGGTACAAACCTGTGACTCTGGCTGATTACCCACTCCGTGCATGACCCCTGGCTTGTCTGAACAACCAATCTGGCACTGACCTGTGGCTCTATCTAACTACCTTTAGAGTGGCCTTCCATTCACTTAGATAACCAATCTGGTGCAGGCTTGTGGCTCTGGCAGACTCTCTCCTGGTGCCTTCCCAGTTGCCGACTATCCCAGGTGCGGACCTGGGGTCTTGGTTACCCTCATCTCTGTCTGGCTTCTCCCAGGTGTGTACCTGTGGTATTGCAAATTCTCCTAGTTCCATTGTTGGGATACAGTTATCTAGAGTATCACACGGTAGCAGTCTTCTATTCCTGGTAGTTGTCACTTGCTCCGTTGTGCGCTGCTCTTTAGACTTGTATATTATATCCTATCTTTATGATATTTCTGTTTGTGTTGCTGCCTTAATAAAGTTGGTGTTACCTTTAAGTACTTGTCCTGTGTTTCCTTGCTGGGACCGTGACTATATATATGTATATATATAGTATAATATAGCTTGATCACTTCCCTTAAGTGACAGGGTAGTTGATCAGGTTCTGTTTAGAGTATCTAGTAGAAACTTTATCAAATAAATGGGAAGGAAGATACATAGAGTTTTTGGTGGTGGCCACTGATATCCCTCCCCCCAAGACACACATATATATACTTGAGAAAGGGAGGTTCTCCCGAAAGCTTGTCAATCCAAAATTCTGTTAGTCCAATAAAAAAGGTATTACAAGATACTTATTTTGTTTGTTATTTTACATATATATATATATAGACACACACACACACACATACTTAATATATGTCAAGGTACCCCATGTGGCGGCTGTTCAAGCTGACCTCATCTGTCGCCAGCAGCATTACAAATACAAAAGAGCAATAAACTCATATAAATAATATATATAATTTCAGCAGTTTCAGAGTGAAAATACAGGGAAGCATAACAATATATATCAAACAGGAAGTGTTAAAATGTATTTCACCAACATAAAACAACATATATTGTTTACAATACACATCCCTTTAATATCAATATTGTTGGGTGTTCAGGTTGACAGAACATACACGGTGTTTATTGTGACCGATCACATATGTTATCTGACATCTAGGTTTAACATTATGATCAATGTTTGTCCTTGGTGTTGTCTAGCATTGACATAGATTCAATAGGTGGACACCACTTTTTCTGGTCAGTTATTTTATATTGCTTTTAATATTTTAACAAATATTTATTTTATAGATGTTTACTTTGGTATCTATTGTCATTCAGCCTTTTGCTTATGGGATTTCCAATGCACAATATATGTTCACACTGTTTTACTCATTTGCATATATTTTGATAATTTTCCTACAAGTCGGGAATTTGTGTGTTTAAACCACAATTATATAGAGTTTGGGGAGCATATGGAGAGTTATCTATACTGTATAAACTAATATATACATTTAGGTATACATTGAGACCCGAAGGCATCAGTGTTCAAACAAAAAATCCAATATGACTGTCTACTAATTGTAACCTATCATATTGTGATGATGATGTGACTGTAAGGTCCTATGGATTCTAAATGATAGGAAACTCCATGTAATTCATAACCTCTAATTAGATTCCTTTTGTGTTGCTCAAATTGGGTATGCAAATTATGGGTTGTGCGGCCTACATATTAAAGGTCTAAAATACATGTCAATACACACACACAACAAATTTCAAACAGCAATTCATGTAGTTCCGTATAGAAAAAAACTTCTGAGGTTACAAAAGAAGAAAAATTAGAAACTTGTGGGCAATGAAAGGACAGGTTAAACACCTAGAACTGAAGCATTTATATGATCCTCTCAAAACAGTGCCTCATGAATGAATCAATTTCTTTTTCACTGCCCCCCTAAATAATGATGATTTCATCAAAGAAATGGTGACAGAGAACCAGATTTGCATCATAAGGGTTATTATCATGGATTTTAAGTTGTTCTTAGTAACCCATGTAAAGGTTCTTGAAAAGGTGCAAATCTTGTTCCCATCGGTGTTCCATTAACTTTGAGATTATATTTATCATCAGTTTTAAAGAAGTTGTGGTCCAATATGAACTCAATCATTTGTATTATAAAATCAATCAGGTTTCTTAGGCATGAGAAAATCCTGCATCTGAAAATTTTTCAAAGTTTCTAGACCCCCTTGATATTTGAATAGAGTGCTGTAACATTCAATGTCAGACAGTAAAAATCATCCATCCACACTAATTTGGAGAGAAGAGATAGTAGAAGGCCAGGCTCTTTTAGAAAAAAAGGGAGCCCCATGACTAATCTCGCTAAACAGAAGTCTATATACACTGATAAATTAGATGTTAGTTAAAAGGGATGGGAGAAAACTTTTGCCTCAAACCAAAATCGGCAAATAATGGCACTTCCTGCTTGACAAATAATGTACCATGAAAAGTGCAGCTTTTCAGCTTTTTTTGCCTAACTCATTGCATTGAAATCAATTAGAACATTAAATTTACACACAATACACAGCAAATGTTATTTTATTTCCCATAGGCATAGTATAAAAGGGGTCTTGCGGTGCCTGTGTTGGTGGAGTGTGGGGAATAATTAGTTGAAGAGAAGATTTTTTTTGGGGGGGTTGTTGAATGGGATTGGGGGACAGTTAATTAAAAAAATTATGAAAGCAGTCATAAAAGTGGTCTGAGGAGGGTGCTTGTGTTGGTGGAGTCTGGGGAAAGAATCAGTTGAACAGGGAATCCATTTTTGGGTTTGTTGACTGGGATTCGGGGGACAGTAAAATAAATGAGATAAAAAATAAACTAAGAAATTGGTACGTAACGTGACCGAGACAGGGACCCCCTGACGTAAGTTGTCACTTGGGCAGACTGATATTTGGCAGGATAGAGTATTTTGTAGAGGATGAGTTGTAGGACTTAGAATTTTTCTTAGGCGCGAGCCATAAAGAAAAATTGATTTGAAGGATTTTGGTTCTTTAGCAGCACAAGCCCTGAGGAATCACATCAGAGATTATTTTTATCACACAGGCTTGTTAACATCACAAATCCTGAAGAATCCCCTCAGAGATAATTTTTATCTATCAGACTTCTTAACGTTATAAGCCCTGAGAAATCAAAGATCATTTTTATCAATTAGGCTTGTTAACTTCACAAACCCTGAGGAATCAGTGATTTGTAGGCTTTTAGAAACAATACCTCCCAATTTTTTGTAGATCTCTGTCTTGTATTAAAAGAACAAGACATGAGCAAATAAAATATGCCCTACTGCCATCAGGTCATGTTATGGTGGCCGCTGGAAAATGTCCCGGTGTCACTGTGGCATTTGCGACTTCTGTTCTTGATGCTGCTGCTACTACTGCTGAGTTGTTTAAGCTTCAAGATGACTAGGCAGCTCCAAGGGAACGGAATAAACAACAGCAGTGATATGGGTGATGATGATCATGGTTCCACATGCCACTACTAGCTCCAGTGATGTACCTGAGGCAGTAGCAGCACCACAACTAGCCCTCACCACTTCAGGTATATGTGGAGAAAAGAAGTGTGCCAATAATGCTTCTCCTCCTGCCCCTCCTCCAAAATCATGGGTGTGTTGTTGGAATATAATTTTTTTCCCTTCAGAGCAGGCACTGTGCCTCTCAATAGCCACTGCATTGTGAGCAGTGTGAGTGGGAAATAAGGGAAGGGCTGGGAACAATGGGCACATCTGCACTCATATCAAACACTTGGCACAACTCTAATCAAACACCTTGAAGCTTAGGGTCACCAGTGTGAATCATCCCACCAGAAACCAAGTACTGCTACTGTCACTATGCCTCTTGTCCACTCCCTGCTAAGTATACTTGACAACTTGCAGTTTCAACAGTAATGATGAACCCTCCCTGCTAATAGCTTAGCATATTCTGCTAGGTGGAATCTCCCCAGATGCCGCTTGATGGCTTGGTTATAATTAACCTCCACCACATTGCCATGTGTGGTCAGCACACCACACAGTGTGCAATAGATGGACATGAAAAGCCACATCCTGACATCCACATGATGGCTGACATCTGGTGGGGAGATAACGATGAATGAGGTAGATTGCCAGAATATGTAGTTACCTCTTCCCATGCCCAGACCCTAAAGGAAGAAGGTGATGGAGAGCCAGGTGTTTCGCTCACCACTGACCGTTCAGGCTTTGGTTGGGTTTGTCTATTCTTCCTCCTGTTTGATTTATGCCTCCCCTCTTGTTAGCTTTGGAGAGAGGCAGGGGGTACAGCTACAGTGGTACCAGATTTCTTTGGTGGGGGCTTGGCTTTAATATGCTTCACATAAATGTCATGGTGTTTGTGCATTCCCTCCTTTCCCCTTTTCACAAACTTATCACAAATTGTGCACAGTGCCGTCACTGATGACTACACTGTGCTTGCTCCAAGAGGAAAAATAGTCCCACACCAATGACCTCAGGAGAGAGGGGAAAGGTGGGGAAGACTGGCCTCTTTCTTCTTCTTCTTCTTCTCCACATTCTTCTTCAATGGCTGGGGACACACAATCAAGATCTGTCACGGTACGCTTAGGCTAAGAAACACACAACACAGGTACAGGTGAATTTAATCAGTTTATTAAGATAAAAGTACAAGAGTGAATACACTTCCCCAACCTTCCCAGGGACAAGCATGAGGACAGTGTACAGTCCACTACCCAGGAGCTGACACTGAGCTACGATCTCTGCCCATGGATCGCCAAGGCAGCAAGGTAGTAGAACCAGCCTATAACTCTACTGAGCTAATGCTTGCGGAATCCCAGAGAGCCGGGATCCAGGCACAGGAGTGAGACCAGGGTGACCAGCAGGTAGTAGCCAGGAGGTAATGCAAGTCTGGGGATGCCGGAGTGTATACTGACCAAGCAATACCTTATGTGAAACTAACCCTGAGGCTGACAAACGGAATATTATTTCTTCTGAGGGCTGTAGTGGAGAAATAAGTAGCAGGAAGTCAGAGTTGTGAGTCCTACAGCAACATATACCTTGAAAAGTGTGTTAGCATGTACAGTGCCTTTGTCCTTTGCCCACAACACTTACTTTCTGCTTAAGTGACACTGGCACGTAATCATGATGATGTCAAGTGATTAAAAGAAATAAAGTACAATCTACAATGTGGCAGATGTGTATGGTAGTGGTGGTGGGGGACTGGGGTAGTGTGATTGGTGGGACCTTGAGAATCTGCATCCACCCCGGGAGGAGAGGGATCATCATCATTTATTGCACATGCTGCAGCAACAATTGTTGCAGTCAGTTTTTGTACTACCACTTTACTCCCACATCCCTGCACTGCTCCACCTTTCCCCCTTCCGCTTGTGCAACTGATGGAGTGTAATGTCTTACCTTGGCCCTCAACACAATTCTCAATGTTGTCTGCTGTCTATTAAGTCTGCCTCAGTCACAGAGCTCCCAGTCAGCTTTCTAATATATTTATTTTTAAATTATTTACGTTAATTATTTTTATTTATTTATTTAATATTTATTTATTTCTACGTTGTCCACCATATCTTATCACAGTTAGTCCCCCAATATATATATATATATAACTAAAAAAACAACTTCTTTCCCCAGACTTCCCCAGCACAGAGACATTAAAAGTAAAATCAGGAAGCAATTTGGACAACAGCTGCCTGTGTCTTGCCAGTTAGTCACACCCAATTTTGGGGTATTTTGGGTCAACCTCCTTCCTCCCTTCTTCTCCCCCATTGAGCCCCCAGACTCCCCTACTATAGAGAACAAATGTCCTACCTAAATGACTCCCTAAAACTAATCTTCACTTCTCCTTTATTTTCCTATTTTCTCTAGCTCAAAAACAGGCTTCTCTCCTCTCACAAACACAGAATGGCATGTTGGAACTAGTTTCGCTGGGACCTTGACAAACTGCATCTGTCCTTGGAGTAGAGGGATCATTATCATTGATTGCACATGCTGCAGCAACCATTGCTGCATTCAGTTTTTGAACTACTACATTATTCTCACATCCCTGCAATGTTCCACCCCTCCCCCTTCTGTGTTTACTGGACATTACTCAACCACACTGTGTTTTTTTTTTTACTCTATGATACAAAACACAGCTGATGGAGCTGTATGATGCCTTGACTAAGCCCAGTCACCTAATAAATTTATTTTTTATTTTATTTTTTTATGTTATCCACTCTGTTGTCATATCACAGTCTGTCCAAAAAAATATAACTGAAAAAAAAATCAGCAACTTCTTTCCCCAGACCCACCCAGCACAGAGACAATAACAGCAAGATCAGGAAGCAAATAGGTCCCCAGCTGCCAGTGTCTTGCCAGTCAGTCAATCTGAATTTTGGGGTATTATTTGGGGTCAACCCACTTACTCTTCTAATACAGGGAACAAATGTCCTACCTAAAATATTCCCTAAACTAAACTTAATTTCCCCTATCTTCTCTAGTTCAAACAAGGTGCTGTTCTCTCCTCTCACAAACATAGAATGGCTGCTGTGAGAGCCTGACACCCTTTTATATGGCTGTAGAAAACTTTCCTGTGGTGGAGAAAACATTTTCTTCCCATTGATTTTAATGGATGAAAAAAGTGAGAGAAAGCGGAAAAACTGAACTTTTCGCGGGAAATTATTCACCAAGCCGAAAGTGCCATTATTCACCAATTTCAGTTTGGGCCAAAAATGTTCACCCATCCCTTCTCTTTATCTCCATGGGTTTCTCTCTCACTTACATTTATGTATCTCACTTTATGTGTATATTTCCCTCTGTACTACCTCACTTGCTTTGTGTCTGTCTTTTTATTGCTCACTTTCATGTTTTAAACCCCACTGGTAGAGTCCAAGCTGCAGTTTTTCTCTTGAACAGCTGTGCCAGAGCTATACAAATACATGCTTTATGTATTTGTCAAAGGTCTAAGGAAATCCTATGGCAGAAAAATGCACCTGACCATAGATTTGTGGACAAGTGGACAGATCACAGCTCACTAGTTATGTTTTCCATCAGTGGGCAGCAGGAAGCAGGTCTCCTTCACTGTCATTACCACTACCACTCTGCTTCTCCCATGTCCTTAATCCAGTTGTTACTTGTTTCCTCTCTGAATCTGAAAAAGTAAGAGACATGCTGACTAGTGCATGCAAGATCTGTGCACATTTAACAGATCCTACAGTGTGTGCAATGCCCAGTATGCATTGCAGGAATGTAACCATCTGTCACATCATCAAATTAAAATGGAGATCCCAACTCATGGAATTCCACATTGTACATACTAGAGCTCCTGTATGAAAAGTACACAGCCATCAAAAAGCACTAAATGTTTCACCTTATGACACTGGATGGAGCTTCTTTGTCCTGGTCAGTGGTAGTTAATGTGTGATTTGTGAGTTTCTGTAGCCATTTGTGGAGGCCATCTTGCTGATGAGTCATACGTGCACATGACTCACTGAGATCCTTCTTCTAATTTATTTACTGGAGAAATGATTAGAGAGCATGGTCAATGATTGTTACAAGATTGACAACATAGACATGGGCAAACTGACGAATATTGTCCCAGTATGATCCCTGTATTGTCTCTATTAAAGCAGAACTACCACTGCTAAAAAACTTTAGCTCCAATAATTCCCCATCTGGTGACTAGCTGCTCAGTAGAGCTAGTCGCCAGAATTATTACCTTGTTAAATAGAATTATGCATTGTTCCCAGGCTGAAAGGCAGGATGGAGGGCAGACATCTTTCCATAGTGACATCTGCACACCTGCGCTGTCAGTCCCAGCCGGCTCTAGGAGGCGTTGCTAGGAGCCGTTCCACTACAAAAGGGACTGACTACACAAGCGTGCAGACGCCACTATGGACAGATGTCTGCTCTCCGTTCCTGTCAGCCCAGGAACAATGCATAATTCTATTTAACAAGGTAATAATTCTGGCAACTAGCGCTACTGAGCAGCTAGTCGACAGATGGGGAATTATTGGAGCTCAAGTTTTTTAGCGGTGGTAGTTCCGCTTTAAAACCAATGAGGAGAGCATTCTTTATCCTTTGGTGGATCCTTACTTTAAACAAAAAAATGGGTGCATTTGTTCTGAAGAGTGAGCAGAAGCATTTGGAGGATTGTGTGCAGGGATACACAAAAATCATTGTGTAACGAGTTGAAGACTGGATTATGGAGGAAGAGACAGCGAAATATATGGGCACCGGCGTAAATACTGAAAATGAAGTAGGTTTTATACTGGACAATAACTCAGCAGTTGGTAGCTGACACACTGGCGCTAACAGCAAGGCAGAAATAATTTATTGTGTCACAGCACTCATTTTTAAGAATGTTAGTCTCATATACATAGTTACATAGTAAATTAGGTTGAAAAAAGACTTGCGTCCATCCAGTTCAACCCTTTTCCTATTCCTGTTTACCATCGCTGACCCAAAAGAAGGCATCTGACTCAAAATGGCAATCAGATTTCTCCCTGGATCAACAAGCCCTAACTAAATATTAATCCCAATACTAACGTGCATAGCCCTCTATGTTATGCTCTTTTAAATAAGTATCCAGGCCCCTTTTAAAGGCATCTAATGTATTTGATAGCACCACCTCCTCCGGAAGTGCATTCCATACCTTTATTGTCCTTACTGTAAAGAAACCCTTCCGCTGTTGTAGATTAAATCTCCTTTCCTCAAGTCTAAGCGGGTGGCCCCTTGTCCTGTGTACTGTTCTGTTAATGAACAGGTCTTTTGAAAGCCCTTTATATGGGCCTTGAACATATTTATATAGTGTTATCATATCCCCTCTAAGACGCCGTTTCTCTAGTGTGTACAAGTTTAACTTTTCTAGCCTCTCTTCATAACTAAAACTTTCCATTCCCCTTACTAGTTTTGTAGCCCTCCTCTGCACTCTCTCTAGTTCCATAATGTCTTTCTTCAGAAAGGGCGCCCAGAATTGAACAGCATATTCTAGGTGGGGTCTTACCATGGACCTGTAAAGAGGCATAATTATATCTTCCTCCCTTGAGTCAATACCCCTTTTGATACATGCCAATATCTTATTGGCCTTTGCAGCTGCCAGCTGGCACTGCATGCTACTGCTAAGTCTATTGTCTACCATTACTCCTAAATCCTTTTCATTAGTAGATTTCCCCAGAGAAACACCATTTAAACTATATGTTGCATTTTTATTATTATACCCAAAATGCATAACTTTACACTTGTCTATATTGAATCTCATTTGCCATTTGCCTGCCCAGTTACTCAATTTGTCCAAATCCTCTTGTAATGAAGACACATCAAGTTCAGACTTTATTACCTTACTTAATTTTGTGTCATCGGCAAACACTGATACATGGCTTCCTATGCCCTCTGGGAGGTCATTAATAAACAAATTAAAAAGAAGAGGACCCAGGACAGATCCCTGAGGCACTCCACTTATCACGTTTATCCAACTGGAGAACTTGCCATTTACTACCACTCTTTGCATTCTATCTTTCAGCCAATTTCCAATCCACACACAAACATTTTCCCCTAGTCCTATTTCATTCAATTTGTACAGTAACCTCTTGTGCGGAACTGTATCAAATGCCTTGGCAAAGTCTAAATAGATCACGTCAACCACCGCTCCCTCATCTATATTATTACTTACTTTTTCATAAAATTCGATCAAGTTCGTTTGACAAGACCTATCTTTCACAAAGCCATGTTGGCTATTGCGAATGATATTCATGTTCCAGCAGAATTCTTGAATATATTCCCTTAGCAATCTTTCAAACAGCTTCCCTACCACAGATGTCAAGCTTACGGGTCTGTAGTTTCCTGGCTGGGACTTTGATCCCTTTTTAAATATGGGCACCACATCTGCTTTACGCCAATCCATGGGCACCATACCAGAAATAAAAGAATCCCTGAAAATCAGATATATCGGTCTGGCCAGGGTCTGGCTTAGCTCTTTAAGTACCCGTGGGTGTATACCATCTGGCCCTGGAGCTTTGTCTACCTTGACACCATTCAATTGTTTTAACACTTTTTCTTGTGATAGCCAGTCCCATGCTTGCTGTGCCTGTTCTGTAAAAGTAGTTTGCAGATTCTTGTCCAATGGGTCTTCCTTGGTAAAAACAGAAGAAAAGAAATTATTTAAAATATCTGCCTTCTCTCTGTCCCCTTTGACCATCTCACCCGTTTCAGATAACAAGGACCCAACATTATCAGACTTTAATTTTTTGCCATTTATGTATTTAAAGAATTTTTTTGGGTTGCTTTTGCTCTCCTTAGCAATATTTTTTTCATTCTCCAGTTTAGCTAATTTAATAGCCTTTTTACAGGTTTTGTTGACATTTTTGTATTTTGCAAATGCCTCTGCTGATCCCTCAGCTTTGTAATGTTTAAATGCTGCTTTCTTGTTATTTATTTCATGAATTACTTTACTTGTTAGCCACATTGGTTTTAATTTGCTTCTTTTGTATTTGTTTCCAACAGGGATAAATTTATATGTGTATTTTTGCAATGTTATTTTGAAGGCATTCCACTTACCTTCTGTGTTTTTTCCTGAAAATATTTTATCCCAGTCAACGAGACCAAGGGATGAATTAAACCTGCTAAAGTTGGCCTTTTTAAAATTCAGTGTTTTGGTGGAACTCATATCAACTTGTTTTTTTGAATTAATCTCAAACGATACCATGTTATGGTCACTATTCCCCAAGTGCTCCCTTACTTGGATGTTAGAGATAAGTTCTTCATGGTCAGTTATTACCAAATCCAGACATGCATTCCCTCTGGTTGAGGTCTGCACTAGTTGTGACAAAAAATTGTCATTCAACAAGTTCAGAAACTTGCTGCTTTTAGCAGAGTTAGCTGTTCCATTTTTCCAGTCTATTTCTGGATAATTAAAATCCCCCATAATTATAGTTCTCCCTATTTGGGAAGCCTTTTCTATTTGCATTAATAGCTGTGTTTCTTCAAGGTCACCAATGTTTGGTGGTTTATAACAAATACCCACTAATATTTTCTGGGCAGTTTTACCCCCAGTGACTATTTCAACCCACAGGGATTCCACATGTTCTCTACTGTCATCACATATATCTTCCCGCAATTGAGGCAATAATGCTGGTTTGATATACAGACAGACCCCACCACCTCTTTTGCTTGACCTATCTTTTCTAAATAACATGTAGCCCTCTAAATTGATTGACCAATCATGTGTGTCATCCCACCATGTTTCTGTTATGCCTATCAAGTCATAGTTTTCAATTTCAGCTACCAGCTCCAGTTCCCCTATTTTACCAGTTAAACTTCTGGCATTTGCAAGCATACAATTTATGCCACTGCTGTGTTCCATTTGTGATTTAGTTTTGATGTGGTTTATAGGCTTCTCCCTATCATCTGTACTAACCCCGCCCCCAGATCCTCCCACCTGGTTATTAACTACATCGCCTTCCCTTTCTATACTATCTATCCCAGTATTTATTGGCCCCTCCCCCCCCCTTCCTAGTTTAAAATCTCCTCCAACCGTCTAGTAATCCTCTCCCCAAGCACTTGAGACCCTCTTGCATTCAGGTGCAATCCATCCCTGCTATAGAGATTGCACCCCAAAGCAAAATCAGCCCAGTGCTCTAAAAACCCAAAGCCCTCCTTCTTACACCAAGACTTCAGCCATGCATTGAGCTCCCTAATCTCCCGCTGTCTCTCTGGCGTAGCGCATGGCACAGGTAGTATCTCTGAGAATACTACCTTGGAGGTCCTGTTCCTAATCTTACTGCCTAAATCCCTAAAATTACCTTTTAGGACTCTCCACCTTCCTCTAACTTTGTCATTGGTACCAATATGCACCAAGACAGCTGGATCCTCTCCAGCCCCTCCCAATAATCTGTCCACCCTGTCTGCAACATGCCGAACCCGGGCACCCGGGAGACAGCAAACCATTCGGTTGCTGCGATCAGAGCCACAGATTACCCTATCTGTTCTCCTAATAATGGAGTCCCCTACCACCACAACCTGCCTAGGCTTCACTTTCCTCTCGATCCCCTCTGTGCTAGAGGAGCTGTTCTCCCGGCTGTTAGGGAGAACAGTCTTCTCCAGCAATTCCACTTCTGGGTTTGCCTCCCCAACATCTTTACTTAAATGAGCAAATTTGTTTGGATGGAAAAACTCAGGACTGGCGGCCCTCTTCCTCTTCCCTCCCCCACTGCAACCACTTCTAACTGTCACCCAACTATGTGCCTGGTTCCCTTCTAGCTGATCTCCTCCCTCTTTGCTAGGTGACCCAGCTAGACTCTGCTCCGTTAGCAAGAGACTCCTCTCAAGGTTGTCAATGTCTCTCAATGTTGCAATATGACTCTCTAGAGCTCCAATCTGAGCTTCTAGAAGGGCCACTTGCTCACATTTGCTACAGCGGTATGGACCCTGGAACTGCTGTTCCAAGCATGCATACATGTGGCATGATGTGCACTGAGTGAGATCTCCAAACTTGCTCATCTTGTATGGTGCAAATGTGAGTTCCTAAAAATGTAAGCAATTAATTTACCTTTGTTCCTCTAACTCCTCTGTTTCACCAACTGCTGTGTTTCCCAAACTGCACACTTATTTCAGAGCACTTAGGGAAGAGCACGCTCTATTTGTGAGCAAGCTCTGTGAGGCCTGTACCTAGATTTATACAGGCCTACACAGGGGATTGATCACAGACCCCTCCCTTAATTAATTACACACACTCCCAGAGAAAAGCACAACCCTTTAAACTTTAACCCTTTAACCTTCTTACTGCAGGTTAGAATGTAAACACAAAAACACTTTTTCCAATGCTGGGATGTCCAACTGTTCAATTCAATTAATCCAGAGCACACCAGTCTGTGAGCAAGCTCTGTGAGGCCTGTACCTAGATTTATACAGGCCTACACAGGGGATTGATCACAGACCCCTCCCTTAATTAATTACACACACTCTCAGAGAAAAGCACAACCCTTTAAACTTTAACCCTTTAACCTTCTTACTGCAGGTTAGAATGTAAACACAAAAACACTTTTTCCAATGCTGGGATGTCCAACTGTTCAATTCAATTAATCCAGAGCACACCAGTCTGTGAGCCTGTGAGTCTCCAAGCAGTGCTGCTTAATAGACGTGTATTATGGTCATTTACCTGTACAATAAAACCACTGAACTGAAAACCTGCTCAGACTCTTGTGATAGTCACCTAAGTGTTTCCAAGGCTGTTTATTTCAGTGCTGGCCACAAACATTTTTTTGTTTATCACTAGTCCATGGAGTCATTGTTTCTGCTGAGAACATAGCCATCATGAAGTATGGTGAAACCATCTCACATGCAATGGCACCACTCCTAGGAGCTACACATTTTTCCTGTGTATCAGTTAACAACCCATACTCATGGAGCAAGTCCCATAGAGATGTGCCGCCACCAGTGCCGCCCCTGACACTCCACGCTTTTTGTGATGACGATGACATGTTCAGTAATATGTTGGGAATGGAATGTTCTGGTTCATGTTGTTGCTGCTCCTGCTGCTGCTGGTTTATAACTTTTGTTGCCTTCCTTTTCAATATGCTTTCTAGCAGTTTTTTTGGCCCTAATTTTTTCCCTCATCCACAATGCAACCCTCCACTCGATCTATAAGAATATTTTTACATTCCTTCACAGAATCTGATTTCTCAGGGAGATGCTGCTGATCATGACTCTTTGTTGTGACAAACTGATGACACTTTGGGAGAAATTCTGAAATTATGTGATAAAAGCAGGGGTCCAACAAAGTGCCAAAAAAAATTCCTTGTTGCTTTTAATGGACACTATGTGAGGTCCTCGCTTAAAACATTTCCTTGACCAGCTGGTGCATATCTGTCTTGTCATTATGGTAAGATGCCTCTCAGCCATGCTCCACACTTTTTTCTGAAATAAATACATGAGTAATTTCACTATATCCATCCCCTACGCAACTAACCAGCATGGTTGCATCCAGACATGGTTTCAGCAGCTCACATACATTGCACATTAGTTGCCATTGCCCAGGTGACAAAGAGGCTCTGTCCAAAACCTTCCAGTTTTGCATTGTATATGCTATATTGTCTATATTCTGCTCAAACAAATGCTTTATCATATAAAGTCGAATTCTACCTGGTAGGGATCTCCATTTTCAGCTGGTGATGGGCAGTTTGTTGCTCTCTTGTAAGGAATATAATGTGGTGTGTGCACTGTAGGAGTAGCTGAAATGGGCACAGGTGATCGTCAACATTTTTCTTTGGATTTTAGATTCTGCCAGGAATCTGGTCACAGCTAAATTGTGCACATGTGCAAAGCAACTATTGCATCCTCTATCACTTGCTCTACTTTATTTAATACACCTATGGCTTTGTGGGACAGTCTCTCAAAACTCTGCATGCATTAGGGGCATGCCGATGGTAGGGCTATCTGGCTTCTGTCTTTTCGACATACTGTCAGAATCAGAGGCAAGATTCCTGGCTGTCACCTAATTCTGTAAGCTAGTGATGCCCACTGATGGTGGGAGGGAAACCCAGTGAGCAGTCTTTGGGTACCTAGGAGACACACAAGGCACAAAGGGGTGCCTTTATGTTTCTCACTGGGTGCTCTGGGGGTTAACGTGACTATGTTTTAATGGATTTCATGTATTCTCATTTTAAGTTTCTGGTATATTATATGTTAATTTTCTGTGCTAGCTGTATGACTCTACTGGTGGGAGTGATTTGACCCTTTGGGTACCGGGGTGTTGAGTGGCCCTCTGGCACTAGGGATGGTTAATATTTTTAGTCCATTTTGTCCTATATTAACACACTAGTGGGGTTAGGATCTTTTAGTTGGTTTTACTGGATCATAAATGTGAGATAAATTATTGAAGTATTGTATATGGTTTATATAGATAACTGTACTCTCTGTACCAATATCATGACAAGATAATGATGGGGCTACGCTCTTGTTATCACCCCAAGGGATATATATATTTTTTCAACCCAGTGAACTTTTATGTTTAAGGTAATTAATAGTTTCCCTTTCGACTTTCGTACATTTACGCAGAGGATGGAGATTCACTAAGCTGTGATAAAGAGGTGATAAAGTAGAGATGACTTCTCCAGTTTATCACTTCTTCAGTTCCTATTTTATTCTATAGAGCCTATGCACTAAGATTTCCGAAGCTGAAGAAATCTTAGTGTTTAGGCTCCATAGCATAACATAGGAATTTGAGAAGTGATAAACTGGAGAAGTCATCTCCACTTTATCACCTCTTTATCACAGCTTAGTGCATCTCCCCCAAAGTTTTCTATCAATTGTGTCCAATCATGATAAGTGGTAGACCTTTTAAACATGAATGTGTGTGCTGTTTTCTCCCTTGTTAGCTTGAGCCATTTGATAAAGCAGCTTGTATCGCTGTAAAATGCTTTTAATACTTGACCTATGTTTTAATATTTTATAGTAAATATTCAGATTTATATACGAAGGATGACCTTTTTCTTTTTCATTTTGTTTTTATTTTCTGTTATTTTAAATGATATTTTTAGCATTGTTGTTTACTGGAGTGAAAAAGGAAGATCATGAGGGAGATTCACTAAGCTGTGATAAAGAGGTGATAAATTGGAGATGACTTCTCCAGTTCCTATGTTATTCTATAGAGCCTATGCACCAAGATCTCCAAAACTTCAGAAATGTTTGTGAACAAGCTCCACAGAATGACATAGGAACTGGAGAAGTAATAAACTGGAGAAGTCATCTCTACTTTATTATCACCTCTTAGTGGATCTCTTCCATGGAGTGTCTCAGCAGCGACAGGTATTAACAAATGTGAGTATGATTTTGATTATACTCTAGTTTATATATATATATATATATCACAACAACCTCACCAAATCTGTGATCACGGCGCCAAATATCCACAGTAGTCAACTATTATAAAATTCTTAAAGTAACACGGTCAAGCGCTTCTATCCTAACCCTGTCAGTGTTAAGGGCCAAACAACAATAGAATAAACTACTACACCAAGGAGAGCGCTTAAAACTGTACTATACAAATATCAATATTTAATATTACACATATCAACAATCTCAGTCAACAATACATATCATATATGCGTGCTTAAAAATATATAATAATACAATAATAGCTCCGGAGCTAAAAAATGTGCACTTAATAAGTAAAAAAACAAGATGAGATGCAATAGTGTCTCCAAACTGAAAATATATCTGTAGATAACAGTAAAGTAGATACTGATTCCAGATATAAAGGAGATGTTTTAGAACCCTCTTAAGGCTGGGAGTAATGTGTCGCGGGCAGGTCTATATCAGTATCTCACTCGTGTACCGACATTCATATATCTTATTATTAAGTTCACTTGAATGTATGACCAGATAGATTTCCCGACAATACCACTCTACTTAATTGCCGCTTGTTCGGGATATGGTTCTCTCCCTTGCCACACTATAACCAAATGTGGCTAAATTCAACGGGTCAACAACTCACTTCAAACACAAGAAGTTGTTAATACTTGCGATGGATTTCTTCCCCCACCGAAAGCCTTCAGACTCGGGTCCCGTGCACCTGAGCGACTTCAATAGATTAGGCCTCCCGTCCTTAGACATCTTCCACACACCAGCCTCTCGTTACACTCTCCGGTGTGTAACAAACAGATCAATATATCTTCTCTATATTTCTCCTTCAGATACACTGTAGCATCTCCACTTGTAATATAAAATAGCGCTAACAACAGCAGATTCCAACGCGTTTCGTCCCGTATAACCGGAACTTCTTCAGGGATTTTGATGTGAGCACTATTTAGCGTTCTTTATATTCTTTAGCGCCATTTCTGGCGCCATAATGACGTAACAATTCATTAGCTTTAACTTCTTTTTCCACATCTCAGGTGTTAACCCTTACTAGTGAGAGATATGAAACACAAATATCCTTTAACATACATATATAGAATAAAAAACAAAAAACAAAAATGTCTTTTAGTCAACATGTAAAGATGTTCAAAGAGGGGACATCACAGGATCTAAAAAAATCTTTTCATAAATAAATAATACTTAAATGTTACAACTATAAACTAACCATAGTATCCCAGCAGAGCGTCTCCACATGCCCAAAGATATTAACTAATATAAAAAAAACACAAAAAATATATAAAAATTCAAAAATAAAAAATATAAAAAATATATAAATATAAAAATAAAAATAAAAAATAAAAAGTAAACAGACATAATATAAATGCCATATTCAAAAATACTTAAAAACCACATGAATGGATACAATAGTAACCTACATAAAATACTATCATTATATTCCCTGAACTTATTAAGTACCTATATATGTATGGACATATATCTTGTCATTAAGTCCATTTGGGAACAAATTTTGGCATTTAAAGATCCAGTATGTTTCTCTCTTACATAGCATACTGAACCTTTCACCTTCATTAAGTGTATCATAAATATGTTCTAATGCCATAATAGTAGTATCTTCCATTGATTTATTGTGATACCTCTGATAATTCTTTGTTAATGGATATTTAACATCAGAATTCCTAATAGCCCTTCTATGTTCCAAAAATCTATCTTTCATCTTTCTTTTTGTTCTTCCTATATAACTCAACCCACAAGGACAAGTAATTTTATATATCACATATGTACTATTACATGTTATATGTTGTCTAATATAAATCCTATTCTTTTGATAATCCAAAAAATATGTTTCTTTATGTTTTATATAAGTACATGTAATACAACGGTTCATACCACATTTAAATACTGCATTTTGTTTTAAACTCAATTTATTTTTCTTTCTCATAATATTTTTCATTTTCCAGGTTTTTTCCTTGATAATATTTCTTTTAAATTTCTATTCTTGGTGAACACTACCTCAGGACCACTCCCCAAAACATGTTTAAGCGACGGGTCCTGGAGCAGTATCCGCCAATGTCTTTTCAAAATATTTTTTATCTTATAATATGAGTTATTATATTGTGTAACAAATATTGGTCTACTACTATTTATCTTATTATTAATCTTTTTTTCCTCCTTAGACACCAACATCTCATCTCTACTCAACTCCAACACATCCTGGTAAGTCTTCTCTAATTCTTCCTCTGGATAACCTTTCTCTATACATTTATTTTTTAATTCTATTGCTTGTACTGTGTAATCTGTTATTTGTTTACAATTCCTTTTAATTCTTTTAAATTGTCCTATAGGTATATTTTTCTTCCATTGTTTTAAATGGCTACTCTTGTAATGCAAATAGTTATTCGTATTAGTAGACTTATTATAATTCTTAGTAATAATACTATGCTCCACAACTTTAAGGGTAAGGTCTAAGAAATTAACCTCTTCCTTACTTGTATTAAAAGTGAATTTAAGTCCTAAAGGGTTGTTATTCAACTGTAGCAGGTACTCATCCAATTCAAGTTGATCTCGATGCCATATAATAAGGAGATTGTCAATATATCGTCCATAGAATGCCAGCTTCGCCCCCAGCCCCGCACCCCACACATGGGTCATCTCCCAATAGCCCATATATAGATTCGCATAGCTGGGGGCAAAGCTGGCACCCATGGCAGCTCCCCTAATTTGTATATAGAATTCATCCCCAAATTGGAAGTAATTATTATATAATATAAAATGTATACTCTCTAAAAGAAAAGATTTCTGCATAGCTGGCAATTCAGAATCAGCCTCCAAAAAATACCGTATAGCTTCCAATCCCTTCTCATGATCTATATTAGTGTATAGTGAGGTGACATCAATAGCTGCCCAAATATAATCCTCACACCATTCAAAATTATTCAATTTATTAAGTATAGATTGTGTATCCTTAATATATGATTTCAAAGAAATAACATATTTTTGAAGAAAAAAATCAATATATTCGGACAGCCGTGATGCCACCCCACCCATACTAGCAATAATTGGTCTTCCGGGAGGTTTTTTTAAAGTCTCATGTATTTTGGGGCTATATAAAAGTAAGGTATTTTAGGATGTTTTACATGCAAAAATTCCTTTTCTTTTTAGTAATTATACCTTGTTGGCCTGCTACAGTTAATATATTGTACAATTTTTGTTGAAGCATTAAAATGGGTTCCTTATCTGTTAATCTATATGTATCTAAATCACTTAACAAGCGTTTTGCCTCTTCCATATATTCTTCCATATACATCACCACGGTTGCCCCCTTTATCTGCTTGTGTAATGTATATATCCTTATTATCTTTAAGATGTTTTAAAGCTTGCCATTCTTGTTTGGTTAAATTATATTGAATATTATTTTTTGTATTACACAATTTTTGGAAATCTTGCATCACTAAATTATGAAAGGCTTCAATATATGGACCCTTACTTTGATAGCAATAAAACACTGATTTTGGTTTAAAATGAGTATGTATATAGATCTTCTCACATTCTTTATCCATAGTTTCTTGTCCCATAGTCACTATATCCTCACATTCTTCCATCAACATCTCTAAATCACCCAATATATCCTCATCGTTACCCTTCAGTGCAAAATGTCTCTTCAGAGTAAGGGTTCTAATATATCTATTCAAATTTAAAAATAATTCATATTCCCTAGGTTGGGTAGTAGGAGCAAATTTCAATCCTTTGCTAATAACTGATAATTCATCTTTACTTAAAACATAATCAGTTAAATTATATATATCTTTTAATGCTCTAGTATTATTAGTAGTGATGAGCGAGCATGCTCGGCCGAAGCTCGGTTCGGCTCGAGCATCGCTCTGCTCGTCACATGGCGGTACTCGTACGAGTACCGCATGTGCTCGCCAGCCATGTTCGGGTCTCCTCCCCGCACAAGGCGCCTGCCTAGGGCCCGGCCAAATGAGGGGGGCCCGGAAAGCCTCATTCAACTTGAATGAGGCTTTCCGGGCCCCCCTCATTTGGCCGGGAGATTCAACCCCCTCGCCCGCAGCTTACCTGATCTCTCACTCATCTCGCCGCTCTAGTAATACAGAGCGCTGGGAGATGACATCATCTCCCAGCCTCTGCATTACTACAGCGGCGCCGGGAGCTTCAGTCAAAGAGATCTGTGCCGAAGGAGGCACAGATCTGTCAAGTACACCGCTAGACCACCAGGGGAAATGTGAAGATGAAGGTGCAATGTGGAGGTGAAGTGGAGATGGGGGCATTGCGGAGATGAAGGGGGCATTGTGGAAGGGGCATTGCGGAGATGAAGGGGGCATTGTGGAAGGGGCATCGTGGAGATGGAGATGAAAGGGGCATTGTGGAGATGGAAGGGGCAGTGTGGAAGCGGCATTGTGGAGATGGAAGGGGCAGTGTGGAGAAGGTGGCATTGTGGAAGGGGCAGTGTGGAGATGAGGGGGCAGTGTGGAAGGGGCATCGTGGAGATGAAGGGGCAGTGTGGAGATGAAGGGGGCATTGAGGAAGGGGCAATGTGCATCCAGACATCCTCCCTATGCTGTCCCTGAACCATTTCTGTGGTGTTTCCATCATTTTCTGCCCTTTTCCTATGGACCAGGCACCCTCCCCTCATCAGAGCAGGGGGTGCCTGGTGTAATGCTCGAGTCCTCCCATTGACTTCAATGGGGCTCGGGTGCTCGGCCGAGCACTCGAGCCTCCGGGGGCGCTCGGCCAGAGCACCCGAACACCCGAGCATCTGGGTGCTCGATCATCACTAATTATTAGTCTCTAATTTATATTTATTGTATCTTCTACCTGCTCTATTCCCCCTTGTCCGTGATTTAATTCTGGTGACTGACTTCTGCTTCTCTTTAATGTGTGTTTCCCCCTTCCATATGATTTTTAAGTATTTTTGAATATGGCATTTATATTATGTCTGTTTGCTTTTTATTTTTATTTTTTTATTTTTATATTTATATATTTTTTATATTTTTTATTTTTGAATTTTTATATATTTTTTTGTTTTTTTTATATTAGTTAATGTCTTTGGGCATGTGGAGACGCTCTGCTGGGATACTATGGTTAGTTTATAGTTGTGACATTTAAGTATTATTTATTTATGAAAAGATTTTTTTTAAACCCTGTGATGTCCCCTCTTTGAACATCTTTACATGTTGACTAAAAGACATTTTTGTTTTTTGTTTTTTTATTCTATATATGTATGTTAAAGGATATTTGTGTTTCATATCTCTCACTAGTAAGGGTTAACACCTGAGATGTGGGAAAAGAAGTTAAAGCTAATGAATTGTTACGTCATTATGGCGCCAGAAATGGCGCTAAAGAATATAAAGAACGCTAAATAGTGCTCACATCAAAATCCCTGAAGAAGTTCCGGTTATACGGGATGAAACGCGTTGGAATCTGCTGTTGTTAGCGCTATTTTATATTACAAGTGGAGATGCTACAGTGTATCTGAAGGAGAAATATAGAGAAGATATATTGATCTGTTTGTTACACACCGGAGAGTGTAACGAGAGGCTGGTGTGTGGAAGGTGTCTAAGGACGGGAGGCCTAATCTATTAAAGTCGCTCAGGTGCACGGACCCGAGTCTGAAGGCTTTCGGTGGGGGAAGAAATCCATCGCAAGTATTAACAACTTCTTGTGTTTGAAGTGAGTTGTTGACCTGTTGAATTTAGCCACATTTGGTTATAGTGTGGCAAGGGAGAGAACCATATCCCGAACAAGCGGCAATTAAGGAGAGTGGTATTGCCGGGAAATCTATCTGGTCATACATTCAAGTGAACTTAATAATAAGATATATGAATGTCGGTACACGAGTGAGATAATAACGAGTTAATAATAACTGAAAATATATCTGTAGATAACAGTAAAGTAGATATTGATTCCAGATATAAAGGAGATGTTTTATAACCCTCTTAAGGCTGGGAGTAATGTGTCGCGGGCAGGTCTATATCAGTATAGAAACATAGAAACATAGAATTTGACGGCAGATAGGAACCATTCGGCCCATCTAGTCTGCCCAATTTCCTACTGTGTAAAAAAAAACAAAAAAAAACACAACCTCAAACCTTTTTTGGTCCTTGGTCTTTTCTTAGGACCAAAAAAGGATTGAGGTTGTGTTTTTTTTTGTTTTTTTTTTTACACAGTAGGAAATTGGGCAGACTAGATGGGCCGAATGGTTCTTATCTGCCTTCAAATTCTATGTTTCTATGTTTCTATACTGATATAGACCTGCCCGCGACACATTACGCCCAGCCTTAAGAGGGTTCTAAAACATCTCCTTGATATCTGGAATCAATATCTACTTTACTGTTATCTACAGATATATTTTCAGTTATTATTAACTCGTTATTATCTCACTCGAGTACCGACATTCATATATCTTATTATTAAGTTCACTTGAATGTATGACCAGATAGATTTCCCGGCAATACCACTCTCCTTAATTGCCGCTTGTTCGGGATATGGTTCTCTCCCTTGCCACACTATAACCAAATGTGGCTAAATTCAACAGGTCAACAACTCACTTCAAACACAAGAAGTTGTTAATACTTGTGATGGATTTCTTCCCCCACCGAAAGCCTTCAGACTCGGGTCCCGTGCAGCTGAGCGACTTCAATAGATTAGGCCTCCCGTCCTTAGACACCTTCCACACACCAGCCTCTCATTACACTCTCCGGTGTGTAACAAACAGATCAATATATCTTCTCTATATTTCTCCTTCAGATACACTGTAGCATCTCCACTTGTAATATAAAATAGCGCTAACAACAGCAGATTCCAACGCGTTTCATCCCGTATAACCTGAACTTCTTCAGGGATTTTGATGTGAGCACTATTTAGCGTTCTTTATATTCTTTAGCGCCATTTCTGGCGCCATAATGACATAACAATTCATTAGCTTTAACTTCTTTTCACACATCTCAGGTGTTAACCCTTACTAGTGAGAGATATGAAACACAAATATCCTTTAACATACATATATAGAATAAAAAACAAAAAACTAAAATGTCTTTTAGTCAACATGTAAAGATGTTCAAAGAGGGGACATCACAGGATTTAAAAAATTATTTTCATAAATAAATAATACTTAAATGTCACAACTATAAACTAACCATAGTATCCCAGCAGAGCGTCTCCACATGCCCAAAGATATTAACTAATATAAAAAAAAAACAAAAAATATATAAAAATTCAAAAATAAAAAATATAAAAAATATATAAATATAAAAATAAAAAAATAAAAATAAAAAGTAAACAGACATAATATAAATGCCATATTCAAAAATACTTAAAAATCATATGGAAGGGGGTAACACACGTTAAAAAGAAGCAGAAGTCAGTCACCAGAATTAAATCACGGACAAGGGGGAATAGAGCAGGTAGAAGATACAATAAATATAAATTAGAGACTAATAATACTAGAGCATTAAAAGATATATATAATTTTACTGATTATGTTTTAAGTAAAGATGAATTATCAGTTATTAGCAAAGGATTGAAATTTGCTCCTACTACCCAACCTAGGGAATTTGAATTATTTTTAAATTTGAATAGATATATTAGAACCCTTACTCTGAAGAGACATTTTGCACTGAAGGGTAACGATGAGGATATATTGGGTGATTCAGAGATGTTGATGGAAGAATGTGAGGATATAGTGACTATGGGACAAGAAACTATGGATAAAGAATGTGAGAAGATCTATATACATACTCATTTTAAACCAAAATCAGTGTTTTATCCCTATCAAAGTAAGGGTCCATATATTGAAGCCTTTCATAATTTAGTGATGCAAGATTTCCAAAAATTGTGTAATACAAAAAATAATATTCAATATAATTTAACCAAACAAGAATGGCAAGCTTTAAAACATCTTAAAGATAATAAGGATATATACATTACACAAGCAGATAAAGGGGGGGCAACCGTGGTGATGTATATGGAAGAATATATGGAGGCAAAACGCTTGTTAAGTGATTTAGATACATATAGATTAACAGATAAGGAACCCATTTTAATGCTTCAACAAAAATTGTACAATATATTAACTGTAGCAGGCCAACAAGGTATAATTACTAAAAAAGAAAAGGAATTTTTGCATGTAAAACATCCTAAAATACCTTACTTTTATATAGCCCCAAAATACATAAGACTTTAAAAAAACCTCCCGGAAGACCAATTATTGCTGGTATGGGTGGGGTGGCGTCACAGCTGTCCGAATATATTGATTTTTTTCTTCAAAAATATGTTATTTCTTTGAAATCATATATTAAGGATACACAATCTATACTTAATAAATTGAATAATTTTGAATGGTGTGAGGATTATATTTGGGCAGCTATTGATGTCACCTCACTATACACTAATATAGATCATGAGAAGGGATTGGAAGCTATACGGTATTTTTTGGAGGCTGATTCTGAATTGCCAGCTATGCAGAAATCTTTTCTTTTAGAGAGTATACATTTTATATTATATAATAATTACTTCCAATTTGGGGATGAATTCTATATACAAATTAGGGGAGCTGCCATGGGTGCCAGCTTTGCCCCCAGCTATGCGAATCTATATATGGGCTATTGGGAGATGACCCATGTGTGGGGTGCGGGGCTGGGGGCGAAGCTGGCATTCTATGGACGATATATTGACAATCTCCTTATTATATGGCATCGAGATCAACTTGAATTGGATGAGTACCTGCTACAGTTGAATAACAACCCTTTAGGACTTAAATTCACTTTTAATACAAGTAAGGAAGAGGTTAATTTCTTAGACCTTACCCTTAAAGTTGTGGAGCATAGTATTATTACTAAGAATTATATTAAGTCTACTAATACGAATAACTATTTGCATTACAAGAGTAGCCATTTAAAACAATGGAAGAAAAATATACCTATAGGACAATTTAAAAGAATTAAAAGGAATTGTAAACAAATAACAGATTACACAGTACAAGCAATAGAATTAAAAAATAAATGTATAGAGAAAGGTTATCCAGAGGAAGAATTAGAGAAGACTTACCAGGATGTGTTGGAGTTGAGTAGAGATGAGATGTTGGTGTCTAAGGAGGAAAAAAAGATTAATAATAAGATAAATAGTAGTAGACCAATATTTGTTACACAATATAATAACTCATATTATAAGATAAAAAATATTTTGAAAAGACATTGGCGGATACTGCTCCAGGACCCGTCGCTTAAACATGTTTTGGGGAGTGGTCCTGAGGTAGTGTTCACCAAGAATAGAAATTTAAAAGAAATATTATCAAGGAAAAAACCTGGAAAAATGAAAAATATTATGATAAAGAAAAATAAATTGAGTTTAAAACAAAATGCAGTATTTAAATGTGGTATGAACCGTTGTATTACATGTACTTATATAAAACATAAAGAAACATATTTTTTGGATTATCAAAAGAATAGGATTTATATTAGACAACATATAACATGTAATAGTACATATGTGATATATAAAATTACTTGTCCTTGTGGGTTGAGTTATATAGGAAGAACAAAAAGAAAGATGAAAGATAGATTTTTGGAACATAGAAGGGCTATTAGGAATTCTGACATTAAATATCCATTAACAAAGCATTATCTGAGGTATCACAATAAATCAATGGAAGATACTACTATTATGGCATTAGAACATATTTATGATACACTTAATGAAGGTGAAAGGTTCAGTATGCTATGTAAGAGAGAAACATACTGGATCTTTAAATGCCAAACTTTGTTCCCAAATGGACTTAATGACAAGATATATGTCCATACATATATAGGTACTTAATAAGTTCAGGGAATATAATGATAGTATTTTATGTAGGTTACTATTGTATCCATTCATGTGGTTTTTAAGTATTTTTGAATATGGCATTTATATTATGTCTGCTTACTTTTTATTTTTATTTTTATATTTATATATTTTTTATATTTTTTATTTTTGAATTTTTATATATGTTTTGTGTTTTTTTTATATTAGTTAATATCTTTGGGCATGTGGAGACGCTCTGATGGGATACTATGGTTAGTTTATAGTTGTGACATTTAAGTATTATTTATTTATGAAAAGATTTTTTTAGATCCTGTGATGTCCCCTCTTTGAACATCTTTACATGTTGACTAAAAGACATTTTTGTTTTTTATTCTATATATGTATGTTAAAGGATATTTGTGTTTCATATCTCTCACTAGTAAGGGTTAACACTTGAGATGTGGGAAAAGAAGTTAAAGCTAATGAATTGTTACGTCATTATGGCACCAGAAATGGCGTTAAAGAATATAAAGAACGCAAAATAGTGCTCACATCAAAATCCCTGAAGAAGTTCCGGTTATACGGGACGAAACGCGTTGGAATCTGCTGTTGTTAGCGCTATTTTATATTACAAGTGGAGATGCTACAGTGTATCTGAAGGAGAAATATAGAGAAGATATATTGATCTGTTTGTTACACACCGGAGAGTGTAAAGAGAGGCTGATGTGTGGAAGGTGTCTAAGGATGGGAGGCCTAATCTATTCAAGTCACTCAGGTGCACAGGACCCGAGTCTGAAGGCTTTCGGTGGGGGAAGAAATCCATCGCAAGTATTAACAACTTCTTGTGTTTGAAGTGAGTTGTTGACCTGTTGAATTTAGCCACATTTGGTTATAGTGTGGCAAGGGAGAGAACCATATCCCGAACAAGCGGCAATTAAGTAGAGTGGTATTGCCGGGAAATCTATCTGGTCATACATTCAAGTGAACTTAATAATAAGATATATGAATGTCGGTACACGAGTGAGATACTGATATAGACCTGCCCGCGACACATTACTCCCAGCCTTAAGAGGGTTCTAAAACATCTCCTTTATATCTGGAATCAATATCTACTTTACTGTTATCTACAGATATACTTTCAGTTTGGAGACACTATTGCATCTCTTCTTGTTTTTTACTTATTAAGTGCACATTTTTTAGCTCTAGAGCTATTATTGTATTATTATATATTTTTAAGCGCGCATATATGATATGTATTGTTGACTGAGATTGTTGATATGTGTAATATAAAATATTGATATTTGTATAGTACAGTTTTAAGCGCTCTCCTGGGTGTAGTAGTTTAATATATATATATATATATATATATATATATATATATATATATATATATAGTGAAGTAGGATGCACTCACGACAACAGGATAAATGCCTGGGTGCACGATCAGTATTCATAATAAAAATAATGGAAATCAGCGCTCACAGGACTCCATAACGTAGTGTTCCAAGTAACTTTATTCTGTGGTCAACGTTTCGATCCTCACATGGCTCTTTATCAAGACGCCATTTTAGTGTTCCCATCCCCTTATAAATGCCCAATGACCCTAGAAACAACCAATCATGTTACACATAAACCCTGTAGTGAATATATCCATAACTAGTATTGTGCCATCAGTCTCTAACCTCATACCAATCATAAGGATATACATATTAAAAACATATTAATAATAGGGTACAGATCCCATCAGACCACCTGGCAGACCGATAGTGTCAGCAATAGGTTCCATGTTACAACCTTTAGCTAAATACTTGGATCACTATATACAACCTTTGGTACATGCCACCAGATCTTATATCAGAGACACTACAGACTTTTTGCTGAAGCTTAAAGCACTTGGTCCGGTCCCGAATGATGCCCTTCTAGTCACATTAGATGTCAAATCCCTATACACTGTGATACCTACTATTCAAGGGATGGAAATGGTCAGACAGGCACTTATCCAACACCCAGATGCTGCTAGACCCCCTTCTGAATTTCTAATGACCATTCTGGGATTTTGGGCTCGAATATAGCACCATCTTTTGCTAATCTCTTTATGGCAAATTTTGAGGAAATACATATTTTACCAGGATGGCAGCAATATCTGGGATGCTACTATCGCTATATAGATGATTTATTTTTTATTTGGAAGGGTAATGAAGCCTCATAACTACAAGCGGTTGAGGGATTGAATAGAATGGACTCTCCTATTAAGTTCACTCTGACATACAGTACAGAATCTATTGACTTTTTAGACGTTACGATCTCTAAGGACAAAGGGCAGTTGTGTACCACCAATTTCAGAAAAGGAACAGACAGGACTACGATCCTACATAGAACCAGCTGTCATCCTAAACATACAATACATTCTGTTCCATATTCTCAGATGATTCGGATTCTTAGGAATAACAGTAACCCAGAAAAGGGAAGGAAACAATTAGAAGAATTCAAAGACAGGTTAATCCAAAGGGGTTATAGTGAACAAGAACTATCAACACATATGGAAAGAGCATTGAACAACACACAAGAGGATCTCCTCAAACAAACAACTAAAACCAAATCCACACAGAGTTTGACCACAAAATATACTCCTGCCTCATATAAGATACAGGTAGCTATGAAAAAACATTGGCATCTACTGGAGAAGGATCGTTCATTGCCTCCTATTTTTCGTGAGACCCCTATGATGGCTTACAGGAGGGGGGGATAATTCGAGGGATATGTTAGTTAAGACAGATCCCGCACACTGTTACTCCACAGAGAAACAATGCTGGCTATCACAGAACAAGGATAAAGGTGGAAGCTTCAAATGTTTAAATTGCACCGCTTGTAAAAATATGTTAACTGAAACCACTTTCAAGGATCCCCGCTCGGGCAAGGATATTATCATCAAAGAAAGATTGACATGTATTTCTACATATATTGTTTATTTTATCAGATGCCCCTTTTCCCTATTATATATAGGGAAGACTATTACTACTTTTAGAGACAGGATGGCAAATCATCAGAAGACTATCCGGGATGCGCTGACATCAGATAAACCAGTGGCACATCATTTTGCTCAGCTCAGACATGTGGTGACATCGACGCAAAGTATGATTATAGACCAGAAAGCAGTACTGCAGAAAGGTGGCGACAGAGGGAGACTACTTCTGCAACGGGAGGTGCGATGGATAAGGAGATTAAACACAGTGTTACCAGGAGGTTTGAATGAGAACCTTTCTTATGGGTGTTTCCTCTGAACTAAGCTGTTGGGATCCAGTTGAACCAGAGGTATTGTAGAGGACAGATCTTAGATAGAAGAGATCCTGGATGAGACATAGGATTTATTGTTTAATTGATTTTGAAATATGTGGTTAGTAATGATGTCAGCGCCTGTTCTAATCCACATCTGTGGAGACAGGGGATGCTGCTTAACACAGATGGATGTAACAGAATGGGAGGGCCACTTTGATCCACCATCAGATGGAGGTGGCTGGAATCCCTGTCTTTTCCCAGGTGGTATACAGCAGATTAAACTACTTACAAGTAAGAAGTTGTGACTGAACTTATGGATCAGGTATGAGTTGGATTATGTGTGTGCGGGGCAGGAGGGTATCCATATAGATGGCAATTATCATGTTTGAGAATTTGTGCACGTTAGAGATAATAGGTGTTCACCCTCTAGGATTGTGATTTGGAGCACGGTGAGGATGGGTTGATGGTTGGGTAGAGTGTATCTGCATAAGGGATATGGACCCTGTACGTTGACCTGAAATCTGAAGTGCAGCCAGTAGTGAGGACGACAGTTAAGGTATGGCAGAGTCGGACAGTACCGGTTGGACTCTGCATGCTATATGACTGTTTAGACCTCCTGGTACCATAGGTCTGATTATGAGGTTTTCGACTTTTCTCTATATATGGATCACATAAGAATCATCTATGGTATTTTTGCAATATCCCGCACATTCCAGCATTCTCTTAGCCAATACTTGGGAGAATTGGATGTACAATATATAGCATTAATCTACTAGCCTGGAATATTAAAATATGGATGATGGATGATGATGATGTAATAGAACTCATCTGACATGTCTTGATCTGGTGAGATGAGATTAATTTAAGACGGTTGGAGTGTGCCGGGTCAAGGGTGATGGGAAGACCTCTCCTGACCTTAGCGGTATCTCTCTATCCTTTCAAGCATTCCCATGTTACTTGTTTTATTTTTAACTACTTGGTTATGATTCTAACATCACTGGGACAGTGGTAAACATGGGATGTAGTTATGATTAAGATATAGATCAAGTTGGGTGCTCCTCAATATACGGGAGACCCGAATTTATGGATTACCTCGCGGGATGTAGTGGTAAGGGGTGAATTTCTCTGTACCCTGTTTTTAATATGTTTTTAATATGTGTATACTTATGATTGGTATGAGGTTAGAGATTGAGGGCACGATACTAGTTATGGATATATTCACTACAGGGTTTATGTGTAACATGATTGGATGTTTCTAGGGTCACTGGGTATTTATAGGGGATGGGAACACTAAAATGGCATCTTGATAAAGATCCATATGAGGATCGAAAGGTTGACCACAGAATAAAGCTACTTGGAACACTACATTATGGAGTCCTGTGAGTGCTGATTTCCTTTACTTTTACATATATATATATATATATATATATATATATATATATATGTGTGTGTGTGTGTAGTAATGCACTATTTGGTGCTCCCTCTTTGTTTTTGTATTGTTAAAGTCACAGTCACATAGTCTGTTCTCTGCCCACATATCTGTTGTCAGTGTACGAGCTTACCAGCCCTTTTCCTACCACACTAACCACTTGCTTGCATAATGCTGGCACAGCCGTCCTGGAAAAAATAACTGCTTCTTGGGATATGCCAGGGTTTTCAGAGAGGAGCCACACATGACATCAGTTCTCTAAAGCCTCGATTTTCAAGAAAAGAATATGGCAACATTTCCGCTGCCAACATCTTGACAACCTTTTTGACTACTTCCCAATAACTCAGTAAGTCTGGGTTGGAAGTACATGGCAGAAGGACCCTGTAACTTGATTGCTTTAACAACATGACTAGAGGAGGTGGCAGAGTTGGAGGAAGCATGTGTGGGCAGTCTATGACTCTTGTCATCTCCTACAGCAAACTCAGAGTCATACGCCTCTGCAGCAGGAGCCCTAGGTGGCATTTCGAATGAACAAACTCTTGGCACACTCTCTGACACATCATCATCACTACTTCTATTATGTGCCTCAGAGCCTCGGGAACTTTTAGGAGTGGTTCTCTTACTGCTAGTTGTGGTACCTCTGACATTTTGATGGTGTTTCTTTAAGTCAGACCTGTGGTTATGCTTCAGGTAGGATCAAAATTGAGGCGGTGCCTTGGTGTGAGTCTGCTTTACCCCTGCTCACATTCTTTTTTTTTTGGCATCTTTGTTTGTCCAGGGTCAGACTTTCCAACTGTTTTCTCAGTTTATTGACAGGCACAGTGCTTCTTTTCAGCGCTGGAAAACTGAGCCTTTGCCTTTCAGCTAATTTTCTGGCCATGTCATAAACTCTCTCACTCTGAACTTCATCTTATCTGAAGAAGAGGCAAATGCTGGAAGGATATAATCTAGATCTACATCATCATCATCATCATCATTTGTAATTAAGTCATCCTCAGCATTGTCCACTGCTTCTTTCCCACTACTTTTATATTCCTCTAAGCTTTTTTGAGGGCTCCAACAATTTCTTTTTACTTTTCCCCTTTGAGGGATTTTCACAACATTAACTACTACCTTTAGGAGAAGTGTTTTTTGTGCTTGTTTGGCTCACTGTCAGCTGCAGCAGTTGGTTGAGCTTCTACATCTTCTCTCACTATGATATCAACACTGAAATGTGACTCATTGTTGTCGTCAGTGTTTTTAGATAGTTTATTAATAGTACCAGTGTTGCTGGTGGTGGAACTTTTGGTGGGACTCTCCCCACTTGTGAAACTTATATATTTATTTATTTAGAGACATCTTAATGTATTCTTCCTGGTATAACACTTTCTAAATATAAGTAAGGTAAATGGGGTTTCTTTTTTGGAGATATTAGTGTTATTTTAAGGCTTTTATTAGGACACAAATATAAACTGGTTGGCATTTAAAAGCAGGAATGTGACTTGTGCATCACCCTATTATTAGAACAATAAAACTTAATTACAGTAATTATGAATTCTTCATTGGGAAAAAACTGGTGAACATTTTAATCATCCTTACAAGGTTACACTAGCTTGTCCTTAGTAAAGGTTAGGTTTTGTTTGTTTCTGCCTGTCATGCAGGTGTATAAATAGTCTTCCTGCCAGGCAATCAGATTTGGCTGTGAGTACAAGAAGCTGCATTTTAACAAACTCACATGTTGTTCAGACACCTGGACTTAAATCAAGGTAAGGATTTCAGTTCTAAATTAAGGAACATACATGTTTTAGAAGTAGCTATTACAACATATTAACAAAGGAGAATTAACACATCTTAATAATAATTACAACCCCCACTTACCTTATTATGGTCAGAAAATCACAGTGGGCCCTATGAATTTTGCCTTGTACATTTCTTCAAGAGATATCATCTTCTACCAGTTCTTGATTTCATGGAAGTTGCTAGCAGGACTTTAGAAGTGTATGATTTGCTCAATGCACATGGTAATCATAACTCTTTAAGGACCAGGGTAATCCTAAATAATTCCAAAGGTATCCTAATACACTTAATTCACACTGTTCCTGGAGCTGTCAAACCATCAGAAGGCCAAATGTAATATAAATGAAATAACAGAACACCCTGCAGTTCTAGTACTCAGTGTTGCTCTTCAAGAGGGAACTCAGAGAAAACAGGATATGTAATGGGTCATTAGGTAAACTTAACCATTATGGATTAAAGATAAAATGTTAACTGGAGAAATTTCAAAGTATTTGTAGTGTCAATGTTGCTGGGACAGCAAAGCACAGGCTTGTCACTTGTCAGGGCAACAAACTACCACTTGCCACTAGAGTGTAAAAATTTACACTTATGTTTAAACAAGAAAAACCCTCATAAATCACATTAATCTACAATATTAATATTTGTTAAATAAAAGCAATACTATCCCTTTAATAGATATTAAATCCTGAGATCAATCAATATCTTCTTTATGATCACTTAACATGCATATTGCTTGTGCTGCTTGTAAGGCACTCTCTAGGACAATACTGCTAAATGCGTATTTAGCTCATGCTTCTTCTGAGGCATTATCTGTGAACATAATGCTTATTGCAAGTGTCACATGCTTTTTCCAAGGCATTATCTAGGGCAATATGCATACATAATGCCTCAGAAGATGCGTGTGTGGAATATGGAAACATATTTATGTTGGTCTTCAATAGCTTGGAGATCTTTAGATGGAGTCCAGGAGAAATGAGATTATCTGAATGTGTTTTACTAAACACAAGAGAGCATTGCATTAGACATGTCAGCAAGGGTAAAAGAAAAAGAAAACCACTGTGGTACTCCGCAGAAGTGGCAAATATAGTAATGGAAAAAAAAGAAGCATTTAGGAAATATAAGCAGATGCAGAAGGAAGAAGATACGTATTGGTACAAGACTAGGCTGAAGGAGGCCAAATGCATTATTAGATGTGCCAAAGCACACACAGAGGAAAACATTTCCAAGTCAATAAAAATGGGAATAAAACATTTTTTAGAAATGCAAATGAAAGAAGGAAAATGAAACAAGGAATCGTTAGACTGAAAACAAAAAATGGAAACTATGTAAATGAGAATAAAGGGCTAGCTGACTGTCTCAATGAATATTTCTGTTCAGTTTTACAGAGGAAGGTGAACAGAAGGGACCTCTGTTAGAAAAAAAGAAATAGCAAGACAAGCATGCATATTTACAGAGGAAGAAGTTCTACTTCAACTCTCTAAGGTAAAAACAGATAAATCAATTGGGCCAGATGGAATACACCCAAAGTTAGTAAGATAACTTAAGAGTGTTCTGGCAAAACCTTTAACAAAATTATTCAATCAGTTACTATTGACAGGAGTAGTTCCAGAAGACTGGAAGGTAGCAAATGTAGTACCGCTTGACAAAAAGAGTAGCAGGGAAGATTGTGGTAACTACAGACCAGTAAGTCTTCCATCAGTAGTGGGAAAATTAATGGAAACTAGGTTAAAGGAAAGAATTGTTAAATATCTGAATTTAAATGGCTTGCAAGATACCAATACCAAACAGTATGGGTTTAAGCAGGGAGATCTTGTCAAACTAACCTCTTAGATTTTTTTGACTGGGTAACTAAAATAATAGGGGGAGAAGGAGATAGCGTATCTAGATTTCAGTAAAGCATTTGACACTGTCCCTCATAGAAGACTCATTAATAACAGGAGGCAGTGGGTGCAATATGTACTGACGAAGGGAGTGTTAATAGTGGGGTACCGCAGGGATCTGTATTGGGGCCCATTCTTTTTAATATTTTTAATGGTGATATTACAAAATGTCTTCAAGGTAAGGTATGCCTTTTGTAGATAATACAAAGATCTGCAACAGGGTAGACATTCCAGGGGGAATAAGCCAAATGACAAATTATTTAGATAAATTAGAAGAATGGACAAAAATGTGACAGCTGCAGTTTAATGTAGTTAAATGTAAAATAATGCACTTGGGACGTAAAAGTCCAAAGGAAAAATATACTATTTTGGGTACTGTGGTGCCAATGACAACAGAGGAAAGAGTAATTATTTCTACTGACTTAAAGGTAGACAGGCAATGTAACAAAGCTGTGTGGAATGCAAGTAGGGTGCTGGGTTGTAAGCTAGGGGCATTAGTAGGGAAATGGTCATGTCACTCTACAGATCTCTACAGATCTCTAGTTAGACCTCACCTAGAGTATTGTGTACAGTACTGGAGACTCAATCTCCAGAAGGATATAGATACTCTACAGAAAATTCAGAGAAGGGCTACTAAAATGGTGACTGATTTACAGGAAAAGAAATATCAAGGTAGACTAAAGGATCTGAACATGTATAGCATGGAGGAGAGAAGAGAGAGGGGATATGAAAGAAACATTCAAATACATGAAGGGATTCAACAAATGCTGGAGGGAACTACATTTCAAAGGAGTACAAATGTTAGGACAAGAGGCCATAGTCCAAAACTAGGGCAACATAGGTTTAGACGTAATGTGAGAATGTTTTACTTCACTGAGAGGGTAGTAGATAGGTGGAATAGTCTACCAGCAGAAATGGAAAAAGTTAATACAATGACAGACTTTAAGCATGCATGGGATAGGCTTAAGGCTGTCCTGAACATTAGACAAGACCAAGGACCAACTAAGGTTTGAGGTTTTTTACAGTGGGAAAATAGGCAGGCTAGAGGGGACAAATGGTTCTTATCTTCCATCAAATTCTTTGTTTAAATAAGTGAAATGATTGTTAAGCGATCATGGTGAGGACATTGATTGATCCCAGAACTTAATCTTATTTAAGAAGTGCTACTATTACTAATTTCACAGCATACATAATATGTGCTAGTTCATTAATCACAATTATGTGAGAATCAGTTTTGTTTCTTATATACACTGAGCTAATATTTTGTTAATATGTATTTGGCATCAAACCAAAAGTCCTTTTTAGTGTTGATATAATAATTATTTTAATAATTTCATCAGCAACACAAATATCCCTGTAAAAGTCTGGTAAATGAATTAGGGTGCCAGTTACTTTTCCCAACTCCCTTTTTCTCTTCACCAAATACTGTTGCTGGAAATGTGTGTCTTTTTTTAATATGCAGCTGGCATCAAACCAAAAGTCCTTTTTAGGTCCGGTTTAATTATTTTTGGGGTTATTTTTTTTTTTTGCTGCCTATAGTATTCTTTCATGCATTTTAGAGTATTGTGGATTAGCAATACTAACAGCCCTGTCAAGGGATAGTAAATACATTAGGATAATTAGTTGGTTTTTTCAAATGCCCCTTTTCTTTTTGCTGAATGTTGTTGCTGGTGTCTTTTCAAAAAGTATCAGTCAACAAAAGCTTTTGTGAGGTCTGGGTGAATAAGATGAAATAGCTTTGGCCTTAGTAACATATAATTATTGCAGTCTAGTACTCACATACTGCCATTCACTGTCATACTCCTTCAGTGTAGGTTTTCAGGTTGTTCCTGCTTAAACACAGGTGAGTAATTAGTGGCTCAGTCATTTGATTGATTCACCCGTAATTAATTAGTGATGTCTTGAAAACATGACCTGTTGGTGTGCCCTGAGGACTGGAGCTGAGAAACACTTCACTAGTGGAATGCTGCTCCTTTGATGCCATGTAAAGTGGCAAGATGGCCCTTTTTTGCACAACCATGTGACAAGCCTGTCTTTTGTTGCCCCAGCAAATAGCAAGCGGTTCTTTGTTGCCCCAGCAAGTGGAAAGCTGGTCTTTTGCTATCCAGTCGCTATTCACACTAGACATACTCCCTTTCTTTGTTATTTTATCTCAAATCAATAAAGATTAAGTTTTACCTAATGATGCATTATTTGTCCTATTTTCCCTGAGTTATCTCCTGAACAGCAACACTGCGATCCACAACTGAAGGGTTTTCTGTTCTTTAACTTTCATGGTAATCCAAACCCTTTATGCGCAGCTCTTTGCAATTCATTAGGTACCCCTCTGTTCCTTAATCCCTTTGGGATCCATGACATGCCAGGACCGTCATGGGTAAACTTGCCATAAGGACCCATGATGGCCCTGGCACATCATGGAATTCAGGGCTACCTGTGCGTATGCATGCCGTTCGGGGTGCTCACAACTGGATCCAATTAAAAAAAAAAATTATCTGTGGTCCTTAAGGGGTTAAAGGGTTAAGTAGACTCATGTACTCTGCCTGCATCAGTTTGAAAAAACTACCATTGGACTCTGGAACAAGTCTTGAGTGTCAGACAGGGTTCACCAGGGGACATACTGGTGGAAAGAAAATGATGGGGGACAAAAGAAGAGAGAGAGAGAGGATCAAAAAGACTAGAGAAGAGGGAAGTAGAAAAAAGGTGGGAGGGGCTTGGGGAGAAAGGTGATCAAAAATACTTGAAGAGATAGAGGCAAGTCAGAGACAGAGAGAAGGGGGCTAGAGAAGAGAGAGAGAGAGGGGATGAAAAATTGTGTAAACGTCAGTGGAAAGAATGGAAGAGAAAGAGTGATGAAAATACAGGGTTAGAGAGGGGAAAAGACTGGGGGAGAAAAAGAGGGGATAAAAGACCAGGGTGAAAAGGAAAATACTGGGGGTGGCAGCAGTTATTGTCTCATGTAATGGTGTATTGCTCTGCTGGAGTAATGTAATTCTAATTGCCCTGCTGGTCTTCAAAAATGGTATTTGCCCTGTTGGTAATTTCCCTGCTGGTTCCCTGTGATGTTATATTGCCCTGCTTATCTCCTGTCATGGTGTACTGCTCTGCTGGTGTCTTTTAATTGTGTATTGCACTGCTGATCATAAGGGTTAAGAGGGTTCATGAACACTGCCTGCTTTAACTTGAAAAAAGTTGCTAGTAACTGTCAGTTACTCCTTCAGTGACATGATATCCAAGACTGACTGAATATGATTTCTCTTGAACCAAGGGAAGGGAAAAATTCATAGATTTTCCAAACTCTGTGAAGGAAAGTCAGGATTTTATTAAAGACACCGAGGCTTATATTATGCAACAAGTCTTCTTCTTTAGTACTCAGCAGCAAAGTTTTAAGAACATTTTGAAAGAAAAAACATGAATATGCCAAGCCACCAAAGAAGCACCTCCTTCCCATCCACTGATAGTGGAATTAGGTCCAAATAGCCGAGGCCTTTGTGAAGATGCATGATCTTTTACCTTTGAAGGGCTTGATAATGCAGTGGGGCGGAAAATATAGCTTGGATGGATGCCAATAGGAAACATACAATCCTCTCCATTGACCTTAGAGTAACCACATCTGCTTTCAATGTGGACTTGATCTCCTTGCGAAAATTCTTCAACTTTTTGGGTGGTAAACATAGAGAAGTATTCAGAGAATCCACCGAAAAGCCTAGAAATTCTATGACTTGTGTTGTTTGGATCACCAATTTTTTCCAGTTTATTAGGAAACCTAGATCGGTGAGGGTCAGGATTGCTAATTGAAGATGATTGTTGAATATTTCTATATACTGGGACGTGATCAATATGTCGTCTAGATAAATGATCATGTGTACACCTCTGCTCCTTAGAAAAGATGTAACTGGTTTCATGATCTTCGTGAAACACCAAGGAGCCGACGACAGGCCGAACAGAAGGCAAGTGAATTGCCAAGTGATTCCCCTCCAGATAAACCGAAGAAGATGACGTTGATGGTGAGTGATAGGTTAGATAGGCGTCCTTTAAGTCCAACTTGACCATCCTATCGGATGGCATGAGAAGGTCCCTGAGGCATTGATGGCCCTCCATTTTGAAATGCCTGTAAAGGACGAAGGCAATTAGATTTCTTACGTTTCTCACCGGACGTAATCCTGATTCTTTTTTGTGTACAAGGAAAATGTTGCTGCTGAAACCTGTATTTATTCAAGAGGCCTGTGTGATAGCACCTTTTGTCTGAAGTTCTAGGACCACCAATTCCACCAAATGGAAATCTTTCTTTGAAAAGTGAATAGAAGGGGGAATTCTCGATTGAAAAGGAGTGGAATAAAAGTCTATCTGATCTCTCCTTATTGTCTGGAGAACCCACTGATCCGAGGTAATCTGGGACCAAGCGTGGAAAAAATGGGTGAGTCTGCCACCCACTTTCTCCATGGAAGAAAAAGAATGGAGATGACTTACTTGGAAAGGGTCTGGAACGTGGTAGTCTTTGAGTTTTCTTGGCCCTCCAGACTCTGCCTCGAGGGGGATAGAAAGGGGTTGTCTGTCTGGAATCTTGGGGATAGGGTCCTCTAGAAGCATACTTTGGGTCTTGTTGGCTCATATAGTTTCCTCGATAGGAGCTGGATTGTCAGCCCGGAAAGCAACCTCTCCTTTTCCCAGCCCTGACAAGAACCCACCTGTTAAACACTTTCATTATAGATGTTTGGGCTTTGTCTAGGGCCGTGAATGTGCCCATAAATTTTACAAGGTTCTTTATAAAAGATTCCCCAAATAACAATCCATTGGCTTCAGGACCAGCCTCTGTAGAGGCCATTTCGGATAATCTAGGTTCTCTGCGCAGTAGAATTACCCTGTGCCGTTCATTAGACAAGGCTGTGTTAGCGTTACCTAAGAGGCAAAAGGCCACCTGGATCAAACCCCGTAGGGTGTTCAAATCAATAAGGGAGGAAGATGATAGCGCTTCCTCAGTTATGTTAATGATTTTGGACAGTGGGCCTACTATGTCCAGAAGCTTATCTTGACACTGTTTGAGGGAGCGTTCAACTCCTTTTCTAGGACCTCGTCCAGATTTTGTCATATACTGGGCCACCTGAGGGTCCAGAACAGGGGTTTTACAAATTTTATTTACAGAAGGTCTAGGGCATTCAGCTTTCAATTTATTCTTGGCCTTTGTATCTAAGGCTTTCCTAACCCATAAATTCAAATATTGTGCAATATGGTCTTTGGAGACCCATTCTGCGGACCTGGGATGCTTAATGGAACTCCCGGGTCAAACAGAGGTTTCCCTTGTTTATCCAAAATGATATTTTCAACTCAATCTTTATCCTCCGTATCAAATTCAGAATCATTCTCCTCAAAATCACAATCTGCATCTGACGATTGGTCTGGATGTTCCTCTGCTTCTGAAGAAGATGGAGAATACTCAGAGGAAGAAACCAGATGAAAAAATTAAAGCTTAGAATGTGATTTGTTTCCTTGGTATGCCATCCTCCTGAGAATAGGTTCTGAGGTGTGGTCGTGAACCACTATTCTGCTTATCCAAGATATTGGGTATTTAAATGTTGGAACTGAGAGGTTTCCTTTCAGAGGAGCAGTGTTTAGCCCTCCTCTTTCTCTTTCCCATAGGTTTATTTGGGAAATAAGTTTTGGGAGAAGATTCAAGTATTTGTAAATTCTATGAGGATTTTGAAGGGTTCATCTGTTGGAAAACTTGAGCTAAAGACTTAGCTAATGTGTCTGTCAATTGACCCATACAGGAAAAAATGGCAAAAGAGACCATTCTATTAACAGACTGATCCAGGATGACCTGAAATTGATCTTCATTCAACTTGGGATTCAAAACCATATCGTCCTGAGAATCCGAATTGACAGAGGCATTGTCAGTAACAAGAAAATTTGGAGGAATTTTGTTCCCTTTTAAGGGGATAACACTTTTTGTGTGACATAATAGTAACGTGGTTATCGCCAAAAGTATGCACAGAAAAAATATATATTACATATTTCCCCAAAAAAATTAATGGATTATTACCTATTATTAACTATTAATGGAGTACAATAAATAGAATAAAATAAATGTAAGAATAGGTAAAATACTTCAAGTATGCACCCATGGGAATTGAACTCAGAATAACTACTTGAGAGGTGTGTATTTTAACCTCTAAGCTATGGGTGACACATCAAAAGATTTACAGTAGGAATAAATATAGAAGAGAAAAATGTTAAGAAATGTAGAGGGCAGTATAAATGCTTGCTCAGTTGGCAAGCAAGTGGTGCATTTTCCTGAGGTGACCAGCACATGCTCGTGAAGACTGGAAGGGTCAACAGCCCAAAAGTAAGATGGCTGCCGAGCATCAAAATGAATCCAAAAGACGATGGAGGTAGACAATAGATGCTCTGGTCATCTATGGATTAAATGGGGGGCTATTCGCTGAACAAAGAAGAAGAAAGGCAAGTTGATAGAGGAAACATTTTATTCAAAAACAAACTGCCAACCACAAGAACACCCAAATACAAGTGATGACGTTAGCACCGGCCAAAGCAGGGCAGCAGGAAGGGAAATCAGAGAACCTGCAAAGATAGCTAACAGCTCGTTTTAAAGGGACAAAAGAAACCTCAAAATGATGGTAAGAAGAGTTAAACTAGAATAATATGATTAAACTGGAAGAAACTTAAGAGGTGAAAGCGGGGAATGCAAGTGGTAGTGGGTATTAGAGGGAATCCCAATAAGGGATTAAAAGGGGAAAGGGGGGGTTGGAGAAAACCCAGAGATAACTGTACAAATGACAGTATAATATATATATGTATTTAAATGATTATTTCTAGTTGTATATAAACAGTAATATTGAGCAAATATAACTATGGAAGCAATATATAATCTGGCAGCAATACTTATCCTGCTTGAACAGCAAAGAAAGAGGAAGTGGGGACTTCAGTTAGTGTTAATGTACACTTGTATGGGGTTATGACTGGTTACCTGTTGTAAGGGGTGGGTTTATCATATGGCATGTTCATGTTTTTTCTTTCAAAATATTCTTAAAACTTTGCTGCTGTGTAATAAAGAAGGAGACTTATTGCATAATATGAGCCTCTGTGTCTTGCCATAAAATTCATAGGCACAATTATGATTTTCTGGCCATACTAAGGTAAATGGTGATTATTGTAAGAAGGTGTTAGTTTTTCCTTTGAAGATGGATTCAAAACTATGTTAAATCCCTTTGATTCTAGAGACATCCAATGCATTGCTTAGCTAAAGACATGCAATTCTGGACCAAACCAAATGCACCATAGGAGAAAACATTTCCAGTTATTTCAGTTTGGCTTCTTTAACCCCTCAAATGCTAGTGAGTTCTTTGACACAGTGCTTCACAATGATCTGGACATCTTTCTTTCACTGAAGGGGTTTAAAGCCCCATTTATATCAACTGGAATTTGGGGACTCTTTTATTTGTTCTCTACGGTGCAGTTTCTCGAGACCTGCATATATTTAACTCCCTGGATCTGGCCCATAGTACACATAATTATACATTATACTAGTTAACTGAGGCCTGGATAATTAAAACTGCCCTGTTACTATTGAAGTTAATGGGAACATTTGTAGATAAAGCTAAAGGTATTAATTGCAATGGAATCCACACTTTTAATGTAAATTTTAGAAGATTTTTTGTTAAGAAGAAAACTTGGAACTCTCTGGGTCTGTCACTGAGGCTCCATTTTTAGATTTATTTACTGGGTCTCAGGGAACAGAGGCTGATTCATCGGCTTGGTGAGTTTCACCAGTAATCTCACAATCTTCACTGCAGTTTTCATCCTGTTTTGCCCATTTACACCACCCATTTCAGGACAAATCTCACCTTTCTGTTCCCAAAACTGCCCACTCTCGTTAAGCCCTGTACACATTATGATGCTAATAGCATCATTTGGATACTGCCATCCCAAGCCCTTTTTTATTATTGTGAGGGCAAAAGACAAGAAGGTTCCCAGGTATGTTAATCAACTATATGTATGAAAAGTATAACATTAGAAATGAAAACAAAAATTAAGAAAAATGAAGTATCACCCAGCAGTGCAAGCTTCTTTGTTTTATCCTACAGGAAAGCACTACATTATATATTTCATAATAGACTACAATATCCAGTGCTTCTGCTGAGGGGAGGTATGCAGATCTTTGTGAAAACCATGATGGGCAAAACCATTGTCCTAGAGGTAGAGTCAAGTGACACTATTGAGGAAGTCAAATCAATGATTCAAGACGAAGACGGTATCCCTGTAGATGAGCAGATATTGACCATTGATGGCAAGCAGTTGGAAGATGGCCACACCATTGCTTTCTACAACAAGCCGGCTGTAAAAGTCCTACATTTTGGGCTAGCACTAAAAAATATGGGTGAGATTTATAAAACTGGAGTTATAAAGAATGTGTCTGTAAAATTGTTGCAAAGCGACATAAGGATACATATAAATGATTTACAACATTTTCTCTAAGTGCTAACTCCAGTCAGCTGACTTTTTTCAAAAGTAGAATAGAAATGGTTTTGTCTATTTAAGAACTGTGTTGCAACTTATTTATAATGACATTCATCCATTGCACCAAAAATAAAGGTAGTTTTAGTGATTAAACCTTAATACCAGGTATAAACTGTTCTTAATGGATATGTACAGTGATAGTCATGTATGTGGAAAAAGTATTATCATTTGTGTAGTTTCTTTGAATGTTCTCAGATAGACATATTTATAAACCAGATTTTACTTCTCTATAAAGAAAATAATTTGTGAATTTTAGTGATAATTCATATATACATTATGAAAGCTTTTTATGCATCTCCCCCAATGCTCTGTATTGAGATCCATATTAAGATGTAACCAAAAAAGAAATTAAATTATTGTAGACACTTTCTTGAATTTCAACATCATATAATTTAAATGCATTCTTTATATGTGGATCCTCGGATGCTAGAGATGCAATGCATTGGAGAATTCTCTAGCAACCAAGGGGTTAAAGGCATTCAAGTATTTTTGCATTAATACAATGTCAACTGGTCTCTCTAATAGCTTTGTACTGTGTCTGATAAAAATTTGAAAGTTTTAAAAATAAATTTGTATTTACAAACTTTTTTTTCTATGATTTTTTTCTGTGCCCAGCATATGATTAGAATCACACTGTAGTCCAGGCAGTTGCTGTGGAATTAAGATATGGGTGTACTAGAAGTAAAAGTCAATGATGTCTACAGTTGTACTGAGATCCAAATGCAAACGTTTGTGTTTCAAGAGATAGTAATGGTTATTTTTTATTTTACATAGTCTTCTTAATATGTATAGTCAAAATGTCTACACCTTTTTTCCAGTTAAAGGGATAGTAATACTTCGTTTTATCTTCATTTTATTATGTAGGCATTAAAAAAACATGAAGAATGATATAAGTCTTATCTCTCAAACCTTTATGGTTTGAGAGATACCACAAGCAAAGTTTCCCCTCCCGCCCCTTTTACCTAGTGTAAGCCATCTCTTCTCAGATATGGAATCCAGTCCATAGACCAGACAGATAACAGCAGGGGACAACCTTCTTCCTATGAAAACAATGAAAGCCCTGCCCCCCCTTGACAAGTTTTTCAGGCTTTTCCCTTATCTTAATTGAAGATTGTCCCTCTCTGCAGTCTACCTGAGCACCTCCCTCCTGATCTGGTTGAACAGTGTTACATCAGTAAAAGGAGTGGGAAAGGGATACTTTGTCATTGAATTACTCTTGAACTACAACTCTGACAGAATTGAAATAACACTCTCCAAAGTCCAAATACTATGATGATTAATTAGAGCTGCTTTTATTATGAAACATTACTATCGCTTTAAGACATCAGAATGTCTCTCTTTTCAACCAGGCACCATTTTTAATGCGTGATTTTGTAGGTCGCCCAAAAGTTGGCAACATTTGAACCCCAAAAACTATAAAAATTATTTACATATTTTCTTAATATATATAGTTTTAGCTACTTGCACAGCTTACACACACCTCTTTGACAGGAATAGTTTTGATTACACAATCTTTTTCTTGCAACGATGCCTGTTAAATATTTTATTAAATACAATAAAAATTACAATATTAAAATAAAGCAATTCACCTCAAATGCATATTCAGTTGATTAACCCTTTGAGTGCCAGAGGGGTATGTAATATGTTGCATACCTCTCTGGCGCTGAAAGGACTAAAAGTTGTTTTTCATAATATTTTAATGAAAAAGCATTCATTTACAGGAACTATACAATCTTAAGTTATTAAAATAAACAAATGCTTTCCTAAACAAAATCATTAAGGTGATAGTATTTTGTCATATGGAAAAATATAGATTGCTGGGTTTAGCCTGCTGTGTAAAACAGTGGTACGCAGCACTTCCACAAACTGTAATAGTATGTGCAAATTTGCTATGGAAGTCTTTGGCCAGTTATTGTCAGAGACAATAACCCTCCATAAGATGCTGTAGCAACAGCACCGCTGAAGTTTCAAACTACCCAAAAAATGCAAGTTTGAGCTACAATAACATTTGAATAATGCATCTCTTAGTAGTGGTAGTATCCTTCTTTTACTCAACAGGATATTTTGCAAAAAACTATTTGCCGCTTTTTCACAAAACATCCTGCATAAAATTTTCTCCTTTTCTCCACTGCCAATGAATTTCCCACAACAACTTACTCACCATATTTCCCCTATGTTTTCTATGAATTCAAGATTTCCTGCCACAGTATTATTTCTTGTGAGGGCAGAAGTGTAGAAATAAATAGCTGAAAGTAAAAGTTGTGAGTCCTACAGCAACATATACCTTGAAAACATTGTTTGCAGGGTGAGTGCCTTTGTCCTTTGCCCACAACACTGACTTCCTGCTTATGTAACATTGTCACAAGCATCATTGAAAAATAACTGCAGCATGGGATATTCCAAAAGGGTACAACACATAACATCAGTTCTTTAAAGCCTCTATTTTCAACAAAATAAAAAGGTAGCATGTCAATCGCCAACATTTTGGCAAGTTTACTATACCACAGGTGTACTTTTGCATTATGTATTTGCAGTTTTTGACTTCTTTCTAAGAACTTAGTAAGTGTGTGATGTACATAGCAGAAGAACTGTGTAACTATATTGCTTTAATGGCATGCCTTGTGGAAGTGGTGGGGGTGGTATGTGTAGGCGCTCTACTTGTCATCTCCTCTGCAGCAGGAGCAGAATATCCTGCCACACTCTATGGCACATCAACAGCACTTCCATTCTGTGCCCAGAGCACCAGGACCATTTAGGAGTACTTCTACTTCTGGTACTTGTGGCATCTCTGACTTGTTGATGGTGTGTCTCCCAATCAGACCTGTGGTTGGGCTTCAGGTGGGAACTCATTCAGGAGGTGCCTAGGTGTGAGCCTGCTTTCTCCTCTGCTCACATGTTTCTTACACAGACAACAGACAGCAACATGCTTAGCTTTTGGATTGTGACTGAAGGATCTCCATACTGTGGACTTCATAGACTGTGGGCTTCCAGGGAAGCTGCTAATACTACTGGGGCTAGATGTTGCTGAAATTCTACTACTACTAGTTGCCACGGATGCTGCACTTCCAAGAAAAGCAGAGGCGCTCATCAAAGCTAAGGCTGTGGATGCTGATAACCTGTGTAGTTGCTGGTTACTCAACACTATAAGTGTGTGTGGTCGAGTGGGATCAGGGTTTGAAACGGTGGTGATGATGCTGATGATGACTGATAGGATGACTGTGTATTTCTGGGCATCTTTACTTGTCCAGGGTCAGACTTTCCAATTGTTTTTCACATTTACTTACTTGCACATGATCACGTTTTAATATATAGCCCACACTGGCATATATTTATTACTTTAATTTCAATTAAATTTTTTTTTTTACCCTTTTCATTTTACCATTGATTTTAACACCTATCTCAGACAACTTTTAACAGAGGCTTTTCCTCTTTCATCACCTTACAGTTTCTAATTATGTAGGTTTTTATTGATTATTTTATTTGAAGTAAATTGTTTATGTCACATTTGCCGTTTCTGGATATTTTTTTGAGTGTCTTATAGAGGATGGTATTATAATTATCTATTCAATTTTCAGGCAATTTTACATTTTTTTGATTACTTAATTTTATTGCAAATTGTTTTCAACTGTATAAGAATGCACTTTGGACACTTTTTGCTGTATGCCCCTGAGGAAGCAGAAAGTAGTCTGCGAAAACGTTCGGGCCAGTCTGTGTGTTCAGCAGACAACGGGACTTTCTCCATGCCCCCTGTGGTTATTCTCCGCTCCACCCTCTCCCTGAGTATCCCGCGACTCCGTGATGGACTGAGTCGCCGCCGCTGCGTCCTAGAAGAAATTCTTGCATGAGGCACTGAACTTGCAACAGTGTAAACATTTATAAATACTGCAGCCACAATGTTTCCAAACTTCAGAAAGATCGTATTATTTCATCCAGATTGCTGCTATTTGTATGTGCCCCCTACTTCGGTTCAAAGATCAAGTTTCCTAGGACGAAAATTAAAGGACCAGGTGACACGGATAGGAGCTTAGGAGTACACAGAACGCCAGCTAACGGGAGAAAGATCCTTTGATGTGCACAAAGCCCAAGAAGGGCAAATGTGAGTGTAATACCTCTCATTTTTATTCATTGTGTTTTACAATAAATTTCTACACTTAGAATAGTTGTTCTTCTCCTCTCTTTTGTTATTTTGCGCTGTTATTGAGTTGCTACAGGTACAATTGTTTCCCACAAGTGGACAAGGCCACTTTCACAACTCTCATCTGCTGCATATACTAGAGAGAAGCTGACATCTTCCATTCATTATCATCTTCATCACCATTTTTCATCTTCATCTTCATCATCACTTTATTTCTATTTAGATCTCCATTTCATCATCATTTTCATATTTTTATGAGATAAAGACTTTTTATTCACCTATGTGTTTTCCTATATTGACTTGTATCTACTGCACTTTGTTGCAATTTATTTAATGCTGTACTTTTATATTTATATTTATATTTATTCAAGTTCTTGATATTGTATATAGATTTACGCAGCCTACACTGCTATAGTCTGCCATATCTTATTGAATCGCAGGAGCGCTTTGCAATTTCACAATCTTTTTTTCTCAGTTTATAGACAGACACAGTGCTCCTTTTCAGTGGTGGAAGATAGCGCCTTTTCCTTTCAGATAATTTTCTGGCCATGTCATCATCTCTCTCACTCTCTACTTCATCTGTGTCTGAAGGAGAGGAACATGCTGGAGGGATATAGTCTATACCTACATCATCATCATCAGTTATTAGGTCATCATCAGCATTGCTAGTGTCTTCTTCCCCACTACCTTTACATTCCTCTAGGCTTTTAGAGGTCTCAAACAATTTCTTTTTAATTTTTCCCTTTGAGGCATTTTCACAACATTCCCTTTTACATTCAGCACATGTGTTTTTGTTCTTGTTTGTTTTTCTGTCAGATGCAGCAGTTGTTTGAGCTGCTACAAATTCTTGTACTATGCCAACAACACTGGAATGTGACTAATTGTCTTAGTGCTTTTAGATGGTTTATTAATTGTACTGGTTCTGGTGAAACTTTTGGTAGGGCTTTGACAGACTACATCTTCCTCAGGAGGAGAGGGATCACCATCATTTATTGCACACGCTGCAGCAACCATGGCCGCAATCATTTGTTTTGTCTACCTCTTTGCTAACACATCCCTAGACTGATTCTAATCCATGAACCTTCCCCCTGTCCCTTGTGTGTTTGCTGTACTCAACTACTGTGTGTGTTTTTACTGTAAAGTACACAATGCAACTGACTGTGTGTGATGTCTTTTCTTAGATAGCTACAAAATACTCTATTTCGTCTAGCATCACGCTACTTCAGGCAGAGCTCACATTAGGATCCCTCTCTCTCTGTCTGTCACCTGTCAATTTTTTTATTGTATTTATTATTTATTTTAATTAACTCCCCCTATCGCTATTACAGTGAACAAAAAAAACACACACACTCACTGTTCAACTGCTTCTTTATCCAGACTCCCCTAGGACAGAGATAAAAGCCAGATCAGGAATAAACCTGGATCTTGGTTGACTGTGTCTTTCCAGTCAGTCACACAGAATTTTGGGGCATTTGGGTAATTCTCCTTTGCGCCCTTCTCACACCCTCAGACTCCCCTAGGACAGAGATAATAGCCAGGTCAGGAATAAACCTGGATCTTGGTTGACTGTGTCTTTCCAGTCAGTCACACAGAATTTTGGGGCATTTGGGTAATTCTCCTTTGCTCCCTTCTCACACCCTCAGACTCCCCTAGGACAGAGATAACAGCCAGATCAGGAAGAAAATTGGATCACTTCTGCCTGTGTTTTCCCAGTCAGTCACACAGAGCCTTTGCTCCCTTCTCACACCCCCAGAATCCTCTGATACAGGGATAACAGCCAGATCAGGATGGAACTTGAATCACTACTGCCTGTGCCTATTCAGTCACACACATTTGGAAGTATTTATTTTGGGTAAATCTCCTTTGCTTCCATCTCATACTACCAGACGTCCGTAGTACAGAAATAACAGCCATATGAGAAATAAAGTTGAAATACAGCTGCCTGTGTCTTCCCAGTCAGTCACACTGAATTTTGAGGTATTTGGGATCAAACTCCTTTCTACCAGAGAACAGATTTTCTGCCTACAGTACGCCCTAAACTAAGCTTTAACTCCACTTTATTAACCTATCTTCTCTATCTCAAAAACGTGCAGCTTTCTTCCTCTCACAAACATAGAATGGCATGCTATGAGAATTTGACACCTTATATGTCTGTGAAACAAGGAGAAAAACTTGCATGTGGTGGGGAGAAATTCTGTCTTTCTATTGATTTTAATAGAACGAGCTAGGCGAAAAAGGACACTTTTCACAAAATATTTCCCATTTGGAGAAAAGTACCATTTTTCTCCTGTTTCTCTTTTGAGACAAACTATTTCACCCATTACTATAAGGGACTTCTGTTGGAATTACAATCTTTCAGAAATTTTTCTTAAATGTATGCAACACTTTACAATTCATGACACAGAATCTCACAGAAGCCTATTGTAACAATCTCCCAAATATGAATGACACATATCTTCATTGTCTCCACAATCATTCAGATTTTCATAAGTATAAGATACAAACCACAGAGGAAGTAATCACCAATTCATAGATATTACACCACAACGCTTGCATTCATCAGAGAAGCTGAATGTTTACAGTTTATATATACCAGCTCATAGAAATGGCATTCATAAGAAATTAATTTAAGGAGTCGGAAATCAAATCAAACTGAACTAAAACCTTTTTAATATGTTTTTAATTTATATATTTTCTTAGACACACTTATTTATGACTGTTAATAATAAAAGTTTTACCTTTCCCTCCAAATATGTTTCTGTGGCAATGGAATGAGTGTTCCCTTCCTCTGCTGATGGTGGGAGACACTGATGTTAAGCTGTATAGCATAACTGGGTCTACATATAAATTGCTGGAAGTGTCAGTGAGGGCTGGAAGATCCACACTGGCAAAAATAGAGATTTTGGTGGTCCTGAGATGTTCTAATACAAGGAAGTTTAGAAATAAACAAACTGTTTTATTTATACCAGTCTCTGGAGTGATCCCTCCTATCTGTATACGTGAAACCAATTAAGTGAAGTACGAAGAGGGATAGTGATGGTGACACCCCATAATAAGATGCAGAGTACAAATAAGTTGTGAGGGAGGCTACATATAGCTCTTGGTGATGCTTGCTCACTAACATCCCTCCATCAGCATAACCAACACACACACACACACACACACACACACTAACGCACACACAAACACTGTTATAACCTAGCCTCAAGTGACAGGGAAATCAGTCAGGTTTTGTTTACAGTATTTAGTACAAGCTTTTTCATGCTGGAACATAAAATCAAGATATTTTCTTATATGTATCTTGCAGCTAGAAACTTAAAAATGAACGAAACTAAAATTATTTTTCAACATACTTATATGAACATAAGCTTTATGTGATTACCGGCTTGATATCTGTAAATGAAACCAAGGAAAGCATTGTGGCTCGTGGCATATCCACATTGTCTCAGTCTACCTTTCTGTTTCTCTCTTTTTCATGGGACTGCTTCAGAGGTTCTGCCAGTGTATAAGAAGATGATGGTAGGATGCAGCAAATTAGAGATTTTAATTCATGGCTACGGAAGTGGGGCCAAAAACATGGATTTGGCTTTGTTTCTCACACCAACCCTATTTGGTGTAACAAGGAATTGTACAAAAAGGATGGTTTGCATCTTTCTCAAAAGGGATCAGAGGTTCTCAACAAGCAATTCAGAAGTTTTGTTAAGAGGTATCTAAACTAGTAGAGGGGGCAATGGAATGATGCAGGATAAAACCAATTGCCCCCCACAGCATTGCACAGATGAATTTTATCAAGGTATGTCTGTGGCACATAGGTCAAAAACCAGTAGACTTTGAGCCATGTGGACTGGAAAAACCAAGCAGCAGGTTCAGCCAGGAGTAGAGATATCCTAAATTCTTTACAAGGATTAGCTCTTAGTCAGTTAGTAGAAGAGCCGACTAGGAAGGAAGCCACATTAGATTTATTATTTACTAATGGAGACTTGGTATCAGATGTAGCCGTAGGAGAGTGTTTGTGCTCCAGTGATCATCAATCTGTGTGATTTAATATAAGAAAGAGGCTGAGTTGCACCACACAAAGACAAAGGTTCTAGACTTTAGAAAGGCTGATTTTTCTAAAATGGAAACATTTTTATGTCAGTTTTTAACAACTTGGAGATGTTTAGATGGACTCCAGGAGAAATGGGATTATCTGAAATATGCACCGACGCGTTTCATATCTTAAAAAATACTTTTTCAAGGGTAAAAACAATTATGCATATACAGTGGTATATATTACATAGTTACATAGTTACATAGTAATTTAGGTTGAAAAAAGACTTGCGTCCATCCAGTTCAACCCTTTTCCTATTCCTGTTTACCATCGCTGACCCAAAAGAAGGCATCTGACTCCAAATGGCAATCAGACTTCTCCCTGGATCAACAAGCCCTAACTAAATATTAATCCCAATACTAACGTACATAGCCCTCTATATTATGCTCTTTTAAATAAGTATCCAGGCCCCTTTTAAAGGCATCTAATGTATTTGATAGCACCACCTCCTCCGGAAGTGCATTCCATACCTTTATTGTCCTTACTGTAAAGAAACCCTTCCGCTGTTGTAGATTAAATCTCCTTTCCTCAAGTCTAAGCGGGTGGCCCCTTGTCCTGTGTACTGTTCTGTTAATGAACAGGTCTTTTGAAAGCCCTTTATATGGGCCTTGAACATATTTATATAGTGTTATCATATCCCCTCTAAGACGCCGTTTCTCTAGTGTGTACAAGTTTAACTTTTCTAGCCTCTCTTCATAACTAAAACTTTCCATTCCCCTTACTAGTTTTGTAGCCCTCCTCTGCACTTTCTCTAGTTCCATAATGTCCTTCTTCAGAAAGGGCGCCCAGAATTGAACAGCATATTCTATGTGGGGTCTTACCATGGACCTGTAAAGAGGCATAATTATATCTTCCTCCCTTGAGTCAATACCACTTTTAAAACATGCCAATATCTTATTGGCCTTTGCAGCTGCCAGCTGGCACTGCATGCTACTGTTAAGTCTATTGTCTACCATTACTCCCAAATCCTTTGCATTAGTAGATTTCCCCAGAGAAACACCATTTAAACTATATGTTGCATTTTTATTATTATACCCAAAATGCATAACTTTACACTTGTCTATATTGAATCTCATTTGCCATTTGCCTGCCCAGTTACTCAATTTGTCCAAATCCTCTTGTAATGAAGACACATCCAGTTCAGACTTTATTACCTTACTTAGTGTCATCGGCAAACACTGATACATGGCTTCCTATGCCCTCTGGGAGGTCATTAATAAACAAATTAAAAAGAAGAGGACCCAGGACAGATCCCTGAGGCACTCCACTTATCACGTTTATCCAACTGGAGAACTTGCCATTTACTACCACTCTTTGCATTCTATCTTTCAGCCAATTTCCAATCCACACACAAACATTTTCCCCTAGTCCTATTTCATTCAATTTGTACAGTAACCTCTTGTGCGGAACTGTATCAAATGCCTTGGCAAAGTCTAAACAGATCACGTCAACCGCCACTCCCTCATCTAAATTATTACTTACTTTTTCATAAAATGCGATCAAGTTCGTTTGACAAGACCTATCTTTCACAAAGCTATGTTGGCTATTGCTAATGATATTCCTGTTCCAGCAGAATTCTTGAATATATTCCCTTAGCAACCTTTCAAACAGCTTCCCTACCACAGATGTCAAGCTTACAGGTCTGTAATTTCCTGGCTGGGACTTTGATCCCTTTTTAAATATGGGCACCACATCTGCTTTACGCCAATCCATGGGCACCATACCGGAAATAAAAGAATCCCTGAAAATCAGATATATCGGTCTGGCCAGGGTCTGGCTTAGCTCTTTAAGTACCCTTGGGTGTATACCATCTGGCCCCGGAGCTTTGTCTACCTTGACACCATTCAATTGTTTTAACACTTTTTCTTGTGTTAGCCAGTCCCATGCTTGCTGTGACTGTTCTGTAAAAGTAGTTTGCAGATTTTTGTCCAATGGGTCTTCCTTGGTAAAAACAGAAGAAAAGAAATTATTTAAAATATCTGCCTTCTCTCTGTCCCCTTTGACCATCTCACCCATTTCAGATAACAAGGACCCAACATTATCAGACTTTAATTTTTTGCCATTAATGTATTTAAAGAATTTTTTTGGGTTGCTTTTGCTCTCCTTAGCAATATTTTTTTCATTCTCCAGTCTAGCTAATTTAATAGCCTTTTTACAGGTTTTGTTGACATTTTTGTATTCTGCAAATGCCTCTGCTGATCCCTCAGCTTTGTAATGTTTAAATGCCGCTTTCTTGTTATTTATTTCATGGATTACTTTACTGGTTAGCCACATTGGTTTTAATTTGCTTCTTTTGTATTTGTTTCCAACAGGGATACATTTAGATGTGTATTTTTGCAATGTTATTTTGAATGCATTCCACTTATCTTCTGTGTTTTTTCCTGAAAATATTTTATCCCAGTCAACGAGACCAAGGGATGAATTAAACCTGCTAAAGTTGGCCTTTTTAAAATTCAGTGTTTTGGTGGAACCCATATCAAATTGTTTTTTTGAATTAATCTCAAACGATACCATGTTATGGTCACTATTCCCCAAGTGCTCCCTTACTTGGATGTTAGAGATAAGATCTTCATTGTCAGTTATTACCAAATCCAGACATGCATTCCCTCTGGTTGAGGTCTGCACTAGTTGTGACAAAAAATTGTCATTCAACAAGTTCAGAAACTTGCTGCTTTTAGCAGAGTTAGCTGTTCCATTTTTCCAGTCTATTTCTGGATAATTAAAATCCCCCATAATTATAATTCTCCCTATTTGGGAAGTCTTTTCTATTTGCATTAATAGCTGTGATTCTTCAAGGTCAGCAATGTTTGGTGGTTTATAACAAATACCCACTAATATTTTCTGGGCAGTTTTACCCCCAGTGACTATTTCAACCCACAGGGATTCCACATGTTCACTACTGTCATCACATATATCGTCCCGCAATTGAGGCAATAATGCTGGTTTGATATACAGACAGACCCCACCACCTCTTTTGCTTGACCTATCTTTTCTAAATAACATGTAGCCCTCCAAATTGATTGACCAATCATGTGTGTCATCCCACCATGTTTCTGTTATGCCTATCAAGTCATAGTTTTCAATTTCAGCTACCAGCTCCAGTTCCCCTATTTTACCAGTTAAACTTCTGGCATTTGCAAGCATACAATTTATGCCACTGCTGTGTTCCATTTGTGATTTAATATTGATGTGGCTTATAGGCTTCTCCCTATCATCTGTACTAACCCCGCCCCCAGATCCTCCCACCTGGTTATTAACTACATCGCCTTCCCTTTCTATACTATCTATCCCAGTATTTATTGGCCCCTCCCCCCCTTCCTAGTTTAAAATCTCCTCCAACCGTCTAGTAATCCTCTCCCCAAGCACTTGAGACCCTCTTGCATTCAGGTGCAATCCATCCCTGCTATAGAGATTGTACCCCAAAGCAAAATCAGCCCAGTGCTCTAAAAACCCAAAGCCCTCCTTCTTACACCAAGACTTCAGCCATGCATTGAGCTCCCTAATCTCCCGCTGTCTCTCTGGCGTAGCGCATGGCACAGGTAGTATCTCTGAGAATACTACCTTGGAGGTCCTGTTCCTAATCTTACTGCCTAAATCCCTAAAATTACCTTTTAGGACTCTCCACCTTCCTCTTACTTTGTCATTGAATATTCTTTTTACCTTTATATTCTTCCTGTAAATCCCATGATCTTCTTGGTGCGTGTTCGGATGTCAAAGGTATAGTATGTCACTTCCCGTTCAAACCGTAACTTGCGTACTTGGTCATCTTCATGCTTTTCAGCTATGGAACGCATCATAGATTACTATGGGTTATTTTGAAACCATCCTGGAAGAAACAAGAAGCGACATTACATATCTATATCGCATATCTATATTAAAAGGCTGCTATCCCATATCGGAAACAGCCATGTAAAATGATATACACTAATATTTAATGGAGAAGCTCTACTTTAATTATTACTATGGGACTTAGAGGATTATTCTCCAATTTTCAAATGACTATAAGAATAAATCTTTATCAAATAAAACTTTCAAAATATATAATGTTAGTACTTTTGCCAACACATTTTCACACACATATCTAGACACATTTTTTATCACATTTTTTATATATCACATTTTTTTAGGGCAACTCGTTATTTAAATGCTTTTTTGCTTGTTTGCAGATGCACCGTTTGCGCTAACAACATCCAATTCCCTATGTAGGTCCAAATTTTGTCATGTGATAAAAAATCTGTATATATGTATATTATATATATATATATATATATATATATATATATATATACACAAAAGGAGCAAAACAAATAATATAAATACTAAGGAATTCGTGGAAGATAATTTAAAGGGATAGTAATACTTGAAAATAATTTTATTTTATATTGTAGCCCTTAAAAAAACATGAAAAATGATATGTCTTATCTCCCAAACCTTTATGGTTTGGGAGATATTCACATGTAAAATATAGTAAAGTTCTCTTTTCCTGGCTGTTTCAGCCAAGTCTGCCATCTAGTGGACAGATTTGGAATTCGGTCCACAGAGCAACCAGCAGCTCTTTAGCAGTGCCGAGATCACGATCTTTGAAAATAACTACTTCATTGGAACTGTGTACAAAGTGTGCCTGGCTTGAAAGCACACTTTGTAGACCATTCCAATTAAGAAATTCTTTTTAAAGATTGTGATCTCAGCACTTCTGGAGAGGCACGGCCGGTCCGGGGACCGGATTCCAAATCTGAAGGGTGGAGCAATGACGTCACTCCAGGGGAAACTTTACTTCTGAATATCTCCCAAACCATAAAGGTTTGGGAGATAAGACTTGTATAATTTTTTATGTTTTTTTAATGGCTACAATATAAAATAAACTTATTTTCAAGTATTACTATCCCTTTAAGATAAGCACAACAAGTCTAATTCCTCATTAAGTCCACTTGGTGCCAGTGAGTTCAAAGTGTAAATCCAAAAGGATTCTTTCTTACACAATTCTGCAAATCTATCTCCTACTGTGCAGGGGGATGAAATCAATGCCTTTAACTAGAAAGTTATGTAAGCCTCCACTAGGACACCCATTGAAGTGCCTGGGAACACTATGCTCTTGAGATTTTTTTATGTATATTTCCTCTGTGTTCACCTAGCCTTTCCCTGAGTGTCCTAGTGGTAAGCCCCACATAGTTAATCCCACAACCACATGAAATAAGATACACCATGTGGGACGTACCACAAATAATGAAATGCTCAATGGTAAATGTCTTTGAAGAACCTAAACCTGAAAATGTTTTGGCCTTATCTTCCATATATGCACAGTTTAGACATGACCTAATGTTGCATTTAAAGTTCCTTTTCACCAGATTGCCAGCCTGTGAAATTATCAGTAATTTACCTATATCCATTTTTTAGGCCTGCTTGGTGCTATGTAAGATCTGATGTCCCTTGCTTTTCTGAAAATTATGGAACTCTTTTCTGGCAGATCTTCCTGAAGAAGAGGGTCCTCTCTAAGGATATCCACATTTTTTTCCCGAATTTTTTAAATTTGTTTTGCAGATGAATTATATTGAGTTATATAGGCCATTTGATATTTAGGATTTTCCACTCTCTTCTGTTTTGGTATTAAAAGATTCTTCCTATTTAACAATCTGGCTTTATTGATGGCCTGATCTAAAAGTTCTTCCTCATATCCCCTTTCACAGAATTTTTCTTTTAGGGGTCCACTTTGAATCTCAAATTCTTCCAAGGTACTACAATTTCCTCTGATTCTGCTAAATTGGCCAAATGGAATGTTTTTCTTCCATTTTTCCAAATGGCAGCTACAAGCATGTAGATAGTTGTTTTTTGATACTGGCTTGACATAACTGGAGGTCCAGGAATTTGATTCTTTCTTTACTTATCTCCAGGGTGAATTTAACTTACAATATGAATTAATATCTTCTAGAAATCTATGTCCTGCCTGCAGATATTCTTTTGTATCTTGGATTATTAGGGCACCCCCTTTGTCTGCTTCGTGTATCGTAATTTAATTATTTTGTTTTAATTCTAGTAAAGCTTTTTGTTCTCTTCCTGTAAGATTCTTAAACTTTTTTTCTTTTACTTTTTTACCATCCCATTAAAGTCTTTAAGGACCATTTTATAAAAAGTATCAATATAAGGTCCCTTTTGATTAGAGGGAAAATTTGGATCTCCCTTTAAAATTGGTTCTCAAAAACTGACTTGACTTATATCATTTTCAAGTTCTACTACATTAGGATTTTCATCCACAATAGTACTATTTATACTTTCTTCTATAGGGATCTCCATTTCTTTCTTTTCCCTCAATTCTTGTTGTTTAAAAAATCTTTTTAATGTAAGCTTCTGTTGGAATTTGTTTAAATCCACAAAAAAATTGAAATTATTGGGTACTTGATCTGGAGCGAATGTTAGTCCCTTTTGCAGCAGTGAGACTTGACTAGTAGAGATATTAACAGATGAAAGGTTAATGATGACATTTTTTATTTCTCCTGGTGGGATTGGTCCATTTTTATGGCTTTCTTTTTTCATCCTCTAGTTCTTTTTCTTCCTCCGAACACGCACGGAGAAGATCATGGGATTTACAGGAAGAATATAAAGGTAAAAAGAATATTCAAGCTGATGTATATACCACTGTATATGCATAATTGTTTTTACCCTTGAAAAAGTATCTTTTAAGATACGAAATGCGTCGGGGCGATATTTTATGCAAAATATATTTTTAAAAAATATTTTATTTTGAATAATAATAATTATAGTCCAACGACTTTTACACTGAGTATTGTGAGGGAGCTGTTTCTGTACGGAGGAGATCCCTGAGAGAAGATCATTTGACTCCAGTTGGGCTTTCAATTATTCTGGTTCTGGTGAGCATATAAAAAAGGGGGGTCTGTGGTACTTTATAATTGCAGATACGCTCTTAGAGGGTTTGCACCAGTTTCTTTTTTCTTTTGTTTTCCTAGTATTACTGCACCTCCCACTGGTGTTTCTCGAATTGGCAGCAACCTCTTCTGGGCAGAGAAGAAAGGATAAAGAAAATCCTATTCCACAGACCTCACTCACAACTATAAAAAACCAGGACATTGTGTGAAGAAACAGCACCTTACAAGTGAAGGTTTTTCATTCCCAGTTAACCCTTTGAGTGCCAGAGGGGCATGCAACGCATTGCTCAGCAGCAGAGGACTCAGCAGCAGAGGCAACCCTACCAGCAGAGTCACCATGCACATCCACCTCTAGCATTGCACGCATCTCGGGGATGGAGGTGGAGTGCATGGTGCTAAAAAGGAGGCTACTCCGGGCATACCACAGGATCAAAGACAATGTAACAAGGAGCAGAAGGGAATCCAGGAGGAACACCTCAATAATCGAGGCAAGGATACATGCCCTGGAGTTGGAGCACAAAAGACTGAACACATAACTCCATCAGCACCACACAGGGATGATGGACATGCTGGGGCAGGTGCTGGTGGAGTTGAGAGACCACAACCGCAGGGAGAACCTGCATGTGGAGCGGGAGGTGCGTTCCATCACTCCCTCCAGTGTTATCCCTGAATCCACAGCAAGGGTTCAAAGGGTGACCAGGCAATCAGCCAGGGCATCCACCTCTGACACCCATTCAAAGGACCCCCCCAAAAAATAAAAAATAAACTGCCCAACTTGTTATGTTCCCCCTTAATAAATGAAACATTGTGCTTTTTATTCCTGTCTGATATGCTTTGTGGTTAGTGATAGCTGGGTGGCAGAGTTGTCTCCAATGCAGTGAACACAACTTATGCCTAGGTAACATGTTTGTGGGATGTTACAACATGGGTTCACACACACACACCGTTGTACAAATTCAAATGGCAATCCATCCCTGGACCCATATAACATGACAGTGTTATATGGCGATGTTGTGGGTTGAGTTTGAACAAAACATACCCCTTAGCACAACAACCGGTGGAACTCTGAACATTTGTCTGCATCAGTTGTTGTATTTAAGGGGTTAACCAAACAAACAGCTATTTGACTTAGAAGAGAACTAACAAGAAGGACAGATGGAACATGCAACAAAATAGTCTTTGATTCACACTCTTATTTTGAAAACTGACTTACTGGGGAACCCAATGTGGATTTCATTGTGTAGCACACACATTGAAATCCTAGGGTGAGCATTAGGTTTTCTGGTAAGATGTGTTGTTGTTTTTCTAAGGTTGTAACACACTTCAACAGTGATTACACTTGGTCTGGTTGTTTTTTGATGTAGCCCATGTACTGAGATATGTACAACTAAAGCAATCCCAGACATTGATTATATTGAGCAACACAGAAACCGTGGACATGAAATCACTGTCCCCTGTATCACCTCTTCATCACTCCCAACACACATTAGTGTATCACTGTCATCATCTGTTTGCATGAATACATCACAGAGTCCACTCACTGGCAAACAAGTAGTGGACTCCTGTGATGTGGGTCATGCCTTCCCATGTATGGGGGATACTCTAGCCTTGAGTGTGGTTCCGCATTGACACGTGTAATCCAACATTTCTTCATACAGACACAGATTGTATAGTGATGGTTCTTCTTTATTGTGTCTTAAAGTACATTAAAACATACATGTGTTTTCTGGGTATATTGCCTATATGCATTAAACACTTGTATGAGCACACTAAACGTACTTTGGAACTAAATATTAGTACTTTAGAAACACTACTTACTGCTAATGTGTTGTCCACAAGGTTTGACAGCTCTGTAGATGAGCATTCTAACTGTACAGGTTTGATACCTGGATGTTAGTACACACATTAATTTGTGTTGTCTGTGTCTATGTGAGAATGTGAACATCAGGTCAAACATTGCATCACCAACACAATCACTTGAAACACCAAGGGGTGAGCTTCACAGAAGTGTTGTTAAGACATCAAATCCAGTCACCTGGAAACTCTTCTGTTCAAGGATGGATCATGCTATGGATGCCTGTGGGACAAGAGGACAGGATTTGGAGCAGCACCCTCGAACTGATCATCATGCAACAACTTCAACTTCATAATCCCCTTAATCTTTTCCGTTACAGGTGAGTACACAAACAATTGCTTTGTATACTTTGTATGCTTTGTGTTGTGTACTTGTTTGTAACCCATTATGTAGAGAACTAAGGGAATGTGAACCAGCCCTAGGGATATGTGCCCCTGACATGAATACACACATCAACAAATATGTTCTGAGAGCTCCATGAAACAAATGGATTTGGGCTGCCACTGTGAGAGTGACAATGGCAGCCCAATTTTGTTTCATGGAACTGTTAGGACCTATTTGTGATGTGTGTGTTCATGTCAGGGGCACATATCACTGCACACTCACAGGTCAGCATGGTGTCCCTGGAGATCTGATTCACGTTTCATGACCTCTACGTTGTTTAACAATAACACTGTAGATCCATCCCTCTGCTGCTCTTCTCAGCTATAGGTTCCATGTTGACTCCAATGGTCCTTTAACCCCTTATGTGACAGAGTGTTATCCAATGCATTGCATTGGATAACACTCTTTCGCTACAAGGCTACCAATGTTGCTATGGCTATGTTCATAGCAAATCCCGTTAGTTGCTGTCAATCAAGCCCTGGAAGATGCTGAACATGGGCTATGTGTTGTACCTTGGTTTCCTGGGTGTGTGCATGATATCCTTGAGGTATCAATGTCAATGTGGAGAAGGGAATGGAAGATGGTTTTGGAATCCTCACACACAATATGCCACATCCATGGTATGGATGATGTTTGGGGCCATACTGCTGCCAGTGCAGTGCTGTATCAATGATCCTGTGGGGTGAAACAGAACATCATGTGCGGTGTGGTTAGTGTGTTGGCACCAATTCACAGGACTGATGGAGGACTTGAATGGATTATTTGAATGCCTATGTTATACTCACAGCTAAAGGGGTCTGTGATGAGCCTGTCTCTGATCTGCACCCCTCTCAGGGTCTCCTCAACATGGCCGATGTCCATGGGCACTTCAGGTATGGGGGGGGCCTGGATATCATCCACCAGCCTGGTGTCTACTGCAATGTTGTGCAGTATTGCACATGCCATTATGATGCCACACACTTTTCCTAGGGCATACTGTAGTGCTCCCCGCTAATCTGTAGTGCTCCATCGGAATCAAGACTTAAGGAGGCCAAAGGTCCATTCAATGGCATTCCAAGTTCTGCCATGAGCCTGGTTGTATCTTTCCTGGGCATCTGTTTTGGGATTGGTGACCAGGGGGAGGAGCCATGATTTGCAGCCATAGCAAGTATCACCTGTGGAAGGTGAATGACATGGTGTGACAGGGAGCACATGTTGTGTGAATTTTGTTTTCTGTGGTGGACGTACTAGCTGTGAGTCAGGAGCATGGTGAGCAGTGTTGTGTGTACATCTGTGGATGTGGTGTGATTTAGTATTGTGAACTCACCCTGAAGCCATCCCCCTGTATAAGTTCCAATCTAGAAGTCTCTGTGGACTGAGTAGTTTTGGAAAATGTATGAATCTTGAGAGCTGCCAGGATATTTTGCACAGACATTCATAATCCTCATGTTGCTGTCACACACCATCTGCATGTTCATGGAGTGGAAGTTCTTCCTGTTGATGAATAGCTGTGTGTCACGTGCTGGGGCTTTGATACGGACATGGGTGCACTCTATAGCACCCATGACCCTGGGCATGCCTCCCCTTGAGTAAAAGCCCTGCTTGGGATGTATCCACTCCATGTCGGTGGTGGGGAAATGTATGTAGGTACTGGCCTTGCTTTTGAGGGCTGGCAAGACCTGGGCCAGCACTCTGGACAATGTGGCCTGTGACATGCCAGATGTGTAACCCTCCGTGGACTGGAAGGCGCAACTTGCCATGAAGTTTATGGCACAGAGGAGTTTTTGCAGGCCTGTGAGGGCATGGTTGTGGATGTAAATGGGATCCACCTGATCCTTGATGACCTCATACAAGGTAATGATGCTGTGCGGCCTCAACCTGTAGCAATCGATCACCTCGTCATCGGTCATTCCAAAGATAGTGACCCATGGGCTGTATACCCTGGGCCATGGTTGTCGTTTATACATCCTCTGCTTCTGCAGGGGTCCCAGTGGCAGCTGGGGAGCATCCTGTTGCTGAGGAGGATCCTGTTGCTGCAGCTGTGCATCTGCAGGCAGGTGCTGTCTTTCAGGTGGTGATGGGCTCCTGTGTGGCTGCTCCTCACTTGCAACAGGTGAAAACTGTTGATCAGGTGTGCCTGGGGCTTGCTGGTGTTCCGTAGCTCTCCCTTTGCATGCCTTCTCCGCAGTCTTCTCATCAATAAGTATCCCAAAATACTTATTGTTCTCTCTCTATCTCTCTCTCTCTTTCTCTCCCAGAGTGGAAAACAAGTGAATGTGGTGAGCTGTCCCTTTAAGCACCTGGTAGGGCATTGTCTAGGTGTGGTGATGAGGTAAGTGATGACCAATGGGAAGGTGTTTGTTGTCCAGGCCAGTGTTGGCAGGTGTGTCTGTGTTTTAAAATGTGTTGTGTTCTGATTGATTGATTCTGTCAGTTGCGGGTGTGAAGTTGTGGGGTGCAGGTTGCGTCAGGATCGTGTGGTGATGTTGCACAGGTGAGCTTGCTTTGTATTTGCAGGTGTCCATGTTGTGTGATAACCCCCATTGTTCCGTGCCATGTTGTGTTGGTGTGTTGTTGTAAGTCCTTGTCCCGTGGTGTTGCTTGTTGTTGTGTGTGACAGTGATTTGTGGTGTCTGGCCATGTTTTTGTGTTATTTTAGCATTGCACAGGTTTTCCATTGACATGCTTGTGCGGTAAGCATTTTGTCTGTTTGCCTATGTAACAGGCGATTTATTTTTATGACCGTTACGTGTCTAATGGCTAAGAAAACTGGCTTTTAACTTTTAACCGTTAAGTAAAAGGCTATTGGTTAGCCTGATGTTGTGGGCGGACCGGGGTGTACTTCTTATGCCTCGGTCGGCCGCTCTCAAGTTACGTCACGAGATTTTGGAAAAGTCTCGCGGTGTCGTGACGTAAGTTTCAGTTTCGCTATCAGCGGCAGTTCAAGTCTCGAGGTCGGCGTCCGATACTACCTCATCACTCCCTACTGAAACACGGTAATCCCTCTGGGACCACTTAATTTTGGGATAACGGTTACTACAGTTTCACGGTGCGGGTATCGGTTAACGTTTTCTGGCCCGCTCGTGGGCTGCAGTATGGGTCTTTTATGCTGGGTCTCTATATGTTACCTTTGGATATGTGGCGGTATGCATTCCAGGAGTTGTGATTACAGTTCCTCGGTTGTGATCCCAATTGTACTTTCTATGAAGCAGCACATTATCCTCTTAATACACATTTACAGAGACAGCTTACTTTATGACTGATTGATCAATAGAGGAATGTAATCGATGAACACAAAGGTGAAATAACAGGTAACTGGTTAACAAGTATAATTCAGTGGAGACAAGTCTAATTTAGGAAACGTACCTGATTATTGATAGACGATTCAGACTGCTTCTGGATCATAGTTTAACTAAGTGCTTATTACAGGTCAAGTCTTAATGACTGATTGTTAATGGCACAGTACAAATGAACATTATGGACTGAGTCTATGTGATGATTAGAAGGAAAGGAAACCCACGAATTAAAGATTGTATCTGTCTATTTCTTATTCATCCTCATCACCAACTCACACATCCATACACGTTTATACACTTTGACAATTGTAACCAAGATATATCCATTACAATTTCATGAGCACTCCAATAATGTACTGGGCTGAGTGTCCTTAACACACCAGTTGGGTGTAACTAAATAGTTAGCATTTTAACTGTCTTTAAATGTACTGTTGGGTATTTCTCTTTTTGGGGGTCTGCTTGTTGTGCCTAAGCACAAAGGTGATATGGGGAAGTCTAATTTCGCCAGGGTCTCAGGAGTCTCTTCAGTAACCCTTTTGTTATTCCTGTAAGTTTAATATCCCAAGATGCTTTAATTATGCTTTAGGTCCTTCTTAAAAAGCTTTGGGTCTCACAACAGCAGTTATACAGAATCAGGTCCAGCCCACGCCCCCTAGGAGAACCCGCTACTAGCTACATTTACTATGTCATCCTACATCGACCACTTTGGCTTTACATGCGCACCTCTGTGCTGTTATCCTCCAAACATCTGTAATTGCAAGGGAGAGTATGACTAATCCATTCAAGTTTTTAATCATTATTGTATAGATGAGTGTAGAGCAATTCAGAGCGTTTCAAGGTTTACTGGAAGTATAGGGAGGAAGGTTAGTAGGGAGGCTGGTTCTGTTAACATTCAGGCATCACTCAGGTTCGTTCTTTACAGTCTAGATTCGTGTGGTTTTTGGTTTACGACTTGGAGGTAATCACCTCAGACTTCAGACTGCAAGTTCTGGGTTGTGCATATCGGAATCCTTACACAAGGTTGGCGTAATTTTTTTTTTTTATCTCTCTCGCTCCATTAAGATTAGGTAGGATAGGTTTTTTATTTTTCTGAAGTCTGTCGGTCCCTGTCTTTTAGGGTAGGTGGGGAGGAGTAGTCTAGTACCCCGGGAAATCTCGTACATTTCCCCTCAGCCCAACGCATAGTTAGCATACCTCCTCCTGTTCTCATTTAGGCAGGGCGCCACGGATAGCTAGGTTTTCTTTGGAGTTAGATAACACCGCCAGTTACGTTTCCCGCCTACCGCATAGGCAATCGCCCCTCGGTCCAAACCATAGGTAGTTCTGGATGGTGTTTATATTTGAGGGCCTCACCTTCCCCATTTATACAGCTCAGTTAGGTGATTCTTCGTCTTTCCTTTTCTCTAGCCAGTCAGGCATTCAGGTGACCGACAGCAAAGAGTTAAGTCAATTTGCTTATTTGCTCATATCTTTGCAGGTTATAGGATCAAGCATGTCGGTCACTTCGGATCATTCAGCTATGTCTGAGATGCAGGACACACCGGGGCCAGCGTCTAACCTTTCATCTCCGAACTTATATAGAGCCTGGACGGTGGCTAAGATTATTAAGGAACTGCAGTCTAGGGGCATTCCTTATCCGGCTACGGCTAGGAAAGCTGAACTGTTCAAGCTCCTATTTTCCCCTACTCTGACTCCAAGATCTAACACTAGTCATAGTCCAGTTCCTTCTATATCTCAGTCCACTTCTGATTTGGCTGATTTACAGGCTTCAGTGGCCACTCTGGCAGAATCCGTAGCCTCTATACATGCCCGGCTGGATGTATTGGGTAATTCACCTTCAAGTCAGCAGGTGGCTCAGATGGTCTGTCCAGGTATTCCCCCCAGTCCAGCTGGCGCAGTGATAGGTAACTCTGTTCCTGCCATTTCGCCAGCTCATTTTATTCCTAATCACTTGAGGAAGGATATTATTGAGGGCAAGGATGTGAATCTGGTATCACTGTTGATATCCTCCCATGACAGCATTGAAAATAAGGCCTTTTCTTGTGATCAGGTTTCTGTGGTTCTAAAAGCTAAAGATCCTAGATTGGGGAAAAAATTGTCGGTTACAGAGTTTGTTTTAGCCTTTAGTCTATACCGGGACGTAACTGTTCTGTTCACCCCGAGCGCAGGGAGGAGTTGGACCATTATTTATATAGGGTAGTAGAGCTTGGGCATAAGTACGGTGGTTACAATTTTTATGATTACCACAAGTCCTTCTCAGCCAAAGCAGCGGCCGCTCTTGCACAATTTAATATCACATTGGACTGGAGCCAGCTGGACATGGAACTTTTTTGCCGTCACTTTGCCGGTCTTCGTGCTCCAGTATGCTCCAGGTGCCAATCTACCGAACATTCCACTAACTTGTGCCCGGGAATATCTAATTCACCGGCTTTTCAATCTCTACCGGACAATCAGGGTGAGGGTCAGTCCGCTTCTCCCTCCGCCCCTAGGTTTGATCGGCTGGGGAGACCTATAGTATTCTTTGGCAAGTCTCAAATCTGCAACAATTATAATTATACGGGTTGTGGTTTTAGTGCTTGTAGACTGGTTCATTTGTGTTCTTTGTGCAAAAGAGCTCACCCTCGTTCCATTTGTCCCCAGAGATTATTCCCAAAACAATGACTAGACGGGGTGAATATTGCAAACCTCAAGACTTATCTAAGATCCCACCCCTCGTCAGGCTTGAGGAATTTTTTGATTCAGGGGTTCACGGAGGGTTTTCACTCCGGTCTTGTAACTTTACCTAGTGGCACTCTGGAATGTGAGAATTTACTGTCATCCCTGCAAGAACCTGACGTGGTGGATGAGTTGATCAGGATTGAAGTTTCCAAGGGGTATATTATCGGGCCTTTTGATTGCCCCCCTTTCTCCCATTGGCGCATTAATCCGATAGGAGTGGCGCACAGTAAATCCTCTAATAAACCCCGTTTGATTTATGATTTGTCAGCGCCTCATTCAATAGCCATTCCTAGCCTTAATTCACTTATTCCCTCGGAAGAATTTTCTCTACATTATTCCACAGTAGATGATGCTATCCAGCTGATCATTCAGACAGGGAAAGGTTCTTTGTTAAGCAAAGCAGATATTGCTGACGCATTTAAACTTTTACCTTTACATCCATCACTGTGGAATCTGCATGGGATCAAGTGGCGCGGATCGTACTATTTCTCTACACGTCTGACTTTTGGGGCCAAGAGCAGCCCTAAGCTGTTTGATATCTTTGCAGATACATTGGGTTGGATTCTACTAAACCATCACCATTGTCACCATGTTATCCATTACCTGGATGACTTTCTTATCATAGAACCCTCCCACACGAGACCGATTGGCCCAGGGGAAATCTCAGCTCTGTTTTCTAATCTGAATATTCCATTATCTCAGGGCAAATCCAGTGGGCCTACCACCAAGCTCTGTTTTTTGGGTATTCAGCTAGATACCATGAGCATGGAGGCCAGCTTACCAGAGGGGAAACTTGGGCTAATTCAAAACATGATTGCAGAATTTGCTGCTAAGGATTCCTGTCAGAGAGTAGAGTTACAGTCACTTTTGGGTATGTTGAATTTCGCCATGAGGATTATTCCTCAAGGTCGTTCTTTTATATCTCACTTATTGTCTCTGCTCTCGGGGGACCCTCAGGAAGGGAATTCAGTACTACTTGATGAAGTCACTAAGTTGGATTTGGAGATGTGGGCTCGATTCCTTAGGTGTTGGAATGGTCGCTCCATGTTCATACCCACAGTACCGGATGGGTCTCCTACGGTTGTCACTCATGCGACCATTTCTGGTGGGTTTGCAGCTATTTATGGTAATCATTGGTTAGCCAAGGCCTGGCCTCCAAAAATAAGTAGGTCCCCTGATTTCAAATATTCACCAGGTCTTTTTGAACTTATACCAGTCGTGGCTGCCTCTACGGTCTGAGGTAAGTTCTGGATTGGGAAAACAGTCAGATTTAAGATTGATAATGAGATCACGGTAGCATTAATTTATAAGGGCCGGTCCACCTCTCCCCTGATAATGTCATTTATGAGGAAATTGGTTTGGTTATCTTTGTATTTCAAATTCAACATTATTGGGGAACTCTCGTCAGGGAATTCAAATACTTTAGCTAAAGTATTATCTTGTTTGAAATTTCAGGTATTCCACCAGCTACACCCCTCGGCAGATCCTTTTCCAGAATCGTGCCCGGAGTTAGAATCCATGAAGATGGATTAAATATTTATTTACAAGGGGCGAAGGCTCTTATGCATCAGGCTTTGGCGGCTAGTACAAGAAGAAGCTATGCCAGAGCTTGGTCCTTGTTTCTAAAATTTGTCTATAACCTTAGGCCCCATAATTCTGTCGACATTAACACAATTTTGGCTTTTATTTCTTATTGCCATTTTTCATTACATTTGACATTTAACACCATTAAACTATATATAGTGGGCATTCAGCATTTTTTAGTTATGTTGGATAGTCAGTATCAGTCGCTTTTCGGGAGCCACCCTATTAAATTAGCTTTGAGGGGTATCAGGAAATCTCAGCAACATAAAGCGTCACCCAGATTACCTATCGATGGGACTCTCTTTCGGCTCATGTGCCAGTTCCTGCATACTAAACCTTTTTCTATAGAGATCAACAATACGTTGTTGGCTGCCATTTTTCTGGCCTTTTATGGTTTCATGAGGCCAGGAGAAATCACTGTGGCTAGGACTTCAGATAAATTCAAAACTATTGCCGACTTGGTTCATTTTTCTGACCATTACGTTTTATTTTTGGCATCTTCAAAAACCAATCAAGTTGGCCCCCCTACCAAAATCTATTTCTACCCCTCCTTCAATGCTTGGTGCCCGGTAGCCTACTTAGATGCTTACTTAATTACTCTTCAAGACAAAGCTAGGGACAACCCCTTGTTACCTATACTAGGGAAACCATTAACTACGGCCACCTTCATTAAATACGTTAGATTAGTCCTCTCCAGGTTAGGCTTGGACACTAAAGGTTTCTCAGGGCATTCTTTTCGTATTGGGGCAGCTACTTCGGCATCCCACCATCAAGTACCTGTTCACATTATTAAGCATTTAGGTAGATGGGCTTCCGCCAGTTATATGACATACATACCTTTTCCTATGGTAGAAATCAGACAAGCCTTCCGTAACTTGGCCTTGTAATCTCATACCAATCGCATGCAATAAATTGATTACTGTGTATTTATGGATCTGCTCTCTCTTTTTTGCCCTCTCTTAGGCCTATATTTACGCGGCAGGGAGCACACCTCAGCCGCATTTTACATGAGGTAGGTCCGCCCACAAGTAAAAGGCTATTGGTTAGCCTGATGTTGTGGGCGGACCGGGGTTTACTTCTTATGCCTCGGTCGGCCGCTCTCAAGTTACGTCACGAGATTTTGGAACCCCTCCCTTAGGCAGTCTCCCCCCTTTTTTTTTTTTTTTTCCTCTCTTTACATAGGCCCTCTCTTAGGCCTATATTTACGCGGCAGGGAGCACACCTCAGCCGCATTTTACATGAGGTAGGTCCGCCCACAAGTGTATCTTTTTTTCAGTCGTTAACAGTACTGCACTCCTTTGAATGGCTCTGTGGAATCTTGTTCCATGCGTCTCAATGCACATGAGTGTATCGGCCTTAAGGATTATCAAGCTGCCATTAGCTGTTCTTTAGACAAATCTTTAAATTGCTAAATACATCTTAACACACCTGGTAGTGCTCTTTTTTTTTTTTTGCTAACGACTGCCTTTAAATCTACCCTATGTCTCTAAAAATGACTGTGCAATAATAATCATTGCATTTCAAGGTCTTCTTAGACCTTTTCTTCAGGGTACATTCAATGTCTATATTACATAGACAAAGAAACACGCAGGTCAAACATATTTGTTGATGTGTGTATTCATGCAGATAAAGGAGTTGTGACTTACACTATATACCAATTACCCAATTAATTTAAAATGAAAATATCCAATTGAAGACATTAATTAAGGATGTTTCATTTGGATTATGGAAGTGTAACTAACCAACATCGGTACCGAAATACCCATTGGTAAGTCAACTCTTTTCCAACAAACATATACAGTGAGGGAAAAAATTATTTGATCCCCTGCTGATTTTGTATGTTTGCCCACTGACAAAGAAATGATCAGTCTATAATTTTAATGGCAGGTTTATTTGAACAGTGAGAGAGAACAACAACATAAAAATCCTGAAAAACTAATTTCACAAAAGTTATACATTGATTTGCATTTTACTGAGTGAAATAAGTATTTGACCCCCTATCAATCAGCAAGATTTCTGGCTCCCAGGTGTCTTTTATACAAGTAACAAGCTGAGATTAGGAGCACTCTCTTAAAGGGAGTACTTGTTACCTGTATAAAAGACACCTGTCCACAGAAGCAATCAATAAGATTCCAAACTCTCCACCATGGCCAAGACCAAAGAGCTGTCCAAGGATGTCAGGAATAAGATTGTAGACCTACACATGGCTGGAATGGGCTACAAGACCATCGCCAAGCAGCTTGGTGAGAAGGTGACAACAGTTGGTGCGATTATTTGCAAATGGAAGAAACACAAAATAACTGTCAGTCTCCCTCGGTCTGGGGCTTCATGCAAGATCTCACCTCGTGGAGTTTCAATGATCATGAGAACGGTAAGGAATCAGCCCAGAACTACACGGGAGGATCTTGTCAATGATCTTAAGGCAGCTGGGACCATAGTCACCAAGAAAACAATTGATAACACACTACGCCGTGAAGGACTGAAATCCTGCAGCACCCGCAAGGTCCCCCTGCTCAAGAAAGCACATGGACAGGCCAGTCTGAAGCTTGCCAATGAACATCTGAATGATTCAGAGGAGAACTGGGTGAAAGTGTTGTGGTCAGATGAGACCAAAATCGAGCTCTTTGGCATCAACTCAACTCGCCGTGTTTGGAGGAGGAGGAATGCTGCCTATGACCCCAAGAACACCATCCCCACTGTCAAACATGGAGGTGGAAACATTATGCTTTGGGGGTGTTTTTCTGCTAAGGGGACAGGACAACTTCACTGCATCAAAGGGACGATGGACGGGGCCATGTACCGTCAAATCTTGGGTGAGAACCTCCTTCCCTCAGCCAGGCCATTGAAAATGGGTCGTGGATTGGTATTCCAGCATGACAATGACCCAAAACACATGGCCAAGGCAACAAAGGAGTGGCTCAAGAAGAAGCACATTAAGGTCCTGGAGTGCCCTAGCCAGTCTCCAGACCTTTATCCAATAGAAAATCTGTGGAGGGAGCTGAAGGTTTGAGTTGCCAAACGTTAGCCTCGAAATCTTAATGACTTGGAGAGGATCTGCAAAATCTCTCCTGAGATGTTTGCAAACCTGGTGGCCAACTACAAGAAATCTGACCTCTGTGATTGCCAACAAAGGTTTTGCTACCAAGTACTAAGTCATGTTTTGCAAAGAGGTCAAATACTTATTTCACTCAGTAAAATGCAAATCCATTTATAACTTTTTAGAAATGTGTTTTTCAGGATTTTTTGTTGTTATTCTGTCTCTCACTGTACAGATAAACCTACCATTAAAATTATAGACTGATCATTTCTTTGTCAGTGGGCAAAAGTACAAAATCAGCAGGGGATCAAATAATGTTTTCCCTCACTGTATTAAAGGGATAGTAATTACATTTTTTAAAGACAGAATAATGATAATTGAAATGTGTGAGAAATGGCTCCTAGATATCATAGCCTAACACATTGGGGGCAGAGGCGTAACTAGAAGCCTCCGGGCCCTGATGCACAAAGTGCCACGGGCCCCCACCACCACCACATTGGCCCCCCTTGACCACACTGACCCCCTCTACAATGACCCCATCTCTCCGTTATCAGCCATGATGCGGGCAGTATGTACTGCACATGATTGCAGCGTGCGCAGCCGTCTCTAATGTGCATGATGGCTTCTGACAAACACACACTTAGCGAATTTTATATGTGATTACAATACATAAGAGTCTCTGACTTCAAGATACATGAAGGTATATAGTGATGTTTTTATATTGAGATCCACTTTTCATAAAAAAGACAAAATGGTGAAATGTCCATGTTTATCAGCTGAGAAGGTTAATATTTGTCCATTATAATTCTAAAGATACGCTTTGCTATGGAGTGCTGTTTCTTGATTGGAACTGCCATTTTGGTATTGAGAGGGATAATATCCACATTTGTTGGATTGAGATGTGCCCTATATGGCAGAGTGAGATCTTTCTTTACAGTTTGTATATTTGAAATGGGATATTTTTAGTAGGCGATATGTTTTTTATGCTTTTTATATATGATTTTTTGTTCCTCCGCTCTTTTATGTTTGAAATTGTATATGATTACATGTTTTTTTGTATTACCATCCTTTATCATGAGGTCTGACTCTGGAGTTGGATTGTTCCCCACACAGGACGCCTATAATCATTAATTGAGGTTCGATTCCTCCGATTGGCTGAACTGATGATCGGAGATTTGTATAATAACGGTCCGTTTTGGGGGGTGATCCACTATAGAGTTTGAAACCCTGATGAAAGGATAGACTTATCCAGAAATGAGTTGGTATATCTATTTAGTGTTTGAGCAATAAATTTGATTTTATTATATTATCACCTACTTGTGGCTCTTTGTCCTGATCGTTTAGAATGAATGGACAATCCTGTAGCAGAGACTGTGAGAGCCTAAACAGAGGCAGGTGGATATCCTCTGACACTATATACCGGTTATATGATATAGCCGGTAGACTGCCAGTTGTGAGTAATAACATATTATTGGAAGATTTTTATGTTTTATAATTGAGCGTCTCCACTGTTCTGTGTTTTCTTTTTCCTGTGTTTTCCCTTCTTTTGTTGAAGGTTGATTCCTAGGGAGCAGCTGGTGTCACAGTTATCTGCCTGGAGGGCAGTAAAATATCCCCTACTTGCCTGTTTGCCACAAGTTACAATCTCCTGGCCACACCTAAATGTGAGTGTAATTGATATATTCCATATACTTGAAAGCCCCAAGAAGGTTTAACCCTATGAGCACCTCCTTTTTCTTCTTCTTCTTTCTTTCCATAAAGTGGAGATGACTTCTCCAGTTTATCACTTCTCCAGGTTCTATGTTATTCTATGGAGCCTATGCACTAAGATCTCCAAAGCTAAAGAAATCTAAGTGCGTAGGCTCCACAGAATAACATAGGAATTGGAGAAGTGATAAGTCATCTCCACTTTATCACCTCTTTATCACCACTTAGTGAATCTCCCCCATTGTCTTATTGTTTTTAATATATTCATTTCATATATATATATATATATATATATATATATATATATATATATATATATATATATATATATACATATTATGCCACCGATTTTTTTTTGGGTGGCCTGATTACGATTAGGGGCGAGCATTCATTCTCCTGCTGCGTTCATTCTGTTGCATGGAAGAACCCTCACCAGCATTTCATCTCTATAAGTGTCATTTTTGATTATATATGACATTCACAAGCATATTTTAGTACCCTTCTTCTGCCCTTTGTGTATTTTATGGGTTACTTTTTGTGTATATTTCCCTCTGTACTTCTGCCTTGCTTGTTTAGTGTCTGCCTTTTTATTGCTCACTTTCCATCTGTTTCTTTGTATCTTCCTCTGTGTTTCTGTCCCTCACATTTTGTGCCGGTTTCCCTAGTTTTGTTCTCCATTTCTGTAAATTTGACTTTTGATACATTAATTCATACAAATGGCATATCTTATATTTCAGTTGTGGTGGGAGTGTACTTAGAAACTTATATGCCTAGTAAATCAGCACTACAATCCCAGAATGCATCCCTCTGCCACATAGTTGTCTCTGGGTATGTTTGCTAGGGAAACAGGAACTAATTATGTAATATTTATGCTAAACTGTAGCCATTGTCAACCCACTGCAGGATGAAGGCCTCCACAGAAAGCCAAGCTAAAGAAATGGACAATAATCTGCCATAGTGGCACAGTGCAGGCTGGAAAATAAAACCTACAGCACCTAGTATTCCCAGGAAGTCTCCTACCCAGGTACTGAACAGACTGAAGCTTTCTGCATTTCCAAGTCATAAGGGTTTGGCTGCCTTCAGGCTTGAAAGGCCATAGATTTTCATAGATGTATACAGAATAACATAGCAATGTCACCGCAATTACAAAATGTAAACCAAGTACACCATAGAGGAGAAATATACATTTTTAAAATTCATATTTATTTAAATGGAGCTTTTAGCAACTTGTAATCTGCTAGTGAACTTTCTAGAATTCAAGAGGGTAAAAATCCCATTTACGTTAATGGGGATTTGTATTTGTCCCTTATTGGGCAGTTGGTTTGCAGCAGAAATACAACATTTTTCTAAGAACATCAGCATCAATGTTTTTGAACTATGCAGCGAAATGGGTGAAATATAAGATGACATGTAAGCGAACAATGCACCAATGCAGACTATCTATGATATATAAAGGTGAAACAATAGGGCGGAGAAGGCAAAAAGTGAAATAACCAAAGCTAATAAGGAACAGAAAGAACAGAGGGAAAAGTTTCATAAAATCTCAGGTATAATACACATCTCTATATAATACGCAGGTGTAAATTATACCCAAGATTTTAAGGGAAAACAAGAGTGCCGATGTATAATAAGCACTCTTGTTTTCCCACTTTACTCACAAAAAAAAAATAGGTGACTCTGATTGCCTCCCTCCACCCACTTCAGTCTGCTTTCAGATTTCACTCCTGCTACTCACCCCATCTGGACTCATCTGTTGTATTAGCACAGTTGGCAGTATGCTTGAATTTGACACCCACTTCCTGCATTGCCCTGTGTGGACCTTTTAATTGAAGTTAATCGTAATGACCTTTGAGGACCTGAAGGTCCTTGTGAAGTACAACTTTAGATCTAATGTGCAGAGATCTATGCATTGGATCTACGATAGTTCCTTCCTGATCCTGCTGTTATTATCTCTGTGATAGATGTGTCTGGGGGTAGGGGTGGGTTAAAGCTCTTGCCGTGTTCCTACAACAAATTCTGCAAAAAACTGTTGTCCACTTTTTCGTGCGAAAATCTGCTTTAAAACCAGCAATTAAAATCTTCTCATTTTTCACCTATTGGCCCAAATTCTTCTCCATTTTTTCAATGGAAAGAAAGTTTCTGCCCACTGATTTACGTGTTTTTCACCTTTTCGCTATAAAAACATGAAGTTTTCCAGGAAATAGAACACAATAGAAGCAGCAACAAAGTGAGGTAAATGTGCTGTGCTGTTCTGCTGTGAATTATTTGGAAAATTGAGGCAGGAGAGGCTCATAGCGACTGCTATCACTATGAAAAAAGTTTAAAAATAATAAAAGGAGGAACTGGAAGGACCCTTATGTGTCCACTGAGTCTGAGGAGGAGGAGGAGGAAGTGAGCACTACAGAACCAATGCTGCCCAGTCCACCTAAATCCCCCTAGGGATCTTGGGGAAATTAATGGCAAGGGAGGAATAAAAGGGTAGTAGTGAGAGCAGGACAGGTCAGCTGCCTGTGCCTGCTGCCAGATGTGCTGTCCCTGCTGCCACCATTGCTGTGCCTGCTCTCAGACGTGCTGCCCCTGCTGACACTAGTACTGTGCCTGCTGACAGACGTGCTGCCCCTGCATCCACCAGTGCTGTGACTACTGCCAGTGCTGAACCTGCTGCCACCAGTACTGTGCCTTCTGTAAGATAAGCTGCCACTCCTGCAACCAGTGCTGTGCCTGCTGCCAGTGCTGAACCTGCTGCCACCAGTACTGAACCTGCTGCTAGTGTGTCTTGTAATACTCAGGAGGGGGGAAGGAAAAGATGATACCAAGTGTGACAGCAGGGGACCCTAAGTCAAACTTGCCATCTCCAAGCAGTCCCGTCAGTGCTAGTACTAATACTACTAAGAAGGTCCATCAGCTTGTTAGTGTTAGGAGTGAAGGAGAGGGTAATCAGTATCCTGATATTACTAGTGAATTGGCAGAGGAGGACTCTGGGGATAAACTTGATGTAGTTGAAGTTAGTAGTAGTAACAGTAATGGTGAAGCAGCTGATGGGATGAGTGTTAAGGGAGTGGTAGGGGAAGCATTTGAAAGCATCCAGACTAGCGGTTAAGGGAGCCTACAACCTTCTGTTGCCCTTCCGTTGTGCAACAGTGTTAGGCAAGTGTAAAAAAATGCTGTAAAGTAAGAATGTTTTCAAAAATAGGCATGCTAATAGTTTATTTTTATCAATTAACAAAATGCATAGTGAATGAATAGAAGAAAAATCTACATCAAATCAATATTTGGTATGACCACCCTTTTCCTTCAAAACAGTATCAATATTTCTAGATACACTTGAAAGTCAGGGCTTTTGTAAGCATATAGTCAGGTGTATACTTAAACAATTATACCAGGTGCTAATTAATATCAATTAAATATGTTGGGTGAAACACAATCATTAACTGAAACAGAAACAGCTGTGTAAGAGGAATAAAACTGAGTGAGGAACAGCTAAACACAGCTAACAAGGTGAATTTGCGGAGGACAGTTTAATGTCAAAAGTCATACACCATGGCAAGACTGAGCACAACAACAAGATACAAGGTAGTTAATTACACTGCCTCAGCAAGTTCTCTTCCAGGCAGAAATTTCAAGGTAGGCAGCAGTTTCCAAATATCCTGTCCAAGCTCTTTTGAAGAAGCACAAAGAAACAGGCAACACTGAGTACCATAAACGCAGTGCTCGGCCGAGGAAACTTAGTACAACAGATGAAAGCCAAATCATGCTTACTTCCCTTCAGCAGGGCTGTCAGCTCACAACTGGCAAAATCCAGTGGGAACCTGGTACACCCATTTACTGTCCGGGGAAGTCTACTCAGAAGTGGCCTTCATGGAAGACTTGCAGCCAAAATTCCATACCTCTGACATGGAAACAAGGCCAAGCGACTCAACTATACATGAAAACACAGGAACTGGGGTGCAGAAAAATGGCAGCAGGTGCTCTAGACTGATGAGTCAAAATTTGAAATATTTGACTGTAGCAGACGGCAGTTTGTTCACCTAAGGGCTGGAGAGCGGTACAAGAATGAGTGTCTGCAGGCAACAGTGAAGCGTGGCAGAGATTTCTTTCAAGTTTGGGGCTGCATTTCTGCAAACGGATGTGGGGATTTGGTCAGAATTAATGGTGTCCTCAATACTGAGAAGTACAGGCAGATATTTATCCATCATGCAATACCATCAGGGAGGCATCTGATTGGCTCCAAATTATTCTGCAGCATGACAACGGCCCCAAACATACAGTCAAAGACATTAAGAACTATCTTCAGCATAAAGAAGAACAAGGAGTCCTGGAAGTGATGGTATGGCCCCCACAGAGCCCTGAGCTCAACATCCTTGAGTCTGTCTGGGATTACATGAAAAGAGAGAAGCAACTGAGGCTGCCTAAATCCACAAAAGAACTGTGGTTAGTTCTCCAAGATGTTTGGAACAACCTACCTCCCAGGTTCCTTAAAAACTGTGTGCAAGTCTACCTAGAATTGATGCCGTTTTGAAGGCAAAGAGTAGTTACACCAAATATTAATTTGATTTTGATTTTTCTTCTGTTCACGCACTATGCATTTTGTTAATTGATAAAAATAAAGTATTAACATGTCTATTTTTGAAAGCATTCTTACTTTGCATCATTTTTTCACACCTTCCTAAGACTTATACACAGAACAATATATATATTTATATAAATATTTATTTATATAAATCGATAGGTGACAGGGACCCTGACGTGAGCTGCGTGACTGAGGTAGACTAATACTAGATGAGACTGAGTATTTTGTAGAGGGCCAAGGCACGACATCACACTAAATCAATTCTATTGTGTACTTTACAGGAAAAAAAAATGTCCAGCAAATGCAAAGGGATCGGGGGGGGGGGGGGGCAATGGAGTAGAAGCAGTGCAGGGACATGTGAATAAACGGATAGTAGAAAAATTAACTGCAGCCATGGTTGCTGCAGCCGGTGCAATAAATTATGGTGATCCCTCTCCTTCAGAGGAAGATGCAGTTTTTCAAGGTCCCACCAAAAGTTCCTCCACCACCACTAGAACCGGTACTATTAAAAATCCATCCAAAAACACTGAAGATAACAAGTCGGATTCTAGTGTTGATAGCATAATAGAAGAAGGTGTAGCAACTGAACCTACTGCTGCATCTGACAGGGAGAAAAACAAGCACAAAAACACCTGTCCTAAAATTGTAGGGAACATTGTGAAAGTAAAAATAAATTGTTTGAGATCTCTAAAAGCTTATGGAACATAAAGGCAATGGGCAAGAAGCAGCGGGTGATTCTAAGGATGACCTAATGATGACTGATGGTGATGATGACAGGATGACTGTATATTTTTGGGCATCTTTGCTTGTAAAGGGTCTGAGTTTCCAATTGTTCTTTTCAAACCGTTTATAAACAGGCACAATGCTCCTTTTCAGTGGTGGCAGATTGAGCCTTTGCCTTTCAGCTAACTTTCTGGCCATGTTATCACCTTTCTCACTCTCAGCTTAATTTGTATCTGAAGAAGAGCAGGATGCTGGACTGATATATTCTAGATTTACATCATCATCATGTCATCCTCAGCATTGCCCACTACCTTTATATTCCTCTAAGCTTTTAGAGGTCTCAAACAATTTATTTTTACTTTTACTTTAAAAAAGTTTGCTACTACATTGAGGATATGTGTTTTGGTGCTTGTTTCTCTCACTGTCAGATGCAGCAGTTGGTTGAGCTACTATACCTTCTTCCATTATGCCATCATAAACAGTAGATAGTGACTAGTTGTCTTCTTCAGTGTTCTTCTTACATCCTTTTTTATAGTACTGCCACTGGTGGTATTGCTGGTGCTGGTGGAACTTTGGTTGGGACCTCAACAAACTGCATCCTCCCCAGGAGGAGAGGGATTGCCATCATCTATTGCACACACTGCAGCAACCATAGCTGCAATCAGTTTTTTAACTACCACCTTACTTTCATGTCCTTGCTCTGCTCCTACTCCTTCCCCCCCTTACAGCACCTCTGCTCCCCAGTGGCCTTCTTTTTTCCTGTGGCAGCCAGAGTTTTTCTACCTCCTTTCCCTGATACATGGATGCGGGCATGCGTTCCAAATTATTAGGTTGGCATTGTGCGACAGCCTGTATCCTTTGTAGGGCAAGGAGAGAACAGTGGTCTGTCTCCAATACTTTGTAGGTTTATTGGCATTCATGAAGGGGGCTGGTCAGCCGGGCACGTGGTCGGTGTTCCTTTATTAACTTGTGACCTCCTCATATTGGGGCTTAATTGTTTTGGAGCCTTCCTATGTATCAGTTCAGTGTACTGATTCTTCTGACCTTTGGCTATTGACCCTTCCCCTGTGGATTTCTGGACTCCTGACCCCTGACCATTGGCAAGTATACCTGACTCTGGGGATCTCTGGACCGCGACCTCTGGCAAGTATAACAGACTCTAGGGGATTCTGAATTCTGGCATACTATTACTGACCCTGCTGATATCTGGACATCTGACCTCCATTACAGTATGACTGACCTTTCTAATCTCTGCATTCCTGACCTCGTGCTATCCAAACTGACCTTGCTAATCTCTGTACTCATGACCTAGCTGATCTTCTGATTATCCAAACTGACTCTGCTGATCGTAGGTCTCCCTGATTCCTGGCTGTAGGTCTGTCCTTGTTTCTCTGGTCTCCCTGTCTCCTGTCTGTCTACTACTTAGAGAGTCACTGGACTGCACTATCTGCCCCTGTGTTGTGGCCTACATCCTGGGGATCAGTGATCTATCCAGCCTCCTCAAGGTGTAGCTCTCGTATATGAGTGAGAGGCTACTTGCTATCAGTCTCCAGCTCCATGCCGCTACTGCAGCACCTTATACTTCCCCTTGTGCTTTTGCTGGACATTATACTACTACTGTGTATGTTTTTAATGAAAAGTACACAACAGAACTGATGGAGTGTGTCTTATCTTGGACCTCAATTCAATTCAGTTTCAAAGCACAGCTGCTCAGAGCTGATTGGCTGGGATATGAGTAAGCCAATGGCTGTGAGGGAATTGCAAGTGAGACTGCCCATATATAAAGGCAGGCTCACTACCAATCCCCTCAGTGTGTAACGGGCATCGGCTCGTGAGGAAGATGGAGGGGGGGCTCTGTGCTACATGATGCTGTCTTCTCTGCCTCCACCTTCGTGGCCACACACAGCGGCGGAGACAGCAAGTAATATTATAATAATATATATATATAAAGCTGGAATAAATTTAACATGACATTATTTAACATGCCATTATTTTAACATGCCATATATAGCGACATTTATTGGGAACAACTTGGATATCGTATAGTACTAACTGGCAGCATGTTTATAGAACTGGACAATGTTAATACATTCTATAACCCGTTTGAGCACCAGAGAAGTACACAATGCATTGTTTTGCAATGTGTTGTGTACACCTCTGACACTCAAGGGGTTAAAGAATGTGTTAGGGTAACACTTATTTCTACATTATACTTGTATCTCTGTTTTTTTACAGCAACAACACTGAAGAAAGAAGATAAGGACAGAAGAGACAGGAAAGAAGAGAAGACAGAAGGAGACAGACAGTGGATAACAGGTAAGTGTAACACATATCAGTTAGTGATCAGTGCTTGGCAGTATGTCAGGCACCAGTAGTTGACTTTTTTAACTTTTAAGTTCCCAATATCCCTGCTTTTAGAGGCGTTTTGGGAACTTAACTCACCAAACGGATGTTTAGCCACAAAACCATTTCTGTGGCTTAACGTCCTTTGTGGTTTTAGCTGGTAGGGCCTTTGAATACCGGGTTACACAGTTTATTATTTCAGCCGGTATTCACTTTGGCCCCACTATTTTAACGCACGCCTTTAAATCTACCCCTTGGACTGCAGTTGCCAGTGCCTGTGTCTTTCAAATCAAATTGGTCAGACAGAATGTTGGGGTATCTGTTTCCTCCTTTCTCACTCCCACCCCCAGACACATCTAACACAGAGATAATAAAAAAGAAAAGAAGAAATTATGCCAATGGTATACTCTGACCTCAATTAAACAAACATCAGTGAAATTACTTCTGAAATACAATAATAAGCACCAGAGACAGCTCAGTGCTGTAAAATGCAACATAGCCAAATTGTGGTAGTAAGATTTAACTTTTATTCAAGTCATAGTAACATAGTAAATTAGGTTGAATAAAAATACAAGTCCATCAAGTTCAACCTTTGCCTCATACCTCAGTAACTGAGAATTTTATAGCTTTCCTGCTACCCAATAAGTTAGTCTTTATCAGGCCTTCCTGATCTGCCTACTAATAAACAGTATAAATCTGTGTGTTCCCTTTTGAAAGAAATGTATCTATTCTTCTCTCAAATGTATCCATTGTATCCACTATAACCACCTCCTTGGGCAAGGTATTCCACAATTTAACAGACCTTACTGTAAAAAAACCATTCCTCTGCTGAAGTCTAAACCTCCTTTCCACTAATCTCAAGGGGTGTCCCCTGGTCACCTGATCAGGCCTTGGAATAAATAGCTCACTGCAGCGATCCTTGTATTGACCTGTTATATACTTGTACAATGTGCTAAGGTCATCTTTTCTCTAGAGTAAATAAACCAAGTTTGTCTAGTAGTTCCTCATACGTCAAGTCCTCCATTCCCTTGATTAATTTTGTTGCGCTTTGCTGTACCCTCTCTAGTTCTAGTATATCCTTTTTCAGAACTGGTTCCCAAAACTGCACTGCATACTCAAGATGAGGTCTTACCAATGATTTGTACAATGGCAAAATAATGTTATCCACTCTTGCTTCAATACCTCTTTTTATGCAAGACAGGATTTTGTTTGCCTTTGTTACTGCTGTTTGACATTGGTCACTGTTTCCAAGTTTGTAGTTGACAAGGATACCCAGGTCTTTCTCTAGCAATGAGTGCCCTAAAATTATTCCATGAAGTTCATAAGTAGCACTGGGATTTTTTCTTCCCAAATGCATGACTTTACACTTCCCCACATTAAACTTCATATTCCATTTGTTTGCCCAATCTGCCATTTTATGTAAATCCTTCTGTAGAGAGCAAATATCCTGTTCGGAATTAATTACCCTGCAAAATTTAGTGTCATCTCCAAATATTGATAATTTGCTTTCTATATCTATTTCTAGGTCATTTATAAACATGTGAAAAAGCAGTGGACCTAATACTGAACCCTGAGGTACTCCACTCTCCACTTTAACTGTATTGGAGAATTGTCCATTTACAACCACACACTGTTCCCTATCCTTCAACCAGTTTAACATCCAATTGCAAAGGTTATCTCTTAGCCCCGATTTCCTTATTTTATACCCCAGCCTTCTGTGCTGCACTGTATCAAATGCCTATGTAAAGTCTAGATATATTACATCAACTGCCTTGCCATTATCAAGGTTGCTGCTTACTTCCTCATAGAAGCTGAAAGGTTAGTTTGGCATGACCTATTCTTCATAAAACCATGTTTATTCTTGCTAATGATCTTATTTTTTGTGTTGTAATCCTGAATATAATCCCTTATTATCCCTTCTAGCTAGCAGTTTTACCACTACAGATGTCAAACTCACAGGTCTATAATTTCCAAGTTCTGTTTTAGTTCCCTTCTCAAATAGAGGCACTACATTGGCTCTTCGCCAATCTTGTGGCACTGAGTCTGTGGTGAGAGAATCTTTAGAGAGTAAATATAGGGGTTTTGCTAACACTGCAATGAGTTCTTGAAGAACCCTTGGATGTATACCATCAGGACCCAGTGCTTTGTCAGTCTTAATTTTGTTCAGTCTTCCCATGACATCTTCTTGAGTTAACCCAATATCTGATAAATGTATTGTTTTATTATTTACTTGTTGAGGAGCTTCTACCATTCCCTGCTCCCTTGTATATACTGCAAAGAAAGTATTTAAAACATCGGCCTTTTCCTTATCCTCACTAATCAACTCACCCATCTTATTTTTGAAAGGTCCAATACACTCCCTCTTAAGTTTTTTGCTATTTATATATTTTTATATTCTAAAAACTTTTTTGGATTGGTCTTGCTTTCCCTTGCAGTTCGGGTTTCATTATCTATTTTTGCTACCCTAATTGCCTTTTTGCAATCTTTGTTGCACTCCCTGTATTTTAAGAAAAAATGGTCAGTTCCTTCAGACTTAAATAGTTTGAATGCTTTTTTTTTTCCTAGCCATTTCCTTCTTTACGTGTGCAATTAACCACATTGGCTGTGACTTACTTCTTTTGCATTTGTTCCCCATTGGTGTATACTGCTGGGTACATTTCTACAACCTAAATTTGAATTCTGACCATTTTTCTTCAGTATTTTTGCCTTTAAATAATGTATCCCAATCTATGTGTTGCATTGAAGCCCTTAACAATTTGAAGTTAGCTTTTTTTTAAATTAAGAGTTTTTGTCAAACATATACAGTTTTGCTTTGCCAGACTGATCTCAAATGTAATCATGTTGTGATCACTGTTTCCCAAATGTTCACTTACCTTAATATTGGATACCATTTCAGTGTTACCCATTATCACTAGGTCCAATACATTTCTTGTTGGCACTTCCACCATTTGTGACATGTAGCTTTCCCAAAGCATGCTCACAAACCTGCTTAGCACTCTGACAGGTCTAATTTTTCCAGTTGATACCTGGATAGTTAAAATCTCCCATAATTATAGTATACCCAAGGTGGGCAGCTTTCCTCATTTGCAATAACAGTTGGGCCTCAGCAGTGTCATCAATATTTGGTGGTTTGTCGCATACACCCACCAACACCTTTTTTTTTTTTTTTTTTTTTACCTTTTATACCACATTTAGGGCTAGATTTAAAGGCAGCCGTTAAACCATCCGCTAAGTAAAAAAGGCACATCGGCCGCAAAGAACACATGGTTTACGGCAGATTCAAAGGTAAGAGTACAAGAATAGCTATCGGGCATAGGCACTACAAAAACACGTAACACAAAAACCAGCGTCGCACCTGATTTCACATCACCGTGCGTCCCAAACACCCGTTAAAACACAACTTAAGTCAAAATGTTACATTACGGCTGCCGTTGTCTAGCAACCCTGATAGATGCACAAACAAAATTCAAACCTACAGCCAATCCCAAGGCCCCAAAGTATCAAAAATGTTCAAATACACCTATATATACCTCAAAATAACGGTCACACCCTGTCTGTGTTTCGAGTTTCAGCAAGCTAGAGCACAGGACCCAGGAGTGGAGGATAGCGTTTAGAGAGAGAGAGAGAGAGAGAGAGAGAGAGAAGCATACACAGGAGTAAGGTAGAGGGATCTTGGAGAGGAGAGAATTACATTTAAATAGACACATAGCACACTTTTGCACATAGCACATACATCCATACAAACACAAACACATACACATACATACACATAGTCTTTTTTTTTCATCACACCTTACACATTTTAAACTTTATTTTTACAGTGTGAATCCGTGAGTGAAAGTGTGTGACAGAGAGTGAGTGGGATCGAGTGTGTCTGTGAGGGCGTGTGAGAGTGCATGGGTGTGAGTGGGTGAATGATGGCCAGGAGAGGAGGACAGGAGAGAGGGATGGGGAGACTAGTGGAGGAGGAAGGTCAGGAGGGGATCCCTCAGCAGAGCAGGGGTGGGAGAGGGAGATCCGCAGGGCGGAGGGGGACCAGGCCCACAAGAACAGGCACACAAAGAAGAGGGACATATCCTGCAGTGGGACGAGGGGTAGTGCCTGGGGACCACCACACACAGGCAGGGGCAGAGCAGGCAGGACACTCCGGGTCTGACTCCTCACATGCTGGAGCTGAGGGGGACAGGGTCAGGGATCCCCGATATACCGAGGAAGAAAACACGGCCCTCATGGAGGCTGTGCTGGAGAGGGAGAGTGTCCTCTTCCCGGGGGAGAGACTCCCTGGCCTGGCTGCGAGGAGGAGAGCTGCCTGGAGCCAAATCTGCAGCCGAGTTAATGCGGTGTCCACCTGCAGACGGGATGTGGACTCAATCAAGAAGAGATGGGGCGACTGCAAAAGGCAGGTGAAGAAGAAGATGGGGGATGCCACCCTGCACGCCCGAGCCACCGGAGGTGGGGCACCTGTCCCCATCACCTTCAGAGCATGGGAGGAGAGGCTGCGGCAGACACTGTCATCTACCCTCATTGAGGGGGTCCCTGGAGGATCAGACACTGGGGATGAGAGGAGCCTCCACACCACTGGTAAGTGCATCACCCCAAAACCACACACCACCTCAAACCACACACCCATCACAAACAAGCACTCACATCCCAACATCTGCCCTTCATTCATCCACACAACTGCACCAACACAGCACCCTGAGGGTTTAAACAGGACGCAAGACAAGGACAAATGTCAAGGTTCAACAAGGCCAAAACCTGTCCAACTCCCTGGTTAACCCTCATGTTGCTGTGCTGATCACACACAATACACACAAACCATGCTCAGAAAAGTGTTGTATGTCAAACATCACAATTGTTGTCACACAGTGTTACCCATGTTCCCACAGGGAATCCAGCACATAACCCCACGAGTGCTAGAGGGATCATCAATGCATCAATCAACAATGCTTTGGCAACCCCTCCGGTACTCAAAGGGTTAACCAGACAACAAACACATGTCGATAGGTTAACAATTACATGACACATAGGGAACATTCACTAAGCGGTGACAAAGAGCTGATGTAGAGAATTTGACACTTACATACCCTCACTTTACCAATTACAATGTTAGTCTATGGAGAATATCCAATAACAGGATTCAAGCTGCACAGGCCCCATTGTATGGACTCCAATAGAAAACATTGCAGATGGGGAAATGAGGTCAGCGGAGAAGTCATCATCATAATCAGTTCATCAGGTCCACTTAACCGCTTACTGAATCACCAACAGGATGGATCAGGTCACAAATCACAGTGCCACTGAGAATAACTGCTTGTATGTGCAACACACAGGCCAAAAACAATTACACATAACTAAAGGTGAAAAAGTTGGCCTTGGTGTTGTGTATGCAATCATTTACGCTAACTTGAATTTACATATCTCACATTTGATTCACATATAGATCCTCAGGAGTGCTGATGCCATGGATGGATGGTACACCAGACACTATTTGCAGGATACATATGGGAACCAAATATGAACCATTGAGGTTTGGTCAATAACAGGCCATGAATTATGGATGTCTATGATCGGGTCTGGCTGCCTCACACAGAAGGATGGATGGGCTGATCCAGGAAAAAAAAGGCCTCCATCAATGATATCCTTCAATACTGGCTTGATTGTTGCCCCTCAGGATTCAACTTGAACAGACCTCATGGACAGAATCCTGTAATGTACATCAATCCCTGATTGCCACGGTGGTATCCCATGCATCACAATGCAATGCATAGGATACCATCATGACAACCAGAGAGGGACATGTCTAATCTGACAAAATCCAGCACTGTACGGGATGAACTGATAACATAGGGATGAATACTACTTGAATCACACTGCAGATCAATTACAAAAAGATATGTATAGAAAGATAAACGACCAGATATGTATGTGGATATGTCCCTTTCAAATGGGTACAAATATGTCCCAACAAGATGTAAACCCAGAGTTCGGTTCAGTACATGTGATTGTCCTACTGCCCATATATGTGCACCCTCAACAAAATAACTCATATTGATATCATCATCAGAGTACATATACCTAGTATATTACACCTTACTTGGATGGGTATCAGTGGTATCAATGAAAGTTAGTTTGTGATGGCTGTACATATATAGGCAGTAAGACAATCACATGTACTGAACAGATCTCTGGGTTCATATCTATCAAGGATATGTTTTTACCCATATGAAAGGTAAATATACACACATATCAGACCATATTCCTCACTGTGTACCTTGGCATGGCAATGGTTAATTTCACTTTGATGTAACATTGCAGGCATCATAAAGAGATATTTAGAAAGATGTTACTGTATGTGACAGCTGGAGATGTCAGTCATATGACCACACGGAGGCTCTTCAGCGGACCCAAAATTGAACCAGTTGGAGATGGATCCATCATTGACATGGTCCACAGAGCGTGCTTACAAACCAGGAACACTTTGTAGACAATGGCAAAGATGTAGTTATCTCCAAATGGGTCAATTTGGAGTCTGCTGAAGAGCCTCCGTGTGGTCAAATGACTGACATCTCCAGCTGTCACATACAGCAACATCTTTCTAAACATCTCTTTATGATGCCTGCAATGTTACATCAAGGTGAAATTACCATTGCCATCCCATTAAAGAGATAGTAATACCTAAAATGTGAAAGGAAAAATACATGTCATAGGATTGATCCACCGGGTAATGCAAGGGTATTTCCACTACTGAAAGGTGTTTCATCCCAAGAGTATAACAGCTCAAAGTTGAATATTCCATGGACAATATCACTGTGGCCTGAAAATGTACTATGCCAATGTTGCCACACCATCCTCTGGCTAGCTTTGGGAGCATAAATCCACAAAGGATGATGTGGCAACAGCGCAAATGTACAATTTCACGCCACTGGGATGTGGCACCAATGGAATTCAACTCTGAGCTGCAATACATGTAGAATAAAACACCCTTCACCAGTAGGAGTACCGTTGTTTCACACAGGGGGATAAACCATACAACATATATGTTCCTTTCCACATTTCAAGTATTAATATCAATTTGACACCATCATGGCTAAGTTTACTGATCACACAATCTCAATCCTCCACACAGGTTATGTGCCTCCAGCACTCCAGGAGCCCATGGAGGAGGCCACCTCACCACCCAGTGAGGAGTATACGGAGGAGGGGACCAGCCAGTGGGCACCGTACCCAACTACATCCACACCTCTTGGCCAACTGGATGCCCCACCTCTGGCTGCACCACCTCTGCCTGCACCACCTCTGCCTACACCACCTCTGGCTGCACCACCTCTGCCTGCACCACCTCTGGCTGCACCACCTCTGCCTGCACCACCTCTGGCTACACCACCTCTGGCTGCACCACCATATTACAGTGACTGGATGCACCCCACCACCTCCAGGAGCTATTACCCTCCAGCAGCAGCAGCAGCACCACCACCACCAGGGAGGCAATGGCTGCCCGGTGATGTGGCCACCGCCCAATATGGGCCATACTCATCCCCGACTGACCTACCCTCCTGGATGGCTTCCCAGCATGGCCCCAGGTATGATCCCAGGTGGGGGCCAAGCACATACCAGTGGCCAAGGTTTGACCCTTGGCCACTCGACTACCAATACCTGGGCCTGCTTGAGGAGCCCCAACACCCTATGCGAAGGGACGTGTTTACCCCACCACCTCCACCAGCACAGACATCGGTGGGCAGCAGTGGGTCCATTGATGTGGTGGGCACATACCCATCTGCAGCACATACAGCACCAGCAGAGGAGGACACAGCACCAGCAGAGGAGGACACAACACCAGCAGAGGAGGACACAGCAGCAGCTGATTCACCAGGCACAAGCATCACCAGCAGTGAACGGCCCACGGGGATGGAAGCAGAGTGTATGGCTCTGCAAAGGAGACTACTCCGGTCAAGCCTCTGCACCAATGACAACATCACCAGGAGCCGTAGGGAATCCCGGAGACACACTAACAGGATAGAGGCAAGGATCCATGCCCTGGAGTCGGAGGTCATGAGGATCAACACTCAACTCCATCAGCTCCACACGGGGGTGATGGACATGCTTGCACAGGTACTGGTGGAGTTGAGAGAGTTGAACCGCAGGGAGGACTTACGGTTAGAGAGGGAAAACCTGCGCTCCACAGAGGGATCCACTGCCCCCACCACCCCCTCTAATGTGACCCCCGAAGCCACACCTAGGGGGCAAAGGGTGACCAGGAGATCATCCAGGTTATCCACTTCTGCCACACAGTCTAAGCCCCCCCCCCTAAGAAAAAAAAATAAAATGCCCAACATGTTACATTTCCCCTGAATAAAGGAACATTGTGCTTTTGAATCCTTTCTGATCTGCTTTGTATTTGGTCATAGATTGGGTGGCAGAGTTGTCTCCAATGCATTGCCAAACAATTCAGTGAATACAACTCCTGCCTAGGTAAGATGTTTGTGGGATGTTACAACATGGGTTCACACACACACCGTTGTACAAATTCAACTGGAAATACATCCCTGGAGCCATATTACACAACTGTGTTATATGGCTATGTTGTGTGTTGATTTTGTATAACAAAACATACCCCTTAGCACAACCTTTGGTACAACATTGAACATTCGTCTACATCATATGTTGTGTTTAACCCTTTGATAGCCAGAGTGGTAGGCAACGCATTGCAAAGAAATGCGTTGGGTACCACTCTGGCACTCAGAGGGTTAAGGGGATAACCAAACAAACGGATATGTGAGATAACAAGCAGGACAGATAAATGGGACATGTATCCATATTGTCTTGGATTCACACACTCATTGTGCAACAGACTTACTGGGGAAGCCAATGTTTTTAACCTAGGATTTCAATGTGTAGCACACACATTGATATCCTGGGGTGAGCATTGGGGCCTCCAGTAAGTTGAGTTGTTGTTTTTCCTAAGGGTGTAACAGACTTCACCAGTGAAAACACTTGTCCACTTGGTCATGTACTGTGATATGTCAAAGTGGAGCAATATCACAGAACATTGATTATACTGAGCAACACATAAACTGTGAACAGGAATTCACTGTGGAAGTATGTCCCCTTTATCATCTCTTTATCACTCCCACAACACATTAGTGTATCACTGCCACCATCTGTTAGCGTGAATACATCACAGAATCCACTCACTTGCAAACAAGTGGTGGACTCCTGTGATATGGGTGATGCCTTTCCATGTATGGGGGATACTCTATCCTGAGTGTGGTTACGCATTAACAAACATATGTGTAATCCAATATATCCTCATACAGACACAGATGATTGACTAGTGATGGTTCATCTTTATTGTGTCTCAAAGTACATTAGAACGTACATGTGTTTTCTGTGTGTGTATTGCCTATATGCATTGAACACTTGTATGAGAACACTAAATGTACTTTGAAACTAAATCATACTACTTGAGTAACACTGCTCTCCTGCTCATGTGTTGTCCACAAGGTTTGACAACTCTGTAGATGAGCATCCTAACTGTACAGGTTATTACACTTGTGAAATTGTGTTTTCTGTGTCTATATGAGAATGTTCAAGTAGAGGTCTGTGTGAACCTCCGGTCAAATATTGCATCACTAACATCATCACCAGAAATAGCAAGGGGTGATCTTTATGAAGGTGTTGTCAAGACATCAGTCCAGACACATGGAAGATCTTCAGATCAAGGATGGATCATGTTATGGATGCCTGTGGGACAAGAGGACAGGATTTGGAGCTATACACCTGAACTGATCATCAAGCAACAACAATTTCGACTTTATAATCCCCTCAATCTTCTTAATTACAAGTGAGTACACAAACCATTGCTTGACAATGTGTTGTGTACTCATCTGTAACCAATTATGTGGAGAACTAAGGACATGTGCCCCAGCCCTATGGATATGTGACCCTGACATCAATACACACATCAACAAGTGTTCTGAGAGTTCCATGGAAGTAATGAATTTGGGCTGCCACTGTGAAAGTGACAGTGGCAGCCCAATGTCATTTGTTCCATTGAACTGTTAGGACATATTTGTTGATGTGTGTATTCATGTCGGGGGCATATATGTCTGCACACTCACAGGTCAGCATGGAGTCCCTGGTAATCTGATCTACGTCTCATGACCTCTACATTGTGTGACCATACCACTGTACATCCACCCCTGTGCTGCTCTTCTCAGCTGTAGCACAGTACAGGTCCCATATTGAGTCCAATGGCCCTTTAACCTCTGATGTGACGGAGTATTATCCAATGCATAGCATTGGATAACACTCTTTCGCTACAAGGCTAGCATGGTTGCTCTGGCTATGCTCATGGCAAATCAAGTTAGCTGCTGTCAATCAAGCCCTGTAAGGCGATGAACATGGGTTATGTGTTGTACCTTGTTTCTCCTGAGGGTGTGCGTGATATCCTTGGGGTCTATATGTCAACGTGGAGAGTGGAATGGAGGATGGTTTTTGAGTCCACACACACAATTTGCCATGTCCGCTGCCAGTGCAGTACTGTGTCACTGTTCCTGTGGGGTGAGACAGAACAAAATGTGCAGTGTGGTTAGTGTCACAGGACTGATGGGGGACTTGCATGGATTGTTTGCATGCCTGTGTTATACTCACATGTAAAGTGTTCCGTGATGAGCCTGTCTCTGATCTGTGTCCCTCTCAGGGTCTCCTCAACATGGCCGATGTCCATGGGCACTTCCTGTATGGGGGGGTCCTGGATGTGCTCCAGCAGCCTGGTGTCCACTGCGATGTTGTGCAGTATTGCACACGCCACTGCAGTGCTCCCCCCGAGTGGTCCAGACATCGGAAACTTGACTTGAGGAGGCCAAAGGTCCGCTCAATGGCATTCCTCGTTCTGCCATGAGCCTGGTTGTACCTTTCCTGGGCATGTGTTCGAGGATTGGCCAGAGGGGTCAGTAGCCAGGACTTGCATCCATAGCCAGCATCACCTGTGTAATGTGAGTGACATGGTGAGACAGGGAGCACATGTTGTGTGAATGATGTTTTGTGTGGTGGACGTACTAGCTGTGGGTCAGGAGCATGCTAAGCAGCGTTGTGTGTACGCCTGTGTATGTGATGTGATTTTGTATTGTGAACTCACCCAAAAGCCATCCCCCTGTAAAAGTTCCATTCTCGAATTCTCTGTGGACTGAGGAGTTTTGGAGAATGTATGAATCATGTGAGCTGCCAGGATACTTTGCACAGACATTCATTATCCTCATATGGCTGTCACACACCATCTGCACGTTGATGGAGTGAAAGTTCTTCCTGTTGATGAATAGCTGTGCGTCACGTGCTGGGGCCTTAATCCGGACATGGGTGCAATCTATAGCACCCATGACCCTGGGCATGCCTCCCCTGGCGTAAAAGGCCTGCTTGACGTGTATCCAGTCCATGTCAGTGGTGGGAAAATGTATATAGGTACTGGCCTTGCTTTTGAGGGCTGGCAGGACCTGGGCCAGCACCCTGGAGAATGTGGCCTGTGACATGCCAGATGCGTAACCCTCAGTGGACTGGAAGGCCCCACTTGCCATGAAGTGTATGGCACAGAGTAGTTTCTGCAGGCCAGTTTGGGCATGGTTGTGGATGTAGATGGGATCCACCTGCTCCTTGATGACCTCATACAAGGCAATGATGCTGTCAGGCCTCAACCTGTAGCGATCAATTACCTCATCATCGGTCATTCCAAAGAGGGTGACCCTTGGGCGGTATACCCTGGGCCTTGGTGGTCGTCTATACATCCTCTGCCCTCCAGGTGGGGATGGACTCCTGTGTGGCTGCTGAGCCAGAGCCTCCTCACTTGCAACAGGTGGAGGCTGTTGATCAGGCGTGCTTGGACGTTGCTGATGTTCCCCAGCTCTCTCCCTTGCACGCCTTCTCCGCAGTCTTCGCAACAATATGTAACCCAACATACTGTTTGCTCTATCTGTCTCTATCTCTCTCTCTCTCTATCTCTCTCTATCTCTCTCTATCTCTCCCTCCCTGAGTGGAAAACAAGCCACAAGTGAGTGTGTTGAGTTGTCCCTTTAAGTACTTGCTAGGGCGTTGTGTAGGTGTGGTGATGAGGTGAGTGTTGACCAATGGTGAGTTGTTTTTGTCCAGGTAAGTGTTTGCAGGTGTGTGTGTGTTATAAGATGTGGTGTGTTGTGCTTGTTCTGTGTGTGCCATTTGCGGGTGTGCAGTTGTGGGGTGCAGGTCGCGTGTTGATGTTGCCCAGGTGAGCTTATATTTGCAGGTGTCCGCTTTGTGTGATAACCCCCATTGTTCCGTGCCATGTTGTGTTGTTGTTTTTTTATGTGTCGTTGTCCCTGTGGTGTTGGTTGTTGTTGTGTGTGGAGTGATTTGTGTTGTGTGTGCATGTTTTTGTGTTGTTTTGGCATTGCACGGGTTAATTTTCCCATTTACATGGTTGTGCGGTAAGCTTTTTGTGTATTTTCCTATGTAACGGGTGTTTTGTTTTGGCCGTTAAGTGTCTAACGGCTAAGAAAAGTGGGTCTTAACTTTTAGCCGTTAGGTGTGTCTTTTTTTCAGCCGTTATCAGTACCGCAAGCCTTTGAATAGCTCTGGGGTATGTTTTTCCATGTGTCTGAAGTAAGTGTATCAACCGTTAGGATTGTGAAACTGCCGTTAGCTGTTCTTTTGACGGATCTTTGAATTGCAACATGACACTTAACGCACCCGTTAGTGATTTTTTTTTACTAACGGCTGCCTTTAAATCGAGCCCCTAGTGTTAAAGGCAGTTTTCCACTCATCACCGGCTCTGATTCGAATCAAATTGTATGCAGCCCGTAGGTCCAATCTGGTGAAAATCGAGGAGTCTTTGAGTCTGTCAAAAAGCTTGGTGATGAGTGGTATCGGCTAAGCGTTCTTTGCCATAAGCTTATTTAAACCACGGTAATCGATGCATGGTCTCAGTTCACCATTTTTTTTTTTTTTACAAAAAAGAACCCCGATCCCTCTTCTAAGGGCATCAGAAATATATTCTTCCATAGCTTGGTTTTCCTCACAAGACAATAGATACGTGTGTCCCCTAGGGGGCACCACTCCAGGAGGCAACTCAATGCTACAATTATATGGTCTGTGCTGAGGTAAGGTGCCAGCCTCTCCCTTACTGCATCGCTAAACTGCTGGTATTCGTCTGGTAGTGAAGGGGAGGTGCACAAGACCTTAACTGGATGGGTAACGCACTTATCCATACAAAACTGAGACCAAGTGGAGATTTCGCACTTTTGCCAATCAAACTGTGGATTATGCAGCTGTAACCAAGGAAATCCCAATATTACAGCATGGTGAGGAGAATTAATAAGTTGGAACTGCTGCTCTTCTCTATGGAGAGCCCCAATAGTCATGGATAATGACATTGTTTCAAAGGTAACTTGAGCAGGTTCTAAGGGTCTGCCATCAATTGCTTCAATAGCGAGAGGGGTTTCTCTTTCAATGCGTGGGACCCCATGCAATTCAGCAAAGGTATTATCCATAAAATACCCAGCTGCACCAGAATCAACCAGGGCCAAAACCTCCACTGAGCGTTCTGCCCAAGACAGTACCACCTGTAAGGTAGGTTTCAGTGTGCCCAACACTGGGGACGATTGGATACCACCTAGGGCCTGTCCCCCAAGGTACCCTAGGTGTGTTCGTTTCCTGGACGTACCGGACAAGATCTTAACAAATGCCCATTCTTACCGCAGTATAAACACAACTCTTGTTTCCCCTGGTATAATCTCTCCTCCTTGGTTAGCCTAGTGAAACCTACTTGCATCGGTTCACCTGGTTCCCGTAATGGTTCACTGGGCTTAGATGCCACGGGAGGAATGGGTGGGCAAAATGTACTGCTAGCCCCATTGTTTTTAGACCGATTCCTGCGATCTCTAGCAGTTAGTCTCTCACGTATTCCTGGAGTCAATATAGTCATCTAGATCAGTAGGCAATTCTTTTACTGCAATCTCATCTTTAATCTGGTCACTCAGGCCCTGAGCAAAGGCTGCTAACAATGCCTCGTTATTCCACCCTACCTCTGCTGCCAAGGTGCGAAATTCAATGGCATAGTCGCCCACAGTACGCCTGCCCTGTTGTATTTCCATAAGGTGTTTAGCAGCAGAGGTGGTTCTACCGGGAGGCTCAAACACTCTCCGAAAGGACTGCACAAACTCTCTGAAACTCCTAGTGCAAGGTTTTGCATTTTCCCACAATGAGTTAGCCCAAGCCAATGCTCTGCCAGTCAACAGGAATATCATGAACCCGATCTTACTGCGATCGTTGGGAAACATATGTGCCGTCAATTCCATAAATATTTCAAGTTGGTTGATGAACCCTCTGCAGAGATTAGGGTCAACGTCATATCGAGTGGCAAGGGTGCGGAAGCAGTTAACCCTTTGACTGCAGCCCCTGAGGGCATCGTATCATTCTCCGGTGTCTGACTTGGTGAGATCACCGGGCTAGATCCAGATTTGTCAGCAAGTACAGTGCGTTCAAGAATAGTTTGGATTGCAGCCGCCAATTGATCCAAATGTTGCTCATGCATATCCATCCTCCAATGGATATTCTGTGTATTACCATCACTCTTGTTGTCTGAGGTTATGGCCCTTTCGTACTGTCACGGTTTGTTAAGACTCTCAGACGCAAGGTTAGGTAAAAACACAACTTTATTGAAAAGTTAAGATAATCCCATAGGATTTTATACACATACGTACAATACATAGAATGGCAAATAGGTAGTAGCAATAGCGAATCAGGCTCTACCGGCCCTGCCAATATACCAGGCAAGACAGCCTGGCAAGCAATGAAAAGGTGGCTCTACCGACCCTGCCAATATACCGGGCAAGGCAGCCAAAAGACAGTCAGGAGAATGCAGGCTCTACCGACCCTGCCAATATACCGGGCAAGGCAGCCTAATAGACAGTCAGGAGAATACAGACTCTACCGGCCCTGCCAATATACCGGGCAAGGCAGCCTAACGGATCAGCAGCTGATACAGGCTCTACCAGCCCTGCCAATATACCGGACAAGGCAGCCTAACGGAACACCATAATAGTAGACTCTACCGGCCTTGCCAATACCGGGGTGGAATAATAGAAGGTTCTACCGGCCTTACCAATATACCGGGCAAGGCAGCCTAAGGAGGAAGTGTCAACCACAGTGGCCTCAATAACTGTCAGATGACAATGACAGTATGGAGATGGTAGGTAGAGGCTACAAGGCCCAGTGGTATTACCAGGTAGTCTGCACACCCCAGTACCCGTGTACAGAGGGAATAACTAGCTGTCTAGGACTGGACAGCGCACTGGGAACCATCAGACTATATGAATCGTAAGCCGTGAGGCAGAGGAGTAAACCAGTGCCCTCACGCTGAAAACCAACAGGCTGGATGTAAGTAGACCTTCAGGTCATAGAGCGAACCAACGCCCGCGCGTTGGGAACCAACACTCTAATACAGGTAAGCAGCAAGGCAGTGGAGCAAACTAGCGTCTGCATGCTGGGAACCAACAGATTGAGTAAATAGTAGGCCAGAAGGCAATGGAGCGAACCAGCGCCCGTGCGTTGGTAACCAACAGGCTGGATAATCGTAGGCTATAAGGCAGTGAAGCGAACCAGCCTCCGCACGCTGGGAACCAACAGATAGTTGTGTATAGAGCCGTAAGGCAACGGAGCAAACCAGCACCCGTGCGCTAGTACCAACAGACTAGAGCATAGTAGCCACAAGGCAGTGGAGCGAACCAGCGTCCGCACGCTGGGAACTAACAATGCATAAGTAGGCCATGAGGTAGTGGAGTGAACCAGCGTCCGCACGCTGGGGACCTACAGATAGTTGTGTATTGAGCCGAAAGGCAAAGGAGCGAACCAGCGCCCGCACGCTGGTAACCAACAGACAAGTAGTGTAGTAGCCGCAAGGCAGTGGAGCAAACCAGCATCCGCACGCTGGGAACCAACAGATAATAGTGTATAGAGCCGTAAGGCAAAGGAGCGTACTAGCGCCCGTGCGCTAGTAACCAACAGACTAGTAGTGTAGTAGCCACAAGGCAGTAGAGCAAACCAGCGTCCGCACGCTGGGAAACAACAGGTGAAAATGTCGCCGGAGCGACTGAGGAACAAGGTCGCCACAGATGAAGGAACCGGACGCAGGAGATGAGCAGGAACCAGCACAATGACGATCAACCGGATCAGGAATGGCAACGGAGACTGGCAGCAGGAAACAGCAACCTCGGACGACTTCAACCGGAACAGGCACTGGAACAAGTACAGCAGACAGGAGTCTCAGGAACAGGATGAACTCAGGAAACCAGGAACACAGCAAAAGGCCCATCAAGCTTCTGTAGCATGGTGAAAGTGGGTGCAGTCTGAGACACCATGAAAGGGCAACCAAAGGGTGCCCAAACTCAGTTTAAATAGGCAATGTGAGGCGGGCTAAAGGCAGACAGCCAATGGGAGCCCCCTACAGGTGATAGACACAGAAATGCAGCAATCATGGGCACCGTGACACGTTCCTGGTACCCCTTGTATTCTGTCTGGGGCCTAGTCTCCCTCCTTCATGGGAGTTCTACCAGCTCTGGTTCAGTCTGCACCTATCTTGTCTCCTATTGTGTTGACTTTGCCTATGCTTACTTATCAATAAAGGTGGTGTTCATCATATGTACCTGTCTGTGCATTTTTTTACGAACCATTTCTGGAGTATCCTTTACAGTGGGGTCTTGTAGAGGAGGTGCCTAGATGTGAGCCTGCTTTCTCCCTGCTCACGTGCTTTTTGCACAGACTAATATATTTATTTCTTTATTCTTTTTTTTTTTTTTTTTAAGTTGTCCACTCTGTTGTCTTATCACAGTCTGTCCAAAAAAATTATAACTGAAAGACAAAATCAACTACTTCTTTCCCCAGACTTCCCCACCCAGCACAGAGGCAATAACAGCAAGATCAGAAGCAAATGGGTCCCTAGCTGCCTGTGTCTTGCCAGTCAGTCACATGGAATTTTTGAGTATTTGGGGTCAACCTCCTTCCTCCCTTCTTCTCTCCAGAGTGCCCCACTGACTCTCCTAATAGAGAGAACCTGCCTAAAAGACTCCCTAAACTAAACTTCAAATCCCCCTCTGTATTCTCTAGCTCAAACAAGGTGCTGCTCTCTCCTCTCACAAAATAAAATGGCATGCTGTGAGAGCCTCACAGCCTTTTATATGGCTGTAGAAAACTTTTGTGTGGTGGAGAAATATTTTTCTTCCCGTTGATTTCAATGGGCGAAAAAGGCAGAAAAATATTGGAAAAATGGCACTTTTCACGGGAAATTATTAGCCAAGCAGAAAGTGCCATTATTGGCCTATTTCAGTTTGAGGAGAAAATTTTCGCCCACCCCTACTCAAAAGGTTTTGGCAGAGTACGAAGCTCACACATTAGTTGCCATTGTCCAGGTGACAATGTAGTTCCCTCAAAAGCCTTCCAGTTTTGCATTGTGTACTCGCTAATGGACTTAGGGCATGATTTTTTACCAGCGCTAAAACCGGCGTTACAAGAAAAACAAGCAACGTGAATTTTGCAAACATGTTACGTTGGTATTCAGTTGCAGAACCACAGTAAAACAAAACTGGCATACACAGCACATTTCAGAGAACTAACAAAACTGGAGCTGTCTGCTTTTATTCGACTACCGCCTAGAAAAAAAACGTGCAAAATGTCAAAGTCCAAGGAAATAGGAGTATGTTTGAGGACAGAAAGATCAAGTTCAGTGTTAGGTGTGTTCCTCTTATTATCAAAATCCGACGTAGAGCGCCCTCCTTCGACATATTAACCCTCCTTTTAAAAATCGACTTGCAGTGCTTTCTTTCATCACTTTAATTTGACTAATGTTGTTCACCTTCCACATTTTAACCCTTCCCCTTCAACATTTGACTTGCAATGCTTACTTTCACCACATTAATTCGACAAATATTATACATTCGACATTTTAACCCTTCCCCTTGAAAATTTGACTACAGTGCTCCCATGACTTTCTTTCACCATTTAAATTCGACAAATATTATTCACATTCAACATTTTAACCCCTCCCCCTTTAAAATTCAACTACAGTGCTCCCCTGACTTTCTTTCACCATTTAAATTCGACAAATATTGTTCACATTCAACATTTTAACCCTTCCCCTTTAAAATTCGACTTATAATGTTCCTGTGACCTTCTTTCTCCATTTTAATTTGAATAATATTGCTCCCATTCAACACTGTTTACTCTCCAATTTTACTGCAAAATACAGACTCTTTATGTGTCACAGTGATTCCTGTACAGGAATGTATAACTTGCTGAGCTAAGTGTGAAAGACCTCTCACTCCTACTATTTGATGGCTAAACCCATTTGACGTGTTAATGCTACAGTAAGAAGTGATACTAACCACCTGTGGCTCTGTATGACTATTCCTCCATGTTGCCTCTTATAGTGGACATCCAATCTGGTGCTGTCACGGTAACCCAGATAACTCAGGAGTCAGAACGTATAATATAAAACAACTTTTATTCAAGACACAGAATAAGGTATAACAATGGACAAACAGGAATTGGCAGTAGGTCAACAGATAAGCTAGCATTACTATTAGGAATAGTAGGCTGCCTAGTATAGACCTCACTGCTGAGACTAGGCCGAAGCCACTGGTAGTCTCTGCTGGAACTTGGAATGGAACAGTAACTGGATCAGCCAATGATGATCTTCTGTAGAACACGAACTGGAACTGGAAGAGGTTAACTTTGACCAGGAACACAAGTAGGTACTGACTCACGCCTGCAGTCAGTCTAGCAGGAATGGATAACTGACACACGCCTGCAGTCAGTCCAGCAGGAAAAGATAACTGACTCAAGTCTGTACAGATGTATCACGGTGCCAGTGCTCCTGGCTGCAGGCGGTGACATTCTGACTAGTCTATTTCCATACCTTCTGTCTGATTGGTCAGTATCCTTGTCGCCGCCCAGTGATAGCCTTTATAACCTCTGTCATGTCATCGCTATGGTGCCCTTTCGTGGTGTACTAGATCCTGACTTATGCTCCGTGATTGCTGTTTGTGTATGACCTGGCCTGCCTGACGACGTTCCTGAGTTTGCTGTTCTACTTCTGATTCCGTTGCTGACCGTATCTGGCTGAGAACCAGCTTCCGTTGCTGACCATTTCTGGCTGAGAGTCCGCTTCCGTTGCTGACCGTATCTGGCTGAGGACCCGCTTTCGTTACTGACTGTTTCTGGCTGAGAACCCACTCCGTTGCAGATCGTATTTGGCTGAGAACCCACTCCATTACTGACCATTCCTGGCTGAATCGCTGTTCCATTGCCATCAGTGTCTAGCGTATTGTCACTCAGTTGACAGTAGCCTTTAACCTACCTCTTGGTTTCCTCCGTTGCTCAAGCTAGACTTCCTGTGGCCTTGCCGTTACTCTAGTCGGTTGCACCGCGTGGCGCTATTACTCTGTCGACCGTCAGCTAAGCATTCGTGCTGTAGCTACTCTCTTACCGCCATTGGCGGTGTGCACACGCGAAGTACCAGTACAGTGTTCATAGCACTGACTGAGTTACTCTGATCTCTCTGTGTCCACCTCCTTACAGCACTGGGCTCACTCCCTTTGGCAGTTGCAGTTATCACTGTGCGTTACCTATTGACCCTTGTGCTCCAGGTAAAGTCGTGCATATTCCACTCTGCAGTAGCCTTGGGCTCAAGAGCCAGCGTTGCGCTATTACCATCCTCTGTGGAGGGGACACTGGTTGCCTATATATATATATATATATATATATATATATATATATTCATACTGTGTTATGATCCACCCCTAGCGTTCTAGGGAATGCTTTAGAGTTGTCTCGGCACCCAGTGCCAGGGTCAGTGTTGCCTCGATCCTTTGGGTTCAGTGCCGCCCAGTCGTCTGGGTTGTGCCAGTCATTTCCTCCTGGACCATCTGTACCAAGGTCCTGTGGTCAGTTCTCGGACTGTGTTGCCTGCTGCCTGTTCGGTTCCGGTCAGAACCTTCGTTACCAGTTATTGTTACCATTCATACAATTGATCCTAACACTGTCCTGCTATTTCTGCATTATCTGCCTATATTTCTATACTGTTGGTGTGGGCCTAAAGGCCTAATTACGTGTGTAAACTTTATATCTTTTAACCTTACCAGTCTGGTCTGAGTGTTCATCAAAAACCGTGACAAGATGATAGTCTACCAGAGCCCCAGGTCTGCTCCACATGGGTGTTCGCGGGAGAGGAGCTACTCAAGGGACAAGCCGGACAGAGCCACAGGACCGCACCAGATGGGATGGTCAGACAAGCCGGGTCATACACGGAGCAAATAGACAGCCAGAGCTGCAAGTCTGCACCAGATTGGTTGTCGGACATGCCTAGGGTCATACAAGGAGTGGGTAGTCAGCCAGAGCCACAGGCCAGCACCAGATCGGGTAGTCAGACAAGCCAGGTAATACACGGAGTGGATAGTCAGCCAGAGCCGCAGGTCTGCACCAGATTGGTTGTTGGACAAGCCTAGGGTCATACATGGAGCGGGTAGTCAGACAGTGCCACAGGTCAGCACCAGATCGGTTAGTCAGACAAGCCAGGTAATACATAGAGCCCAAACAACAACTGCACTAGAACACCACGAAAGAGCAACTGAAGTGGTGTCCAGGCAGTTTAAATACGGATTGCTCCACCTCTGAGAGGCTCTGTCTGACTATCCCCTCCGTGCGTTCTCCTTATTAGCTGACATCCATCTGGTGCAGACCTGTGGCTCTGGCTGACTACCATTTATTCCGACTGCAGGCGTGAGTCAGGTATCCTACCGTTGTCCATCTTGGGGCGATCTACTTTATCCTTAGTGACTGCAGGCGTGAGTAGTTCTCACCACTGTTCCTGGTAGGAGTTGTCTGGTTCCAGTTCCAGTCTCCAGGTTCCAGCTCAGACTCAATTGGTCTAGCCTAGTCTCTCGCAGAGAGGTCACTTCTGGGCAGCCTACTATTGCTGATAGTTGCACTGGCTCATCTTGTGACCCTCTGTATCTTTCTGTTGTCTCTGTCGATCATATATATATATATATATATATATATATATATATATATATATATTGTTATTATTGCTAATAAAGGTGAGTTTACTATATACAGTACTGACTCCTGAATTATTCCTGGGTAACCATGACACATAGGTGTAATTTCAAATTAATGAAATCTTAATACACTCTCTGACACATCAACATCACTTCTACTTTGTGTCCCAGAGCACCATGAACTTTTAGGAGTGCTTCTGCAGCTGCTAGTTATGGCAGCTCTGACATGTTGATGGTGTGTCTTCCAATCTGACCTGGTAGAGCTTCAGGTGGGATCTCAATGAGCAAGTGCCTTCCCCCTGCTCACATTCTTCTTACACAGACAACAGATAGCATCATCTACTATCTCTCCTACTCTTGTTTTCAGACTACTGATTCTTTTTTGAAAGAACCTGTTGTCTGTCCTGCCCCTTTTTTCTCATTGGCTACTGATCCTTTTTCTAGGGGCTGAGCCTGCCAGGCCTGGCCCGATTGAGTTGCTTAGTATTTTGGGTTGTGGATTTAGATCATAACCATTGCTTGTATTTTGACCTGCTTCCATTTTATCCTTGTCTGTACTGTGAATTCTTGACTATTGGTATTGACCCGGATTTCCCCCTGACTATTCTTCCGTATTACCCTTTTGTACTGCTATTGTCTGTTTCATGTATGACCCGGCTTGATCGACCTTGTATTCCTCTTACCAGAATAGCCTTCACATTAGCAGTGCCTTTCTCTCCATTTCGCACTCATAGCCCGCAGTGTGCCTTGGCCTTATATCGGTCTTGTCCCACTGTCCATCCTACTGTTGCCTAGCCTGGGTTGCTTACCTTGGCATTCCACTCATTCTGAGGCATTCCCTCCTCAGCAGTATAGTCCTGGTCATAGCGGTCCTGCCCCTCAGCCTGGTCTTGTTTGTTTCTGTTTGGGGCTGAAGCCTTTCTACAGTCCTTCATTGTTGCATTTATTGCCACTGGGGTAAGCTACCTTCCTACTTCAGTCTCGAGGTCACCCGGTTGGGTCCAAGGTACGGTGCTGGTACTTGGTTGTCCAACGGGGCCTACTTTACAATTGCGGTAGAATTCTGCAGGGCATTGCGGCCAGTTTTGTGTCTAGTAGAAAGCCTCTTAGGTCTTTGGGTATTGTGCATAGGCAAGATATACCATAAGGAGTCAGATTTTCACCTGTTGTCTGGCCCCACTACACAGAGTGCATTTGGAGGCCTGGTTGTGGTAACTCATAGACATTAGTGTTGAGGGTTCTGCCCACTTGTGATAGGTCACTGCAGCCACAGTCCTACGCTTCTTTCTATGGGAGATTGAGAGTGCCAGCGAGGAATCCTTGACTAAAGAGGTCTGTCCACCTGAGGTTCCCATTGGTGTGGCCTTACTTTTTGGAGTGTATGGCATATTTATCCTCTTTCAGCATACCTGGGTTATATTCTATCCTGGTTTCACTTTATTCTAGTTTTCTGTACAGGTCATATGTTTTGATGTTTTGGTTATGGAGCAGTTGAGTGTTTACCCAGTAGCATGCGATGAGTTGTACTCTATTGTCAAGCATTTGGTGATCCTGCCCCACCTTACATACCACTATAGTCTAAGTAGCCTCGATGACAATGCCTTATAGCTAATAATCCACTGTATTCATGTGAGTGGTCATAGCTCACCTGGTCCTTTGGTTGTCAGTGGGAGACAGGGGCAGTAGTGGTTCCAGTGACCTTCCACTACTTTCTTGTTGCGACAAGAAGAAAGGGTGCTACCCGTGACATTACCACTTGTGGTACTGAAAGTCTTTACACCTCTGCACAGGGATCCATCTATTGGTGGTCTGGGTTCTCTTACAGTAGTCTTGAATTCCCATCCTGGTCTAGGCCCTGGCTCAATTGGGGTCGGACATCTGGCTTCACTGCCAGCACCTTTAATTCGGCTCAGGATGCAGCACGGGCATTAAGTCCCTGTCAACTTACCCGAACTACATTACCCTGGTGCAAGAATTGCCATGGGCCCCCCCGACCACATTGGCCCCCTCAACCACATTGCCCCCCAATCTCCAGATTGCCCCTTCCACATTGCCCCTCGATCTCCACATTGCCCCTTCATCTCCACAATGCCCCCAATCTCCAAATTGCCCCTTCAACAATGCCCCTTCCATAATGCCCCTTCATCTCCACAAAGCCCCCATCTCCACATTGCACCTTCCACAATGCCCCATCTCCACATTGCCCCTTCATCTCCACATTGCCCCTTCCACAATGCCCCCATCTCCACATTTCCCTTTCCACAATGCCCCTTCATCTCCACAATGCCCCTTCCACAATGCCCCATCTCCACATTGCCCCTTCATCTCCACATTGCCCCTTACGCAATGCCCCCATCATCTCCACATTTCCCCTTCCACAATGCCTCCATCTCCACATTTCCCTTTCCACAATGCCCATTCATCTCCACAATGCCCCTTCATCTCCACAATGCCCCCATCTCCACATTTCCCCTTCCCAAATGCCCCCATCTCCACATTGCCCCGTCATCTCCACAATGCCCCTTCAACAATGCCCCCATTTCCACATTGCCCCTTCATCTCCACATTTCCCCTTCCACAATGCCCCCATCTCCACAATGTCCCTTCATCTCCACATTGCCCCTTCCACAATACCCCTACCTCCAGTCCCTGGTGGTCTAGCGGCATGGCTTGACAGATCTGTGCCTCCTTCGGCACAGATCTCTTGAACTGAAGCTCCAGCGCCGCTCTAGTAATGCAGAGGCTGGGAGATTATGTCATCTCCCAGCGCTCTGTATTACTAGAACGGCACACCAGAGGCCGCAGTGGGAGATCAGCTATGCTAGTACAGACGGAGTTGCTGCGGGTGAGAGGGTCGCAAGGGGCGGCCCCTGCGACCCCTATTGTTACGCCACTGATAAATCCTCCTGCTGATGCTGAGGTGGAATGGGAAGTGATGCGGAGTGACCAGACTAGCAGTGAAGGGGGACCACGACATCCCCATGATCCTGTGATTCTCCTTCCTCCAGCATTGTCCCTCTGGCACATGATACTGAGGAATGCAGAACTGATGGATAGCAGCAGTAATACCACAATGCCTGCTGCAAGTACTGTCAGTCTGCCTTCTTCCTCTCAAGATATGGAAAGTGTGACAGTAGGGGACCCTTTGTCACAATTGTCACCATCTCCAACAGGTGAGACTCTAATAGAGCAGCAGCAGCAAGGAGGGATTGATGGTGATGATGATGATGAGGGTGATGGTGGAGCAGCTGGGGTGGAAGAGAATTAATGGCCTTTTTTGCCCAAACCGCGAAGGAATGTCGCCTGCATCAAAAGGTCAAGTTCATAATATCACCCGAATAAAAAGAGCAACATTCTAATGTTGCGCGGTTAATGTCCTCTCACAAACCAACATCATAGTGTCGGCCACATCACATTAATGTTACACATTCCCTCTTCAGATGCCCTCCTCCTCTCACAAGCACGCATCAAAAGGAGTGCAACATTCTAATGTGTGTGCCAAATGTGCTCCAAGTAATGCTATGCATATCCTCCATCTGTGCCTTAACCCTTTGAGTGCCGGGGGGGGGCTTTGCAATGCTTTGTGGACCCCTCTGGCACTCAAAGGGTTAAACGATTTCCAAAAACACTTCTGCACACATTTAGGTCCTCTCCGGGTGCTCACAGTGTATATATATCAGAAGTCCAAATGATACAAAGTAGCCGAGCACTCCACTTGAATAATATAAATAGTATTTATGTCAGTCCTCTACAGGACTTTCATCAGGGACCAGTATTGTTACACAATGCTGCTGGACATGGCTGCACATGGCATAAAGTTTACACGTGTGGTCTCCCTGGTAACCCTAGGTGTCAATCCCAGTGTCTGCGCAAGTTCACTACTTGACGCTTTTGACCCATAAAGCACCAGCATTGCAATACAATACAAACAGTAACATCTTCCTATTTAAAATTTAAAGACACAGTACTCCAATTTTTCATATGTCGCTGATGAGGCTAAACTCTTCATTCAGGCCGTGAGGTGATAACGTTTTTAGTGTATATATCAGAAAATTTCCTTTCTGGCCAATCGCATTTCCCTATCACTGCCTCGCAGTGATTTTTTGACAAGCTCAGAAGGGAAACATTTTAACTCCTTCAAGTTGTGTTTGAACCTGATGAAGTTTCTAGCCACAGGAGCTCGTTTAAGTTGTTGTTCATTCAGTGTCCCATTTAGAACCCTGATAATCAGGGATCTGTGTTCTCTCACCCTTTCCCTGAATGGTTGGCTGGTTTTGCCAATGTAACACAGTTGACATGGACACAACAACAGATAAATCATAAACACGGTGTTACAGGATATATGATCTCTCACCTTTAAGGTGAAATTCACAGATGGTACCAACAATTCTGTACCACTCATCATATGCATGCATATTGGTGACACACCCCTGGCATTTATGTACTCCTTGCACCTGTACTGAGCTAACTGATCTAGAAACAAATTTGTATTGCATGCTAGTTCCTAACTGAACATCTCTGACTCCCAATCTACATATGCAAACTATCCTTAGGATTAGTCACACCAAGGGTAATAGGGTAATAGGGGCTCAAATGAAAAAAAGGGCACTTCTCATAATTATAATTTTTTTTTTTTTTAAAAGGGCACGAGGGCACTTTGGACAAAAAGGGCAGGTGCTCAAGCCCCCCTTGGTTTCTATGTGTGCACGTGCCTGGTAGGACACCATTCATAGAAAGCCTGCAAATTTGTATTGCAGGCTCTTTCCTAGTTGAGCATCTTTGACTCTCAATCTACACATGTATGATGATAACACCATAATCAATGCTAAAAATTCAAATATATCTCAGCTAGAAGCCATATTACAGCGTGATTTCTCTGAAATTGTAAGATGCATGGCAAAGAATAAGCTGTTCTTAAATGCTGACCAAATGGTCACAATGGTGTTTCATACAAAACACAAACTGCGTAATCTCGGAAATACCCATTTATCCATTATAACAGTCTAATAGTAATTTGGCCCCGGTGGACTCCTACAAATATCTTGTTATGTGGCTTGACCCCAACCTCACTTTTGTTCTTCATATTGATAAGTGAACATCTAAACTTTATCCCAAATAGGTGCTCTGTTTAGAAACACATACTGCTTCAGTTCCCTGGTAAGAAAACTTATTCTTCAACTGATGTTAATGGCGGTCATAGACTACGTAGATGTAGTATATGCTCCCTCACCAGAAATCCATCTTGGTAAACTTGACACTCTCTATAACTTATTATGCAGCTTTATCTACCCATCACTGTGATATGTTTAAAGAACTCAATCGGTTAACACTCTAATATATACGTGTCCTTCACCTTTCTTGCTTAGTATAAAACCACATCTCTGGAAAGCTACCAGACTATCTGAGCAGTATGCTCACTCAAGCTCTTCATGCTAATTAACTATAACCTCCGCTCCACTGCTAACAACTCACTGAGTATAACACACTACAAGAAAGAAGCCAGTCGATTCGCCTTCACCTTCAGAACTCTAAAAGTCTGAAATAACCTGCCCAAATAAATCAGATATTCTCTCAGTCTAAAATCCTTAAAAATAACTGCTTCTTTATATCTAAAAATAATATGCAACTGCATATAAATGTTTACTCTGTATGAATGTTTATGCATGTATATATAATGTTTCTCTATATGTGTAAATATGCAACTCTTTACTGTAAACTCGCTAGGACATACTTGAAAACATATTTTTTTCTTACATATTAATACTGTTATAGTTTGTCCTTACTATGTAAGGCATTGCATGTGCTGTTTGTCGTTAGACTTGGGAAATAAGTTTTCCTTGCATTGCACATTTCCTGTTTTGTTAAAACACAGAACATGCAATATTTTATCTCCATCTCATTTAAGTGTGTGTGAGTGATGGTGGAAACACAGGGGTCAATTAATCAACATAAATTTACAGTGATCATTGATAGATACCTTGTGTATTTATCAAAGATTGTTCAGACCTCTCTGCCTTCTGTATCTAAGTCAGGGAAACACATACATATATGGTGTAAATCTCCTGATACAGATATATAAGCATACAGTGTATGTGTGTGATTATCTATGCCCACCCCATACATTTCTATGGGATCCTCCAGTCTGAACCTGGTGATTTAAAATGGTGGATCTTCTGATACTTGCTCATTGATGAATGAGCATTTGATACATTTAATGCAGCCACTGATGAACTGAGGCATGAAGAATGTACAAGGAAATTAGATGATGAATGGACCCCATAGACTTTTATATGTGAGCAACTTATATTGTAACATTTATATTCTTTTAAGGCAATGTTCCTGCAGATGACTTGAACAGAGCAGCAATGATACTCCACTCAGTCCACCTGTGTTGCTTGTGTGCATTGACCTGCGTTCTTATATTCATATTACATTGGGGGTGTGGCTGATGACTGACCCATGCTGTTGGCAGCCTTATGGAATACACTGATTCCTGGGAGATTTGGCCAGCCAGAGAAGATTGTTGGACTGTACATATTAACCATATGAACAATTGGCATGGTTGCTCCATAGGTTGCCATGCAGATCTCTTCTACAACTTACCTGCTTTGAATGCAGGGAGTCTCTGCAAACTGCAAAAGGTTAAAGGCTGTTCCATGTATGAAATAGCTGCCCATGTGAAGAGTCATATAGGGGGCAAACTGTTCTGTTTTTATGTAAAGTAGCACAACAATAATGTTGTGCAAATGACAACCATGTAAAAAAAGTTTTAAGAAGTATCTATTTAATTTCTTTGATATTATGTTTAAAGGGAAGTTTGTTGTACTCCATAATAGCCCACAACATTTGTTCAATACTAACCTTAGATTTAAACATCTTCCCACAGGCAAGTGTGGGCAACAGTGTCAGACTTTCAAAAGTCAGCCAGGCATTATGTACATACAGTAATCACATAGTATATGTGTTCTTTTGAATAACTACTAGTACCTAGGCAATGGAAACATATTTAGTCATAAATTAACTATTGGGAAATTAACTATTGGGAAAAATTGTAGTCATTTAAAAATACCGATGTCACCTTCAATTTACAAAGAGATTATATTAACCTGTGCAAAATTATGGAAGATTTCAACAAAGGCGATAGAATTATTTATTTATTTGTTACTGTTTTTCTTGATTATGGTCTGATTGCATCATTGGTCTGGCCTTTTGTTAACTTTGGGTGTGGAATGCATTGCGTCACCTCTCCCTGGTTTCCAAGGGGTAAATGTCAAGACACTACTATCCATTCATTGATCACACTGTTCCTGGGCCCTATTCACAAAAGTAAATGTGGATCAATTCTGGAGCAAATCATATGCCCCACAGGGTACAAATAAAACTACCATGACTCTTCATTGGTTTAAATGGGGCTTTTTGACCATTTTTGATGCTAAAGAAGTCTTCGCTGCATTGCTTCACAATGCGTTCACCACTTTCTCATCATTTGACAGGTCAAACGCCCCATTTAAAGAAATATGCATTTTAAGCCTCCCTAAGGTGCAATAGATTTGCGTGAAATTCTTCTACTTTCTTTGTGAATTTGGTCCAAAGCGTTAACACTGAGATTCTAGTTTACTTGTTATTGATTCTTCTTTTGTGGTGAACCTGGTACAGTGAGTTATATCAGAGATCCAGGAAACATGCATCCTGTACTGTACTGTACTTTATTGTATATCTCGTGTTTCAGAGCGCCTGTGCTTGTCTCAGCTGCATTCCCTTGCTCAGCCTGTTTATTCTGTCCTCCCTCCTTGCTGCAATGTGAACAGAGAGAATGGGGCAGGTCGCTTGGAAAGGCTTGTGCCTGTCTCTGTTTGATTATAAGACTGAAAAATATGTCATTGCCAAGAACAAAAAGGTGGGGATTTTATTCCGTGTTGTTCAGCTGTCAGTTCTGGCTTATCTAGTTGGGTAAGAGCTCTTTTCTCTTTACTAATTAATGTAATGTGGGTCTGTGCTGAGTGCATGGGACAGTGCCCTGGCTGTCTATGTGCTAAGGACTGAGTCAGTATGCAGCTTGAATGCAATGAAATCACTTTTGTACTTATGTCCGGATAACTAGCATTGCAGCAGTGAAGACGACCCAGAGAGAAAATAATTATATTTACTAATTTTGTGTATATAAGAAGAGATAGAGCATTTATTCACTCCTATTTACTTAAAGATGAACCCTTTAATCATCAGACGGAAGGGGGTGTGAAGCAATGCATTGCAAACTCCTCTGACCTGTAAACAGTTAACTAAGAAACATATAGAAAGCAGTTTCTTTTTATCTATGGTGATCTGAGAATCATTTCATTTTTGGGGTTCAGTTTTCAATATGCACTACATCAGTGAAAGTAGTAACTAGTATTTAAGAGAAAAATTGTTAATCCATCAATGTTCTATAGTTCATTAGCAAGCCATCAAAATATAGTTGTGTTCGATATATATGGTATTTGTGCACATTTTAAATTGTGCCTTTAGCATCTAAGGGGTTAAACATACAATGTATTTTTTAGCAATGCGTTGCGTACCCCTCTGACTCTCAAAGCGTTAAGCACCCCAATGTAATGTAATCATATTTTACATTGTGGATGGTATTTAAATGGGAAACTGTACCTATCTATTGGAATAAGTGACAATTTGTTTCACATAATGACTTACCTAGGTAAGAATCTTTCAAACAGCAATCAAGAATTTTTCTTATTTATATTTTTTATTTTGCATTGTAACGCTGTTGTATTTTATAGCTGATTTATTTCATTTCACTACCTGTTCCTCCTACAGTGTTCTTATGAATCATGTGCCATGTTTACTCATTCAGAGTGTTGAAATGTATTGTGAGGAGATGTAGACTAATGGAAAACTAAAATGACACTCAGTAAATAAAGTCAATTGCAGACACAATGCAAAACATTCTGTTGGTACAAGGGTGAGTTAGAAGTATGCACAATGATTTATTTTAGAACTGTGCTGGTTGAATTCTTTATGTTGCATGTGGGAAGAAGCTCCCACTCCCTAAGTGAGAGTAAAATGGTGTTGACCTCAACCAGCAAGTGGTAATGTAGCCATAGCAGAGTTAATAGGGCTACCACTCTTTGATAATGCACCAAGAAGACCAGCGTGCGGTGATATAATATTTGTGGGCTGAAGGTGTACCAGTATCAGATATCAATCACAGACTTTCAGCATACTATGGAAGCAGTGATTTCACACATAGGAGTGTGTAAAATATGGGTACCTGCTTAAAAATGGTCAGACAAGTGTCACTGATGATAGACAATCTGGACACCTGTCCACCACAGAGGAAAACACAGGAGTCTGTGACATGATTCTGAATAATCAGTGGGCGAATAATTGTGAAGTGGTGCATCACCTGTGCATCGGTTATGGTTCTGATCATGAGATGACCCACAACTCAATGACCAAAAAGTGAAGAAGTGGTAAATGCATGGCTTGTCACTCAATCAAAAACCTTTTTCTGAGGGAATACAGAGGCTCATGGACCGATGGACAAAGTGTGCTGAAAAGGAGCAGCACTATATAGAAAACAATATGCTATTTTACATGCACGTTTTATATGTATTATATGAAACTAGTTGAAGAGCCCGTTACACGGGCCACAGTGCCATTGTCAGCCGGTCGCGGGGCAGTCATGCGCAGTAGAGACTGCCCGCGCCGTGGCTGGTACTGAGCTGGACGCACTGCCGCGGAGCGGGCAGTCTCTACTGCGCATGACTACAGCACGCGCAGCAGTCTCTACTGTGCATGACTTCGTCATTACACATGTTTTAGCGAATTATTATATAGGATAAAGTTATTTGTGCATACTTTGACTTACCTGTAGGACACTTACCTGTAAGTCTTTCTGTTAGGTATTATGCTCAAAAGAAAAGGTGTGAAATTATGAGACACACCAACTGCACCATTAGGAATAAAATGATACTATTTCCATTTGCATTAAATGGGGCTTTACACCCCCTTGAATGCAGGAGAGGACTATCTTGCATTGAAGGAGCTGAATAATTTCTTAATTTAATAACAATTTTGGAAATTGTTATTTTTACCCTATGGTGCGGTTGGTTTACTCCAGACTTTTACCACTTCCTTTAGTACATCAGCCTCATTAAGAGTCACATACCCTAATATACAGTTCCCATTTACAGTTCCCATAGTTATATCTGCACACAAAAATACCACTATCTGGTCCCCTTTGTTCTGAGCTTGTCACTTGTTCAGTATGTTGCAGGGCTACATTACTGTTAACTTACATTCCTCAGATGTATGACTTTTATGCCTAGTCACCATTCAGTTTTTATGTCTTTCATTTTGTAGATGCATTTGGTGCCAAAGAGTATTTATAGCTGGGAGCCAAGGATAGATCAGGGTTATTTGGAGGCAAGACAGGGATGACACAATCCTCCGTATAACATTTCTCAATGATGCCAGTATCAGTTGCAATTCTTCCATAGCTGCAATGGGAGGAATCATTACGTCTTGTTTAATTCATAGATGTGTGTTGGTTTGAGGAAAAGCTTTGCAGGATTGGCTTGGAAGTCATTTAACAGCTGAATTATGTGTTCAACTGACATGTTAGAGGTCCTTTAGGCTGTTGCATTAAGGATGTGATTAATTCTGAAGCAAACCAACAACCCCACAGGGGACAAATAAGGATTCTCAGTGGCTTAAATGTAGCTTATGACCCCCTCAGTGCTAGAGGTGTCTCCATCATATTGCTTCTTAATACAGTGGATTAAAATCCCATTTAATTCAATGGGTATTTTGGAAATCTTCTTTATCACCAGAATTTCTCCACTTTGTCTTTATGCATAAGGTCCATAGTATCAATATTCAAGGGCATAACATTTACTGTAGGTTGAATTCAACATTAACCATTTGAGGGGAATGTAATGCATTGCTAAGTTCAAAGAGGGCAATCACTCCCAATACTTTTGATGACATAAATGAGAAATTTAACACTGTCTGGAACATACATTTTTTTACTGTGGATTTATACTGTCTTTTTTTGTTTATTTGTTTGTTTGTTTTATGATGCAATATTTTGCTTGATCGAACACTTTTCATGTGCACGACTGTCCTTTTTTGGTCTTCTACTGAACTGTCGTCGCCTATATGGTGATCAACAAAAGGACGACATCAAAATGTCACCTGCATCAAAAGGGCAACATCACAATGCTGCCCGCATCAAACCGTTTCTTGTTAGTGAAATGTGAAATGTTTTGCTTGATTGAGTGTATTTCACGCTCAAGATCAACCTTTTTTGTCAACAAATGTTTTGTTTTATTTATTTCATCTTTTTTCTTTGTATTATTTTTACAATTTTCTTACAATGATCATGTGCACGTTGCACACTCCTTCGATTAAAAATTATTTAAACTGCTCAGTAATCTAACCCAAATTTTAAATGCACATGCAAAATCTGCCCTAGGCCCTTATATCCAAAATGTACTATGTGTGCGCAAGACAGAGCAGTATAACAAGTTATTATGGTAAGTGGAAAGTGCCTGAATAGTAGTGAAGTTCTGTTCCCCAAGTTAATTGGACCCTAACATTGGGAAACCTGAGGAAACTTTTTTTTAGGTACAGTATCATAGTGGCCTGAAATTCTACAGTGGTGCTGTTGCTACACCATCCTATGGAGATTTGTGGTCAACTGACAAGAGCTGTCAAAAGAATGGTGTAGCAACAGCGCCACTGTGATACCGCACCTAAAATTAAAAAAAAATCATGTCTGAGCTGTAATAAAGATTCAATAAAGCACCTTTCAGCAGTGGGAGTACCCTTGTTTTACTCAGAGGGATAAACCCTTTGTTTCACATTTTAAGTATTTCTATCCCTTTAAAGTGATGGTAATACTTAACATTCAATATATTTAGTTCTGTAGATACTTAAAAAATAAATTCATTGCGCCATTTCTGATCTCCCAGACCTTTATGGTTTGGGAGATATCAGTCTGCAAAGTTCCCCCTTCCCTCCCCTTGTGCTGACATCAGCTTTCAAAGTCCATAGACTGTCCTGTGGCTCTTCAGCAGAGGCGTGATCGCTGTAGTTATAAAGAAATACTTCATTTGAACGGTCTACAACGTGTGCTTGCAAACCAGGCACACGTTGTAGACCGTTCAAATGAAGTATTTCTTTGTAACTACTGTGATCATGGCTCTGCTGAAGAGCCGCAGGACAGTCTATGGACTTTGAAAGCTGATGTCAGCACAAAGGAGGGAAGGGGGAACTTTGCAGACTGATATCTCCCAAACCATAAAGGCCTGGGAGATCAGAAATGGCGCAATGAATTTATTTTTTAAGTATCTACAGAACTAAATCTATTGAATGTTAAGTATAACTATCACTTTAAATCAATGAATGTTAGGATTTTTTATTTGTTCCCTATGGGGCAGTTGAATAGCAATACTTGCTTTTATGAGGGTGACCATGAGAGAGATGCACTATGATGTGATAAGAAGATGATAAAGAGGAGATCACTTCTCCACTGAGATCAGTTCACCAGTTCCTGTGTTATTCTATGAAGTCTATGCAATAATATTTCTCAATTGAGTGAGCTCTTAATGTATAGACTCCACAGAATAACACAGGAATTGGAGAAGTGATATCACTAGAGACATTATCGCCAATTTAGCACCTCTTTATCACGCTTTAGTACATACTCCTCTGATCTCCTGTTTATTGCAGAACATGAAAATGTTATTCTGAAATTTTGTGCAAGAACTAAAGTTGTGTGCTTTTCTTAAAGGGATAGTATTGCTTTTATTTAACAAATAATAATATTGTAGACATTTAAAATATCAGTAGAATGAGCTACGTTCCACCTCTCAAACATTTATAGTTTGAGAGATTGAAGCATGTAAAGTTCCCCCCTCCCACCCCTTTCACAGACATCAGGGCTCTAGCTGAGGGAAGCAGATTCTGGTCCTGGGACCATCCTGCGGCTCTTCAGCAGAGCCGAAATAGCGTGATATAGAAATAAATACTTAATTAGGATGGTCTACAAAGTGTGCCTGGTTTGCAAGCGTACTTTGTAGACTGTTCTAATTAAGTATTTATTTCTATATCTCGCTATTTCGGCTCTGCTGAAGAGCCGCAGGATGGTCCCGGGACCAGTATCTGCTTCCCTCAGCTAGAGCCCTGATGTCTGTGAGAGGGGTGTGAGGGGGGAACTTTACATGCTTCAATCTCTCAAACTATAAATGTTTGAGAGATGGGACATAGCTCATTCTACTAATAGTTTTAATGTCTACAATATTAATACAGTAGTAATACAGTAGTCTTCTACGTGTGATTGGTTTGCAAGCACACATAGAAGACCGTTTTAGTGAAATATTTTATTTTTATTAAGGCGATCGCGGCTCTGCTGCAGAGCCGCCTGATGATCTAAGACCGGATTTTCCTTCGGTCAGCTACAATGCTGACTTCAGGGGAGGGAGAGGGCAACTTTTGGAAGCGATTATCTCTCAAACCATAAAGGTTTGAAAGATGACACTGGGGGCGATACATTTATTTTTAATAGGACTTTAATATAGGGATTAGTAATACTTAAGTATTACTATCCCTTTAAAGTCTCCCAAATATTTCCCCCCTCCATTGAGGAAGAGAGGCTCATTGTCTCTGTTACATAAGGTAATTTAAACACATTTTAAAACACAGATTTTTAGAGAATTTGGTTTAAAAGAAAAATTAACCATTTCCTCCCCATCATGGCAATGTCTCTGACATAGTTGTTAAATAAAACTAATACTATCCCTTTAAATACCCTTCAGTAAAACTGCAAATTATCCTTATACATAATACCCTATGTTTTAAAGGATTAATACATCTACATTGTTTTATCTCTTTGTCTGGATTTTTTATGGAACTCTCCATAAACTCATATAAGACTGGTGACTTTTACAGCTCTGTATGCTAACAGAAAATTAACCCTTGTTATCAACAGTAGCCAGTTGATATAGTGCCAATTTGTGGTTCAGCTTCAGTCTTCAATGACTGCGGCCTAGCACAGTCTGGAATTATGAAGTTTAATGGCTGTGACCTGGCACATTATGTGGATAAGTTTAATAGCTGTGGCCAGACACATTCTGGAGTTATGTGGTTCAGTGTCAGTCTTCTTGGCTGCGGCCTAGCACTGTCTGGTGTTATGTTTCCAATTGAAAGCCCAAACTCATCTATTTCTGCCATGTAATGTAAACCACAGTAAGATGTGTTATAATCAAATTAACACCTCTGAGGGGGAGGTAACAGTAGGTGTTTCCAAAACGTGTCTTGGTGCTATGCAACACCTCGGCTGGTACAGAGGTGCTTTGCAATGCTTGGAGACCTTTTTGGCAACCAAGAAATGAAAAAAGAGGCACTGTACCTAAAAACAGTGTTTTCTTTTTATATACCCCTTTTACGTCTAAGGCAATCCTGTGGAGATCTCTCTAGCAGCCAAAGGGTTAACACAAAGGCTCTGTATCTTCAAAGCAGCATTTACTAGGCTTGTGCATTAGTTTAGGTACAAATGCAAAATTTAACAAAAATTGCATGTTTCTTGACATTAGTATTTAATTAAGAACCGAATTACAGGGAACATGCAATTCTAGGAAAAACAAAAACCACAACCAGCTTTCATACACATGCATTAGTTTCATTCATTCATTCTCATGCATATTCCTACATGTACACACATTCACACCAAGTATAGCACTTACCTTGATGTTGAGGCCAGCAGTATCCTCGACGCCCTGGTCCTCTAGCATCTTGTATGTAAAAAACATTAAGGAATAAAAAAAACTTTGCCCGCTGACACCATCACCTCTGCCTCATCTACAATAAATACTCCCCCCTCCCTTAATCCAGATCAGGTTGTTGTCCAAGCCAGAATGAGGGAAAAAATGAATAGTGATTAGTTTTTATTTGGCCATCCCTGTTCAAATTAGTTTCCATGCTCCCATTGACTGGGATTGTGGGGTTATGGAAGTCATGGAACATGACCAGCAATAACCTTATCTCACAGTGAAGTTATTATACAATGGTTTCTGTACTAAGAAGTAAAGCAATTCTGGGGAAATCCAACTGAATCTTTGGGGAAATGTGTTGGAGACCTTCCTGGCATTAAGTGGGTTAAAATCCCCACTTCAAGCAATGGTCATTTTTATATAGCCCCTATGGAGAATTTATCCCAAAATTTCCCAATTTTACCTTTATACAAAAGTCCCATTATGTGTCTAATTTATATCTGGCAGCCCCCAGAATGGCAAGATGAGAGTATTAGAATGGAGTGAATCACCACACAATATAGATGTGGCTTCATAGAAATGGGGGGACTGGGATAAGGGAAGGTGGAGTTAGATTCAGAGAGTTCTCAGGCATGATACATGGGTGCACGGTAGATGTGTACCCAGTGGATGCATCAATACAGCACAGAGCACATTGGATACCTCATTAAGTGCATGTTGGGCAGCTGCTTAAATATCCATCTAGAGCCTTATTAAGTGCATATCATTCTCCAACTGGTGAATTTTTGGCACACCTGGCAGTCACAGGGGCCTCACCGTGAGTTTCCAGTGGTCCCATATTTTCAGCAAGGAACAAATTTATTCTTATGATCAGAAAGTAGAGATGCTATTTTGGGTACACAACACTTCAGTGTAGCTGTGTTTCCTAAAATTGCTAATGGGCATAATTAAAGCAACCAAGAAACTTAAAGGGATCGTAAATGTTTTCCTGCATTTGGGGCCCTCGCTTCACAATTCACCAGGGGCCTAAAAAGTTTTCAAAACTTTCTCCAAAACTGTTGCCCATAATATGATTCACTTCATTCTTTATTCCTCACATTTCTGCAGATCCCAAGGAAAATGGCACAGTGGAATTTTCTACATTGTACTTGAAGTTTCTTTTGAGAGTTTACATTATATTTTATCATAGAGCAGTTTACTGCCTGTAGCTTGATAAACCATAGTGCAGTGGCTTGCAACAGGATGCCTTAGGGCCTCACACATCCCTCAGACTCTTCTCCTGCAGCCCCCAGTCTGTTCTCTGGTGCAGTGGGAAGAGGAGATTAATTGTCTCTACCACAGCACACCTTATGTTTACCTCAAATGCCTATATATTATTTCTTTTGCCTCAGAACATACCCTCTTGTACCCTTACACTGTTCAACCAAAACCCTTTGGGTGCTAGATAGGTTTTGAATGCATTGCAACCAAAAGCCTAATCTGCTTCTTTCAACCCTAATTTAGCATTTGCATACATAAAGTGTTGCCCTTTGGTGGTCATAAGAGCCTTGGGGGATTTTGGTTGCCTGTCACTGCAATGATATATTAACTAATTGCAACACATTCTGAACAGCATATAAAAAATTACTGACCAGACCACTAACTCAGATGATATCAACTTAGCCGTCAAGCAGGTATGGTTATAGTAACATAGTTGATGAGGCCGAAAAAGACATGCTTCCATCAAGTCCAGCCCATGCCAAAATACCCCTGTTGATCCAGAGAAAGGCAAAAAAACACTGAAGCCATTTCCATTTAAACCCCAAGCGGGTAAAAATTTCCTTCCTGACTCCAAATGGCAATTAGATAGTTCCCTGGATCGACAACCTATCTGCATTAAAGCCATCTGTCATAAATTTCAATATTTTTCTGTACTAGATAGGTATCTATTTCCTTTTTGAAAGCAGTTACAGTATCTGCAAGCACAGAATCCTGAGGCAAAGAATTCCATAGCTTTACCGTTCTTACCGTAAAAAATACCTACCTCTGTTTTAGTCGAAAGCACCTTTCCTCTAGTCTTAATGGATGACCTCTCATTCTTAGCTCAGCTCTTTGAGTAAATAAATCACTGGAGAGTTCTTTGTATTGATCGCAAATATATTTGTAAATGGTAGTCATTTCACCCCTTAGACTATAAATAAACCCAGTTTTGCTAGTATTTATAACTCAGGTCCTCCAGTCCAATTATCAGTCTTGCTGCACGTCTCTGCACTTTTTCCAATTAAATAATGGTTGATGTTGGAGTTAGAGGGTCTCACTTTGTTTGACTGGCTGGGTCAGAAGGGAAAGTTGTGTACTGACTAAGTCATTAGCTTTGAAGAAATAAGGGTAGAGGTGCTAGCCAGAAACTGAAGTATGAGGTAAGAGCCCACAGAGTGAAGAGAACACTGTAAGTCTAGGTGTCATGTGATTTCTGTGCTCTGGAAGGTTGCCCTGAAGGATCCTAGTCAATGAATTTTCCTGCACCAGCAATGCCATTGCTTAATTGAAGAGACACAAAATACTGTGAAAAAGTATTCCACAAATCATATCTGCTCTCTCCTTCAAACCAGGGAGTCCATTGACGCAGTACTGGGGTGTGCAAGCTGTGGCTCTCCAGCTATGGTTGGACTGTTACCTTCACTCTAAGCCTGCATTGTCTGATGTGTGATGAACATTGCAGTCCAATAATAGCTGGGAAGCCATAGATGGCTAGACAGTAAACCCTTTTTATTAAAGTAATATATGTCATAGTGCATTTTCCTTCTTTGTAAAACAAGGGCACTCCTACTGCTGGGACATTTTTCATTTAAATGTGCTTACAGCTCAAATCAAACTGTTAGGAACAGCATCTACTGGCATACAAAAGGCAATTTGTATATAATGTTTTCAGAACTTGAGTAAATAACTTGGTAATCACAAACCTTTTAGTTTACCCCTTTAATGACCCTTAGGCTGTATGTAAAAGGCCACATTTTTTGTTCAGGAAGTTATTCATATAAATCTTAACTCATTTAAGGAGGCTGGGGGGGAGATTCACTAAAGGTTGATGCTGTGGCGACACTAGAGATGAACAGTGTGGAGCAGCATGTTGAACATAAGTATTGTGGGGCAGCATGGAGAACATCACCATTGTGTGTTAGCCTCACATACACTGACTGACACCCCTAGCCTTGTACCCTTTCCCAGACATTGTCCATGGGGATATTTGGCTACCAGTAGGCAAGGGAACAAGGCTGGAGGGGGTGGGTCAGATAGTGTACATGGGGTTTTATGGCTACCAGTGGGCAAGGGAACAAGGCTGGAGGGGGTGGGTCAGATAGTGTACATGGGGTTTTATGGCTACCAGTGGGCAAGGGAACAAGGCTGGAGGGGGTGGGTCAGATAGTGTACATGGGGTTTTATGGCTACCAGTGGGCAAGGGAACAAGGCTGGTTGTCACAAATCTCCATGGATGCTGCCTGACCCCCAACCTTGTTCCCATGGGAGTGCACAGCATGTATGAAACATGATACAGAGCTGAGGGGATGATTGTGTACTGCTTGGTGTTCTGCAGTACACATTCATATGGCACTCAAAGGGTTAAAGAACTGAAGTTGTTCCTTTTGCTGAAAGGATCATGTCCATTCCCCTACTGACCAAGTGGGGAGGAAGAAAGAATGCTCACAGACTTCATGATTGTCGTAATAATAATAATAATAATTTTTGATTTTTATAGCTCTTTTCTCCCTGTGAGACTCAAAGCGCTTTACAACTCTTAAATAAAATTTAAGAGTTCCTTATGGTCACATGAGTTGACTGAATGCCTGATAAAAGAGATGTGTCTTTAGCTTTTTTTTAAAAGCCTGTAATGATGGTGCCTCTCTGATCGGGATCTGTTGGCTGACCACAGTGAGCGCGATTCAATATAGGGTGTCAGGATCTCTTTCAGGTACTGTGGGCCTTGATTATTTAAGGCTTTGAAGGTCAGCAGGCCAATTTTAAAATATGTTAGCCATTTAATTGGAATCCAATGCAGGGAGTGGAGAACAGGTGTTACATGACATGAGCGATTGGTCAATAGTTTGGCTGCTGCATTGTGTACTGTCTGTAGGGGATAAAGTTATTTTTCTGGGAGGCCCTAGTAAAGTGCATTACAGTAATCTAGACAAGAAGACTCAAATGCATGGATTAATGTTGGCATATCATCCCTTGGAATGAAGTGTTGTATCGTGGCTATGTTTCTCAGATGAAAGAAGGCAGATTTTATTACGGAAGAGATCTGCTGTTTAAATGACAGTCCAGAGTCAATCATCACTACAACGTTTCGTACCTATGTTGAACTAATGAGTTCAGAGCCTCCAAGTTCCAGGCCAGTTGGATGATCCTGAGATATTCTTGTTGCCCAGGGTCCCCTCACGAAGAGTAACTCTGTTTTGTCAGGGTTCACTTTTAGCCAACAAGCATTCATCCACTCTATGAGGTCTACTAAGCAACTGTTGATGAGGCATGTTGGGTCTTTAGTATCTGGAGTAAAGGAGAAGAAGAGTTGTGTGTCATCTGTGTAACAATGATATCTTAGGCCGTGTCGCCTGATGATATCTCCCAGTGGTAGCAAGTAAATTGCGAATAGCATGGGGGACAAGATGGAACCTTGTGGAACTCCGCAGGCTAATTCTGTTGGTGCAGATGAGCAAGATCCTGATGTTACTCTCTGTGATGTACCAGTGAGGAAAGATTTAAACCAGTTAAGAACTGTGTTCCCCTAGACCACAGATGTGCTGAAAGTGCTCTATTAAAATCCCATTGTCAATGGTGTCAAATGCAGCTGAGAGATCCAGGAGGATTAAAATGGAGAAAATACGTTTGTACCTTGCCAAAAGGAGATCATTTAGCACTCGGACTAGCGCTGCTTCCCTGCTGTGGTAGCATCTGAAACCTGACTGGAAAGGATCAAAGATGTTATAGCTTGATGGATGGGCCTCCAGTTGAGTTGTCACTATTTTTCAATGATTTTCCCCAGAAATGGAAGGCTGGATACTGGTCTGTAATTTGCTATGCAGTCTGGATCTAATGAAGGTTTCTTTAGGAGGGTTTTACCACTGCTTATTTTCAGGGCTGGTGCAAGGATTTTTGGCACCCTAGGCAAGACCTCATTTTGCCACCCCCTTGGCTCCGCCTCTTGTACCCCACCCCTTTATACCTCACCCTTCTATGTGTATACTGTCAATCAGTGTGTTCCCTATATGTGTATGTGTGAATGTGTGTGTATTTATACGTGTCTATGTGTGTGTTACCTGTATGTGTATGTGTCAATGTGCACCCCTCTGGCATTCAAATGGTTAATCTGGCCCTCAAAGCATTAATCTGTTTCATAAAATACAGATGTAAAGAGAGAGGGAATGAGGTCTACCTGACTTGCTTTACATTCAGTTCCTTCTCAGTGCCTTAGATTAAAACAGACTTCAAATTAAATGACACTCAAGGGTTAATCTGTTTCCTGTCATTAAAGATATATGAGAGAGAAGGGGCTGGTCTCTGACTGAATGTAAAGCAGGCAGTCAGACACTGGGCCCTTCTCTCTTTCTCCTCTTATGTGTCTTAAGAGCCAGATTAACCCTCAAGTGTCATTTCTTTCAAAGCCTGTTTTATTCTAAGTGTCTGAGTAGGGCTGAATGTAAAACAAATCATTCAGACACTGGTCCCTTCCTTCTCCTTTCATCTGTCTTTAATGACAGCAAAAAGAGGAGCCATTTGAGTGCCAGTGGTGTGCAGCGCATTGCAACTCTGCACTCTTGTACTAAAGGGGTTAACCATCAGAGCTGTAAAGGAAGCTGGATATTCTTTGTAAAAGCCAGCAGTTGGATGATAAGTTTTTACACTTATCATAGCCTGCTGCCTGCACACAATACCTGCAGACACACCAGTCCTTCTTTTCCCCCCTTGATGTCTCCTCTTGCTCCAGTCCCAGCCTCCATGTCCCACTTATTTGCCTCCAAAACCATTCTCTCCCACTCACTTGCTACAAGATGCACAGCAGGCATTTCCAGCCTTAAGAAGCGCACGCAAATCTTGTGAGATATCAGCAGGAGCAGCAAGCAGGAGCAGTGCAGTGATCGCACATAGAATCACTAGCACCAGGGTCTGGAGGAGCTTAACATCTTCAGTGCCAGACTGGTGTTCAGCACATTGCTGTCACTCTTTACTTCTTCATAGCAGCTGCCAAGGTGCATGCGGCTCTGCTCTGACTGCACCCACATTAGATGTGCTCCCTAGGCTGGCGCCTACTTCGCCTATAGGTGGCGCCGGCCCTGCTTCTTTTAGAGGATCCAGGAAGTTTCCAGTTTTTAGTGAACACTCCACTATATTTGTGAGGGCTGGGGTAAATGTTTCAGTGCATGTGGATATAAGACGAGTTGGGGCAGGGTCTAAGTCACACATAGTGGGGCGTAACTTTTGCATGGTTCTTTTAACTTCTATATCCACATTTGTAAAAGTAGACCATAAAATGGGGAAATCTGCCCTTCCACTGTAGTGGTTCTGGTGGGTAACTGGTTGGCCTGCTGTGATGGAGGCTTGGATGGAGGAAATCTTGTCTGTGAAGAAGATCGGAAATTCTTCACACTTAACCTGAGAAAAGTCATACTGCTGGTGATATGCAAGGGAGGGTATCCCTTTCATATCGACAGAAATTCAACAACCTTATATGCTAATAGGGACCTTCTTCTCCCCTCCCCTTGTATACCTACATTTTAGTGCATATGGTGACCTAGAGAAGTCGAAGTGCTTTGAACATATAGACAAAATCATATTGCCACAACATCGACCTTTAATGCATCTCCCCCAATTGCTCATTATCCTGCATTTCCATATGGAAATAGACTATTGTGATAAGTGAAAATTCATAGACCTGTAGAAGGCATGTCGGATTGATGTTGATGTGGGAAGCTTTTTGACAAATTGATGACGCTTTAGTGCATACTGTCGATGTGCCTTCAACAATGCTCCACAGGGCATCGACTGTCAGGACTGGTTGGTTGGAGCATAGGAGCAGGGAATGATATCTCTTGCCAGACACCCTTTACAGGTGGTCCACAGAGGTAGACAGATAGAGCACCTTGGTAGGAATGGCAGCACGGGAGTGCAAGGGTTAAGCAGGAGCAAAGTCAGGAACAGTCCAAAAGGTCAGGGAAGGCGGCAATCAGGCAAAATCAGTAGAACAGGCAAAGGTTAGGAAACAGACAGGCAGGGTAGTCAAGCAGGGAGGCCAAAGGTCAGGTAACGGATGATCAAGCGAAGGGTCTGCAGAAAGGCAAGCAAAGAGTCAATGAGAACTAGAGACTTAGAACACACAGGAACCAAAGCTCTGGAACACAGCCTGAGGGTTTTTTTTTATAGTGCTGCAGGTCTTAACCCCTCCCCTCCTCTGGATAAACCCCTCACTGGATTGGCCACCAGAGGGGAGTGTCACTACAGCACCTGTCTCACTGTTACTTTGGAGGCACTTTATTGGTGGGCAGCTGATGAGAGATGCAGGCTCTACCTCCCCCCTATAGGTGTACAACACCAACTGCTGGTCCCTGGATGTCTTCCCTGGGGGCTCCCCCAATTCTAGGCTGTGGCTTTGGCCTACCATGCTACAGTGATCATGGAGCATCCAGGAGGCCCACAGAAGCGGTAGATGGCTGGGATTCAGAGGTAAGGGCTAGAAGGGCATGACATCGACATTATGAGCCCTCTTCTCCTAGAAGCAAAATAGCTCAGTTCCTTAAGGGTGCCTGCCCCTCTTCCTGCCCACTCACAGCCACAACCTGCTCCCTAACAGGAACCTGCGCCTATTCTTCCTGCCCACTCACAGGAACCTCCTCAATATACTCTTTGTGTGGCAGAGGGGTGTCCAACACATGCAATGTGTTGGACACCTGTCTGGCACTCATAGGGTTGACATAATATAGAATTCATATAATTGGGCCTTTTTAGGGTATGTCAGTGAGGTCAAATTTAAAATGTAACACTTTGAGTGCCCTCTAGCACTCAAATGACTAATAGTGTTCTATATCTTTCAACTCTGTGTGCTATGCTCCATTTTAAATGTGATTCACATATAACAATATACAGATAATAAACAAATTGTGGCATATTTACCAACATATTACAAATTGTTGGAAAAATTTTTTTAAAGGCTTCCTAATAATAATTCCCTATTTACCTTTCAATAAACTGAAAATCCTTAAGGCCCTCTGATTTTCCCTTGCTCCTTGATTCAAAAGATAACATCATCAGTCAGTTCTGGATGTCATGTCAGTGGAGGCAGACATGACAGTTGCTGGAAGTACCTCAGGACACAAAATTCCCCCACAGCACATGATCATCTTAACCAGAAATAGACTCATGCACTCTGCCTGCTTGAGGCTAATAAAACAGCAACAGTTATGTTCACCCCCATGGACAGGACATTCAGGACTGTCATCTCTTGAGCAAAGGCAAAAGGCAAATTTCTAGGTGACTTTATGAGTTTCTGGCCATAATAAGGTAATTGGGAGTTGTTATGATTACGGGCCACATGTTCAAAGAAGTAGCGAAAGAGCTTTTGTCGTTTGTAATGACTTTTCAAAGTACAGTGTCGTTAGGCTCATTAATATTTTCAGAACGTGTCGGTTGTGATCAGAATTATGTCATTTGTCCTGACTGAAACTGTCGTATGTAAAGACAAAAAATATCTTAACTAAAAACAAAAATTCTCACATTCAGAACTTCACATTCCCTCCACTTTTTTCTTAAAGTACAAATTTTGTCTTTTGCAAGACATTTTTTTGTTGTTGTATACGACAAATTTTCTTTTCCTCTATACAGCACTGGAGAATAGTTTAGCCATGCACTTGTCACGCCCCTTTTCCCGGGCAATTCTGGAGTTGTGTCGTACACAACAGACATTACTAGTTTTTTTTGTATACTCTATAGAAAATATGTCGTTCATGCACACAATTACTTATTTTTGTCTTTCATACAACATTTTTTTGTTGTTATCCCTTTGAACATACTGCCCCTAAGAGGTTTAACTTGCCTTTTAATAGTGACTGCAAGACATCAACCTGGGATCCATACTGTATAGCTGGGCTAGTCAATTCATGGAGCTCCAGCTCTTGGGAACCATAACACCCATCATCCCCAACTAGCCAAAGGCTGAATGTCTTAAAATTGACTATCCCTGCTGAGGAGTCTTGGATCAGGAAGACAGAAATGTATCTTATAGCAAACAGATGTGTGGTTATATGGCTACCAGTGGAACTGTTGAACAACCTGGGGGAAGCAGACAGTGTATGTGTAGATCTCTGACTACCATGAGCATATGGGATATCATACAGGGTGAGGATATGTGTAGTTCTATGGCAACCAGTGGACAGTGTAACAAGACTGTGTAAACAAACAGTGTATATGGTTGTAATTGCCAGAGGGATGTCCAACACACTGCAGGCTGGGGAGGGGTCATTCTGAAGCCACCTGTTATTGATCACACACAGGACTGTGGTAATAGACCACTATATCAATTCTTCTGTTTCATCCACACTGACTGTAACTTACTCTCACAGTTATCCTGCCTTGTCCAAATTGGTTGTATCCTGCTCTATTAGTGCTTTTGCCTTGTCCACACATGTGCTACCCTGCTCTAGCAATTCTCTTGCCTCATCTATAATTGTGGTATTCTGCTGCATAAATTTTCTTGCCTTGTCCACTCCGGTCTCACTATAGCAGTTATTTTTCCTTGTAAACACTGGTTGTATCGCTCTCTAGCAGTTCTTCTGCCTTATCCACACTGGTGGGTTGTTGTTATAACAGTTCTCCTGTCTTGCCCACACTGGCTGTAACCTACTTTAGCAGTTTTCCTACCTTGTCCACATTGTTTTTATCCTACACTATCAATTCTCCTACCATGTATACTTACTTAATAACCTGCTCTGATAGTTCTCTTGCCTTGCCAGCATTGACAGTATCCTGAACTATCAGTTTGTATTCCTTTTCCAAACTGGTTGTATCCAACTTTGTAGTTCTGCTGCCTGTCTACAGTGGTTGTAACCCATTCTAGCAGTTCTTTTGACTTATTTCAAAACATCAGTTCTCATACCTTGTTCATACTGGTTGTATCCAGTGCCTTGTCTACACTGGTTTTTGCCCAGTGCAGCAGTTCTCTTGCATTGTCTACACTGGTTATAGTTCACACTATCAATTATTCAGCCTTGTCCACACTGGTAGTCATTCATTTTAGCAGTTCTCCTGCCTTGTCCACACTAGAAGTAACCAATTCTATCAGTTCTCCTAACCTGTCAACACTGGTAGTATTTCATTTTAGCAGTTATCCTGACTTGTCCACATTAGTAGTATAGCATTCTCTTCACTCATCCACACTGGTAGTATCGCACTCTATCCGTGGTCTTGCCTTATCCACAGTGATAGTGTCCCACTCTATCAGGTCTCTTGACTTGTCCACACTGGTAGTATCCCACTCTTTTGCCTTATCCACAGTGGTAGTATCCCTCTAACTATATAGAATTATATGGTATGACATGATGTGACAACTTTTGGTATTGAAATGTCGCCCTCTATTTGTCGAGCATCAAAACTCTGTGTTAAAAATGTCGCCTGAACCAAAAGAGCGAAATTCTGATGTCTCACGCTTAAAGGTCGCCAAATAGAGGGTGACATTTCAATAATAAACCACAGCCCATGCAATGCTCTTACGGACTTTAATGAGTTCTCTCCTCTATATCAATATATGTCCACTCACTGTGTAATATAAATATATACCAAACAAGCTAAGGGAAAGGAGATCCCTCCAAAGAAAAGTCCCTTAACCCCTTAAGGACCAGCGTGCACACGCGCAATCAGCTCTTGAGGACCACAGGGCTTTTTTTTTTACTTCCTGTCCAGCCGCACCAGGACCCCTGATCTCCATGACGTACCGGGACGTCCTTAAGCGCCAGCCAGCCGTAACGATCCTGGCATGGCAGAGGTCTTTAAGTGGTTAAATGAGTAATTCACCCATGAGTCAACCAATATAACACAATAAATGTTATTAGGTATAACCATAGTATATCAATCACCAAAAAAATGTAAATTTAGAACACAATTAAAAACACAAGGAGGAGGACAGGTGACGCAACAAGTAAATACATATCTTGAAGCAGCAAACAATGTCCAATAACATAAATGAAGTAAATGTAATGCTAATTACTACAATATACAAATTCCCACTGCTGGAAAACTACATGCATTAAAGTGCAAGTGAAAGCTGTAAACACCAAGATCTCTGATCTCAGTATGTGAGAGGACAACACAAGTAAATCATGAAAGAATGGCAGTGGCACTCAAAGGGTTAAGGCACATATATTGATATTACACAGTGAGTAGACATATATTGATATAGAGGGGAGAACTCATTAAAATCCGTAAGAGCATTGAAGGGGCTGTGGTTTATTATTGAAATGTCTCCCACTATGAAATATTATAACGGCCACTTGTTTTTTAAAATGTGTTTGCATTTCACACAATTAACAAAGTTATGATGACTGTGGAATGCACAGAATCATTACACTCACTTACAGTCTGCAGTACAGGGGTACATGAAATGATGACGTAGCTAACGTAATATATGAACTGTACATTAGAGGAACATATTTGTGTTATAATAAACAGGTCTTCATACATTAGGAGCTGGTATCTGCTACAGTTTGTTTAGTATTGTGCTGTTTGTTGTTCTTTGGCCTTGTATATAACAGGATATTTAACCTTTTGCTGATCATTGCATTGTACCCATCCTGACACTCATAGGGTTAAGCAGCAACACAATGACAATTGAATTCAATATTGAATAATCAGAACAAAAACATACTGCAATATGTACTGCTGAGATGGCAGATCCCAAGATTTATTAGCTATCCCTTCCAAGGTAATATTTAAATATGACTTCACTTGGGCCAAACCCAAAATAATTTATATCAAGCCGTTTATTTTCTTGATTTTCAAAGCATATATATAGCTGTATTAGTCCAATGATGTAGATGCAAAATCAATGAGCATTGCAGCATGTGATAACACCTTTTTTCACAGGGCTAACATTCAATTTTCAGGATGAGCTTTGAGAGTAACAACCTCCCCTTATCAAGTCAAGGGCTATAATCCAATATACTGTGATACTCATTCATTTTGGATATATATATATAATACTGTTCAAAAGTCTTAGGCAGGTGTGAAAAAATGCTGTACAGTAAGAATGCTTTCAAAATAAGACATATTAATAGTTTATTTTTTATCAATTAACAAAATGATAGCGAGTGAACACAAGAAAAAACTAAATCAAATCGATATTTGGTGTGACCACCCTTCAAAACAGCATCAGTTCTTCTAGGTACACTAGCACACAGTTTATTAAGGAACGCAGCAGGTAGGTTGTTCCAAACATGCTGGAGAAATAACCACAGTTCTTCTGTGGATTTAGCCAGCCTCAGTTGCATCTCTCTCTTCATGTAATCCTAGACAGACTCAATGCTTTTGAGATCAGGGCTCTGTGGGAGCCAAACCCGGACTCCTTGTTCTTCTTTACGCTGAAAGTTCTTAATGACTTTGGCTGTATGTTTGTGGTCATTGTCATGCTGCAGAATAAATATGGGGCCAATCAGATGCCTCCCAGATGATATTGCATGATGGATAAGCATCTGCCTGTACTTCTCAGCATTGAGGAGACCATTCATTCTGACCAAATCCCCAGCTCCATTTGCAGAAATGCAGCCCCATACTTGCAAGGAACCTCCACCACGCTTCACTGTTGCCTGCAGACATTCATTCTTGTACCGCTTTCCAGCCCTTTGGAGAACAAACTGCCTTCTGCTACAGGCAAATAGTTCAAATTTTGACTTATCTTATTTTTCTGCACCCCAGTTCCTGTGTTCTTGTGCATACTTGACTCGCTTGGCCTTGTTTCCACATCGGAGGTATGGCTTTTGGCCACAAGTCTTCCATGAATACCACCTCTCACCAGACTTCTCTGGACAGTAGATGGGTGTACCAGGATCCCACTGTTTTCTGCCAGTTTTGTGCTGATGGCACAGCTGGACATCTTCCAGTTGCGAAGCGAAGTAAGCATGGTGTGTCTTTCATCTGTGGTACTAAGTTTGCTTGGCTGACCACTGCGTCTACAGTCTTCAGCATTGCCTGTTTCTTTGTGCTTCTTCAAAGGAGCAAGGACAGCACATCTGGAAATCCTTGTCTACCTTGAAATTTCTGCCTGGGGGAGACCTTGCTGATACAGTATAACTACATTGTGTCTTGTTGCTGTGCTCAGTCCTGCCATGGTATATGATTTTTGACATTAAACTGTCTTCAGTGAGCTCTCCTTGTTAGCTTAGTTTGGCTGTTCCTCACCCAGTTTTATTCCTCCTACACAGCTGTTTGTGCTATATATTAAATTGATGATCATTAGCACCTGTTTGGTATAATTGTTTAATCATACACCAGACTATATGCCTATAAAATCATTGACTTTGTGCAAGTATATCTAGAAGAACTCATGCTGTTTCGAAGGCAAAGGGTGGTCACACCACATATTGATTTGATTTAGATTTGTCTTCTGTTCACTCACTATCATTTTGTTAATTGATAAATATAAACTATTATGTATATTTTTGAAAGCAATCTTACATTACAGCATTTTTTTCACCCCGCCTAAGACTTTTGCACAGTACTATACCAAATGTTTATAGCGGCCAGTCTAGGAAGTCAACTCAAGTATACTGCTGTAGATTTCAAATAGATTTATACTAAATCAAATAAAATGTTTTTTAACTATTTGAGTCCCAGATGAGTGTTCAAAGGTTTTTAAGGCTTTATTATCATTAGTAGTGATTTGTATCTAATTGTTTGTTTGTTCCTCAGTTGGGTGTTTGTAGTGAAGAAAGGTTATCAAGAGACAGACACCTCCATTCAGAGCTCTGTCATCACCAAACTGAAGGGCGTGGCTTTTACTAACACCTCGGAACTTGGCGAGAGGCTATGGGACGTGGTGGATTATGTCATACCCCCTCAGGTCAGTTCTACTTTTACTTTTTGAAGCAATAAAAAATATAGACCAAAAATATTAAAATGGTGACTGGTTTTATTATGTTCTCTTTTAGGGCGAGAATATATTTTTTGTTGTTACAAACTTAATTGTCACCCCTAACCAGAGGCAGGGAACGTGTTCAGAAGTAAGTAGAAAAATATCTATCAAACCTTTTTTGTCCCAGGGGTTTGAGCAATTGAACCTTTAATTAGAATTGTACAAATTGTAGTTTACATATCAAGAGAAATGCTGAAAAACAGCTTCATCTTATGTACCAAATAAAATCTCCAATTCAGGCAAATGGTGGAACTTTCATCAGATTAATATAGAGTTCCAAATCATCATTACATTAGCGATCTGCATAGACATAGGTTTATTTTCAAGTATAATTGTTGCATTAAAGAAAAAAAGAACCTTTTAACCAGGCAGGCACCAGCTGGGATCTTGCAGTAGGTGCTGGGGGATGGAAGGGGATGGACAGACCAGACACAGAGATGCCGGCTTTGTAAGATGTCTGCGCTGTTCCTTGCTGCCTGGCTGCCAAAAAAGGTTCTATTTTTCTTTAATGCAACAATTATACTTGAAAATAAACCTACATCTATGCATATCGCTAATGTAATGATGATTTGGGGCTCTATATTAATCTGATTAAAGTTCCACTTTAAGCGTTGTTTACAAAATATTTTTTAGGCCTCATAACACATAAATATTCTATCAGGTGCATAAATAGAACTTGGGTTCTGGAGCAGATGGCCCACTAGTATGTCAGGCCTGGTTGTAAATAGATACACTGTAGTTACACCCCTGCATTTAACCTTTTAAAGGGATAGTAATACTTCCAAATTACTAATCCCCATATTGTAGCTATGCTAAAAATAAATGTATTGCCCCCAGTGTGATCTCTCAAACCCTTATGGTTTGAGAGATAATAGTGCGCAAAGTTCCCCCTTCCTTGCGCTTTCCCTGAAGTCAGCGTTCTAGGTGACTCCAAGAGAAGCTGTCGGATGACCGCCTTATGTGCACGAGGCGGCTCTGCAGCAGAGCCGAGATCTCGTTTATAAAAAAGAATTCTTTCACTGAAATGGTCTTCTACGTGTGCTTGGTTTGCAAGCACACGTAGAAGACCGTTTCAGTGAAAGAATTCTTTTTTATAAATGCGATCTCGGCTCTGCTGCAGAGCCGCCTGATGCACATAAGATCGGATATACCTGCAGTCAGCTAGAACGCTGACTTCAGGGAAGGGGGAGGGAGGGTGAACTTTGTGAGATGACACTGGGGGCAATACATTTCTTTTTAGCATAGCTACAATATGGTGATTAGTAATTTGGAAGTATTACTATCCCTTTAAGAACCAGAGGGTATGCAACACTTTGCAAAACATTGAGTTATATATACCCCACTTGTCCTTAGATGGTTAATAAACACTTTCCTGGCCATATGTGACAATATGCTAATCATCATCTGAAGAGTGTTTCATTCTGGGGTATAAAGAGGAAATGGAACAATTAAAAAGTCCTAAAATTGCCACTGATTAATTGGGACTTTTATCCCCTTCAATGCCAGAAAGGCCTCCTATTTATGCACTATATGTTCCACTGGTTTGTGTGAAAATATATATTATATAATAAGTACATCTTAGAAACATAGAAATGCACAGTTAGACCACAGGACTCCTTCTAGACATTGAGACTGATGTACTAAGAAAAGTGCTGCAATTCTGGACTAAATCGACTGCATCTCAAAGAACAAAGAGACATTCCCGTTTATTTAAATGGGGCTGTCAATCCACTGAATGCTAGATAGGACCTCTACACTTTACTTTGCAATGCACTGAAGGCTTCTCTAGCATTCAATGGATTAAAAGCGCCATTAACCCCTTAAGGACCAGCCGCGCAGAGGCACGGCTGGCACTTAAGGACCATGGGATTTTTCTGTTGTTTTTCTTACTTTCTGTTTGATCCCAGGAACTCCGAGCGGTGTGCAGCCGGGAACCCCAGAATTTCATGATTTGCCGGGACTGTCACTGCTCCTTAAAGTGATAGTAATGTTTCACAAAAACAGCAGCCCCAATTAATCTTCATAGTATTTGAGCCATAGAGAATGTTATTTCATTACTGTGAGCGTTGTAGTTCAAGAGTAATTGAATGATAAAGTTTCCCCCTCCCGCCCATTTTACCTAGCGTAAGCCCCCACTCCTCAGATGTGGAATCCAGTCCATAGACCAGACAGCTCACATCAAGGGTCAAAATTCTTACTGTGTGAATAATGAAAGCCCTGCCCCCCTTGACAGGTTGTTCAGCTTTTTCCCTTATCTTAATTGAAGATTGTCCCTCTCTGCAATCTACCAGGACACTCCCTGCTGCTCTAAGCTGAGCAGCGTTACATCAGTAGAAGAATAGGAAAATGTTTTATAAAATGGGTGTTAACATTAATCTCCTGCAATAGAATCTAGCCCATAAGGAGTTATGGGATTACCATTTACGATTATACTCTAGGTCAAAGCACTATTTACTCCAAGAATTAAGCAGAAAATAAGAGGTCATGCATTAAAGGGATAGTAACATTTCACAAAAAAAAGCAGCTCTGATTAATCTTTATAGTATTTGGGCCATAGAGAGTGTTATTTCAATACTGTCACAGTTGTAGTTCAAGAGTAATTGAATGATAAAATATCCCCTTCCTGCCCCTTTTACTGATGTAACACTGCTCACCTCAGAGCTGACTGGATGGATCGCAGAGAGGGACAATCTTCAGTGAGCGTAAGGATAAACCTGTCAAGGGGGGCAGGGTATTCCTTATGGTCACAGTAAGAAGATTGTCCCTTGTTGTAAGCTGTCCTGTCAAGTGACCAGATTCCACAGCTGAGGGGAGGTGGCATACACTAGGTAAAAGAGGCAGGATGGGAATACTTTATCATTCAATTACTCTAGAACTATAGCTCTGATAGTATTGAAATAACACTCTCCATGGCCCAAATACTATAAAGATTAATTGGAGCTGCTTTTTTTTAAACATTACTATCCTTTTAAGACTAGAGGAAAGGTGCTTTCAACTAAAATAAAGGCAAGGATTTTTTTTACACTAAGGGCAGCAGAGTTAAAGGGATGGTAATGTTTCACAAAAACAGCAGCTCCAATTTATCTTCATAGATAAGAGTGTTATTTCAATACTGTCAGAGTTGTAGTTCAAGAGTAATTGAATGCTAAAGTTTCTCCCTCCCGCCCCTTTGCCTAGTGTAATCCACCTCCCCTCAGCTGTGGAATCTGGTCCACAGACCAGACAGCTCACAGAAAGGGACAATCTTCTTACTGTGGGAACAATGAAAACCCTGCCCCCCCCCCCCACCTTGACAGGTTTTTGCCTTATGCTAACTGAACAATGTTCCTCTCTGCAAGCCATCTGGACACCACTTTGCTGCTCTGAGGTGAGCAGTGTTATATCAGTAAAAGGGGCGGGATGGGGATACTTTATCAATTACTCTTGAACTACAACTCTGACAGTATTGAAATCACAATCTCCATGGCCCAAATACTATGAGGATTAATTGGAGCTGCTTTTATTTTGAAACATTACTATCCCTTTAAGGAATTATTTGCCTTCAGATGCTGTGCTTGAAGATAATGTAATTGCTTTCAAAAAAGTAATGGATACCTTTCTAGCTCAAAAAAAAAATTAAAAAGTATGACAGTTGGTTTCAAAGCAGATAGGGTGTTGATCCATGGGCAAAGCTTCCCCCAAGTCCAGCATGCCCAGCTACTATATTTATCCAGGGGTAGAAAGTGTAGGGTGTGGGCAAGTGCCCCCACTTGCTGACCCCTGAAGATGCCAATGTGTCGATAAAGGGAACTATTCTATGGCCATACTGAGTCAGAAAGGACTTTTTTTACCCATGTGTTGCTTAATTGGAAATGGCTCCAGTTGTTTTTTTTTTTCCTTCCTCTGGATCTAAAGGGGTGGTATGGCATGACTGAACTTGACACGTCTTTTTTTCAGCCTCTTCATTTATGTTACTATGTTATATATAGATATATATATATAGAGCTCCATCCAAATGTTGGAGACAACTGGTTTTTCTGCCGATGGCATTTTTTCAAGCACAGTAAAATATGCAAATGTCTGTGCTGTGAAAAAATACTGGCAAAAAGAAGAGCCATCATGTGGTAAAGTTAAGAGGTGTTCTCACCCATAGAAAATGATGAAAACACCGTAATTATCAATTCAAATATATGGTTAGCCATGAAAATCCGATAAGGGACTTGAGTTATCACAGAACAGTTAAGACCCAGTTTTTTTTTTTTACTTGAGTCCCTTATCGGCACTTTAAACAGCCGACGCAGACACTTGAATGATAAAAAAGTTAAAACTAAGTTCTCAGTGGATGTATTGATATGGGGCCCTAAGCCCTATATCAATACATCCAAAGTATGAAAAATGTGTCAAAAGTTAGTAGAATTAACCCTATGAGTGACAGTGGGGTATAATTATAATAATATTGAATACAACCCTATGGATTATATGCATAAAAGAAAAATTACCAATTCCAGGGCAAACCAATTGCATTGTATGGGACACATAAAAATTCCCCAAACTGAAACCAAATGTAGGCTCATAATTATGGAAAGCTCATACATGTTGCGTATTTACTTTTAGCAGGAAGGGATGTCTGGTGTGGATGTAAATTAACATCTTGGATGCTAGACCTGAAATGTATTGAAGACCTCTCTATCATCAAGTCCAAGCCCAGAGCCCCCTGGTGGTGAAAAACTATACTTTTATAAATACACAACTGTAACTCAGCTAAAGTGCACCATCTTTTTAATTCTGCAGAGTTTTGGCATTCCTGATGCGGTGTGTTCCAGAAACAGTGATTGTCCTGAGGGAGAAGCAGTCATTGCCGGCAACGGTACAAATTTTTTTATTGCTTATATTGAAAGGACTCTTGCTAATATGCTGGCATTCGTTATTGTTCATTGCGCAAATATAATTTCTATAAATAGGAAAGCAATAAACAGCAGAGGAAATTGTGTTCATTAATTGAGCTATTGCACATGGAATGTGACAGTGATAAAAAAGAGTAATATAATAATGTATAAAGATTTTTTATATCAAATCTGTTTAAACCAAGGGTGCAGAATCTGCAGCACTCTAGCTGTTGTGGGACTACAGCTCCCATCATTGTCAGCCATTCGTTAACCGGGTAAGGATGATGGAGAGTTGCAATCAACAGCTGAAAAGCCATAGGTTGAAATGACTCTGCTACTTCTCTGTGCAAGTGTACTGCAAAGAAAGGTGATACCTTTCCTAGGTCCTTATCATTCGCATAACTGTAGTTTCATTGTCCCCTATGGAGCAGGTGCTTTGCTCCAGAATTCATCCTTATATCATGCTTTGTAGTATCTAGGTGTCTGTAGTGTTTATTATGCTCAGTTCTGTGTTTGTTGTTGTAGGTTTTCTATTGATATTGCACTACACAGTATATACCTCCCAACATTTCAAATGGCTAAAGAGGGACACTTGTTATGGGTGGTGCTGCTGGAGGCGTTTCTGGTGGGCGGGGCAATACCAAGAACTTTTAAGTTAATTCATAACCTATTGACACCTCTTTGAGTAGTTCAATAAATTATTTAGCACAAGAACAAAGGGGGAGATGTGTAAAACTGGAGTTAGAAAGTGTCTGTAAAAGTGTCTCAAATCAACATAAGTATTTGTATAAACATCCAGCAACATTTTCGCTAAGTGCTAACTCCAGTTAGTTGACTATTTTGAAAAGTGGAGTAGAAATGATCATGGTCAAATAAGAACTGTGTCCCAATGTATTTATAAAGAAATTTGCTAATTGCACCAAAAATAAAGGCAGTTTTAGTGATTAAATCTTAATGCCAGGTATAACCTGTTCTTATTGGAAGTAAATAATACCTCTATGTGTGCAAATATATATTAGCAGGTGCGAATATTCTCAGATAGACATATTTATAAATCTGAATTTACTCCTGACCAAGCGTTGTGAATTTTAATGACAATTCTTAAGTATACGCTAAGAAGGCTTTTTATACATCCCGCGCAAATTTATTTTATTTACACAGACAAATTTATAAACACATATACTGAAGTTTATACAGACAATATTGTGAGTTTTATTGCAGTGAAGCAATATAATACACTTATATACAAACCACACAGTCTGATCTCCTAAAAAAGAGGGACACCAGTGTGGGAGAGAGGGACAGAGGGATTTGGGTTTCAAAGAGGGACCTAAAATGGGACACTAGGGAAGAATACACAGTAAAATGGACACTATACTGATCATCTGTCATGAAAAAGGTGTCTTGTGAGACATGTTTGAAATGTTGGCAGATATGCTAAATAATTTGTAAATGTAAGACTAGAATAATAATGATGCATTTCTCTTATGTATCTATGTAAAGTACAACACACTATGGGCTAAATGTACAAAAGAAAATAGGAACAATTCAGAGGTAAACCAGATGACCATAGGGAAGATAAAAATCTTCTAATTAAATGAAATTGGAATTTGAGGAATCATCCCCTCTAATGCCGACTGCCGTTGGTTTGTTCCAGAATTGCATCTTGTCCATTTATTCGTAAGCCCAGTATGTGGAATCTGTTTTTCTGTTTTCTAGGTGTTAAGACTGGACGTTGCCTGAAAACAGGGGCTGTTAACACCACAGGTATCTGTGAAATATTCGCATGGTGTCCTGTGGAGAAGAAGCAGAAACCAAAGTAAGGTTCAGTTACTGGTACAAACTCAGGGAGAGGCAGGAAACACACTGAAAGGAACAGTAAATCCTGAAACTATAATGCCTGAAAAGAAAAGTCATTGTGACTACCACTTTTCTATTCTGATACCTTAGGGGTTAGAACTTATCTTGTCACTGACCCAAAGCCATACTGATTCCTGTAAGTTTGGGTGAAGGCTTCCTCTTCTCCCAACTTGATCAATGACTAGTTATATGGGGTCTGAGAAAGACAAACTTAATGACATCTCAAACCCCATATTATTAATTTGATTGCTGGGGCATTTTAACCCTTTGATTTCCATAGAGGTGTCCAAAGCATTGGGTAGAAATGCGATGGATAACTCTCTGGCAGTTAAAGGGTAATTCATGAGCATATCCAGTGTTCACTGGGGGCCTCCTGCTTCTGGGAGGGGTGCTCTCCTTGCATTCCCAACAGCACCAGTTTTATAGAAAGGAATCCATTTATTCCAGTGGCCAGATGGGAATATGCACGTGGATGCTTTTCTCACGAATAAAAGGTGCAACTACATTTAAGAAGATCCTACATATTTACTAATATTTAGAGACATCCACTCATAATACTGCTGGGGGCCCCAGGGGTTCTTAAAATGTCCTGTAAATTGCACAAATTGGGGATTTTGCCTGCTCTACACTTGTAACCAGATTGTACTGGGATTGACAAGTCAGGAAGTTTGTCCCTCTCAGATCCCATATTACTCATATTACTCTTATTCCATATTAACTATATTCCCAGATATCATATTCCTCATATTTCATATTAGCCATATTCTTAGACACCATAGTATTCATATTACTCATATTTCATATTAACCATATCATCAGACTCCATATTATTCATATTACTCATCCTATATAATAATAATTCACAAATTTATGTTTGTCAGAAGCTGTCATGCTCAGTACAGACGGCTGCATGTGCTGCAGTCATGCTCAGTACAGACTGCCTGCACTGCGGCTGATAACGGAGCGGGGCGCTCCAAATTCAGACCTTCGGTGCGCAGAAAAGACTATGGTCTGAATTTGGAGCGCCCTGCTCCGTTATCTGCCGAGGCGCGGGCAGTCTCAACTGTACATGACTGCACCGTGGACGTAGCTGCCTGGCACTGTGGCCTGTGTACACAGGATCTTCAACTAGTATTCCATATATTACTTATTTTATGACCCCATATTACTAAGATGTTCAAACTTCAGCTGTATTGCACAACATTCATGAACAGTAAATTCTGCAGGTTGACACAGGAACCAATATATACCTTCAGTATATGTTTTTTTCATAAGCATGATGCATTACATAGGAGGTCTGGTTACATTAGGCATTGCTATAAAATGGGTGATCTTAATTTAACCTCTTGGGAAATATAAACTCCTTGAAAAGCAATGCGTTAGATATGTCTTTATTACCCAAGCATTGTAAGCACTCTAACTGCCTATTGCCCTCTAACTCTATGTTTTTATTTCTGCCATTTAGTCTGTGTAATAGTGTGTTCATTCATCCGTCTTTTTCTTTCCCTGCAATAACTCACTATAATAACATTGTATTTGTTTTTATTACATATATAACATCTTAGTTCAGATTAAAGCTGTCCATACATTAGCTGTTTTAGCAATAAAGTGTCATTTAACATTGCTCGTGCCAGGAAGAAATAACAGAACTGTTTATATACGAAGTTCTGAATTTAGGTCTGGAATAAGTTAGTTAACCCTTTGTTTGCCAGAGGGGTATGCAGCGCATTGCTTTGTAATGTGTTGCGTACCCCTCTGGCACTCAAAGGGTAATATATGGCAGATATAATGTATGTAAAGTCAGCAACTGCTGCAGAACATCTTAAAAACCCGTAAGGAGATATATATTAAGGGAAGAGCATTATACTGATTTCCAGATGGACATGGTTATGTATAAATGGGAGTTTGCTATATACTTTATGATGGCGCTAAGTCCCAAGTTTCATGCTTAAAGCCTGGATCTTTCAACCACCTTGAGGCACATATTAGTGTTCATCTATCTACCTTCCAGTAATGGGTAATTTGGTCTGCATTGTGAGCAAATAAAGAATTTAGGTCTTTTGGGAACCAAGCAAATCCCCTGGGTGCAAAGCAGGCCCTTCCCCACTGTGCCTTTATCAGGGGTGAGAAACTGCATGCTCTTCAGTCGTTCAGGATTATAATTTCCATCCCATCGTCCTTGGCCAGCAACTGTAGTACTGAACAGCTACAGTGCTTCAGTTTGCCCACCACTGGCCTATATGCTATTCACTTTCCTTGTCAGTATTGCTGCTGTTTGGTCAAGGCAGTTGGTCTACTGAAGAAAAGTAAGAAGGTGACAAAGCACAGAAGCAATTATTTCTTATTTGGCTTCTATATACCTCAGACACCTGTGAATTCCCTGTACCGGCATACCCTCCACCCACCTATATATCAACACATTAGACCCACTTCATGGAAGCCAGAAATATAGTCATAGGCATTTTGTTATAAGACAGTGATGAATAGCACCTTGGGTCTGTGTAGCTGCATGATTCAAACTTTCTATAGACTATAGGGCCCAGCCTCGGATTCCATCCCAGGGGCTATTTGTCACATTTAAAACAATAGGCAAATCAAGGGTGAAGTTGGTTTGCACCCACATTCTTCCCCACTTTTCCATATCCATGGGAACCCTAGAGGTAAAACCATGAGGGTTCCCAATGATATGTATTAGACATCAGAAATATACCCCCCAAGGGTGTTAGGCTGATCATGTGATGAGACTTAACTGTGAGACTTTAAGTCTTGTTCTCAGTCTCCAGAGGCAGATTGGTTGTTATGTTGGAAACTGACATGTAAAAAGGAGATGAAGTAAAAGCCAACACTCTTTTGATAGATCTAATATAGTCCACCATGGGTCCAGGGGACAGTTTGCTGTCTCTGCTCTGGAGAGCAGAGACAGCAGCTGCCCTCCCTTAACCCTTTTAGTGCAATAGGGATGGGGGATGCACACTGATGTGGCACTGAAAGGGTTCCAAAATGAGAGAATGGCAGAGAAGCTAAATATATTACAGTTTCTCTGCCCTGCTGTATTTACTGAACCAGCTGAGACTACTATCCACTGATCAACTATATCATGTGAACACAGGACTCATGGAACACTCTGCAGCTGAGAGCACTGCAAGTCCTGTGTTTATGAAACAGATCTAAGTGTAGCAGTGATAACAAGAAACTAGTATAGAAAGCAAGGAAATGGCAAATTTATTGCAATAAATATATAAAGAAAACAAATTCAGAATAAAGTAAAAATACCAAAGACAAAAGGTCTGTTAAGTTAAAAAAACTATATGCAAAGACCAATGAGATAAAAGATAAATAGAATGTAAAATAATCTATAAAGGTGTAATTTTTTTGCGGTCTTTGGGCTTGATTGTATTGCAGGTGATAAATGTTAAAGTGGAACTACTTGCCCTCCAATAATTCCCCATCTGGCAACTAGCTGCTCAGTAGCGCTAGTCGCCAGAATTATTACCGCATTAACGAGAATTATACATTGTTTCCGGGCTGATAGGCAGGACAGAGCGCAGACATCTTTCCGTAGTGGCGCCTGTGCACCTGCACTGTCAGTCCCAGCCTGCTCTAGGAGGCGTTGCTAGGAGACGTTCGGCTCCTAGCAACGCCTCCTAGAGCCGGCTGTCCTCTTTTATTTTTCATAAACACAGGACTAGCAAGGCACAGCGGAGTACCGTGCTAGTCCTGTGCTTACCTGACTCACCTGATCAGTGCATTGCCAGCTCAGCTGGTTCAGTCAGAATAGAAGGGCAGAAAAATTGTGATATATCCAAATCTGCATTTGGAACCCTTTCAGTGCCACAGGGGTATGCAATCCACATCCTTATGGCACTGAAAGTGTTAAGGGAGTGATGCTGTTTGTGGTGCTGGAGCCTGAGCTTATCTCTTCCACTCCAGGACTGGGCAAATGGGGGAGCAGAGAGGATTCTGTCAGACTTCAGGGTTGTTGAATTGCTGGTGATATGTAAAAGAGGGCATCCCTTACATATTGCCATCAGTTTGACAACCCTGCATACTATTGAATGAATTTGAATTGAGATTGAATTTGACCATCCTCCCCTTGCATACTTAATTCTTAGTGCATATGACAATGTGTGTCTCCATCGCCAAGGTAATGTGACGGTCACACATCCTCAGATACACATCGTCATAGCTTTGCTCCTGTAGGCACTGTTGCTTTACTAAGCAGGGCAAGTGCTAGAACATATAGTTTTCATTTAACCCCTTGAATGCTAAAGAGGTCTCTAGTGCATTGCTTGACTTTGTGTTCGTGTGTGTGTGTGTTTAACATACAACAAAAAAGGAAGATTTTTGCTGCATGGCATCAATAACATAGTTTAATTCATAGTTGTTTAAAACAAAAAGGTAATACAAGATTTTATTGTACTGTATAGGTTTGGACTTACATTTCAGGAGCCCCTAGGGAAGATTCTCGCACCCACACTTTTCATATGACTCTTCCCCAGTTCCATCCACTGTTACCTGGATCAGAAAATATCCTTATCTTATAATATACAAGCACAACAAAAAGCTCTCAATGTTTTGGCTGCTAGGGAAGTCCCCAACGCCAAGGCATTAAATAATGGCCAGCAAAGGTATATGTGAACTATCCTCCATAAACAGGAGTTAGTTCAGTGGCATTGGAATTGCTTTGGCCATACCCACAATTCATAAATTTGGATGTGGTCAGTACAGCTCAAGCGTCCCTTAAAACTTCACTCTCTAGTCAGTTCCATACTCTGTCTAATGGGAAGTCCTGACCTTGTGCTGTTATTAGGAATGTTACAGTTTGTTCCACATTACCAATAATCAATATTCTTTCTTGTTCATGTATAGGAAGCCATTGCTCGGGAAAGCAGAGAACTTCACTGTCTACATAAAAAATTCCATACGCTTCCCAAAGTTTGATTTTTCCAAGTAAGTGTCCATATCATACTCATACAGAGGTACTCTCCAGATCTGCACCGTAGACACAGGCTCTCTGGATCTCCTGGTACAGATGTTGATTCTCTGGATCTGAGAGTTACATAGTAACCCTGCCAACTTTCCTACCTGTTCCTGCAACTCGGAACCTGTTACACCTACTTCCCTGTCCATATCTGTGTAAACTGCATCTTCCAGTATAAAAACCCTGCCCACTCTGATTAAGCCCTGCCCACATTATGACAATAATACTGTCATTTGGACACTCCTATCACCAGCCCTACATGTTTCTTGGGACATGAAGGTTCTCAGGTATGGTCACGCTGATGTTAAGAACACAGCAGAAAATGATACCATGGAGACTATGTACTAAAAAAAAGGTGTGGTGCTATATTTTTATATAATTAATGTTCAAAAGACATTGGTAACTTAATTAAAGGATCAATGCATTCATATTAGAGAGAATAAAAAAACATATTGTAGGACTTTCTGCAGAGGAAAACAATAGTTCTTGTTTTTACGATTAAACTGTGACTGAGTCTGAGGAAAAATGATGGAATTCTGGGGCAAACAAACTGAGTCACAGAGAACACATAAAAATGTCCATAGATTTAGAGGGTGCTTCTAATCCGTTGAATGCAAGGGAGGTCTTCAACGCATTTGGTCCTCAATGCCCTGAAGACCTCTCTAGCATTCACGAGATTAAAAGCCCATTTAAATCAATGGGAATTATGGATGTTTGTATTTATTCCCTTTGAACTTGGTTTGCATCAGAATTGTACCAGTATTTCATAGTACATCAGACTCAGTAAGTGGTGGAGGAGTTACTATTACAATGTTTGAAGAACTGTAGCCTGAAGCTCACCCATAGAACCTTGACACCAGGGGAAATGTTGTACAGGTCAATGTTATGGCGATGTGTGCCCATCAATGTATGACAAACACATCTCCTTGGCAACAGAGATGCACATCACGGCATGCACTATGAATTAGGGATGCGGGGGGGGGACTGTCATCATGAACATATCATCCTGGGTAAAGGTGTGGGGAGCAAAGGAGAGCAGATAGGATACAGAGAGACTTCAGTACCAATAACAGCAGGAGCCCACACTCAATCCTTTGAGCGTTAGTGGGGTAAGCAACACATTGCATTACATTGCATTGGTTATCTCTTTGACACTCAAAGGGTTAATTAGTAATAGAACAAAAAGAAGGATTTGGAATCAAAGGTCCTCCAAGTGCAGTCAAACTCCCACTGTTGCTATCTTCTACGTCCTCCCGAAGTTACAGTACATAATATAAATGTGGAAACAGAAGGTAAATGGAGATACAAATTATTTGTTGTGATTAATCTAAAGGGAATTGATCCCTTTCTCTGGTTGCATTTGCCAAAGAAGGAATTTTAGCCCTTTGTGGAGCAAAGAGAAGAAATATGGAAAGACTGACCCTGGATTGCTATGGGAATGCAATCAAATCTGTGAACAATATTACTTCTTCTGAGTGCTTAGAACATGGTGGACTTGTGTATGAATACACCATATGTTAAAATAAGTTTTGTAGAGCGGTGTGACAATCCATCATCTGTAACCCTGCTTGTGTAGGGTCAAAAAAAGCACGTTAAAGGGACACTAATGTCCAACTGTTTTGTAGATTAAAAAATAAATAAATTATGTGGCTCAAATCCCATTTCTCAAACCTTTACGGTTTGAGAGATATTCACATCTAAAGTTCCTCCCTCCCTCCCCTTCTCCTGACGTCAGCGAGATCCTGGTCCTGGGACCAGCCGGCAGCTCTGCAGCAGAGCCGAAATAGTGATATTGGAAAATAATTACTTCACTGGAATGGTCTACACTGTGTGCCTGGTTTGCAAGCACACTTTGTAGACTGTTCCCATGAAGTAGTTCTTTTTTAAATAAAGCAATTTCGGCTCTACTGAAGAGCCTCCTCGAGTTGTACAACTCGAATCTCCTGCTGTCAGCTTTACAGCTGACATCAGAAGAGGGGGAAATGTAGATGCTAATATCTCTCAAACCATAAATGTTTGAGAGATGGGATTTGCGCCACATAATTTTTTTTTTTTTTTTTTTTTAAATCTACAAAACAATATAAAGCTATTATTGGACATTAGTGTCCCTTTAACACAAATCAGTTATGCAAAACAAGATGGTCTTTGGGGGTGCTTTCAGTCCCACTGGGAGAAAGGCGCTATATAAATACTAGTTATTATTATTACTGCAAAATCTGACAGCAATAACTGCTATCAGAGCTTAGTGCAGGTGGGGAAGTACCACATTAACATGTAAACACAGGAATACAGCAATGACTCACTAACCTGCATTTCCATATGGAAATAAGCCATTGTCTATGTGTTAAGGGCAAAATCATAAACCTGTCAAAAGCATGGTGAATTCATTTCGATGATGACGGGTTGGTGGTGGATTGACAGAGATATGATGGCAAAGACATGTTACTGCATGTTGGCGATGTGCTTTTGACACAGATCTGACATAACATCACCATCCTGAGCCCTTATCACCCTTTAGTGCTTCTCAGCCCTGGTGGTGATATAGTTAGCAGCATAATATGAATAACAGCAGTAGGTTAAGCAATAATACATTCTGAATAAGGCATCTCCCAACAGTGGGAATGCAGCTGTTTTACTCCTCAAGAGCAGCCTGTAATATATATTTTTCTGTTTTATAATAAGACTTTCCTGTTAATTAATGGTTTAAACATTATTTCAGCAGTAAAATTATTGGGTACAAAAGAATAGAATAGAATAGAATAGAATAGAAGACAATTGAACAAGACAAATACTCTGCTTTTACCATGTCTTCTGTATTTAGTTAGTTTTGACCCCTTGGATGCTATAGACGACCCCAGTATATAGAGAAGGAATGCACTGTAGACAAGTCTTGCCTTCAAGGGGTTAATCTTGGCTGCACGTCATTCTGCCATCCAAGGATTTATAGCACAAAAAGACCATGGTCCTTAACAGCAGCCTTCCTCTGGATCGTGCAGTCGTTCAGGGGTTAAGGGCTCTCTGGGACTTAAGACAAAACACAAACATCTCCAAATAATGACTCCCTCTTACCTAAATGTGAGCAGGAGCTACTATGAATCAAAATTAAAATTAGTTCAAAATAAATGGTCACAGAGGCAAAACTCCTTCCACTGAAGGATTCCTAAGAAGACTGCAGAGAGATAAGTTTGGGTCCTGACTGAATCCACAACAAAATCATGTCTGCTTCTGTGGAAGTTTAATCCAGTACTAATTGAATGTTAATTTTGTGGAGTCAGTCCACACAGATTTGATTGTGGCAATGGCAGCATTAAGCATTTCTGGGCAGATTAAAGTAAGGTGATGTTAACCATTTGAGTGCCAGAGGGGTATGCAGTCTTAATACGGAGCCCTGCTCTGTTATCAGCAGCGGTGCGGGCAGTCTGTAGGACGCATGACTGCAGTGCGCACAGCCATCTCTACTGCGAATGATGGCTTCTGACACACAGTTAGCAAATTATTATATAGAATTTGATTACCTGATGAAATGTGAGTGCGTTTTTTTCCTACTTATATATATATATAAATGTAACGTGGCCCGCATTTGTCTTTCTGATCTTGTGACCTACGACTGAAAAAGCTTGGATGCCCCTGGCCATATTTTTTTTTTATCTTATCTTTATTTTTGTAGGACAAATTTACTAGACACAAATGATAACTCATTCCTGAAGACCTGCCGTTACAGTGAAGACAACCATTACTGCCCCATTTTTCACTTGGGAAGAATTGTTTCATGGTCAGGGAGCAACTTCCAGAGCATGGCAATGGAGGTGAGAATGATGTGAGTTGTAATCAATAGCTAAAGTTACCCAGCACTGCAGTATGTAACTTTCATAAGCTGCCAGTATAAAAGTGATGAGGTACCATTCTATAACCTTGTCTTCTGCCTGCACCATAACATCCCCAAAAGAATGTCTAAGGGTTGCACATACGGATGGGTGAAACATTTTGTAACAGGAAGAAATAGGTGAAAAACAGTCTGTGTTATCCCTCATGGGAAGACCATTTTCACCAACATCTTTCTGAAGCAATGCTCTCTATGTGAACGGATAGAGTAGGCATGAATGGTTGATTGTATGTGCATGATGACACTTGTATTCATGTGCATTCATCAATGCAGGAGCGTAAAGCCCACTGAAATCAATGGGATTCAATTTCTGGAACAGGAACTTACCTGCGCTTTTCTTCCCACTGGAACTTCCATAAAAATGAGAATCAGCTCTCTTATTCCGCAGGAGTTTCCTACAAGAGAAAACTTTACTTTTTGTTTATCCATAAGTAATTAAGGCTAATTTCCTAAGAAAGACTGGAGTCATTCAGGAGTAAACCAGCTGCATCAAAGGGAAGAAATAATTCCTACTAATTTAAATAAGGCTTTTAAAACCTTGAAAGCTAGAAAGGTCTCAAGTGTACTGTCTTGTAATGCATTGGAGACCCCTCTAGCAATCAAGGGGTTCAAAGCTTCATGTTAATCAATGGGACTTTTGGTAATTGTTATTTGTCCCATATAGTGCATTAGGTTTACGTCAGAATTACACCAGCCCTCTTTACAAATTATCCTCATTATCTGCCATAAGCAGAGACACCCTGAATACCAGCAGAGTAAGGCAGTTGGTGCTTGGTGGCATCTCTACGATCCAGAGGTTAAAGGGCTGAAGATGAGGACTGAGAGTTTTAAATTATTTGCATTGGAAATAGGGGAAAAAAAGGTAATATACACTGTTCAACATTGAAACTGCAAAACTATTAAAATATGGAATTCATAAAAATCACAGATATTTCTGTGGAATAACATGAGAAATAGTGATTAATGTTTGTGACAAAAATATGTACAATAGAACGTTTTATAAGAAGTGGGTATGTACACCTTAGAAGGTGATACAGGTGCTAGATGGCAAAGCATAGAGTCAGTAAGATGTCCAATCATTTACTATGGAGTGTTAATCAATGCAGCATTGACATTAGCATGCAAATCCTGAGGGTTGAACCCAAAAGGGTTCTGGAGTAGGTGGCAAGCAATGAGGTCCCACTCTTGCTTGATTGTTGACAGATCCAGAGAAACAGTAGGGTCAGATAACCTGCAGAAACCACATAGATTTCCATGGTAACACATGTGATGTATGGCATTAGCCAGATGTAGAAGCATGCCAGGAATGTTCTGTAGAAACGGTTTGATGACTGCCTGTACAACCAGATCTACATAGTTCTGAATTGTGAGAGTGTTTAGAATGTTTGCTAGCGGTGTGCATCTGCCATACATGATTCTGCTTCATGGCTATTATACCTGGCCAGCTGTGCTTTTGGATGATGCACACGTCTGCATGTTTCTGATTACTATTCATACAGACTATTGTCCGGCCATCAAGACATCCGAGACGGAACCAGAACTTGTCAAATCTCAATACAAAGAGATTGTACACTGCAATTATATAAAATGAAAAGACTTTAGTTTTTGGAATAGCTTTGCTTTAATTAATTCTTTGACTCATTTAGGCTGCAATACCCATATCTATTAAATGTTTTTGATGTAACAAATGACAGGGCAAGAAGTTTCTTGTTGTGTGTTGTGATATCAATGAAATCTTCATACACATGCATTTGTTTTCATAGCAGCTTTCCCTCTGGAATGAGGTCCAGACCTTGTGGGCTTTATGCACAAAATAAAAGTGGAGCAATTCTAGAACAAATCATCTGCACACGAAGGGATGTAAAAATTCATATTGTTTAAAGGGACATTTAAAATGTTGAATAATAGAGAGGTTCCCAAAGATTGCTTCTCAGTGTACTGGAGACCTCTACCATTCAAGGGATTAAAAACCCCAATAAATCAGGGGGGGTATTTTTTGTTGTGTACTAAACCTAAGACTGAAAATGAATGTTTTTGTTAAAGTAAACAGGAATAAAATGATGATGGGCCCAATAAAAGTACATCACCTGTGTAGTGTGTGTAATTATATATTATATAGAAAATATACCAATTCAGATATGTGAGTACCAATGTTTGCATAATTTTGTATTCTGTTTGAAACATTCAGATTTCTGTTAGATATTTGCTAGAGGTTCTCAATCCAGTCCTCAGAGACCACTAACAGGCCTGGTAAGTTATGCAATAAGACATAATAAAGATGTAATGATGAGGACATAACTTATCCAGTGTGATAAACTCTCCACTTCCTATGTTATTCTGTGGAGTCTATGGACTAAGATTTCTAGAAGCTGATAGATCTCATTGCATGGACTCCAAACAATAACCTAGGGATTGCAGAGATTATCTATCTGGATATGTTTTCTTCTCTTTATATCACCTTTGCAAACCTCCCCTCAGGACATGTGGTTTTGCCTGCTTGTAAACAGTAAAGTATATGAGGCTCAGTCATTTTGATTACCGCACCTGTGTTCAAGATGAGAAATAGGTTGTGGTGTGTTAATGGTCCCTGAGGACAGGTTTGAGAACTTTGTACTAGAGAACCTGAGATTATGGGCTTTTAGGGTTACATCATTGTCTCACAAGAATTTTTAAAGATTAATGATAAAATGGTTAAGGAAAGAAACAATACAGAATAACTTTCCAGCCACCCATTTGAATACTACTCATTACATAGCTACACACATAGTTGATGAGGTTTATTATCATCATTATAATTATTATTAATTTATAAATATCCTATATAATCGCTAAAAAGTGTGTAACGACTAAGTCATGCACAGTAGAGACTGCTGCTTGTGGTGCAGTCATGCACAGTAGCGACTGCCCGCGCCGTGGCTGATACGGTATCAGCCGTGGAGCGGGCAGTCTCTACTGCGCATGACTGTCCCACGACCGGCTGGCAGTGGCATGGGCTGTTCAACTAGTATAACATATTCCACAATAATTTACAGTTAGGGAATATGACACTTACAGAAAGTGATAAAAATGGCCCAGAGGGTACTATTCACAAGACCTTACACTCTAGAGAGAGAAGGGAGTTGATAAAAGAGGAATCCATCAAGTTCACCTTGTGCCAGATTTCCTGTGTTAATCCAAAGGAAGGCAAAAATATAAAAAAAAAAGTAATTTACAATTAAAATTATCCTTTATTTGCCCCCAAATAGTTAAAAACAAATCCTCCCTGACTCCAAAATAATCAGATTTCTCAAAGAATCAACAAACTATCTGCATTAAACCAGCTGGCTAATGCTTTAAGATAACTAACTTTATTACTGGAGGAGGAAGGCAGAGAAGCATGGACACCCATTACTGTTTTTTCTCACAATGTAATGGGGCAAACATTTAGTAAATCTGGAGCACAACACTTGTATCACGTGTACCATAAATCCCATTGATCATATGCAATTACTTTTTTAATGTTTACCAGACATGTTCCTTGATATACATGCTGTATTAATCACAGAATGCAAATACTTCATGCTGAAAAGCACTATAACTGCATTTCCTGGTTGGTGTCTGCCTATATGATTGTTTTACAAACTGTTCTCTTGATCCCTCAGTTTTGTTAAACCTGCCCATTACATAACAAGCTTGCTTATAATTGGAAAAAAGTCCACAGTCTTCACAACAGGGCACATTTTGCTTTACGTAATTATGCATAAGCACTACAAACTGTTATAGAACTAAACAAATTAAATGATACACATAAGCTATTGTACTAAACATGCTCCTTTTTATTAGGGTGGAGTGATTGGTATTCAGATAGAGTGGAACTGTGACCTGGACAGGTCTGAGTCTGAATGCCATCCGCATTATTCTTTCACCCGCCTAGATAACAAATTTACTGAGAAATCCGTCTCGTCAGGATACAACTTCAGGTACTTAGATACATATTTATATTACTCTGTTTGTGCAAGTTGAACCCCTTGTGTGCTAGATATGTCTCCAAAGTACTGCTTTGCAATGCATTATAGACATCTCTAGTATCCAAGAGGTTAAAGAAGTAGTTCACTTTAACCCTTTGGGCCATATGTTCAAAGAAGTAGCGAAATAGCTTTTGTCATTTGTAACGACTTTTCAAAGTACAGTGTCGTTGGGATCATTAATATTTTCAGAGAGTGTCGGTTGTGATTGGAAATATGTCGTTTGTCCTGACTGAAATTGTCCTATGTAACTACAAAAAAATGTCTTAACTAACAACAAAAATGTCTTAACTAAGGACAAAAATTCTCTCATTCAGAACACATTCCCTCCACTTTTTTCTTAACGTACAAATTTTGTCATTTGAAAGACATTTTTTTGTCGTTAGTTACGACAAATTTTCTTTTCCTCTATACGATATTGCAGAATAGTTTAGCCCCACCCCTTTGCCCGTCAATTCTGGAGTTGTGTCTTACACAACAGACATTACCATTTTTTTGTCGTATACTCTATAGAAAATATGTTGTTCATGCATACAATTACTTATTTTTGTCTTTCATACAACAATTTTTTGTCGTTATCCCTTTGAACATACGTCCCTTTGAGTACCAGAGAGCTATCCAACACATTGCATTGACTGAAGAGTTTTCATTCAAAAATTATTACAGCTCAAATTTTTTTTTTGGGGGGGATTGGGTTTTTTTTTGGGGGGGTTGTGGTTTCTTTTCCTTTCATTTTCTGTTTGATCACCAACTATAGGGGTCGCAGGGGTCGTACCTACAACTGAGCCTGTGCACTCCAGGGACCCGGCCTCCCCCTGCGACCCCTCCGCCTGGCGCCCACAATCTCCAGCCAATGCTCTAGTGATGCAGAGCGCTGGGAGATGACATCATCGCCCAGCACTTTGCATTACTAAGAGGACCGCGCGGGATCTCAAAGTAGGAGATGGGGTCATTGTGGAGGGGGTCATTGTGGTCAGGGGGGCCAATGTGGTAGGAGGGGGGGCCCATGGCACTTCTTGTACCAGGGCCCAGAGGCTTCTAGTTACTCCTCCACCAGTTTACTATCATTTACTATCACGAGATGTAGTCTTTGTCTCACACTCTCCCATTGAATGCATTTTAAAAATAGCCCTTTGGGCTCCAGTTGGTGCTATTGCTAACAGTTCGATTTATAAATACTAATTTTGAGCTATAATCCATTTTTAATAAAACATATTCCAGCAATAGGAATACTTTTGTGTTACTTGGGAGGAAAAGCCCTATTTCTTTCCTGATAAAAGCTGACTCCTCTTTTAAAGCATAGCAATCAGAGATATGATTTAGAAATAAACTGGTCTGCCATATGAATATAAGACTGGTATCTTGGGGGGATGCAGTAAGGTGTGATAAAGAGATGATTTATCCAATGTGATCAACTATCCAATGTTTATCTTATTCTTTAGAGCTTATGCATCAAGACAGTGGTTCTCAATTAGGGTACAATAGCACAGACATACTCTTAGGGTGCCCCTTGTTTTCAGTGAAGACACCGGCTAAAATATGAATGTTGAGATTCAAATGTATTTTTATAGAAGTTGTTATGCAGATATATTTGATTTTGTCATATAGATTGTGAGAATTAAGAATAACTATATACTTATAAAGTTATACCCTTGGCAACAGACCTATAAATTGTAGGTATGCCCCAAATGAAGAAATAAAACTGGGCTTTTAACCCCTTGAATGCTAGAGAGGCCTCCAAGGCACTGTAAAGCATTACACTGGAGACCAATTTCCTTTTATAAATATAAGCCAGGTCTGTCCATGTTCAGTCCTCAAGGGCCACCAACAGTACAGGATATAAGGATTTCCCTTTTAGAGCACAGGTGATTTAGGCATAATGAATGAGTCACTAATTAACTTACCTGTGCTTAATCGGGAAAATCCTTACCTCCTGGCCTGTTGGTGGCCCTTGAGGACTATACTTGGGCAGCCCTAATATAGGCCATAGAAACTGGACACTACATCTCACTGGAGAGGTTATCTCCTCTCCATCACCAGTTTATCCCACCACATTGCATCTCCCTCCTAGTTCCATCATGCAGAGAAGTCTACTGACATAGGGTATATTAACCAATATGTCACTAACTCAAAAATATGCTACAAAGTAAGTGTGTCTAATTCTCTCCTAGATATTAAATAAAAGACTAACAGAAATGTAAAATATGTGACTCATGAAAGAGATCAAAAGTAGAATATTCTACTGTGGACCATAAATTGTATTCTAGGCTCTAGTTAATTCTCTTTGACGTAATTAGAAAATGCAAGCCATTGGTGTTGTACCTACAGGACACAACCAACCTTTTAAACAAACTGTCTGACTTTGGCTCCAAAGACGGGTTAACCATTATGTTAGTCTAGGCTACTGCCTAGGGCTAATGGCAATATGAGGGGCCCTAGCTGTAAGTGATAGGACACAGACAGAGGTCCTGCTGTCGCTGGTGCTAACATCTTGTGTCAGATGCCCTTTTTGTTGAGAGACCAGCACCATCTAGTTGTTCCCACTTCCATCAGAGCCACAATGCCAGTATGTGCTAACAGAACTCTGTGTTAGAACCACTGGATAGAGATGTTGGGCCCCAATTTGGTACCTCGCTTAGGACCCAATGTACTCTTAATCCGTATCTGCTTGACTCCATCCCTTGGGAAACTATTCTAGCCACTATGGATGTGGAATCACTCTACACCAACATTCCACATAAAGATGGCACTGCAGCCTGCAAAAGCATTCCTAAAACAAGAGGGCTTACCCACAGATCCTGTAACACAACTAATACACTTTATACTTGAACATATTATTTCACATTTGGGCAAGAACTATACATACAAAAGACTGGAATTGCCAAGGGAATGTGAATGGCACTACAATATGCCATCCTATTCATGGCAAAATTGGAGAAGTTCTTGTCCACTTGCCAAATAAAGCCTCTGGTCTACCTCCGCTAAATAGATGATATCCTAATTCCTAATGGAATGCCAGCAAAGATAAACTTGTGGAATATCACAAACATTACAAAGTCTTCCATTCCACCAGTAACCTGAAGCACAGCCATTCACCCACACAAATGAACTTTCTGGATACTACAATCAGTATCAGTAACAACTCCATTCGGACATCTATGTACCACAAAGAAACAGACAGGCCTAATTATCTAAGAAATGACAGTTTCCATCCCAGACACACAGATCACTCTATTGTTTACAGCCAGGCCCTAAGGTATAATCTCATATGCTCTGAGCCTTCTGACCGAGATCAACATCTTAAAAATCTCAGTGCCATTAGTAGCCACCTACAATCCACAGCTTGAAATAATGAGTAAAATCTCAAAAGAGCTCAAAACAATACTACATACTGATGACAGATTAAAAAGGATATTCCCAAGACATCAGCTCCTATCCTATAAGATGCCCCCCAACCTGAAGCAACTGGTCGTGAAGACCTCACTTAAGAATGCAACAGTAAATGGTACTTCTCCCTGTCTATATAGGACATGTGGAACCTATGCACACATATGTAGCACAAATGAATTGCCCATACCACATTCCCACAGAAACCACAGTATTAAGGACACATTCTCTTATCATGTGTGTAAAATGTCGCCAAACAGAACTATATGTAGGTGAGACAGGACAGACCCTGAGTAAAAGCATGAATTCTCACAGGTCCAGTGTGAACAAAAAATGAGACACCCCAGTGGGTCAACATTTTTGCAGAACTGATCACAGCATTAAGGATATCAAAGTGACTTTACTGATGGGAAATTTTAAGACACAGAGAGACAGAAAGATCTGGGAGTATAAACAGATAACCAAGTTTAACAATGAACCGTGGCTTGAACCATGACAGGGAATTTATGTCACTTTATCCCACTAAATAAAAAAAAATGTGGTCCCTTTGGATTCCAGGGGGTTGTACATCTCATTGTAAGAAATAGACTGTGCACCCCTCTGGTATTTGGAGGGTTAAACAATATATATATATTTTTAATGTATTTTTTTTAGACTTAGCCATCACTGGAGCATGAAAACAGTATTTTAATCTTGTTTGCATTTTCTAATTCTCATCAAAGAGACTTTACTAGAGCCTAGGGTATAATTTACTGCTAATATTCTGCTAGTAGAATTTGACCCTTTGGGTGCCACAGAGGTATCCAATGCATTGTGTTGCAATGTGTTGGATGCCTCTCTGCCACTAAGGTTAGATGTTAAAATAATGTCCGTGAATGTATAAAGTCATGTATTGTACATACAGCCACTTTTTTGTTATGAGAGTATTAAACAGACCTGATAATTTAGCATATATTACAGTGAGTTAACAACGCGGGTTAATAGTGTATAATTACAAATACCAAAAAGAGAAATAATGCTAAGGAGCAAACACCGCGGATCAATAAATCCACCATGTTAAACCTTGCTAGTTAACCCGTTCGGTGTCAAACGGAAGTACTGATAGACCCTCAATAAAACATAACCTTTGCTAAGTTACATAATAAAATCTCTCAAAATTAACTAATGTTAAAAAATACAACGGCTACTAAAACAAGAGAATCAGCCGTGTATTACAAAGTATAAAGGGTATTTCTCCGAAAGGCAATGGTGATAAGTGTGTACATACTCCCAGATATTATCGCTCACTGTCCCTACACTTGGGCAGGAAAGAGTAGAAAAAAAGAGTATAGATACCTATAGCTTGTGTCACAGACATACAAGCACTTGTATTACCTCCCGGATCAGTGTAAAACTTCACCGGTAACCGTACCTGTTCTTAGTCAAGGAAAGAAAGCACCCTTCAGTATGGGTGTAAGTAACGTGACAGTACCCTATTACCAGTTACTATACTATTAGAGAAAGTACGGGAGTGTGACCATCGTCATCCGGAGAAATATTAACCCTTAAACTGCCCAACGCGTTTCGCCACTCATATGTGGTGGCTTCGTCAGGGGCTACAATTTACAGAGCGACCACCCAAGGTCATATTTAAGGCCTACAAATATAGGCGGGTCGCACACGTCATCCAGTCTTCCCAAATTCATATATCATTGGCTCAGCAAGCGGAGCATTAGTCCAATCCGCCTGCTGCTGGAATCTCGTCAATTATCATTTCCAAAATATCAACAAGTATCATTTCGTCCGTAATATTGTTGCAATAAATTCACACATCCGTGTAACATAAGTTCAAAGACACACTACAATATGGAAAATGAGACGAATGTTGTTTCAACAAGTAAAATACGGGGATAGTTAGCCTCAATCTTTGATAAAGGGTAAGAATGTAAACCCTTCATTTAACCCTTTAGGTGCTTTTGTTTGCAGGCGGTATATCCAATACGCTTCTGACCTTAATAGAATTTTATCCAGATCACCTCTTCTCTCTTTTAGTTCAAAATGTTTAATACCTTTGAATGAAATCACTTTTAAGTCACCATTATGGGTCTGATTAACATGGTTAGAGATGGGTTTATCGCTTTTATTTCTTATATCCCCAACATGCTCCAAAATCCGTCTTCTCAGCTGACGTTTTGTTTTCCCGACATATTGCATACCACATTTACAGGTCATCAGATAGATGACTCCCATACTTTTGCAATTAATAAATTGCTTGATCTGATATCTATCTGATATCATCGAGTCAGGTCAAACAGATCCTTAATAAACATTGGTCGATCCTTACAAGTGATCCCGACTTAAAGGAAGTTTTGGATAATGGGGCGAGTGTAACATATAGGAGAGGTCCCAACCTGAAAGATATACTTACTAGAAGCCACTATAGATCGCCATCTAACTACACTTGGTTAAGATCTACTTCAGTGGGTTCATTCCCATGCTCTGATTGTCAGGCTTGTTCATATATGCCTAAGTCTAAAACCTTTGGTGACTCGATGATATCAATAACAATATTACGGACGAAATGATACTTGTTGATATTTTGGAATTGATAATTGACGAGATTCCAGCAGCAGGCGGATTGGACTAATGCTCCGCTTGCTGAGCCAATGATATATGAATTTGGGAAGACTGGATGACGTGTGCGACCCGCCTATATTTGTAGGCCTTAAATATGACCTCGGGTGGTCGCTCTGTAAATTGTAGCCCCTGATGAAGCCACCACATATGAGTGGCGAAACGCGTTGGGCAGTTTAAGGGTTAATATTTCTCCGGATGACGATGGTCACACTCCCGTACTTTCTCTAATAGTATAGTAACTGGTAATAGGGTACTGTCACGTTACTTACACCCATACTGAAGGGTGCTTTCTTTCCTTGACTAAGAACAGGGACGGTTACCGGTGAAGTTTTACACTGATCCGGGAGGTAATACAAGTGCTTGTATGTCTGTGACACAAGCTATAGGTATCTATACTCTTTTTTTCTACTCTTTCCTGCCCAAGTGTAGGGACAGTGAGCGATAATATCTGGGAGTATGTACACACTTATCACCATTGCCTTTCGGAGAAATACCCTTTATACTTTGTAATACACGGCTGATTCTCTTGTTTTAGTAGCCGTTGTATTTTTTAACATTAGTTAATTTTGAGAGATTTTATTATGTAACTTAGTAAAGGTTATGTTTTATTGAGGGTCTATCAGTACTTCCGTTTGACACCGAACGGGTTAACTAGCAAGGTTTAACACGGTGGATTTATTGATCCGCGGTGTTTGCTCCTTAGCATTATTTCTCTTTTTGGTATTTGCACTTTTTTGTTATGCCTGAAGAAGAGACCCAGTTGTCTTGAAAGCTTGCATCCTAGAGCCACTCAGTTAGCCAATAACGGTATCATTTTTATTATGCTAGTCTCCTGCATTTTCTATAGCTAACACGGTACCAGGCTAGAAAACAAAGCAGAATTGTTGCGATGCTTTAGATCAGTTGAGGGCAAATTGAGGCCCTCCAACAACTACCAGACTACAACATCCATCATCATTTCCTGTCAGCTGTTGGTTGGAGGGGAATTATGGGAGGTGTTTTTTGATATCAGCTACAGGGCCTCAGATTGCCCTTCCCAGCTTTAGAGACAATATCTCTTATGTCCTGTTGCCTCTTATTGTGTGTCTCTAGTGTTCAGTAGCTCTGGCTCTGAGTAGTCTACAGTTGTCTCCCTTCTTTATACCCTGCAATCAGTCAGTCGGTGTCTCTCTCCCCCTCTTTATTGTGAGTCACGTTAATTTATACACATTGGGGCATATTCCGTAATTTAGGGGTAGCCCAACTGCATCACAGGAAACAAATAAAATTCCCCACATTTCCACTGATGTTAAAAGAGTTTTTAAGAATTTGAATGCCAGAAAGATCTCCAAAGATTTGGAGATCTCTTGCATTCAAGTAATAAAAAGATCCCTTTCAATCAATGTGGATTTTATTAATCTCTATAGAGCATTTGGTTTCTCCAGAATTGCTTTTTATACATATTTCCCACTGTCTGATATATATATATATATATATATATATATATATATATATATTAGGCAAGAATATCAATTAACAGTGAAGTGCTTAATTCAAAAGTTATTACAGGCTAATGCAGACCATAAAGTACACTTTCTTTTGCAGACTTTAAAAAACTTCTAGTCATCAACTGTAGTATTCCATAGAAAGCTATGGCAATGATACCACCTGGTGCTGACTTACCGTAATGTGGATTTTGATTCAAAAATTCTACCAAGTTTGTTCTGTAATACCTTTTGAATAAAGTACCACACCTCCCAGCCTTGGGAGTACTCTTGCTTTATTCAGTGGGAAAAACTCTATAACATATGTTTTTTTCATTATAAATTGTTACTGTTCTTTTAATGAGGTAACACCTACAGAAATTGCCTCATTAGGCAAGTAACACCATTTAGTGCATAGTTAAAAAAAATTAAATTAACATGTTTTTTCTATTCTCCTCTGTTTTAGACATAAAGGGTAAAGTTGACCCTTAGTTAAAAAATGCCATAATGTACCCAATCAACTGTGAAATCTGCAGGTCTCCTATATATGCCTACTTTTTTTTCCCTATTCATTCTTTAGTAAATGGGAAGAAATTCCACTCATATTAGGTAAACAGTGAAAAGTCAGCTAGCAGGCTGATTTTGTGCATAGTAAATTTTCCACTTGAGGGAGCGTAATCCAGGCAAGAATAATTGGCTAAAAAATTGGCCAAAATATATAGATACTTAATATGGAACAAAGCGGCTAATCATATAGCTCTTGTAGTGATTGTAAATATTGTCCTTGAAAGTATTCAAATTAAAACTTCACTTTCATTAACACTGTAAATTAAAAATCCATCTATTTGTTAAAAAAAAAAGGAGAAAAGGAAAGAAAAGGAAAAAATGATCCTATTAATAGTGTATATTCATGGATTAAGTGTTAAGTAGATTGACCAAAATAGTCACTATATGTATACTAGTATGAAAGCCCGCATATACGGGCTAAAGTGCACCCAATGGCCCCGGCTGCTCCCCCGGAGCCGGGAGCAGAGACAGGCGGTGAGCCGTCTGGTGCTTCCCACTCCAGATCAGCTTGTTCGGCAAGTGTCTACTGCGCATGACTGCAGTCATGCGCAGTAGAGACTCACAGAACGCTCTGATCCTTACCGGGGAGCTCCAGACGGCTCACAGAGAAGCACCCTGTGTGTGAAAATACACATGCTCAGTAGAGACTGCTGGAACAGCAGTCTCTACTGTGCATGTGTGGTTACACTCACAGGGAGCGATGCATTCTACCATTTTATGTTATAAGATATTTATTGATTTAAAGGAGCAGTAAACTTTTTTTATGAAAAAATATATATTGTAGGGATTTTCCTATTGAGTAAAATAAGGGTACTCCCACTGCGGAGAGATTTATATTTCCAGAGTTATTACAGTTTAAACCCATGTTTTTTTACATTCGCAGTGCCCTCTAGTGGTCAAATTCTAATTAGATTTCTTGTTAGATTCTAATGGAGAGGAAAGTCAGAGACATACAGTTCTCCATAGAATGTGATAGAAACTGCCTGTCACTTCCTGTCAGTTAGAACTATCAGGAAGTAAAGCACAGTAAATTCACTTCCTGGTTATTTGAACTGCTATAAATTTTGAATAAAACATCTGACAGCAGTGGAAGTACCCTTGTTTTATTCAGCAGGAAATGCTCTATAAAATATGTGTTTTCATAAAAAAAGTTTACTGCTTCTTTAAGGCGATACATTTATACATTGCCTTCTAGCGCTCTTTACATATGAAATAAGTAAATAACCTCTCTTAATTTGATGTTTTAAACAGGGCTCAAAATTTCCACTCATCACTAGCCAATGGTGAGTGAAAATTTAGCCCTGGTGAATATAAATTCAGCCCTGGTGGGTATGTTATGACTTGCAGTGGCGAGTAACTTTTCAGGTCTGGCTAGTAGCAAAGGACTTCAAATTTTAAGCCCTGTTTTAAAGATTGGGTTGACAAAGTTGTTAATAAAGTGTAGTTTTAATTTGAATACGTTACGGATATTTACAGTCACTGCTAGAGCTATATGATTCGTCGATTTGTGCCCTATTAAGTATCTATTTATTTTGGCAGATTTTTTTGCCAATTATTCTTGTTAGTATTTATAAGTAATAGATATAGGTGCATGGGAATAGTTAAACATATACATTTAAGTAACGAGCCATCTTAGTGTATTTACCTGATCGGTGCTCCAGATACTTTCTTTTTCTTTGTTTTTGTGGGAGTGTAATCCAGGCCATTTGTTATATGATTAAAATACATACTGTACCTTCTCCAGTATAGAGGACTTCAACCAGCTCTCACTGCTGACTTTTATATATATGGTAGGGAGTCATTTATTTACCTATCATTTAAATGCACTTACTTTCTGTATATCTCTTTCCATTTCAGATTTGCTAAATATTACCGAGACCCTAATGGGACTGATTATAGAACACTGATTAAAGCTTACGGCATTCGATTTGATATCATGGTGAATGGAAAGGTATAAATAGTATAGTTTATTAATGTACCATTTCATGCTGATTTGTGCTTCACCTTATGATGGTTTTGGGAAGGCCATTTTATAAATACAATATAGGTTAGCCAAATTAGTCCAGTGGTATAGAGGTCAAATGTATGCGTATTGCAGTATGTAATAATACTTTGTTTTATAGGACTAACATTCAATAATATAAAGACAGGCTATATTATTGAATGTTAGTCCAATAAAAAAGGTATTCTTACACACACACATTTATTTATTTATATATATATATATATATATATATATATATATATATATAACATCAATGTTGGTGCACTAAATGTGAATATCTTGCAAAAATCCTTTTATGAAGTCCTGTGTATCGGTATATACAGCAGTTCTGCTGCAAAGTAACCTTACTGTTGGCAACAATGAAAAAATAGCATTTGGGTTGAATAGGGCTTTTAACCACTTGAATGCTAAAGTGGTTTAAAATGCATTAAATGGAATTTAATGAAATTCATCACTGAACTAGAATTAGACTACAAGTTCTGTTTAACAGCTTCAAGCTCTGTTGTTAAGGAAGGTAGCATGGATTGCAAGCTCTGTGAGTCAGTTTATTTGATTAACCCTTTGAGTGCCAGAGGGGTACGGAATGCATTGCAAAGCAATGCATTCCGTACCCCTCTGGCACTCAAAGGGTTAAAGTAATCTTTAAAATTTAGTTTCTATGATCAATGCAATCAAATCTGATAAAATTCAAGCACATTTTTTTAACAATTCGCTCATCTGACGTTTGCACAGTACTGTATATTATACATGTAATACATTAGAGGAAGCACAATACATTACATTGATAGTGCAGTAAATAATTATCACAAACTCATCACAGGTGGAAGTACATTTTTTTCCATTAATATTTAATGCATGTGCTAAATTACATGACATCCTGTTACAGACCTTATGTCTAAATTACCCACAGCCCTCAGTAGGAATCTGTGAGGCAAAACAAGTGACAACATATATAATCTGCAGTGGAATCCAGCCCCAGTGTGGGATGTGACCATCTGGTAAAGCAACTCTACCTCTGCAGGGCAGTAACTGACAAGTCATAGGGCCCAAAGTTTAAAAGGAAATTCGGGTAGTTTTGGACAAACAAACTACACCATAGGGGATAGACATAAATTTCCAAGTTTCATTTGATTCAGATGGGGCTTTTAACCTCTTTAATGGTAGAGAAGTCTCCACCACATTCCTTTGCAATGCATTGAAGACCTCACTTTACAGGAGTTAAAACCCCTATTTAAATCAAATCGAATTTAATTAGTTCCATAACATGCAGTTGGTTTGACCAAGAATTGCTCTAGATTTCTTTTGAAGATGGGACCCAGTGATTCAGATATTGAATTAATATGTATTTGATTCTATTACATATTCTATGCTGTCCTGAAACAACAACTGCCATGTACATGAATAATGCAATAAAAAATATTTGCTGTGTTTTCTCACAGGCTGGGAAATTCAACATAATTCCAACCATTATCAACATTGGTTCAGGGCTGGCACTGATGGGTGTGGTAAGCAGATGTCAGTCATGTATAGTGAATGAGTAGTGTGAAAGAGCTGATGAGATTTGTCACAAAATAACAGATGGGGTATTATGCTTAGAATTTTCAGAGGGCAAAAGCTGTGTTGCAGTTCCAAACAGAATATCCTTCCTGGTTGGTAGTGACAGTAAGATGTCTGTGACAAAGATGAAGCTATGTGAGTTATGAGTGAAAATGACTGAGAGTGATGATTGGCTTTCAAATAACAGACTGCAAATAAATACGCTCACAGCTGCATAGTGAATGTATCAATAATGACTCTGTCTGCCCTGGAAAAGTAAAACATTGTATCAGTATTGTACTTAGTGATAAAATGTATCACTCATCATTTGCACAGAAAGCCAAAGGGGATAATTTTGTGAACAGCCATGAAGTCATGAGGGCCAAGGGGATTCTTCCCACAGCTATATTTCACCTACTTCCACTTCATGCAGTAAATAGGAGCGGGTGGGGAAAACCTCTACATGTATAGATTATTTCTAAAGAGGTGGACACATCCCGAGTTACCCGTCTAATCTCTGCAGGTGTTTAATTAATGCCAGTTTATTGAAAGGATATAAATGGGTACCATGATAAACTTTAGCCCCTGACGAAGCCTCCACGTGGAGTGGTGAAATTGGTAGGGATTTTAAAGGTTTAAAGCATACCCCTTGGGATGTGGATGGCTCAATTGCTCTTTACATAATACAATCTCTACTTAGAAATCATACTTATTACTCACTCTTAGAGCTCAGTCTATCTCCTTTTCTGATGTGACTCAGGGAAGGTTACCGGTGAGATTTATTCTGACCTAGGAGGTATTATTAATGATTGTCTCTTACACATGGGCTCTAGGGACTTTGTTTTTGCTTTACTTTCCTATATTACTTAGTGCTTAAATGGAGAGTAATGTTTCACAAAAACAGCAGCTCTTTTTTTACCTAGTGTAAGCCTTCTCCCTTCAGATGTGGAATCTGGTCTTGAGATCAGACAGCTCTCAGCAAGCGACAGTTTTCTTACTGTGACGAAAACCCTGCCGCCCTTGACAAGTGTTTCAGGTTTCCGGTTTTTCCCCTTATGCTCACTGAAGATTGTCCCTCTCTGCAATCCACCTAGACACCACCTTGCTGCAGTGTTATATCAGTAAGAGGGGTGGGAGGGGATACTTTATCATTCAATTACTCTTGAACTACAACTCTGACAGTATTGAAATAACACTCTCCATGGCCCAAATACTATGAAGATTAATTGGAGCATGAAACATTACTATCCCTTTAAAGGAATAGTAATGTTTCATAATAAAAGCAGCTCTAATTAATCATCATAGTATTTGGTCTTTGGAGAGTGTTATTTTAATTCTGTCAGAGTTGTAGTTCAAGAGTAATTCAATAATAAAGTATTCCCCTCCCGCCCCTTTTACTGATGTAACACTGCTCAGCTAGAACAGAAGGGAGGTGCCCAGGTAGATTGCAGCGAGGGACAATCTTCAATTAAGATAAGGGAAAAACCTGAAAAACTTGTCAAGGAGGCAGGGCTTTCATTGTTCTCATAGGAAGAAGATTGTCCCCTGCTGTTATCTGTCTGGTTTTACAACCAGATTCCACATCTGAGAAGAGATGGCTTACACTAGGTAAAAGGGGTGGGAGGGGGAAACTTTGCTTGTGAATATCTCTCAAACCATAAAGGTTTGAGAGATAAGACTTTTAATGCCTACACAATAAAATAAAGAAAAAACGAAGTATTACTATCCCTTTAAGTAAGTTCAGTTGGAAAGAAGTTAATAGCAATTGTGTTCTTATATTCAACCCATGCCAGTGGTAGGTGAGCACCCTCTTTACTTATACACTAATTAGCTGTGAGATAGATGTGATGTCTCTACAGAGCTAGTGTGATTTTCAAATATACTACTAAGTGGTTTTTAAAGAAACATTAAATTATAAGTTTTAACCTGGATTACTAATTATAGGCTGAGACTCCTTGACAGTGCTGAATGGGTTAATTTGTTGCAGTCCATACACTCAGAGATGGACTGTGACATTTCTCTTTTCTGTGAATAAGGTATAAAATGTTTGCATATTCATCTGAGCAAATTACAATATGTTTCATTGCTAACACCAGTGCATTTATACAAGTAAGGTTTCCAGTTAAACAGCAGACTACACAAGATTATTTTGTGCCAGTAGCAAGCATATTTATTTTTGGAACAAGCATATGTTTTAGTATGTACAGTGTAGGCCATCAATAGCATTTGATGACAGCGGATTGCCAGCAGTTAGTGGAAGCTGCATCAGCATCTTGGGAAATGGCCATTAGAAAAGTTACCTAAGTCATGTGATATGAAACCACAAGCCATATCATCCAATGCACTCTTCATCTGATAGCGATGATGTAACATTACAGTTATAACAGGATATGGATGGTTTATACTGACAACCACTTCTATTTTTCAGGTTACAACTGTCAGTATTAGAACTGTAGTTTGGTGTTCCTCTTGATATCTTTTCTTCTAATAATTTTTAAAGTGAAAGTAACACCTCTTAATAATAACCCACATTTATGTTACTATGACCAGAAAATTCTGATGGCCCCACTGTTTTTCCCTGCTGCTTGATTAAAGAGATAATATTAAGCCAGTCTTGAAGGTCATGCTGGCAAACCCACCGGATGCAAATTTTGCCCACTGCACATAATGGTCTCTGGTCAATAAAGAGTTAACTAGGCTTATGCCCTATGCCTGCTTCAGTTTGAAGAAGTGCCAGAGACTGTTGTGTCCACCACCCTGGATATGACATCTAGGACTGTTTGAAGAGTGCAAAATGTATAATCCATTAGGATTTTCTGGCCATAGTAAGGAAATTGGGTGGCTATTATTAGGGAGTGTTAGTTGTACTTTAATCTGTGTCATGATACCACATGTAGCAAAATCAAAAAGGAAAACACTGGGGGAACCCCTTGTGCAGAAACACTGGACAAAATTGGAACCCACCACCGGAAACACCACTTTGGTGGGTACTCACATATGTATTGGCTGGGATCTACCATGTAAATTACAGCTTTTGTAGCTGTGAGGTATGCAACACATTGAAAAGCAGTGCATTGAGTATCCCTCTCGCACTCACAGGATTAAACTGCCAGGGCTGGCTTTACATTCTAGGTGCCCCAACGCAAGGAACTCCAAGACCTAAATTCACTAAAGTTCAAAGAGGGCTGAAAATGTTGATGTCCTGTCGGTGCGGTTCAATGGCACCAAGACAGCATTCACTAAAGTGACCTCGACATCACATCCCCATCAGTCTGACAAAAATCTATCAACATCCATCCAACAGGTTTACAAATTTTAACTCATCACATCGACAATGACCTATTTCAATGGAAATATAGCATAATGACTCATTTGTTGGCTCCAGCGTGCGGACGCTGGTTTTCTCCACTAAACCTGGTTGCGGTATACATTGTTGGCTCCAGCGTGCGGACGCTGGTTTACTCCACTAAACCTGGTTGCGGTATACATTGTTGGTTCCAGCGTGCGGACGCTGGTTTACTCCACTAAACCTGGTTGCGATATACATTGTTGGTCCCAGCGTGCGGACGCTGGTTTACTCCACTAAGCCTGGTTGCGATATACATTGTTGGTCCCAGCGTGCGGACGCTGGTTTACTCCACTAAACCTGGTTGCGATATACATTGTTGGTCCCAGCGTGCGGACGCTGGTTTACTCCACTAAACCTGGTTGCGGTATACATTGTTGGTTCCAGCGTGCGGACGCTGGTTTACTCCACTAAACCTGGTTGCGATATACATTGTTGGTCCCAGCGTGCGGACGCTGGTTTACTCCACTAAACTGGTTGCGAGATACTTTGTTGGCTCCAGCGTGCGGACGCTGGTTTGCTCCATTAAACCTGGTTGCGATATACATTGTTGGTCCCAGCGTGCGGACGCTGGTTTACTCCACTAGACTGGTTGCAAGATACTTTGTTGGCTCCAGCGTGCAGATGCTGGTTTGCTCCACTAAACCTGGTTGCGATATACATTGTTGGTTCCAGCATGCGGACGCTGGTTTGCTCCACTAAACCTGGTTGCGATATACTTTGTTGGTTCCAGCGTACGGTCGCTGGCTTGCTCCATTTAACCTGGTGGTGCTATTTACCATTAGTCCCTACGTGCGGACGTTGGTTTGCTCCTGTACATCCAGTACTGTGGTCAGTCGCTGTCCACTACCTTGCAGTTGTCTGATTATCCCTGGCAATAGACTTCTGCTGATTTAGACCTCTATACTTATGCTCTCTGCTGTCTTAGTCACCTGACAGCTGGTCTACTTGCTCAGGCTGCCCTGCCCGGTATTGGGGAGGCCGGTAGAACCTTGACGATACCATCCTGTAGGTTGCCTCACCCGGTATTGGCAGGGCCGGTACAGCCTACTACAGTACTCCCTTGGGCTGCTCTGCCCGGTATTGGTAAGGCCGGTAGAACCTTGTAATTCACCATCTTTAAGGTTGCCTTACCCGGTATTAGCAGGGCCGGTAGAGCCTACATTCAGCATTCCATTGGGCTGCCTTGCCCGGTACTGGTAAGGCCGGTAGAACCGGTATACGTCATCTCACGGTTGCCTTACCCGGTATAGGCAAGGCCGGTAGAGCCTGTCATTAAAACTGTCACTTGGGTTGCCTTGCCCGGTATTTAGGCAAGTCCGGTAGAACCTATTGTATGTTCTATTACTGTTGTATTGTTATGTATGTTTACCCTATGGGGACTGCTTTTAACTTTTAATAAAGTTAAGTTATTTTACCAAACCTTAAGACTGAGAGTCTTCATAAACCGTGACACATATTCACTAAACTCCGATAGCAGTCTCTGCTGTCGGAGATCACAGTCTCAACTTCACCTACCCGAGGTTGTCAAAATTGGTATCTTCCTGTAATTTCCTATGCCGTTACAGCCCTCAATCAATCACAAGCAGGAAGGGCTGGAACTGTTGTCGACGTGGAAGGGATTTCCATCCACACTACAACAATTCTGAAGTTTAAAAGGATAGTATTTGGGCCATGGGGAGTGTTAGTTCAATACTGTTAAGAGTTGTTGTAACCACCTCCCCTCAGATGTGGAACCTGGCCTCCTGACCGGACAGCTCGCAGCAAGGGACAATCTTCTTACTGTGAGCATAATGAAAATCCTGCCCCCCCTTGAAGGTTTTTCAGGTTTTTCTTTATGCTCACTGAAGATTGTCCCTCTCTACTATCCATCTGGACAGTCTAGCTGCCTTGACGTAAAAGGAGTGGGAGGGGGATACTTTATCATTGAATTATTCTTGAACTATAACTCTGACAGTATTGAAATAACACTCTTCATGGCTCAAATATTATGAAGAGTAATTTGAGCTGCTTTTATTTTGAAACATTACTATCCCTTTAAGAGCATTCTCTCTTCTGCCCCACTTGGTCACTAGGGGAATGGAAAGAACACTTTCAGCACCATGGACATCATTACTCTTTATCCCTTTGAGTGCCATAGGGATGTACATTGCTCACCCCTGTGGAACTCAAAGGGTTCAAATTAAAAAAGTACACCAAGCACTACACAATTATCCCATTAGTTCTGTATCATGTGCACTCCAAGGGAACAAGGCTGGGAGTCAGGCAGCATCTGTGGGGAATTATGGCAACCACTTGCCCCCCTAGCCTTGTTCCCTTGCCTACTGGTAGCCATAGAGCCCCATATACATTGCTTGGCTCTCAGACTTGTTCCCTTGGCCACTGGTAGCCACAGATCCCCATGTACACTGTCTGACCCTCTCCAGCCTTGTCCGCTTGCCTACTATAAATCCCCATGGGCACTGCCTGAGCAAGGGAAGAAGACTGGGGGTGTCAGGCAGTGTATGTGGGGCTAACACACAATGGTGATTTTCCCATGCTGCCCCACAAACTATAACTCTGACATTCTATCGTATTGGATAGGTGATCAATGACAGGGGGATATCAGGAAGGGTCCCAGTGTCCCCTGCGAGGACTGAATTTAGTTAAACAAAGCTGACATATTTTTTAAATGTGAAGTAAAAGCAATGTGGCTGCATATGTCAGCTATTAACTGTGTGGGGGCAGTACATGTAAAATTTTGATAGGGGGGGCAGCATGTCGGAGGTATAGATTATGGAGCAGAATGTCGGATTTATATGGCAACATTTGTCTAATCAGAGAGCAGTAGCTAATGAATGCAGTAGGACATTTCATATTTTTTTATAATATTTCAGCACCTTAGAAGGGGTGGAAATGTAAAATAATCCCTATTTTTTCCTTTACTAACACCTTCTGAAAACATCTGTGCACACCATGCTAGGGTTAGAAAGACAATAATCCCTCATTTGATGCAGTAGAATATCTACTTTCACAAAATGAATGTCTTTATAGGTTATGGGGTAATTATACCTTCAAACTAAGTTTAGTGTATTTTGGTCATCTCAATGAAAATGCCAATTGAAATCCCATTATGCATCATTATCAATTTTGGGCCCCAGTAAAGGACATACATTTGTGCACCTATAAACATTGGGTATCAGTGTAATCAGAAAATATGTGGCATTCAAATTTCATATTTTTTTTGTTTGTTAGATAAAGCTTACTTAAGATGTTGTACAGTAAATTGTGACTTTAGTTTGCCTTTCTAAAAGCTTTCTGAAAACCAATATTTTTAACAAAATTTCCTTCATCATTGAGTACAGAGAGAAATTGTAGCCATCTTCTGATTCATGTCAGGCTACTTCAGGAAATATATGTTTTTATTAATTGTTGAGCTGTGTACAGTAGTTCTGGTATCTAATGAATGCAAAGTGCAATTTAGCCCTTTTTATTAGGAGTCCATGCAGGCTATGCATATGGGTAAAACTATACATTTTTGTTATGGGAATACTGGAAGGATTCAGTACTTTTAAAAATAACTGAAACATTCAAAACAATAAATGCTTTTGCATGGTTTTTGTATTTATGACATCATAGTTTATCGACCGGAGGCACCATGAACAGCTGAATTTGTTATATATATTTTTTTCACCATATAAATTTAGAATTAATTATGGAGTCGGATAGCAAAATATCGAAAATGTGCCCAGATAGTTTGCCTTACTTCCATTGTAATCAATTATATTTATAACATATGCATACAGCAGGGTTGCTTTGAAAGTAATGCCACCATGCAGAATGTTAATGATATTTATATATATATGATGTGTTTATTAAACTATTGTTCACTTCCTTACAGGGTGCTTTCTTCTGTGATCTTGTTCTGTTGTATTTCATCAAAAAGAGTAACTTTTACAGGGACAAGAAATTTGAAGCAGTGAAGTAAGTAGAATTTACTATAAACTACTGAGGCTGACTGGGGACAGATCAATTTCATGATGGGGATAAAAACAAAAATCCCCACTGATTTAGATGGGTAAAAAAAATACAAAAGGAATGCTACTAAAGCCAGTATATACAAAAACTGCAAAGAAAGATACTGGTGGCCTTAAATGATACGATAAAATATACATTTTTGGCGTAATGCAAGAAATGTTTGCATCTGATAAAGGCATTTTTGTGCGCAGATAGATTTTGCGCATGTTCTAATCCAGGAAGTTAAATACTGAACACTTCTTGAATTGCGCATAAAAAATTATTTTTCTCCAACAACACTACACAGATGCATAAATTCATCCGCAATAGCACTTCCTGCATTAGGCGCATTTGCTATTCCACTCACACAGATTCATTAATCGTGGCGATGCCCACAAAAAAATATGCGCAGCCGTTCGCTAATCTTGATTTTTCATGCGCAATTCAACAAAATCATGCGCAAACCTATTCCCTAGTGGTTTTCACACAGGAAATAGCGATTGTGCACGTTTCCTGCATCGCGTCATTAGTCACTACTGCAGTAAATAGTCCATAGTATTGAGTGAAGTGATTTCTTGAATGTTTTACTCTGGTGTTGCTGTACTTCAAATGTGTAGGTTCCTTCCACTACAACAACCAAAGACAAAAATGAAAAAGAGGGCGTATACATACATTTTAAGTGTAGTATTTGTCCTCTTCTCTGTAGCCTTCCCAAAACACTACAGAGGCCAAAATTCTATGTACAATTTACAGAGACTTAAACTGGCCTCCACACTTTGATAGCAGGTTCATAGGACACTGGTTCCCACATTCTCTGGATGCTGTCAGGATATTAAACACGATACCACTGCTCCTTATGGGACTGATGGATTCTAAGTATATGTACACTCCACAAACAAGCTTATGTGGCTTAAAATATATTTATTAAAAATATATACAAATATTTTGGTATGTGGTTTCACCACAACTTCACATTTGGTCTTTATATTGATAAATTAACAACCAAACTTTATCCTAAAATAGGCACTCCATTTACAAAAAAAATCCTGTTCGAGTCCCCTGGTAAGAAAACATATTGTTCAACAGATGGTAATGCCAGTCATAGACTATGGGGACAGGGTGTATTCTTCAGAGCCACAAATCAATCTTGGTAAACTCAACACTATGTATAATTCATTATGCCGCTTTGTCCTCCAATATACACTACCCAACTTTGTGATATGTTTAAAGAACTAAATTGGCTAAAACTCAAATCTAGACATACAATTCACCCCTCTTGTCTTGTTTAAAACCACTTCTCTAGAAAGCTACCAGACTACCTGAGCAATATGTTCACTCCAGCTCTCCATACTAACTATAACCCCAATCCACTGCTAATTCACTGAGTATTCTACACTACAAGAACGAAACCGATCTGCCTTTAAAGCCTGGAATCCCATACCTGAAAAAAAAATCAGATCTTCTCCCATGCTAAAATCCCTAAACGTAACCATTTCTTTGTTTGTAAAAACATCATGTAATTATATTTAATATTTTTTCTTATGTATGTATATGTGTATATATTGTTTTTCTATTTGAGAAAATATGTGACTTTCACTGTAAAATCTCTTGAGAACAAGAGAAATCTTATTTTTTTTCCATGGTAAAATATTTTCTATTTAAGCATTTTCTAAATAAATATATATCAATAAATAATGTATTTTGCAAAGTAAAAAAACTGTAAGAAACAATAAAAAAACTGTACATGCACATTCTAAACAAAAAGGAGCATACGCACAAGAAAACAAGGGCGCATGTGCAAGACCACAAATAGATTGCTAAAACCCTATTGAGTTGCATACAACCCCTAGACAATATACATCAGGTTTGTGTCTCACAGTACATGAATATGTACACTCAGATATGCTCCTTTTGTTTAGAGTGTGCAGTTTCCTTACTGAGACGAGTGATGTAGATATGGATTGGTTGTCCAGTCACAAGTGTGTGTAAAAGCCCTCCATCTTTGGAAGGCCATTAATAGCTGACTTGTTTGTCTGATTGTAACCTCATGAAAAAGTGGCCAAGTCATAAAATACATTAACTAATAACTATATATAATATATATATTGCTTTGCAATGCATTGCAAATCTCTCTAGCATTCAAGGGGAGTATACACTAAGACATAATAAAGAGGAGACAAAGTGGAGATAACTTCTCCGGTGATATTCTTCGATATTGTATGGCGCCTATGCACTAAGATCTCCAAAGATGGAGAAAAACATAGAATATCATAGGAAACGGAGAAGTGATATCACTGGAGATGTCCTCTCCACTTTATCACTTCTTTATCATGCCTTAGTGCATGTCCCCCAAGAGGTTAAAATCACCAAATAAATCAAAGGAAACGTAGTTAATTTTTGTTTCCCCACAGTGCAGTTATATCATTTTTATTTTAATTGCTCCAGAATTATGCTTTTCTTTTGGTCACAGGCTCACCATTCTTGTATTATTCTATTGACATTAGATCTGTAGTTTTCAACCGGTGCCCCCAGTGGCTACTAACAGGCCAGGATTTGAGAATGTCCTTGTTAGAGCACAGGTGAGTTAATCAATACGACTGAGCCTCTGATCAACACACTTGTGCTCTAGCAGGGAAATTCCTAAGTCCTGGCCTGTTAGTGGCTACTGAGGACATGGGTTGAGAACCTCTGCTTTAGATTGAATTTGTGCATGATGTAATTTATGTATTGGCATGGTGCCATTGCTCATGATATGGTTGTCATTTTTTTTCAATTTATAACAATAAGAAAATCTTTAAAAAAGTGTCAGAATTAATGGCAACTTAACCCCTTTAGGGAATAGTTAAGTTTCCAAAACATTGTTTCAAATTGAAATGAGAAACATCTCTCTCTTTCAAAAGTATTAGTACTATAGTACTTCTACCATCAGACTTTTTAACTCCATAATATTTGCTATTGTCTAAGGTCTTTAACCCTTGCATGGCCATAGGGGTGTGCTATGCATTACAGAGCAATGCGTTGAACACCCCATTGGTCCTTAAAAGGTTAAGACATAGTAATGCCTGAAATAACATTTGGGCAGAAAGTTTTAGAGTGACTGATACCAGTAACTTTCTCTAAAAACCTTACCTTATGAAGTGTTTTATTTCCCCTTCCGACATCTTTACAAACATCTGCTGCTTCTCAGTGAATGAGTTGGCAGCTGGTTGACCACAGTGGCTGAGATGGGGTGTGATAATACACGTTAGGTGTGAGCTGAGCAGTTGTGATTCTTCTCTCAGCTCTGTTATCTTCAGGATGCTGAAAAATGACTGACACAGAATTTAACACCTTCCCTCCCAGGTAAAACTTGGGTGTGAAGAACTTAATAATGATAAAGTTTTAATGGTAAATGTATAAAACCTTGTCCTAGTTTATTTCAAGAATTACTACTGCTTTAAAATGAGTCGGTCATCCAAATGATTTCAACAGGTAGGCAAGCAAGAAAAATAACCCATTGGATTATTCTAGTCTTATGACCTATACAGGTGTAGGAAACCTGTGGTTCCCCAGCTGTTCTTGGACTACAACTACAAGGACTGAGGTAGAACTGCTATAACATCTGTGTCTAAAATTGAATCAAAGGTATATAATAAACCCAAATCCATGATACTGAGCAAGTTTAACAAAGGAATTCATCAAGTGGTAGAGATGGTAGCATACGTGGCCACTATTAACCTTTTGAGTGTCATGGGGCTCATAGTGCATTGCCTCATATATCCCTCTGTTAATCAAAAGGTTAATGAGCCACCTGGGCCTTGGGCAGTGCAACTACATAACTACGTGTGTTCCCCCTCCTTCTAGAAGTAAGTACTCTAGTTAATACAAGCTGCACACAATGTGGGTACTACATGAATTAACTGAGTCCTCACAGATAGATGCTAAGAATCGATGAGAAAGTAGGATAGTCTTTATACAAAAATCTATTCATTCATAGATAAATCAGAGTATAAGTGCAAAGAAAAAGATCAATATTGCGCTCTGTATCAATATGTAAATGTACATATTGATACAGAATGCAGGATTGATCTTTTTCTTTGCACTTGCATTTTGGGTTTCGGCCTGATAATTGGGGGTTATGGAGAACCCTCTCTTTCTTTCCTTGCTGCTACTTATGTCAATTAATTAATCTCCTTTAATTTATACACTATATGTATTCACTGTGGTTAGTTTAGCACTGTAAGCTTTTCCTGTCTTTTGCTATAAATCAGAGTATGGCTAATACATTTATTTTTCAATTTTAGCCATTTACATTTATTATATTAATTCATCAAGAAGATATGCCCTTAAGAGCACACTTTGAAAATTAAAAGGAACCCAACAAAAATAAAAAATAGCTAATGTATTTAGTTGAGGCAATATTAGGATAAGTTACTTATCTTAGAGTGTTGCTTCATTGAAGTTGGCTTCCCCATTTTTTTCATCACTGCTCATAACAAGGCACATGCCTCAGAGTGAATGGATTTTATTCATTTGCATCTCATAACACTACTAATTGTTCTTCTTATTATTATTATTAGTGTGTCCGGCTTGATGATGTCCAACAGAGCTTGATCAGAAATGTTATACTCTGATGACTGAATAGTGTTTACAGTATAGATACAGATGGGACCACAATGCTTGCAATCAATAGGGAAACCTAGCCTTCAGTGCTTGTATTCTCAAGGATAACTCAGCCTTGTAGTTTACAGAACAGATGTAGGCTGAATCACAAAGTTTGCAATCAACAGGGAAACTGTACATCAGTGCCTGCAATATATCAAACTGACAGTGTACAATAAAGTTTGCATTATGCTTGTAATCAACAGTGAAAGTTACACTGAGTACAAGCACTGTGATTTAGTCTGTATCTTTATTGTACACTCAGTCGGTCTGTGCAATAGATTGTAAGTCTTGACCTAATTTCATTATTGCTTGATCTGTCATATGAAAGACACTTACCAATTAAAGTCCTTTTGCTGAACCCATTGAAAGCCACTTTTTCATTAGGGAGTAGTTGCCTTTACAACAACTCTGTTTGTTCCAAAGTTGCATGATAAGTATATTTATATAGCGCTATTGGGTATGAAGTGATTTATATTGTTAGAGTATTGTGCAGCCCATTTGCTCCATTATAGAAGGGAGATTTGCACCACCCCTTTTACCTCCACAACCTCTGTAGAATTAGACCTTTTTCCTGCACAGGACCTAACCTGTTTAGGAGAGATATTCCCTCTTTAGGCCCAAATCCCTCTGTTCCTCATTCCACCTCTGGTGTCCCTCTTTTAAGAGATTAGACTGTATGATGCGTATATATGTGTATCACATTGCTCCACAACAGATTAATGCTGGTTTAAACTTCAGGATATGTGTTTATAAATTAGTATGTGTAAATAAAATACTTTGGTCTTGCTCTAAATCATTTATTCAGTTACACAAAAAGGTATCAATCAATCATGAAATAATCTAAAAAAATCTTATTTATGGCCCCCAGCCACACCCACAGCAACACTACCATAAAACAAAAGTGTCACTCTTTGGTCATTTAAAATATTGGGAGGTGTGCAGAACACTGGCAAGACCCTAGTTCACTCAGTCATCAGGTCATTGGCTCAACTATTGTAATACCCTCTTAGCTGGTCTTCCTCTTGTGAGACCATCACCACTTCAGAGAATCATGTACACTGCCTCTATCTAGGTTAATTCATCTCACTTGTTGCACTTCCGCTGCAGCCTGACTCAGTCAGGCACTTCACTGGCTTCCAGAACTGGCATAGATAACATTTAGAATTTTCATACTTCACTATAGAGCCATCCACATATACATATCGGTGCTCATCTCTAAATACACCAAAAACCTCCTCTTAGGCTCAGTAAACAATCTTTCAGGATTGCCCCTCTTACCACCACCACTCACTATGGAACCCAAGATCAAAACAGAGAAGTCAATGATCTCTGGAGCTCACTACTAGGGATGGACGAAAAGTTCCATTTTTTTTTGCCACTGGAAATTTTGTGAAAAAATACATAATTCTCCTGTTCCAGTGGGAAACTGGCACAAAACTTTTGACAGAGAATTTCCTCCCTATATTTTGTTTCAAACGAAGTTTTCTAGCTGCTTAGAATTTTCTGCCATACTTTACTTTTGATTTCTGTGAGGTGGGAATAGAAATTGTGTGTGTGTACTTTTACACTCCTATACTCCTTGACAGTTGAACTATAAGATATTAGGTGTGAACCAAAAATTTCAGAATTTTTTCAGTTCATTCCTCATGGAATTACATTTTCCCCAGTTAAAAGAACTGTATTTTTTTTGTTATGTAAACAATTGAGTAAAACAATGATTTGGAATTCAAATTCTATTACATTTTTTTTCCATTAAACTGCAGTTTTTAATATGGTCACCAGGTGGTGCTGTCTCTTACCCATAAATTGCATTATATACATGTATTTTGGATACCAGTTTTTGCTGATTAACCCTTTCAATGCCAGAGAAGTGTCCAACGCATTGCAACACAATGCTTTGCAATGTTTTAGATACCTCTCTGGCACGCAAAGGGTTCAAAAGAAATGTTTCAATTCTAATAACATTTGAATTAATGATCTCTCAGCATTGGAAGTGGTTTTGTTTAGTTCAGCAGGAAAAGCAACATAATTTTTTCATCAAATAACGTTTACTGCTACTTTAAAGAAATCTATAAGAAAGGGATTTGGATTCTCATGTTTAAGTGTGTTGAGTATTTGGATCTTAGTAAATACTAATATATTTATCCCTGCAGATCCGCCTCTAAAAAAACCCTGCAAGTCAAAGTCAATGGACAAAAGAAATCAAAAAGTCACGACGCATTGGACCAGTTAACACAGCCACAGGAGGTGGAGACTTAACACCTGTGCCTATCAGAGACATGCTTTTCCATTATGTCAGAGAGAAGTAAAAAGTGCCTGATTAGGAATGTTACATTATTCTGACACCCTGAGTTAGGGTAATGACTGGGATTGGCATAAACATTTAATTCCATCCATTGCTTCTCACAGCTGATGTGCTACTGTTTGCCGAGTATATGAAGAAACTCGTGAATTGTCAAGTACACTGTTTACATTGCTCTTAACCCTTGGAGTGCCAGAGGGGTGCCCAATCACCCCTCGGGCATTCAAAAGGTTAATGAAGGAAGAAATGGAACAATTCTGGAGACAACCGAGCCATAGATATCCAACAAAATTCAAAGCATTGCTATGGATACCTCTTTAGCATTCAAGCGGTTAAGAGCCCCAGTTTAACACTTTGAGTGCCAGAGGGGTACGCAACGCTTTGCAATGCGTTGCATACCCCTCTGGCACTCAAAGGGTTAAATCAATGGTGATTTGGGGGTTTTTTTCACAGTCTTAGTAAGTTTGCCCCAAAAATGTTCTAGGTCTCCACCTGAACTCCATCAGTATTTCTATCGCTGTTGTATCATGAACGGAAATATTTATGTACAATAAGGTATTAGCTCTCTCATGTGCTCCTGTCCACAAGGTATATGAAGAACCTGTGCATTGTTCCTTACTGTTTACATTGCTCTTAATGCAAAGAAAGAGTCACATGGAAAAATCACTACTACTGCTACTACTACTAGTACAACTCATTTACTTTTAATGCACTAAGAAGAACAGGGTGCAATTCTGCAACAAACCAGCTGTACCACAGGGGACACATAAAAATTGCTATTGATTTAAATGGGGCTTTTAACCCTTTTACTACTAAACAGGTCTCTAACCTCTTTGTATTTAAAGGGATAGTAATGTTTCATAATAAAAGCAGCTCCAATTAATCTTCATAGTATTTGGCCCATGGAGAATGTTATTTCAATTCTGTCAGAGTTGTAGTACAAGAGTAATTGAATGATAAAGTATCCCTCTCCCGTCCCTTTTACTGATGTAACACTGCTCAGCTCAGAGCAGCAGGGTGGTGCCCAAGTGGATTGCAGAGAGGGACAATCTTCAATTAACATAAGGGGAAAAACCTAAAAACCTGTCAATGGGGGCAGGGCTTTCATTGTTCTCACAGTAAGAAGATTGTCCTTTGCTATGCGCTGTCTGGTTTGTGGACCAGATTCTACATCTGAGGGGAGGTGGCTTACACGAGGTAAAAGGGGCTGGAGGCGGATACTTTATCATTCAATTACTCTTGAACTACAGCTCTGACAGTATTGTATTAACACTTTCTTTGGCTCAAATGCTATGAAGATTAATTGGAGCTGCTGTTTTATGTGAAATGTTACTATCCCTTTAAGAGGTTAAAAACCCCATTGAAATAAATCCAATGGAACAAGATCAGTAAAATTAGCTAAAAAATCTGAATATCCTAAAAATCAATAGCATTTAAAATTGAAACAAATTATAAATATTAAATACAAAGCAGAAGATTCAATATGATACACTCTGGTGATGTCCATAATAAAGTTCAAGCTGTATCCAAAACCATCCTATATAATAATTCGCCAAGTTGTGTGTAACGCCCGACATGCGCAGTAGACACTGCTGCGCGTGCGGCAGTCATACGCAGTAGAGACTGCCCGCGCCGAGGCTGATACAGAGCTGGGCGCTCCAAAGGAGCGTCCAGCTCTGTATCAGCCGAGGCGCGGGCAGTCTCCACTGCGTATGACTGCCCCGCGACCGGCTGCCAGAGGCTCTGTATCAGCCGAGGCGCGGGAGACCCGCGACCGGCTGCCAGAGGCACTGTGGCCCGTGTAACGGGCCGTTCAACTAGTACTTGATAAAAAGGATGGTGAACAGAACAGATTGATTGTAGTGGAATGATGAACTCCAATAGGAAAAGATGAAATTATATCTACTGATGGATATGAAAAAGTTGATTGTTTCTTGATCAAATCCATGACATATGAGTTATTTTCATACCTGGGAAAATTCGAAATGAGCTGACCCTGAGGGTTTGTAGATATTAACCCTTAAAGCTCCCTTTAATATAGGTCCATGATGACATGCCCCTATTAACACTTATGGATGTGCTCAGATCAGGTTTTTCAGATCCATTAATATGTAACAGCTTAGAGCTATCAATGCTTTAACACACGCAGGTCAAGCAGGACTTCTCCCTTTGTTTTCTTGGTATAAGTAGCACCAAGTTTGGCACTAAAGAAGCAGTTAATTGGAGCAGATTAGATAATAGGTAGAGCTGGTGGGAGATTCACTAAGCGGTGATAAAGAGGTGATGAAGTGGAGATGACTTCTCCAGTTTATCACTTCTCCAGTTCCTATGTTATTCTATAGAGCTTATGCATTAAGATATCCAAAGTTGAAGAAATCTTAGTGCATAGGCTCCACAGAATAAAACAGGAACTGGAGAAGTGATATGATTGGAGATGTTATCTCCACTTTATTACCTCTTTATCACCACTTAGTGAATCTCCTCCCTGGACTGTCTCTGAGAATGTGGCCATTCACCATGAGACCCTGAGATTGAGAACAAAACCTGGAGTCTCAAGGTCAAACCCCAAGAGTTCCCAGGTATGGTTATTGTCCTTAAAGGGATAGTAATACTTCATTTTAACTTTATTTTATTTTGTAGGCATTAAAAAAAACATGAAGAATGATATAAGTCTTATCTCTCAAACCTTTATGGTTTATGAGATATTCACAAGCAAAGTTTCCCCTCCCGCCCCTTTTACCTAGTGTAAGCAATCTCTTCTCAGATGTGGAATGCAGTCCATAGACTGGACAGATAACAGCAGTGGACAATCTTCTTCCTATGAGAACAATGAAAGCCCTGCCCCCCTTGACAAGCTTTTCAGGTTTTTCCCTTATCTTAATTGAAGGTTGCCCCTCTCTGCAGTCTACATGGGCACCTCCCTTCTGCTCTAGCTGAACAGTCTGACATCAGTAAAAGGGGCGGGAGGGGGACACTTTGTCATTGAATTACTCTTGAACTACAACTCTGACAGAATTGAAATAACACTCTCCAAAGTCCAAATACTATGATGATTAATTAGAGCTGCTTTTATTATGAAACATTACTATCCCTTTAAGAATCTATAGGTTACACTTTTAAAATATTCTTGCATTCCCAGATGGTTGTGCCTTTATTAAGTGATTGATACACTTGAATATATTAACATCTCAAAAAGATTTTAAAAATTCATGGGACAGAAAGTAGAAAAAGATCCAAAAGTAGATTTATTAAAGGGACAGTAATGTCCCAAAAAAACTTTTTATAGTTTTGTAGAGGAGAAGAAAATAAGCTGAATGGCACAAACCCTATCTCTCAGACTGCTGTGGTTTGAGAGATATAGGCATTGGAAGTTCCCCCTCCCTCCCCTTCTCCTTATGTCAGCCTCAAGGAGGCTCTGCAGCAGTTATTGCAAAATGATTACTTCATTGGAAAGGTCTACAAAGTGTGCTGGTTTGCAAGCACACTCTGTAGACCTTTCCAATGAAGTAATTATTTTGCAATAACGCGATTTCGGCTCTGCTGCAGAGCCTCCCCGAGTTGTACGACTCGAATCTCTTACTGTCAGCTTTACAGCTGACATCAGGAGAAGGGGAGGGGGGACATTTCAATGCCTATATCTCTCAAACCATAGCGGTCTGAGAGATAGAGTTTGTGCCATTCAGCTTATTTTCTTCTCCTCTACAAAACTATAAACAGTTTTTATGGGACATTACTGTCCCTTCAATAAAAAATAAACTGAAAAACCCTTCATAAATTGTATGTATTGTACCATTTTTGGGCCATTGCTCCTCGGAGGGGTCCATTGCTCTTTCAGCCACAGACTGTATCTTTCTTCTGCCATCTATGGAATACACTGTCTATTCAGATTCAGGTCATTGGGCGGAATGAAAGAAACATGTGCAATCTCTATTTACAGTGCTCGGTTGATGGCAAAATGATTAGCATTAAAATGTTACTGAATTGTGCAAATAGTGAACGTTTGCTCATTTTTTTAGTGAATGCATTTCAAAAAGTAGGCATGGTTAAAATGTCTGCCTTTTTTGAGAGGATTAGCAATTGCGCCTAATTCAGCAAAGCAATTTTCATAAGTCATTCATTTAGGAGCATGTGCTAACTTTGCTGTTAATTTAAACAGTGGTTCTCGAGCTTTTTTTTGCTCAAGGCACCCTTAACATGCACTCTGGCATTTTCGGGGCACCCCTATCATTTTATGTCATTTGTCATGGGTGTAATGAAGGTTACAGGTACATAAATATAGAGTTGTTATTATTAGCCCTCACAACTAAAACAAACATATTGTGCATAGTAATATCCTTAAATATACAGCTGGAATTCTACATTCACATTTTTGTCAAAGCCTTATAGATAAAATAGGGCACCCTAAGTGGATGTCCGTGGCACACCAAAGTGCCACTGCACCCTGGTTGAGAAACACTGATTTAGGAGCATGTGCTAGTCAGGATCAGTGCTTTAATAGTTTTTTTGCCTCAAAACATGAACAATCACACATAGCACATACATTTATGGCTATTATAAAATAGCAAATGGTCCACATTCTTGCATTCCCCCCATAGTTCCCTCTTTGCTTCTATCCTTGGTCCTGATTCTGGGCTACAGTTTTTTCTTTTATATCAGTGTCCATTATCTAGCATCAGTGACTGTTTTATATCGATCTGCAATTTCGAGGAAGGAAAACTGTCAGATGGCATGCTGTTTAAAATGGTCAGTTCCATCAGGAAAGGAGAACCAACAGGGGGCATGGTAAGACACTAGACACACTAATAAAATATGCAGAATGCTATATCCTACTCGTATCATCGTTCAGCAGCTCACTTCCTCAGAGGGTTACAGACCAATGGGTTTCCATCCTATTTAAACCTTGACCCTAACCTCTGAATGTTCAGATATGTTGTCCATTAATATGAAATATAGTAGACAATAAAAAGCTGTATAGTAATGTGAAGTAAAATCTGCAAAAAAAAAAAAGTCATAAATGAAATAAAATAAATAATAAATATATCCAAAATTCTATTTACACTTCAGATATATTACCACAATGCTGTTTGATTAAATCAAGCTCAAGAGTGCCACAACTTATTTAGTGGTAGTATGATGCATTGCAGAGTGCCCAGTGCCGGATTTAAATCTCAGGAGCCTGTAGGCACAGAAATCTGAAGCACCTCCCCCATTGGCCATCACCACTAGACACCTCCACATTGTCCCCCATCATCTTCATATTGCCCTTACATTGTCCCCTGTCAGCTCCATATTGCCCCCATCAGCTCCAGCTTACCCTCACTTTGCCCCCATCAGCTCCATATTGCCACATCAGCTCCAACTTACCCTCACATTGCCCCCATCATCTCTATATTGCCCCCCATCAGCTCAAACTTACCCTCACATTGCCCCCTCATCTCCATATTGCCCCCCATCAGCTCCATATTGGCATCAGCTCAAACTTATCCTCACATACATTGCCCCATCATCTCTACATTGCCATCATCTCCATCTTGCCCCCCATCAGATCCATATTGCCCCATCATTTCCACATTGCCCCCCAGTGTCCGTTTCCTACCTCTTCCCTGGTGGTCCAGCGGCAGGAGAGGTCTGTATGTGCCTCATTTGGCACGGACCTGTAGCTGCTGGAGCTCCCGCGAGGTCTTCTCTTCATGCAGAGTGCTGGGAGATGATGTCATCTCCCAGCGCTCTGTAATACTGAAGAGCTGACGAGGGAGCGCAGCATCTACAGGTCTGTCCTGAAGGAGGCACAGACCTGACTGGGCGGTGGGGGGGGGGGGGGGGGGGTTAGTACGGGCTGCGAGGCAACTTTTTTTTTTTTTTTTTTTTAAATGGTCCCAATGACAGGCGTCCCTCTGTGGGGTGCGCCTGTAGGCAGATGCCTACTCTGCCTAACAGTAAATCCGGCCCTGAGAGTGCCCAGTGACTAAAAATATGTCAGCCTTCTACTCATCTTTTAGTTGATCTACCAGGACATCTGATAGTGTCAAGGACAGACTCACTTGGTAGGAAGGCTACATGCATCTCTTAAATATACAATCCAGTTGTTGAATTATTTAAATTATTTTAAATGGAAACAAAATAATTTTTAGTCTCATGTGATGTAATTTCCCTTTATTCAGGAAACCCCCATTAAGAAAGGTATTAAGCCAGTGCAAATCGTTTTAGAACAGGTTAATATTATGCCTTTTAACTAAATGCAATGTTTTGTAGATATCATCAATTTTATATTGACTCATAACTATTTTATCTCTGGGGGAGGTGTGCTATTCCCAAAATCTTGGTATAACTATGGGTTCCCCATTTGCCCCTTCTTTTGTGAATATTCATACAGGGCATTCGGAGCAGTAGCATTTTGGGGATGGAGCCCATTCAGGGAAAAAATTGTTTGTTTTTTTTACAGGTGGTACATAGATGATATGTTTTACTAGTGCTTTTAACAAAGAATCCCTGGTATTTTAGATCTCATGATATATGCCAATGAATACAGTCAGATAGGTTATTGAAACCAAAGAAAGACAGTACAGTATTTCCTATTTGCATGCTAGAAATGACCAATACAAAAATGGATGTCAAATAACTCCTATGGCCAGTTCAGATGTATAAAGAGGAATGGTCTTAAAGATTAGAATTTTTAAATAGGAGCAGAAATTTTAAAGGTAATTTTAAAAGAAAAAGGCTATGATAACATGCTGTTAGATAAAGCTTCTGAACAAGCCAAATATGGAGAACTGAATGAAGACACTAAAATGATAGAATGAATCTTAGTTTACAGGGACAATACTCACTACTACATATAATTCTAATGATAGAGAAATAAAAAGAATTCTATATAGGCACTGGGCCATTTTAAAGGAAGACTCAGTGTTAAATCGAAAACTAGGTGACCACCCATAAGTAGTATTTAGTGGCACCCACTGACATAGAATGGAAAAGGTAACAAAATCCCCCATTTTTTCTTAATACCAATAGGCATGTTTAAATGTGCAAAACAATCATATACAACATGTAGTCACGTAAGTAATAATATTAGTGAATTTAAACCATCTGTTACAGGATGCAGTTATTCATTTAACCCTTTCATGAACTGCCTCACCGTGTATGTGATTTATTTAATCACTTGTACCTGTGGTATAGAGTATGTGGGGAGGACGTCAAGAAAGGTAAAAGCTTGCTTCTGTGAACATTTGAATCATGTCAAGGAAGGAATAGACTCACATTTTTTCCTTAAACCCTGTGAAGAGTGTCATAATAAAAAGGATAATAGGTTAAGTAATGACCATGGGCATATAGTATAGGATCATACCTCCCAAGTGTCCCTCTTTAGGAGGGACAGTCCCTCTTTGAGACCTAAATCCATCTGTCCCTCTTTCCTACACTGGTGTCCCTCTTTTTAGGAGATCAGACTTTGTGGTGTGTATATAGCAATAAAACTCACATTAGTGTTTGTAGAAACTTCAGTATATGAGTAAATACATTAGTCTGTATAAATAAAATACTTTGGTTTTGATCTAAATCATTTATTCAATTGCACAAAGAGGTGTCAATAGGTGATGAAATAGCCAAAAAATTCTCAGTAATGCCACGCCCACCAGCCACACACCCAGCCACACCCCCTAAAATAGAAGTGTCCCTCTTTGGCCATTTGAAATGTTGGGAGGTCGAGGGGTGGACGTGACAAACTCAAACTTGGACAAAGGGAGATATTTTGGGTACATGGGCTAAGGAGGTCTTCAATGGTTAAATTTGGATATTGATCTTACCAGAATTTGTATAAATGTAAGTTGAAAGATGGCCGGTATAGTGATCCACATGTTTATTAAGTTTATTATAAATCACAAAACATACATCTACAAAACTGTAAAGTTCCTCAATTTCACAGGGATTACTAATTAATATTGTTTCATAGAAAAAGCTTGTGTTAAATATATAGGCAATTTAGAAAGCTAATAGAAAATTATTAACCCTTTAAGTGTCAGAACGGAATGCAACACATAACAGAGCAATGCGTTGCGTACCCCTCTGGCATTCAAAGGGTTGCTAGACCTCTTTTTAAAGATAACATTAATGAATGAATTGCCAGCTAATGTGTATAGAATTTTGACCTTTTGACATTTTCAAACATTTCAGTAGCTTTAATATGCAAATTACCTGTGACAGTTCATGAATCATATTAAATAATATTTAACAATATTTAATGTAATATCTTGTTTGGAGGGTTTTTTACTAAGTATTTTATGCATGTATTTTGTGGTAGGGGTGATGATCTATTTTGCCCTGTAGGGGGCTCCATTGCACCATGAATTACTAAACTAATATTAACCTATCCTATATAATAATTCAGTAGGATGTTTGTTATTATGCAGTCATATGCAGTAGAGACTGCCCGCATTCGGGCAGTCTCTGCTGCGCATGACTGCATTACGTGAGTGATGCGACACAAGACTGCATTGTGTGGAGCAGTGAGGTAGCAGTCTCTTAACATTACCCGGACCTTGGCCAGTGTACACGGGCTTTTACACTAGTATATAGATATATATATATAATAAAATAATATGTTTTGAGGGAGTATTGGAGTCTCCTAGAAAAGCATCTTGTGATTAATAAGCATATGTCTCAGAGAAATTGTATTAATGATTACAATATAAACCAGTGATTCACAAATAGGGCTCTGCAGCAAATGGGTGTGCTGCTGAAATCCATTTATGGTAACTTGTTTTCTATAAAGACTGAATGTTGAGTCTCAGATGTAAAATTATGGACATTTGTATAAACAGTATGTTGTTTTTGTTATTCTGATTGTGAGATCAAAGAAAAACCACATATTACTTATTCATAACCGTCATAATGCCTATGTCAGATGACATATATAACTTAAGAAGTGCCTCAAAAAATTCTAGTTTGAGTGTTTCAGGTGTTCTGAACAAAAATGGATTGAGAACCACTGATATAAACTTAGGAGCAGATACTTTGTAGCATAGAAAAATAAAAGGAAGATTGTATTGAATGTGAGGATCAGACAACTTTTATTTAAAGGGATTGTAATGTCCCAAAAAAAGTATCTTCTAAATGGTAGCTGCACTAAAAAAAACATTTAATGCGCTTAATCCTTTCTCTCAAACCGTTATGGTTTGAGAGTTATAATAAAGACCTCTGATCCCTTCCCCTTCTCATGCGTCCGCTGTACAGTGACCGTCATGAGATCCTGCTTCCGGGACCAGACAGCGGCTCTTCAGGAGCGCTGTCATCTAGATGTCTAAGTATAATTACTTTATCGGAATGGTCTACAACATGTGCTTGAAAGCCAGGCTCATGTTGTAGACCATACCGATGAAGTAATTATACTTAGATATCCCTATGACAGCTCTCCTGAAGAGCTGCCTATAGTTGGGCGACTGGATTCTGCCTCTGACAGCTTTACAGCTCATCAGGCAGAAAGGGGAGTGAATGGAGGACTTTATTTTCTTATTTCTCTCAAACCATAACGGTTTGAGAGAAAGGATTAAGCGCATTAAGTGTTTTTTTTAGTGCAGCTATCATTTAGAAGATACTTTTTTGGGGACTTTACTATCCCTTTAATTCTCGAGTATCTGGTAAAGAGGTTAGTCAAAAGGATGACATATTTTTAGTGTTTGGGTACATAGGTATTTGGTATGCCCCTTCACGTCATGACAATCCCTCTAAGGAAGCTACAGTACCCTTGAGTTGATTTATTAGAAAAGCCTTGTGGTAGCATATTTGAAGTCTAATTAAAATTGTTATACATTTATTATTAATCAGATATAATTTATTACTTGTTACGGTTTTTACTTTGCATCACTGCACTGTTTTTTATTAAGTTTACTATATTTCATATTGATGGACAACATAATTGACCAATCAGAGCTATGGAACAAGGTTTAAATAGAATAGAAACCCATTGGTTTGTAACCCCTGAGAAAGTGGGCTGCTGAGCCCATGATATGTATAGGATATAGAATTCTGTGTATTGTATTAGTGTGTCTGGTCTCTTCCCACAGCCTCTTCGTGTATCTCTCTTTCACTGTGGAACTGTTCTGTATAAACAGTATGTAAACCTCCAGAGTTCCCTGGTACACAGCTATCAATGATACTTAAAGGAGCAGTACATTTTTGTTATGAAAAATATATATTGTAGGCATTTTCCTGTTAAAGTGGAACGTTCATGCTACAATAAGTTATGCCCAATTAATTGTTAGTAGCTTCTTATTCATGGAAATAGCGTAATAACATTGCTTAAGTGCCAGCATGAGTCAGAATCATAAAATGATATGCAACTTGCATCAGTGGGACATCGCAGACATCTTGCCGATGATTGATCTGTGTGACTTCACTGTCCATCCCTGCCTGTATGCTGATAGGTTATTTGCCAAAGAGGAAGTTGCATTGTACATTAAGGTACAGGAGGGGACGGACAGCACAGGAGCAAAGATCACTCTCAGACAAGATGTCTGCGCTGTCCCACTGATGTAAGCTGCATATGATGTTATGATTTCAACTCATGCTGGCACTTATCCTTCCGGCACTCAAAGAGTTAAGCAACGTTATTACACTGTTTCCATGAATAATAATCTACTAACAATTAATTGGGGATAACCTATTGTAGCATGATAGTTCTGATTTAAGTGAAACAGAGGGTTTTTTTTAATCTATAGTGGTCAGATTCCATTTAGTTATTGTGTTACATTCTATTGGAGAGTAAAGTCACTGACCAACAGTTCTCCATAAAATATGATACAAACTGCTGAGCCATGTGTCAGTTAGAACCTTCAGGAAGTAAATGCACTGTAAATTCATGTTCTGGCAATTTGAACTGATATAACATCTGAATAAAACAACTGATAGCAGTGGGGAAACCCTTGTTTTACTCCGCAGGAAAAACTCTATAACACATAGGTTTTCATAAAAGAAAGTGTACTGCTCCTTTAATAATGGTTTTACTGTAAAGAAAGAACTTCACCAGCCCAGTATCAGGACCAAGCAGAGAGGCAAAGAGGGAACTGTGATCTGAATCTGAACCGATGGCATATTCCATACACAACAGCAAAGGGACACAGTCTGTGGATGAAAAAGGATTGGATCAGTCCCCACCCCCCTAGGAGCACATGACTGAGGTTTATTACTAAATCTACACTTGGATCTTTTTTTCTGTGCACTTTTATATCTTTCTTTCAGATACCAGATTAAACCAATGGGCATTTTTACTTGTCTACAATGGTGCAGTTGGTTTGCCCCAGAATTACTCTAAGGGGGGGGGGGGTTATGCACTAAGGTGTGATAAAGAGGTGATAAAGCAGAGATGACTTCTCCAGTGATATCACTTCTTCGGTTCCTATGCTATTCTATATATCCCATGCACTAAAATCTCCAAAGTTGAAGTGATCTTAGTGCATTGGCTCCAGAGAATAACATAAGAACTAGAGAAGTGATATCACTGGAGAAGTCATAGGATCTATAGCATAACATAGGGACTGAAGAAGTGATATCACTGGAGAAGTCACCTCTGTTTTATTAATACTTTATAACTCCTTAGTGCATCTCCCCCCTCCAAGGTCTCCTAACTGCATCAGCTTTCCTGTCTCTGTTGAGCCTATGATTATGTGTTCTTGTTATGCATGAAACGCATTAGGCAGACATGTTTCTCATTTTGTATTCCCCCCCATGTGGGATGTTGCTTCATGTTTGATGATTTTAAACATCCAAATAAAAATCTAAAGTTTTATACAACAAATCTGGTTACACTTTGCTATGATGGTGCCGTGAGCGCTCCACTCCAGTTGTCCTCTCGTCTGTGGAAATCACTACTATTGATGGGAGCAGCACCAGGCCCACTGTGCCGTGTAAACCTACACACACACACACACACACACACACACACACACACACACACACACACACACACACACACACACACACACACACATATATATATATATATATATAAAATTGAGGAGCCCCTTACACGGGCCACAGTACCACTGCCAGCTGGTTGTAGGGCAGTCATGCACAGTAGAGACTGCCCACGCCACGGCTGATACAGTGCCAGCCGGTCGCGGTGCAGTCATGCTCAGTAGAGACTGCCCGCTCTGTATCAGCCTCGTTACACACATTTTAGCAAATTATTATATAGGATATGCGCACGCATGTGTGTGAAAGTGTTACTATCCATTTAAAGGAAATATAACCCTTTCTTTTGGCTTAAGTATTCTGAAAGTAAAAAATATATACAGTCAAATTGCCTATAGGTTTTTTTTCATCTTTACAAATCCTTTTTTAAGACCTTTTTGGCATTGTTAGCAAGCTCAATGACATTGCACAAGAATAGCCATGTATTTTAGTGTACATCTTGTAGGTTCACCTATGGTCTTCTGGCCCCTCCTCCATTCATAACCATTTGAGTGTCAAAGCTTAGCCTCCCAGTATACAACAGAATGCCTATGTGCACAACAGGTAGTGCTGTTACTAGCATCTTAATTCAGTGTAAGATTTTGAGCTGTAATGTATTTTGAGATAAGCATCAAGTATAAGCAGCCATTTTTCTCAGTGGCTCAGTCATTGAATTAATTCACCTGTGCAGGGAAATCCTAAAGACGTGATATATTAGGTGTGCCTGAGGATTTATCCGAATCTGTGCAGAAAATCCTAACGGCCACTGTGAGCAAAATATGAGTGGAGTGTTTTCTCTAAAATAAATCTTTAATTAGTAATTGACATCATGTTAAATGAGGCACATATGATTGCTGCAAAACTCAAGAGGGGTTATGCACTAAGGCGTGATAAAGAGGAGATAACGTCCTTCGTAATATCACTTCTTCAGTTCCTGTTATTCTATAGAGACTGTGCCCTAAGGTATCCAAAGCTGAAAAAATCTGAGTGCAGAGGCTCTATAGAATAACATAGAAATTGGAGAAGTGATATCACTAGAGAAGTTATCTCCACTCTATTACCGCTTTATCATACATTAATGCATCTTCCCCAAGGACTCCAAAATTCCTTCCACAGAATTCTTGTTAGGAATTATTTCACTGACACAAAATCATTACTAATTATAAATTCATTTTAGAGAACAAGTACACATAAAATTGATTCATATTGGTCATTAGAGTGTTCTGCATAGATTCAAAATAAGGCGACCACATATCCCTTTAAAACAGGTATCCTTGTAAACACTTCATACTACAGAACTGAACAGAATCAGTGCAATCTTGCAGAATGTGTTTTTACTAAACATCCCAGATTTGAAGGGACATGTGATCACTTTAGGACATTTATTGTTATAAGGTGTTTGTGTTCATTTTACCACTTGAGGAACAGAGGTCCACAAACCCTTTCCATTTTTAGGCAATTCTCTTCTTTTAAATAATGTTGGAACGTCTCTGGGGGTAGGGGCTGTATCATAAAGCAAAATTAGGTTAAAAACATGCAGTTCTTCAACATAACATTGATGAATAAAATAATTTGTTTTGAAATGGGGCAGATCTTTCCGATACCCTTGTGGGACATATGCACGTGTGTGTTAGATAGGGAAAAAAGCTCTCTCATTTATTAACCCTTTGAGTGCCAGAGTGGTAGGCAACACATTGCTTTGCAATGCATTGCGTACCACACACACACACACACTCATATATTAACCCTTTAAGTGCCAAATGTGTGTGCAACAAATTGCAAAGAGATCTGTTGCACGAACCATTGGCACTTGACATCTGGGCTAACCCATGGCCAGTTTACACAAAGCAAATATAAAACTATTATGACGAAAGTATTCCTTTTTATACCTATAGCTTTACATTGATGACGCACCCAAAACATCCATATTTCTATACTAAAATGCACTATAATTACAAATATTAAATAAAATCTGCCAAAAAACTGTATGTATAGTCCAAGGTAAATACACTGCAAGGAGTATGTGGCATAACTGTTAAAAATGTGAAGTTGTATAGTTGGAGAGCTTTGTCTAATATTAGTATACTGTTTCAAAGGGAATTATAAATGAAATAATGAGGAGCTCAGAGATTTGGTTTCTAAGTCTGGCTTTAACTGTTAAATGGGAACTGTACCTACAGGAATAAATGGCTTCCCTAGGTATGAATCTCTAATACACTAATCAGGTGTGTGTTTATGTATGTATATATTATACAGATGTTAAACAGTGCTGGGTTTTTTTTTTTTTTTTTTTTAAACGCGATAGAAACGAAGTTTGAGGGTTTACTTTTCCCTCTTCTCCTCATTCTGATAGGCACCATCTTGCCAAAGAAAATACAGGAGATCCTCCTCCCCGCTGGTCTGTCAGTAAACTGGAGCACTCTCATTGGCTAGATATCGATCTCTGCCAATGAGAGTGCTCCAGCTTACAGACAGACCAGCGGGAAGGAGGATCTCTCCTGTATTCTCATCGGAACGATGGTGCCGAACAGAATGAAGAGAAGAGGGAAAAGGTAAACCCTCAAACTTCGTTTCTATCACGTTTAAAAAAAACCAAACAGCACTGTTAGAATCGGTATAATAAAGGGATTAAAGCAAACTTGTGCTTAAGTGATAGTTCCGCTTTGAAAGGGACATTACCACCTAAAATTAATATGGCTCATACCCCTTTACATATCATGTAATCATAGCCAACATTTGTATACATTATTTCTTAGGAGCATATATATCCCAATGTATATTCTAAACATGGTTTCCGACTCATCTGGAAGCAGCCTGTACGACCATTTGACCCATGTTTGATTGCACAAGTGATAAGAGCAATGTTTGACATGATTTAGGTAAACAAACAAGTAAACTGGGTGGGTTTTAAGCTGAAATGTATTATCCATTTCTTGTTTGCTGTTTTTCTTATAAGGAGGATAGAAAATCATTTTTACTCTTTGTTTTGAAAGATTTTAGCACTATCTCCAAATATACATTAAAAAATGCTGATTATTGGTATAGAATTTGCTAAATTCATATGAACCCTTTTTAAAGTGATAGTCCCTTTGAGCACCAGAGAGGTATCCACAATGGGCAGTTTTAGTTTCAAACACCATTCTCCCTTTGCCTCCCCATTTCCATTTCCCCTCTCCCTCCAGCCACTCTGCCTCTAAACCTCCCTTTTCGACAACTAATTTTAGCCTAATCTCCTCCTCCTTCTATCCACTCTGTCCCCTCATATCATTGCAGATTCCTCTTACCTACTCGATGACTGGCACATTGACCTGGAAACCAGGCCTTTTCACCATGTGTCTTACACCATACCACCTTCCAGCAGAGGACGGAGGGACAGCAAAAGCAGTGTGTGTTGTTTTCATGTTTTTTGGAAAAAAGGAAGTTGACCGAAACTATAGTCTGGGTTCTTTAATCAGGTCCAAATTTCCCTACAGATTACCACAATGAAGAATATGCACCAAGGCATGATAAAGAGGTGATAAAGCGGAGAAGATTTCTCCAGTTCCTTCTATAGAGCCTATGCACTAAGATCTCCAGTGCTGGACAGATGTTAGTGCATAGGCTCCATAGAATAACATAGGAACTGAAGAAGTCTTCTCCACTTTATCACACCTTAGTGCATCACCCCCAAGGAGTTTTAAAGGAATAAACTGGAGCATCTTCTAACACTGAAGGGGTTAAAAATAAATCCCACTGTTTAATCCTTGACCAGAGACAAAACATTGTTTGAGATAAACACAAGTTTTATTTAGGCATAGATCACGTTTCATTTTTATTTTTTAATAAAATCGGATAAGGATAAAGATCAGGAATATACAGCTTTTGATGATGCATAATTAAAAAGGTAAATGCCTATGGTTGCTGCATTAAGACAACTTTAAGTATTTATATTAAACACGGAGGCTGATGTACAAAGATAAACTGGAACATTTTATTTACCCAATAATTGTTCCCATTCTTAGTACATCTGCTTCACAGTGAACTTAAGGTAATGAGACCTGTTCTCTATGTTCATCCTTTAAAGGGATAGGAATACTTAATATGTAAAAAAAAAAATATTATATATATTTTAGAGCTTATCCCCCTGAGTAAAACAAAAGTACTCCCACTGCTGTAAGGTGTTTTATTCAAAAGTCATTACAGTATAAATTGTACAGTGGGGTTGTTGCTACACCACACAATGGAGGTTTATGGTCAACTGACCAGAGCTGTCCATAGGATGGTGTAGCAACAGCGCCACTGTACAGTTTCAGGCCACTGGGATACTGCACCTACAAAATTCAAGTTTGAGCTGTAATAACTTTTGAATAAAACACCTTTCAGCAGTGGGAGTATTCTTGTTTTACTCAGGGGGATAAACACTACTATATATATTTTTTTTCATTTTAAGTATTACGATGCCTTTAAATACCAGAGGTGTACACAAACTGTTAATGCAGTGAGTTTATTAACCCTTTGAGTGCCAGAGGGGTACGTCACCCTCTGGCACTCAAAGGGTTAAGGACACTGTAGGGCTGCACTGGTTCCTCTATGTGCAGCGCTGTAGAAGAATTTTGCACTATTATGGAGATCCGATTACCTTAACATAGGGAAACTAGTACATTACATTGCAGATACAGTTCAGGGCATATGTATTCACATTTCATTTGCAGGTAAATTGATCATTTTACTACAATGTGTTTAGCTGCTCAGTAATTATATTTTTGCACTATATATTTTAATAACACAGAGCTGCCTGAAGTAAAAACAATCAAACATAATGAAATTAGTAAAATAAAGTGAAATCTAAAATATAAACCGCGACTTGTACTTCTCTTTGTGAGTCTTAGTGCCACACATCAGTGAAGTAATAGTCATGTGACATTTTCTTAATTCCATTGTAAAGGGAACATGAATACCTGCTAATAATGCTCACATGCTTATCTTACAGGGACAGTTCAAACTTATTTTGACTTTACATATTATGCGAGTGACTAACACAAATGTTCCTGATTGGTGTGTTTCTGTGTCTAAGAGGTATCCAAAGTATAGCAATGTGTTGGATACCTCTCTGGCACTCAGAGGGGGAGATTCACTAAGACGTGATAAGGAGGTGATAAGTTCTCCAGTGATGTCACTTCTCCAGTTCCTATGCTATTCTATGGAGCCAACCCACTAAGACTCCTTCAAGTTTGAAGAACTGAGTGCATAGGCTCTATAGAATAGCATAGGACTAGAGAAGTGATATAATTGGAAAAGTTATTTCCTTGTTATCACCCCTTTATCAAGCCTTAGTGCATAACCCCCAAAGAGTTATACAACGGCGCAGTCTCTCTGCAGCTCTGAGTGATCTGTGTGCTACAGTGGCTGGCTTTTCTACTCCATCTTTTCTAGTCTGTTGCACCTGCTCTGATTTCACCTTACCAAACAGAATGCTTTCTGGAAACACATTTTGCATTCAGACAAGGACATAATTTTAACCCTTTGAGTGCCAGAGGGGTACTGAATGAATATTGTAATGCACCAGCCTGGCACTCAGAGTTAAAGGGATAGTAATACTTAAAATGTAAAAAAAAATATGTTGTAGGGTTTATCCCCCTGAGTAAAACAAGGGCACTCCCACTGCTGAAAGGTGTTTCATTCAAAAGTTATTAATTTTAAAAGTTGAATTTTTTAGGTGCAATATCACAGTGGCCTGAAATTGTACAGTGGCGCTGTTGCTACACCATCCTATGGACAGCTCTGGTCAGTTGACCATAAATCTCCATAGGATGGTGTAGCAACAGCGCCACTGTACAATTTCAGGCCACTGTGATATTGCACCTAAAAAATTCAACTTTGAAAATTAATAACTTTTGAATGAAACACCTTTCAGCAGTGGGAGTGCCCTTGTTTTACTCAGGGGGATAAACCCTACAACATATTTTTTTTTACATTTTAAGTATTACTATCCCTTTAAGAAGGGGTGGTAAACTCTTATATGAACTGTAACATCTAATAATAGAACCCCAACTTACCTTAATCTGGGCATAACATGCTAAATGACCAATATGAATCAGTAATGCTTGGCCTGGGTTCCCAAAATGAATATTTAAATAGTACAGGAGATCATCGAAACAGAGGCAGACATGGTTTGTTTAGACAGTCACCAGGACCCCAAACTACTCCAGGGAAGGATTTACATCCCAGGCGCCCCTAGGCAAGGCGCCCTTAATCCCCAGTCCCATCCACTGTTTGCTTGCACAGAAAATACCCTTGGACTAGAACAAGCAAGAATGAGAAATGTTTTAACCCCTTGGTTGCTAGAGAGATTTACAAACATTGCTCCTCAATGTGTTTGAGATCTCTCTAGCATCCAAAGGTTTAAATAACAGCCTGTAAACAGGTATATAAAACTGGTGCAGGGAAATTGAGATTGCACTGGCCACACCCACAATTCAGAATTTGGGTGTGGCCAGCACAGCTCTGGGATCCTTCAAAATGTGGTGCTTTATGCACTTGCCTACTCTACCTACTGGCAAATCCAGCCCTGCTCCAAATTAAGGCTTCTTGGAAAGACATGAAGATTTCAGTAGGAAAAGGTTGCAGTCCTGGAGTAAAACCACAAAAAATCAGATTGGCTGCCACTGACATATAATAAAGCACTACAATAAATATTCGTTTTGGGTAACCAACCCATGCAGAATATATGCCAATAATATTTTCTGCCCTGATTAAGGCAGGTGAGGCTTTGTTATTATTATTAGATATTAGCTGTACTTCAATATGAAGAGATGTAGGGTTTTATTCATGTGAGCAAAACAATGGCACCCCACTACTGGGAGATGACACATTCAAAAGTTACTACCAAGTAAATATATTTTTATGGTGGCATGATTGCTACTGATGTTTATACAAAGCTTGTGTTTTGCTTTCATTAAAATGAACTCTGAGTACTCATCTGGCACTCAAACAGTTAAAAAAGAAAATCAAGTCAGATGTTGCAGTGACACATTTCACAAATTGTTAGTATTGAGCCCTATGGGGAAAACAAACTGGTGCTGTGACAGTTTGCGGATGCAGAAGATTGCTTTTTCCCCACAACAGTCAGTTATCAGAGGGAAGATGTGCTTTCTCTGCTTCACCATAGATGCAAAGCAGCCAGGTGAGCAATCAAGTCATGTAACTCAGCTCACAGACCACTTGGTTTGCTGAAAAATGTCAGATCTGAGTGACATCATTTGTGCACCAGCCTCTCTGTATGGCACATACCACACTATTTGCTGCAAATTAAAAGCAATGCATATGAAACCTCTAACATTCAAAGGGTTAAAAACCCTATTTAAAGCAATGGAAATGTTCATTTGCCCTCAATGTACAGTTGGTTTGCTCCAGAATTACTCAACTTTATCTTCCTAATGCATCTGTGTGACTAAAAGGGATAATAAAGTTTTAAAGGGATAGTATTTTTTTTTTTTTAACATGTAATACTATATTTGAATACTTAAGAGTTTTGTAGTTCAATTGCCATTCAATCCTAAAGGATCCTCCTCCTCCTCCTGCCCCTTTCCATGCCTCACAATGCCTCTCAGTCTGATCCGGATGGACAGAGGGGAGACAATCTTCAGTAAGCAAAAGGAAAATCCTGCCCTCCTTCATCGAGGGGGTTAGGGTTTTCCTTATATTTACCATGTGAATATTGTCCCTCACTGCGATCCGTCCAGTCCCATGACCGGATTCCACATCTGAATGGAGGTGGCCTGAACGGGCAGGAGGGGGATCCTTTCAGACTGAATATTGCTTGAACTACAAAACTGTAAGTATTCAAATATAGCGCAAAAACAAAGAAGACTCAGACCTTAACTTTAAAGGGGTAGTAATGTCAGAAAAAAGTATTAACTATATGGTAGATCCAATTAAAAGAGAATACTTGCACTTATTTGTATCACTCAAACCGTTATGGTTTGAGAGATATAGCAAAATAAAGTTCTCCGCTCCCTCCGCTTTCTGCTTGACGAGGTGTAAAGCTGTCAGAAGCAGATTATGGTCACTTGACCAGACGCGGTTCTTCAGCAGCGCCGATATAACGATATCTAAAGATACTTAATCGGAATGGTCTACAATGTGTGCTTGCAAACCAGGCACACGTTATAGACCATTCCAGTGAAGTATTTATTTTTAGGTATCGCTATGTTGGCGCTGCTGAAGACCCTCCTTCTGATTCAGGAAGCAGAATCTGCTTTTGACAGCTTTACAGCTCGTCAAGCAGAAAGCGGAGGGAGAGGAGAACTTTATTTTCCTATATCTCTCAAACCATAACGGTTTCAGAGATATGAATAAGTGCAAGTACTCTTTTAATTGTATCTACCATATAGTTAATACTTTTTTTCTAACATTACTATCCCTTTAATACAAGTATTACTATCCCTTTAATATGAAAACATATAATTTATTTTTTGCAGGGTTTATCCTGCTGAGTAAAACTAGGGTACTACAACTGCTGAGAGATATTAATTCCACCTCAAACTTGCAATTTTATTGTGGTATAGTACTTCCATGGCCTGTACAGCTACTGTAAATTGATCATAAACCTCCATCACTATAAAAATTTCAAGCTATGAAAGTACTACAACCCCCCCCCCCATAGAAGTGAAAATTTGAGGGCAATAACTGCTGAATAAAACATCTCTGAGAAGTGATAGTATCCATGTTTTACTCAGCAGCAATATTATTTTTTCAGTATTAAGCATTATTACCCCGATAAGTGAGCCTGTGAGGTATACATTTTCAGTTGAGATTCAACATACTAAGGGCGGCAGAGAGAAAGATAAAGACAAGCAAGTCTGCAGCAATCTAGCTGCAAAGTACGAGAGGAGAAATTCCCCAAAATTATCAGATTTAAAAAGGACCTGTCACCTTGACTTTTCTTTTCATATCTGAAAACATCATTAAAACTGCCTACGCGTCATGTCAAAGTTCCAGCAGCTGTATTGTTTCGGCAATATTCACACTTATTTCTGGGAAAAGTAAAAGTAAATATCCCTGGGTGCAGCACATAGCTTTATTACCATATGAAACGTCACTGACAACCTTCATTAGAATATGACACATTATTGGTACCACAATTTGCATAAGGTAAGAAGTATGAATATCTTCTTAACCTTTTGAGTGCCAGAGGGGTTTGCAATGCGTTGCGCACGCCTCTGGCACTCAAAGGGTTAACTGTACATTTGGTGAACTTTTGGCAAACATGACAAGCAGTTTTTAATGCAGTCTTCAAATATGTAAACTTGAATTAAAGGGATAGTAATTCTTTGTTTTAAAAAAATTCTAATATTGTAGATATTAATAGTAGAAGTAGGATAACCTACCTCCTATCTCTCAAACCTTTATAGTTTGCGAGATTGCAGCATTTAAAGTCCCCCCCCCCGCCCCTTTCAGAGACGTGATCGCTCTATTGGACAGAAGCAGATCCTGGTCATTTGACTGGACGGCAGCTCTTCAGCAGAACCGAGAGAGGGCTATTTAGAATGAAATACTTCATTGGAACGGTCTGCAAAGTGTGCCTGGTTTGCAAGCACACTTTGCAGACCGTTCCAATGAAGTATTTCATTCTAAATAGCTCTCTCTCGGTTCTGCTGAAGAGCTGCCGTCCAGTCAAATGACCAGGATCCGCTTCTGTCCCATAGAGTGATGACGTCTCTGAAAGGGGCGGGGGGGGGGGGAACCACTTTAAATGCTGCAATCTCGCAAACTATAAAGGTTTGAGAGATGGGAGGTAGGTTATCCTACTTCTACTGTTAACATCTACAAAGTATTACTATCCATTTAAGGTGAAAGGTCCACTGTAAGTACCTGAATGATAAGGACATCTCCAGTTCGCTGTGAAAGTGGTTTCCAACACACTGCAAAACCTCCTGAGCAGTCAGGATTTAAAAAGCTGACTTTAATATCAACGGAAATTTTAATTTCTACCATGTGGTGCAGTTGTCTTTCTCTATAACTGCTCATTATCTTTCTGCGCAGAGCCTAAATGCAATGCCTTGCGGAAGCAGCAGCAGCAACCCACAAGATATTGCATTCTCCTACAGTTCAAGTGAAATAGAATGTTTTATATTAACCCTTTCAATGCCAGAGTAACCCTGCACATCGCTAGTACTGAAAAAAAACAAAAAAAAAAAAAACAAAAAAAAAAAAAACTGTGGCACTCAAAGGGTTAGCTATATATTTATTTACAAATATCTTGATAAACCTTAACTCGCTGAATGCTATAGAGGTTGCAATCATATCACAATTTACTGGAGATCCCTCAAGCAATTCAAGAGGTTAAAACACTAGAAAGGTTGGAGGTGTAAAAGCTGGGTGCTGTAGAAGAGCGCATAGAACACATTTTTAACTCATTTTTGCAAACAGTAATTTAGATGTTTAGAATATATTTAATTAAAGAAAACATACAGAACGGTGGTCAACATAACTTACTAACAGGAGCCAAGCAGTAATTTCATTAATTTAAAAACTAGATCTGACTTATGTACGAGTCCTTGTATTCCATTAAAAAGAGCTTCTCCGCAGGTCAGAATCGCAGGGCAGACATCAGTATACGTGCACCATGCCATACAGGAAGGTCCAGAAGAGAACATAAGTGAAGAGGCCTCCTATAAGACCCCCAGTAAAAAGTGGCCTCCTTGATTTAAAATATTTGTTCCACCTGCGTCCAGACTTTAACACTAACAGCAGGGAGAGGAGGAACGAGGCAAGGAAGTAAAAGATGAAGCCGTACAGGCCTGTTAAGCCAAGGATGCCCGCTGTAGCTCCAGAGAGAGCGGACACAGATGTTCGGCAATAATCAAGGACAGCGGCATTTCCTCGCACCGCAGCTTCACTTATGAACTGCGGGCCCTCTCTCTTCATTGCCACTCCGGCCATTGCTGCAAGAGGACGACTTTCAGCTAGATCTCTGTAACAAAAACGCATGATTCAATTACAAACTACTGTAACAGACACTTAGTTTTTAAGTTACATAACTGTAAGAAACAGTGCAGGCAATAGATGTAACCTACTCAGCATATCCAGGTCTCAACTTATTATTAGCCTTTAAAAGTGGCAGTAGACTGAGAAAGGCACTGAGTATATGGACGTTTGAAACGCCAGTCTCAGCTCCCATAGTGCCAGAAGCTGGTCACAGGCTGGAAGAGGAGTAAGCTTTTCACAATTCATTACACAGAGCTGGACTGGCCATGCAACTCTAAGTTAGTAGTAGTTAGGGACACCCGGTCAAACCTTTTAGTTACTTTAGGATTTGTGGTTTACATTTCCTTTAAATCCTTGGTATTTTTATTCTGCCATTAACCAGGAACCTTTATTAAGCTCAATTTAAAGGGATAGTAATGTTTCACAAAAACCAGCAGCTCCTATTAATCTTCATAGTATATGGGCCATGGAGAGTGTTCTTTCAGTGCTGTCAGAGTTGTAGTTGAAGAGTAATTGAATGATATAGTACCTCCCTCGCGCCCCTTTTACTTAGGTAAGCCACCTCCACACAAATCTGGAATCTGGTCCTGGGACCGGACAGCTTGCAGCAAGAGACAATCTTCTTACTAGAAACATAAAACCCTACCCCCTTGACAGGTTTTTCCTTATGTTCACTGAAGATTGTCCCTTGCTAGGAACCATCCAGTCTTGCTGATCTGAGGTGAGCAGTGTTTCATCAGTAAAGAGGCGGGAGGGGGATTCTTTATCATTCAATTACTCTTGAACTACAACTCTGAAAATACTGAAATAACACTCTCCATGACCCAAATACTATGAAGATTAATTAGAGCTGCTTTTTATTGTGAAACATTACTATCCCTTTAAGGTTGAAATCCAAATCTCTGTTCATATAGTTTACTTAAAGTGATAGTAATACTTCGTTTTAACTTTATTTTATTTTGTAGGCATTAAAAAAACATGAAGAACGATATGTCTTATATCTCAAACCTTTATGGTTTATGAGATATTCACAAGCAAAGTTTCCCCCTCCCCCCCCTTTTTCCTAGTGTAAGCAATCTCTTCTCAGATGTGGAATGCAGTCCATAGACCAGACAAATAACAGAAGGGGACACTCTTATTCCTATGAAAACAATGAAATCCCTGCCCCCCTTGACAAGCTTTTCAGGTTTTTCCCTTATCTTAATTGAAGATTGTCCCTCTCTGCAGTCTACCTGGGCACCTCCCTTCTGCTCTGGCTGAAGAGTGTTACATCAGTAAAAGGGGCGGGAGGAAGACACTTTGTCATTGAATTACTCCTAAACTACAACTCTGACAGAATTGAAATAACACTCTCCAAAGTCCAAATACTATGATGATTAATTAGAGCTGCTTTTATCATGAAACATTACTATCCCTTTAAAGGGACAGTAACGTCCCATAAATTATTTTTTTTTGTAGATAAAAAAAAATAAATTTTGTGCAACAAATCCCTTAGGGTTTGAAAGATATTTGAAGCTAAGGTTCTCTCTCTCCTGATGTCAGCTGTAAAGCTGACAGCAGGAGATCCGTGTCTGTCAACATGAGGAGGCTCTTCAGCAGAGCCGCAATAGAGCGATTTAAAAAAGAAATACTTCTTTGGAACGGTCTAAAAAGTGTGCTTGGAAACCAACACCTTTCCAATTAAGTATTTTTTTTTTTTAATTCAATGACTCCCTTTACTTCCCCACTCTATATTAAATTTAAATCGGAGGTGTCCAAATGTTTCCCTCCAAGGGCCACAATGGGAAAAGGACAACGCATAGAGGGCCACAAGCTAATTAACTTAAAAGCATTCAATACAGGCATGCACATTAATACTTTATGCTATTACATGAAATCCATAGCTAGGCTAATAAGCCACCTTACATTTTGGTACATAACTTTGCATATTCAGCATTACATTGATGACACAGGAAGGGGGTGCTACAACGGACCCGTTAGTTCCCAACAGCCGACTCAGATCTTTCCATAAAAGTAAATCTTTATTAATATAAAAATAAGAACTTCATGTTACATGAGGTTGACACCTGCAGATTTAAATGGTAACCATCACACAAAATGCCTAACGCTTTTCGTGAAAATATCACTTCATCAAAAGGTCAAGTCCTGTGTGTGATACCATTGAGATAAGGTGAAATTTACTCACCGAGATTTGTTTTGCCTCTGTGTCCTTCCACGGCATACTGTGGGATGACTGGCTCCACCCTCCAGCTGGTAGGATCAATTCTATAAATCTTTTGTGTCACTTCTCTCCTGCAGTTATGTGGTTGACAAAGCTGCAAGAAAGGAGATGTTAGAAATAGCCAATATAAGTTGGCATGCTTAGTTTATTGTAAAACCACGTAATAATAAACATGGACCTGATACCATACTGTCTTACTCAACCAACAAGAGTAGGGTTGCCGTGGAAGGACACAGAGGAAAAACAAATATTGGTGAGTAAATTTCACCTTTTCCTCTGTGCCCAATCCACGACATACTGTGGGACTTGCCAAAGCAGTATCTCAGTGCCTGGGAGGGATGAAATTAGGCCAGTTATACAGGAATGGCTGCTTCAAGCACCTTCCTGCCGAACTTAGTGTCCTCAGATGCTTGAATATCAAGTCTATAATGTTTAATAAAGGTAGAGACCGATGCCCATGTGGCTGCTTTACAGATCTCTTGTGAGGAATCAGCTGCTTTTTATGCCCATGAAGCGGACACAGCTCTAATAGAGTAGGCCTTGATCTTTGGAGGTGGTTCAAGATCAGCCAATGTATATGCCAACGATATACAGTCCTGGATCCAGCAGGAAATTGATGGTTTAGAAGCTGCTGATCCCTTAAATTTGCCGCAGAAGTGAATAAATAAGGCTTCAGTGTTGCTGAGAAGTTGTGTCCTGTTGATATAAATCTTAAGGCATCTGACTAGATCTAAATTATGCAGTCTTTTTTCAATGTCATGCTGTGGGCAAGGACAAAAGGATGGAAGAACAATCTCCTGATTGAGGTGGAATTCTGAGATAAATTTAGATCTGAATGAGGGATTAGGTCTGAGAACGGTTTTGTCCTGATGGAATATTAGAAATGGAGGAATTCTCATAAGAGCCTGTAGTTCCCCTACTCTCCTTGCAGATGTTATTGCTGTAAGAAAAACCATCTTGATAGTGAGGTGTTTTAGACACCTCCTCTAGAGGCTCAAAGTAAGGGTGCGAAGATAATTGCTGAAGTACCAGGTTAAGGTCCCACGGTGGAATGGATTCTTTAAAAGTTAGCTTAATTTTGAAACAGAGGTTAGATATCCTTTAATCAAATAATTATTGGCGAAGGGAGTATCTAGAATGGCGGATATTGCTGACAACTGCACTTTCAATGATGCAGGTCTCAGGTCTTTTTGAAAGCCTGCCTGAAGAAAATCCAGATTCCGAGAGGCAGAAATGGACTGGCAGTTTAAGTGCCATTGCTGGAACACAGTCCATACTCTATAGTAGATCTTTGTAGTAGATGGTTTTCTACCTTGCAATATGGTCTTGATAACAATGTCAGAAATACCTTGAAGGCTTAAAGACTATTGCTCAGCCTCCAGGCCTTGAGCTGAAAGAAATCCAGATGTGGATGAACTAGAGGGCCCTGGATTAGCAGGTCCAGAACTTGTGGAAGCAGGATGGAAGGTCTGATGGATAAACGAAGAAGATCCGTGCACCAGGGCTTTTTTGGCCAGTCTGGGGCAGTCAGAATGACCTCTGCCTTGTCCTTTCTTACCACCTCTAGTAGCAGGGGTAGAGGAGGAAATACATATGCCAGTGGGTAAGTCCATGGGAGCTGAAGAGCATCCTGAGCCAGAGCATGACGCCTGTACCATCTGGATATGTAACTCTGAATTTCTGTTGTGTCCTGTGGCCATTAGGTCCACTGGGGGTGTTCCCAGATTCTCTGTTACACACCTGAAGACTTTGTTGTTGACGCTCCATTCCCCCTGGTCTATCCTGGTGCGACTTAGGTAGTCTGCCTTGATGTTGAGGTGACCTGAGATGAATGCTGCAGTGAGAGAGGAGAGGTGACTTTCTGCCCAAGATGATATTCTTAATGCCAGGTTGTTTAACCACTGACTTTTTGTGCCTCCCTTTTTCAGTAAGTATTGTGTCGCCGAGATGTTGTCTGACCTGATTAACACTGAGGTGTGTTGTAGGTTTTGGCGGAAGTGTTTGAGGGACTTCCATATTGCCATAAGTTCTAGGACATTGATGTGTAGATGGGCTTCCTGGTTTGACCAGGTGCCTTGGATTAAGTAACAGATAATTCTCCTGGGTTCTTCGAGCATGTATCTTTGCCCACGATACAACCTGAAAGGTTGAGGACAGATGCCCCAATTGTTTTGAAAAAGTTGTTTGCCGTGAGGGAGGTTTACTGAAGAAAGCTTTTCTTGGTGTGTATTATCCTGTGTTGTCTGTCTAATGACAATGTTGCCAGATTTTGTGCGGTATTGAACTGTATTCCTAGAAAGGTTAGGTTCTGAGATGGGATCAGAGAACCTTTTTTTGGTTGATTAGCCAACCCAGTTTGCTGAGAAGATCCCTGCACTGCTGTGTGCTGGACAGTGACTTCTGCAGAGTTTATTCTATAATTAGTATGTCATCCAGGTACAGCACCAGTTTGATCTGGTAACGTTGGAGTAATTCTGCCATTGGAGCTGACATTATCTTCGTGAAGACCCGTGGGGCTGATGCCAGCCCGAATGGCAGGACTCTGAACTGGATATGTTGACCACAGATATGGAATCTTAGGTATTTCCTGTGGCTTTCCCTGATCAAAACATGATAGTATGCGTCCTTCAAGTCTAGACATGTGAAGAACTTCCGAGGTTGTAACAATTTTAGGGTTGATGCCACGGTTTCCATCTTGAAATGGTGAATTTTCAACAA